>OV838921.1:10646000-11264500 GCA_929442735.1 Watsonalla binaria | reverse complement strand
GTGGAACCGCGAGGTACAGAGTTTTTCACTGCCACCATCTGTCACGTAGGCGCAATCATCTTCAGTAAAAAGTGTGTGTTTTTATTACAACACCTCTGCCTAACATTTCGGAGAAAACAGTTTTAGGCGGTGGTAATCTCTGGACATATCCGATTTATCTATCGGAAGGCATATTTGTCCATCAAGTGAGCTTTCAGAGGGCCTAGTGCGAATTTTTCACTGCCACCGTGTTGACGTAAACGCAGATTTGTATAGGATCGAAACAGCGCCGTCTGTCGCTCTAAAAATGACACTATTGTGAGCCCATACATATCTGCGTTTACGTCGACGTGATGACTTGTGACGGCGATTTTACGAATGCTCGTACTAGCCACTCTGCTTGTAATAAGCTCATATATATGGATGCAGATAAGCAATAATGTGTCAACCCGCATAAACTTGGTTTTGAGAAAATGGCGTCTTAAGATGATTGTATACGTGATTTAAGATTTGTTTTATGACATAAATCCATTTTTTACGTACTTTTATGTTTCAGATGACTTGAAACACTTTTTTAGAATGTTAAATACGTGATGCATTATCAAAATATATCAAAACCTTTGAATTTGACTTTTTGTGGGTTGACACATTATTGCTTATCTGCATCCATATATCATCATCTCCCTGGCCTTATCCCATACATTGTTGGGTTATATATAGTGTCAGACTATTTTAGGCCTCCAACTGACCTGTAACGACTGCCAAAGATGATAAATTGGCAACCGGGACCGACGGCTTAACGTGCTCTCCGAGGCACGGAGGGAACTCGAGCGGTCACTTATCCAATTACTGGCTAATGGTAAGGTTGCTTAACTTCGCTGATCGAATGATATGCGCAATAACAACTGTGCCACACATTTTTTCACAGATCACAGATTTTCCTTGTTAAAGGGATTACGAAGGTCAGATGGTAGGCCTTTCGTATAAAAATCAGGTGATCAGCCACATCGGGTTGAATCAAGTGCCGACCCCAACAATGTATAGGATAAGGCCAGGGAGATGATATCTATATCTCAACATACATACATACAGATAAATAAAATATATGTGTCTGTTTGAAATTCCAAATAAGTAGCTTTTCATTAAATGCATAATGAGAAGTATTAGAAGGTACGTATAGAAAATAACACAATTTTATACATTTCTCTATCTGTGCGTCTTGCTTGATCTTTTGCATTATCAGCTATCTGACATGGAAATCCCACTAAAATTGGACCAACCGTTTCGAAGATTACCCGGAACAAACAGACAGACAGGTAGGCAGAGAAACATTTTGAAAATTTGTTTTTAATATCAGTACCGTGTATATTTACATATAATTTTTTTTATTTACGTTTTTTAATTCCCAAATAAAAGCTTTTTTTGGGAATAAAAAATCGGACACTTCAATTTTATTAATCTGTATCGATATAGACATACTTCTCTGTGGCCTTATCCCATACACTGTTGGGGTCGGCACTTGATTCAACCCGATGTGGCTGATCACTTGATTTTTATACGAAGCGACTGCCATCTGACCTTCGCAACCCCTTTAACGAGGAAAATCTGTGATCTGGGTTAAACCAGTTGTCAGACTATTTTAGGCCTCCGACTGACCTGTAACGACTGCCAAAGATGATAAATTGGCAACCGGGACCGACGGCTTAACGTGCTTTCCGAGGCACGGAGGAAACTTAGGCGGTCACCCATCCAATTACTGGCTAGGGGTAGGGTTGCTTAACTTCGCTGATCGAATAATATGCGCAATAACAACTGTGCCACGAGCTCCTCTATATCTAACATATAGAGTATCGATATAGATATAGATTCAGAAAATATTTCGAGTTCTAAGAACCTTATTTACAACATGAATGAATCAAATCAAATGTGAGAAAATTGTATTAAAAATATTACTCAAATATGTTGTTCGGTGATTTTGGTAGAGTTCACAAGAATTGCTCGTATATTCTGCACGTTAAAATTACACCTTTTGACTAAATGCATATGGAAGTATGCATTTATACTGATGCAGAAAAACTAATTTCTTTTCTCTGTTTGTCTGTTTGTTCCGGCTAATCTCCGAAACAGCTGGACCGATTTTAACGGGACTTTCACTGGTAGATAACTAATGTTACAAGGAGTAATTTAGACTACTAAGAATATTTTAGGGTTCTCTAAAATATTTTCGTTACTCTTTCACGCAAAAAAACTACTGAAATGAAACTTAATAATATGCAGAATAACTAAAAGACTAATATGATACGTTTAATGAAAATTTATATATTATTTGGCCAACACAACATTTATAAATCGTATACATAATAATCCACTTAGAGTTTCCATCATTTCTTTAGCAAATTAAACTCTAGCTCAAATAAATAGACTCTAAATTTGTTTGCGCACATCAAGCCATAATACCAAAAAAGAAAATTATTGTTATAATGAATCACTGCCATTATTAGTGTAGCTGAAGCAGTGGGCGAAAGGGATAGAGTTGTATTACTGGTGTTTGCATCACTTTCTATTGACTGGATCGAATAGCGTAGAAATGCGTGGGTGAGTAAATTTTATCTATACCGATAAATACAATTGAAGTGTCTGTTTGTAATTCTTAATTAACAGCTTTTCACTCCATGCATATGAATGTATATACGATACTGACTTAATTATTATATTTTTTCTAAGTCTACCTGTCTGTCTGTCTATTTGTTTGTACCGGGTAATCTCTGAAACGATTGGATCTATTTTCACGGGATTTTCACTGACAGATCACTGATGATGCAAGGAGAAACTAACACTGTATTTATTTTAAAAAATACCAATGAAATTAAGTCAGTGCGGGTGAAATCGCGGGGCACAGTTAGTATTCAGTAATAGTTTTAGTATTGATCGTTAGTTCAGGAATTTTGTTAAGCTTACCTTCGGCACAGGTTAGTGTGTATTAATGGATAATTAATGGTTGTAGTCGCTTTTGTTTATATTATACCTTTAAACGAGCAATTCTTGTATATATAAACGGTATCTCGGAAACAGCTTCAACGATTTTCATGAAATTTTGCATGTACGGGGTTTCAGGGGCAAAAAATTTATCTAACTAGGTTTCATATATGGAAAACATCGTTTTGATCATGTTTTCAGGCATTGAAAAACACATTAAATATCATTACCATGCGACAGCTAATTTTGCCGACATCTGTCAAGTTATGGTAGCTCAAAGGTGAGGCTTCCAGCTTACGGGCCGTGGGGTTTGAGCAGTCGCCACACAAGCGACGCATGTTCGAATCCCAGCGGGTCCTGTACCAATGAGTATTTTTTTTTCAAACTAATGTGCAATGAATGCAAACCAAGAACTTTTCGATGATGGAATCGTGAGGAAATCTGCATGTGTTTGGTGCCCGAGGTGGCGAGATGGCGATGGGCTTACCATCTGTTACGTTAGGCACTTAATCTTTGGTGAAAAGTGGGTGTTTTTATCACAACACTTCTGCTTACCCCTTCGGGGACTCTTCTGTGGTGTTGTGAGCATATTTCCTTACATTTTATTTCATGTTTATATTACTATATATTTCAACCGAAACTGTATATTTTATAGAGATAAGTTGAAGATGATCAGGTTTTCCAATTTCATATTATTTATCTGATAAGTTTAAGGTTTTAATTTTAATTAGTTTTGTGTATATATATATAAATATAAAATATCTTGGTAGGACCCCTGGTCTATTTTTAAACACGGTTAAAAATTTAAAACTCATTAGTTCAATCAATTACATGTTAATAAGCAAAAAATGTAAAAACTCATTAATACTCAGTCGCAGTTGCCTGATTAATTTTAAATTTGCTTCATCAGGCGAGTGAATTATTTATTAAAAATCTCAGTTTCTCTACAGTTCGTTTATATTCGAAGTATTTTTTTGTTCAATGCGAAATTTCTTTGATAAACTGATATTTGAATGCTATGCAGAATTTCCAATGCTGCTCAGAAGCACCTCTTTTTACAGTGCTTTTTTTGAGACTGTTTAATGTTTATTAGCTTCCTTATGTGTTTCTCTGCACGTCATTCTTAGTTTTATGCAGTTCAACAATTGTGCTCCAAGTACCTACGAGCCAACTCAAGCTACGCATTTAGATATAAGCAGAACTACTAGACTTATGTTAATGTTTATCCACATTTGTGCATTGTAACTGTGTCCATGGGCTTATACTTATTAAGTGATTTATTTAGTATTTTTAAAATTGTATAATCTTGTACCTTTAAACGAGCAATTCTTGTATACATAGAATCTGAATCTCGGAAACGGCTCCAACGATTTTCATGGAAATTTGTGTGTAGGAGGTTTCAGAAGCAAAAAAAATGGTCTAGCTAGGTTTCATTTATGGAAAACATCGTTTTGATCATGTTTTCAGGCACTGAAAAACTCATAAAATGTCATTACAATACGATAGCAAATTTCGGCGACATCTGTCAAGTTATGGTAGCTCAAAGGTGAGGCTTCCAGCTTACGGGGCGATAACGAAACTAGAGTACCACGGTTCGAGACTGACGTTTACCGGATTTTTTTTTCTTATTTTACATATTTTCGTGTGAAAAAGAAACCGAACACAGCTCGGTCAACCAAATATTTTATAAAGAGTAATTACTGAGTTTCTTGCCAGGTTCTTTCCAGTAAAAACAACCTTCCGATTCTGGCAGTAGCATGTATAATCCTGTATAATTATGTAATTCTGACGATTTTAAAGTCTAATCGAATAAAGATATGTTTGACTTTGACTTAGAGCCAAAGAGCTGTCAGCTATGAGAACTGACCTTGAATGCACAGTGGTAATTATTTGGGTCTGGTACAAGTGGCATAGAGGCGTACGGCCTTTCCTCAGTTCCTCGCACTCTCTCCGAGCTCGACGCTCTCTTAGAGTCCAACCCTGCCATGGTTTTTCAGCGTCGACCTTGATGTCGTCGGTTAAAATTGTTCAGTACACCTGTGAAAAAGTAGTCTGCTACCTGACGGACAGATATACATTATTATATAAGCATATTAATTATAGATTACAATAACAAAAGCGCTTGTAATTATTCAGTCATTAATTTCGCACTGTATGTCCACTAAGGTCGATCCCTCAACTCGTATTACTGAACAGTATACATGAAACTAAGCTGAAATAATTAGTTTTTATATAAACCCATTATAGTAGCATTAGAGAAACCATTAGCGTATAATTTGCATACGTCTTTAGGTAGATTTGTGTAAATCATAGTCATCACGCGATTTGTTTGGTTTGTGCGTCATACTATATACATATCTATACAGTATCTATAACATATCTATACAGATAAATAAAATGGAAATAAAGCCTTCTTTTTTATATTTTTCTGTTCGTCTGCCTGTCCGTTTGTAACAGCTGGACTGATTTTTCCAGGGCTTTTACTGGCGCAAATATTACTAGGAGTAACTTAGGCTACTATTCATTTTAAAAAATCATTAAATATATTAGGGTTCCAGCACACCTAGTAGTAAAATATAATAAGAGTCCCTATACTCTGGATCTGGAAAGTCTGAACGTGTTTCAGTGGGACTTTCAGTGGCTGATGATAAAAAGAGTAACAGACTTATAAAAAAAATTGGTTATGCGATATACCTATGAAATTATGTGTACGTGGTTCAAACTGCTTGGCACAGGAACCTAATTATTTTTATACATTTACATTATATTCATTACATTCATAAGGACCACTCGCCGCTTACTATCAGGCTGTTGTGTTTCATTTGCCAATTTAGTTGTATAAAAAAAGCTATTTAGCAACATAAAACATTTTTATTAGATTCTAGTCATTAAATTTGATTACTAGACACCCTGGCACTTGCATTCAACAATAAAAATGATCAATTAAATTGGAAATGTAAAAAACTTTATTATACACGCAACATTGCACTTAGTCTGACCCAGGCATTGACCTAATAATCGGAAATGTTAAAAAAATAAAAGGTTGGCGACTTATCCAACTAGTCGAGTGCAAAGCAATGCCCGTGAACTTGTGGTATCCGGTGCAAGTGATGAGAAATGGGCGACGGCACGGGAAGTGCTACATTGCTGCCTGTTGCAACTCAAAAGGTTCGAACCCCAGCGGGGCCTGTACCAATGAGTTTTTCTAAAAACTTATGTATAGTGAATTCACACCGCGTGCGTTAAAGAAAAACATCGAGAGGAAACCTGCATATGTTTGAGAAGAGTAGTCCGCTGGGATTCGAACTTGCGTCGCTTTCGTAGCAGGCGACTGCTCAAACCCCGAGGCCACCACGGCTCTTTTTATTGTCCTTTTTACATATGATAAGCATCGAATCTTTAGTAACTGAATTAAGGGATTTATTACTTAATTTTAAATATACCTGTGTCAAAATCTCGACCCTAAATAGTCGAAGTCAAAGTCAAAAGTATCTTTATTCGATTAGACTTTTTACAAAGTACTTTCAAATCGTCAGAATGACATAATTATACAGGATTATACATGCTACCGCCAGGTTCGGAAGGTTGCTTTTACTGAGAAGAACCTGGCAAGAAACTCAGTAATTACTCTTTTCAAAAATATTATACAATTTAAAGAATAAAAAATAAATAATTTAAAAAACGTAATTTAAAAAACGTAAGCTCATGGACAATGTTCCAATGCACAAATGTCGATAAAAATTAACATAACTAAAATCTAGTACATCTACTTATAACTAAATGTGTAGCTTGAGATGACTAGCCCCCTACAAGCAGCATCTGTTCACAAGTACGTGAACGCCAGTCATTGTCCTCTTCAACCATTATAAAGAAATATATATAAAAGCAGACTTCAAATAAAATGCAATCAATTCAAGTGCAATGTCTTCATTATGCACTTTTATCTTTCATTAATGTAATGTTATTTAACTGCAATGAGGAAGGAACGATAACAATACTATATTATAATGTATAATCCCTATGCAAAATATGTCATCGTTTTTTTTTTTATTTTATTAAGACTACAGTGGATCAAATTTTGAAATGTTCCATAGAGTGGTTAATTTTAGTGATTGTTGATGTTTCTGATTGGCCTATGTTGAAATGTATAGTGGATATTTTAATGGCTAGTTCGCTCGTTTGATCTACCAAATGTAGTAGCTTTTGTGTTACCAATAAGAGTGGCGTACACTCTGTGCAAAAACTCTTTTTTTAAAGTACAGAATAAAAAAGAAGCCGTGGTGGCTTTGGGGTTAGAGCAGTCGCCTGCTACGCAAGCGACGCAAGTTCGAGTCCCAGCGGAGCCTGTGCCAATGAGTTTTTCTAAAATAACTTATGTGCAGTTATTTCATACCATGCTTTACGGTGAAGGAAAACATCGTGAGGAAACCTGCATATGTCTGAGAAGTAATTCGTATAATTATTCGTAATAAAGACGTATGTATAGTGCCTGAGCCGGCGATGGACTCAACCTCTGTCACGTTAGCACTTGATCATATTCGGTGAAATGTGGGTGTTGTTACAACACCTCTGCTTACCCCTTCGGGGACCCTTCTGGGATGGCATGAGCTCGTCGAGTCGTAGTAAGAACACACCTTGTAAAGTTCATGTCTCTAGGACGAGCGATCAAGGGTTTGCGTTGACTTTAGTCAGGCAGAAATTTGAATTGTACTAGCGGACGTCACGCGGTTTCACCCGCGTTGTTCCCGTTCCCGTGGGAGTACGGGAATTAAATATAGCCTATATTTCTCGCTGATAATTGAACTATCCATTGCTGAAATAATTATTCTGATCGGTCTAGTAGTTTCGGAGCCTATTCAATTTACAAATCTTTCCCGTTAATATTAGTAGAGATAAATGTATGATGAACCATTACACGTGCAGAAGACTCGACTATGTTCAACTAAATAGCATTTTATTTATCATTTAATGACAAACAGACAAAATGGCGACAGACTCACCATTTTGTCACGTAGGCAGGTAATAACTGTTAATGAATAGTATGTGCTGTAGCACCTCTGCAGACATTATACCCATTCATTGCTCAATAATCCTCAGTTTTCTGTATTTATCTACAAAGAAGCATGGCAATTCTGCGCACTGTAATTATGGCATAAATCACAAGTCATTTCTGCCATAAAAAAGTATATTATACAATATTTATTGTATACTAGCGGTCTTCACACAGTTTCACCCGCGTAGTTCCCGTTCCCGTAGGAATACGGGGATAAAATGTAGCCTATATTAATCAGTGATAATGTAGCATTCATATGGTAAAATAATTTTTAAAATCGGTTGAGTACTTTTTATTTTTCATACCTACATACAAATCTTTCTTCTTTATAATATTAGTATCAAAAATCGCTTGTGCTATATATTTTTTTTTGTTTAGAAATTGATACTATCTCTTTGTTTGGACTATGCACGTGTATTCTTTTAAATTTAATTATGATCTTTATTTCCATACAATATATATATTCCAAACATACTAGTTGTATATATATTATTAAATCTTCGCGGGTGAACGCGAAGATTTAATTTAATTCCCGCGGAACCCTAAATGTTTTTTAAAATAAAAGTAGAAGACTATAA
Source organism: Watsonalla binaria (assembly GCA_929442735.1). Lineage (NCBI taxonomy): Eukaryota > Metazoa > Arthropoda > Insecta > Lepidoptera > Drepanidae > Watsonalla > Watsonalla binaria. Next base: position 11,255,914 of record OV838921.1, on the reverse strand, counting down.
AAGCATTATTTACTCCTTGTTACATTAGCTTTCTGCCTGTGAAAGTCCCGTTAAAATCGGTCCAGCCGTTTCGGAGATCAGCCGGAACAAACACACAGACAGAGATTTTTTTTTTATTTCAGTACATTATATACTTTCAAACGCATTTAGTGAAAAGCTGTTATTTTGGAATTTCAAACAGACACTTCTATTTTATTTATCTGTATGTATAGTATTTATATAGAATTTGCAATAAGGGGGTTACAAAACATGGTTTAAACGAAGACTACACTAAGCTCGGACTAAAACAATGACCATCCCATATTTAAATCCGTATCAAAGAAAGTTTTCGAGATTCAGTTTCTATAAATACACGAATTCCTATTTTAAAAGTATAAGATTACGACCACCCAGCAATGTTGATTAAGTAACTTACTTTCTATTGTGTCATTTAAATCAATTTGAAAACAAATGGAGCACGGTGCATTTTAAATCGTGCTTGAAACACATGAACAAATTACCATGATGAAGGTTTACTGCACGAATTTATATGCAGCTACTGAATACTATGAAAATAATATAACAATGATCTTTAGAAGCGAAGCAAAATTCTATGTTTACGATGGAAATTACAATAGACTCATCTCAATTACAATCGGACGCGAGGCTACAGTACGCCTATATAAAAGAGAACTAGTTGCGGAAATAAAGCATTCCGCAATAAGTGTTCGTGCATTCCGACCGGCAGTCAATGTTACACAATGAGAGAAACAATTTCAAAACTACTTCTATTTGCCCTGTGTTTTTGCAGGTCTGAAGCCGTCGTTGACCAGTTCTATCCACGCTACCACTTCGCACCACCGTACGGATGGATGAACGACCCCAACGGATTCTGCGTGTTCAAAGACGAGTACCATCTCTTTTATCAGTACAATCCGCAGAGCAGTCAAGAACCAGGCATAGCGTGCTGGGGGCACGCTAAAAGTCAAGATCTCTTCCATTGGGAACATCTTCCCATCGCCATGTATCCTGACCAATGGTATGATAAGACCGGCGTTTTCTCGGGAAGTGCTATAATTGAAGATGACATCATGTATTTATATTACACAGGCAATGTTAATCATCCCGATACAACCCCCAACCACACGGAATACCAAGCGCTAGCTACAAGTACTGACGGTGTCAACGTGGTGAAATATGAAGAGAATCCAATCATTTATGCACCAAATCGTCAACCTGACATCAGAGATCCAAAAGTATGGAAGCATAGAGATCGCTACTATATGGTTCTCGGCAATTCATTTGATAATGGAACCCATGGTCGAGTACTCCTGTACTCATCGACGGACAAGCTAACTTGGGACGAGGTGTCTATTATCCAACCAAATAAAGAATTGGGCTACATGTGGGAGTGTCCTGACTTATTCGAATTGGATGGTAAGTTCGTGTTACTCTTTTCTCCTCAAGGACTGGAGGCTCAAGGTGATAAATATAGGAATCTCTATCAAACTGGATATATTGTAGGTGAATTGAATTACGACGATAATTCATTTAGAGCTATGTCAGGCTTCAGAGAATTAGACCATGGTCACGATTTTTATGCGACACAGACAATACTTGACAAGTTAGGTCGTAGATTATTAGTGGCATGGTTTGATATGTGGGGACAGGTATACCCGGAGAGGGACGATGGATGGACTGGACAGATGACGCTCATAAGAGAATTAACATTGACTCCTGACAACAAACTTATCCAGAAACCTGTATCGGAAACATTAGGCGTGATTAAAAATGAGTTATACAAAGGAAAGGCAGTTGGAGGTGATGTATTCAAACTTGAAGATAAGAGCGGGTTGGTAGCAATTGAAACATCACTGAATGATTTTACTTTATTATTGGAAAGTGAAAACCGCAACAGTACCGTATCGATCAGTTATGACAAAAGGAGCGGCCGCGTGACTTTGGACAGGGGTGGCGATGATGGTGTTAGGAGAACGAAATGGCGCCCTAATGGGAAACTGCACTGGAACATTTACGTCGATGCTAGTTCTGTGGAATTATTTTGTGGAGAGGGTGAGGTTACTTTCTCAAGTAGATTCTTCCCGGATGGCCTGGTGCAAGTAAAAGTGGGTGATGGCAGTGTCGCTGATGAGTTGACTATATCATCGATCAAACGCACACTTCCAAAGCCTGGAAACTGAATGTTTTATACTAGTATTGCTATTTATTACAAAATGCTATAAAGAGGCTTCGATTGTAAAATGTTCTGAAACAAAATATGACTAGATTCATAGTACAATTTTATTGTTAAAAATTTGTTCCTGTATATTTATCCATGTTAAAATTAATAATTATTTTAGGCATGATAATGTAAGCTGATTGCTTTTATGTTCTACTTATTTTGTAGTTCACTAGTCTATTAATAATTTAATTCTAATGATATCCCTGTTACATTATAATATTGTACGCAAATATGTAGATTGAAATTCTGTAGTTTTAGTAAAATAAAAATATGTGAGCAAAATTACCGTTTTAAAAGTCCAATTCGAGATCTTCTTATCGTGTTGATGACGTTTTGGGATGCTGCGAATATAATTAATTGAAGCAATCATAGTTTTTAGTACCCAACAAGCATGCTTCCAGTGAGTTTTTCATGTTTTTCAAAAGTTGAAAGTATGAATATTAAACGATATAATATAATATATTCATCGTTTATACGCATTGATGTTTGCTCGTAGTTACTGCGCAAAATATTGTGTGTAAAGATTACGACATAATTTTGCCTTAAACTTGCCGTAAATAGGTATTGCAAGTCTTTACATGATACCGCTTAAAATGTATTGAACTAAATTTACATCGTTTTATCACTATTAATTATCTTGTTCAGTGATAATGAAGCCTTTTACTAGTGAAGTATTTTTGTTAAATTTTCCTTTATTTTTGAGTTTATTCATTACAAACATAAATAAAAAATACAAATATTTACGGAGGAGATTTTATCATCGTTGTAATTCCAAATTAACAGGTTTTCACTAAATTCATATTATGAAAGTATATACGGAAAGTAAGTGCGCTCATAACTCATGACGGGATCTGTGCTTATATAAAAAAATATCACTATCACTCTTCAATCGTGGTTCTGAGTCATAGATGCAATGTTTCGCTCTACCGTTTCCATAATTCGTCGATTCATTCCATACTGAAGGATTATTTAGGATGCCACATAATACGGAAAATTAAAAACATCTGCGATATTCATTGTTTGCTTTGAGAACATGGATATGTACATTTTAAGTTTGCAATTCAGTGCGCATCGAATCGACGCTTATATAAAGCATCTGATGCAAGAAACGAAGTGTTCAGAGCCAGGTGTCAAGTGTAGGAATAAAATAGTCCAGGTTATTAGCAAAATGTCGGAATTAACACTAAAGCTTATTCTGTTCTCGCTATTTTTCTGCAAATCTATAGCTGTCAATAGCCGGTATTATCCTCGCTACCACTTAGCTCCACCAAACGGATGGTTAAGCGACCCCAATGGTTTCTGCGCATTCAAAGGTGACTTTCATATGTTTTATCAATATAATCCCGAGAGCAGTCACGGAGCGGGAATTACTCATTGGGGGCATGCAAAGAGCAAAGATCTCTTCCATTGGGAACATCTACCCATCGCCCTGTATCCTGAAGAATCGTATGACAAAACTGGAGTTTTCTCTGGAAGTGCTCTAGTTCAAGACGACACCATGTTCTTATTTTATACAGGAAATGTTAACACTACTGACGAAAATGGAAAAGTAGAGCGACAAGCAATAGCCAAAAGCACTGATGGCGTCAACTTTTTGAAGTATGCAGGCAACCCCATCCTTGACGCACCTAGCCGCCAACCCAATATCAGAGACCCTAAAGTTTGGCAATACCAAGATCGTTACTATATGCTTCTCGGCAATTCTTTCGAAAACGATACCCGAGGCCGTGTATTACTATACACATCTGAAGACTTGTTTAACTGGAAAGAGATCTCTATTCTCGGAGAGTCTGATGGAACTTTTGGATATATGTGGGAATGTCCCGACTTATTTGAGTTGAATGGAAAATACGTTTTCATGTTTTGCCCTCAAGGTGTACACGCTCAGGGAGATAAGTATAAAAATGTCTACCAATGCGGCTATATTGTGGGTAGTATGGATTTCGAAAATGGTATGTTTACAACGGAATCAGAGTTCCAGGAATTAGATCATGGACACGATTTTTATGCCATACATACAACGCGTGATTTATTTGGTCGCAGATTATTGGTAGCGTGGTTTAGTTCGTGGGGAGAAGTATATCCGGAAAGAGACGATGGATGGGCGGGACAGCTCACAATTCCTAGAGAGTTAACTCTGTCCCATGAAAACACAATTATTCAAACGCCTGTTTTTGAAGCTATTCTTCAAATCAAAAGAGTGCAGTATGAAGCAGAAGCCTTTGAAGGTGATATATTTGAAATTGAAGACAATAGTGGACTGCTAATGTTTCACACTTTACCGAGAGACCTTAATATAAGCTTGGAAAGTGAGAGTGATAACAGTACTGTATTTATCAGTTATGATCATGAGCAAGGCCTAGTTACTTTGGACAGGGGTGGTAACGATGGTGTGAGAAGAACTCATTGGCGTCCACACCATAGCCTTCATTGGAAGATATACATCGACGCTAGTTCTATAGAATTATTCTGCGGAGCAGGCGAGGTGGCATTCTCAAGCCGTTTCTTCCCCGAAGGACAAGTGTTCTTAAGGATCGGTGAAGGCAGCTACGTAGATAATTTAGCAGTGGTAGCATTGGCGCGCACAGTAGATGTTCCTGAAGATGAATGAAGATACCATTGCGGTAAAAATGGTTGCAATTATTTACTTGTTTAAGGGGCCGATTATGATTACTTTATCATATGTGTTTTCAATATTCTTAGCCCTGTGCATATTCTCGTTTATTTCATCCATTTGTTGTTAACCGGCTATAATTATGTATAAAACAATAATATTATAATATAATCTTGATTGTGTACAAAGTATTCAATTCATGTTAAAATAAATATATACGTACCTTATTTATACTAGTTTTGTATTTAATTGATAGTCCTCGTAGCTCATTGCAGATATATCAAGCAGATCAGGCGTGAGCATATGTATTGTATAAATTGAAGTCACCATTTCCATTATACATTTTTTTGCCTGTTTGGGCGCATCGTTCTTCGACACTGCGTTATGAATTTTGATACGGTTCTTACTAACAAGAGTTGAACTCTGTTTAGCTTATAGTAGAAAGAAATCCATATTTTATTTAAAGATATTTGGGAAGAGAATAAATCCGCGCCAAACTTGGGATCACGCTACGTGACGTCATGTTTGAAGCCAAAACAGGTGCCGACATATCTTAAAAGATAAAATGAATTAGGGAGCACGACCCTCAGCAATGAGGAAAACAACGCGAGGCACTAACATATTTTCTAATAAAAAATACCAAAAGCATAGGATATAAAACCGTGAAATTATTTTATTGTATGAGCAAACGTCGGTATGGGGTATAAAATGAAAAACTGTGACTTGTTGGCCTCGTGACTTCATACATTGAAGATAGAGATCGTTTGCGTATCTTAGGAAGCGACACTCGACGTCGAAAGCGACGTTAAGAAGCCTTACATAATAACGCGGCTGGTCCTTTAAACCTATACCACGGAAGAGCGTCATTTTCTAAGTACAATTTAGATATCAAATTTATAAGCAGTTAGGAAACTGTGAACAAATCCTTCGAAATTACACACCCACACAAACGCGCATCTACGAGAAAATAAGCGCATTAGGCGTAATGACACGTCGTGGCCGATCGCGTCTACGTCTTTCACGTGTCATTGCCGATATTTTTCAACACGAATAATATTTTATTTTGACTGTTAATTTTTCTTCATCAAGTGCCTCGGCGATTAATGAAGATTGGCAACCAGCTCTGCCAATTTCTGCCAACCCCTGCGAGGTGGAACAACTCCGCAGCGCTCTTGATGTCGGTCCATTCACGAATGTTCCTCAGTGGACTTCTCTCTCTTCCTCATTTTATTAAAGGCAATGCGTACAATTTCTATACATGTTTTTATTTTCAAAGTAATTAAAACAGTAAATTTTTAAATCTCTCAATGGTTGTAAATCGTATATGTACGCACTCAAAGTATTCCACGTAGCGCGCCAGGTTTTCAAAAGCTGATGTTATGAAATATTACACTTTTATTTTCTGTATATATTTGTCTTTGCAAGGTCTATGGATTTAGGTTTCCCCATATTGTCCCAGTTAAAAGAAATTCATGTAACTTCATTGCAGTTTAATAATGTCTTGTTAAGAGTCCTACACATTGCTATTATCCTACTGCCTAAGTTATACCATAATCATTAAACACGCGCTGTAACACGTGCCACCGATCATTATCTTTCAAGTAACGATTTGTCGTTCATAACAGGAAGAGAATACATCTGTAAAGAGCCGTGGGGTTTGAACAGTTGCCTACTACGCAAGCGACGCAAGGTCGAATCCCACCGGGGCCTGTGCCAATTATTTTGTCTAAGAAACGTACAGTGATTTCACACCACGCGTCTTACGGTGATGGAAAACATCGTGAGGAAACTTGCTTATGAGAAGAAATTCAAAGATGTGAAGTGCCTGAAACGGCGATAGATTCACCTTTTGTCACGTTGGCATTTAAACATGTTCGGTGAAAATTGGGTATTGCTGTTCAACACCTCTGCCTACCCCTTCGGGGAATTTACTTATTGTTTGTTACCGAGTGTCATGCTACATCTGACATCAATTTCAAAAATGAAAGAGTAACTTATTTATTTCATATCATTATATTTCTCTATTTTTTTATTTTCGAAATTTAAAAATGACTAAATTGTTAAAACAATAATGAAGTAATTGGATAGAACTAAAACAATTACAAGACACAAAGTAATATTTTAAAATCGAAAACATATTTTTCTTCTATAACAAACAAGGAGGTGCGCCCAGTTGTTTAAACATGACATTATTTTATTCACTTGCAACATTGAACTTCGTATTAATGAATGCTAATTATATTCTCATAAGTATTAATTAATAACTAGGTGCTATCTATGAGGGCACAATATTGTGAGACTAAGAAAGACAGATAATATTTAGAATGAGATGGATATATTTTTGTTATATAAGATGAAATATCTAGAACATTGTATGGGAACATTTGATCAAACAATGCACGGAATTATATATTTTAAGTGCTGTACAAAGATGGACATAATATGGTAATTTTGTACGGAATAATTTAATAAGATCTCATATTTTTGTTATTGCTGTTATTAAAAATTTTACTGCGTTGTTATTTTCATTGGAAAACAGGAGTCCCCATTTCTTGACCTCGAATCATAGTCACTCTTATTGATACGCTTACATATAGAAAGTATATTTATGTCATAAATACAAATAAGAGGGGCCTGTACTGTACTGTGATTTCTCACCACGTGCTTTACGGTGAAGGAAAGCATCGTTAGGAAACCTGCATATGTCTGAGAAGTAATTGAAAGACGTATGTATAGTGCATGAGACGGCGATGGACTGTGATCATCTCAGAAAAGTCCCCGAAAGGGTAAAAAGCGTGAAAAAAATACATACACGATTTCACGCCTGTATTCCCTGAGGGGGTAAGCAGAGGTAGATAAGATAGATAACTGCGTCGTTGGTCTAGTGGTTAGAACGTTCGCCTGCCGATCACGAGCTCCCGGGTTCGATTCCTGGGTCGGGTCAAAAATGTATATTGGGTTTTTCCTTAAAGAAATTCATAGTAAAATGCCCGGAGTTTTGGAAGTTGGCGGTGTTTTCACCCCCGTACCTCGGAAAGCACGTTAAGCCGTCGGTCTCGGATGCCAATTTATCATCTTTGGCAATCGTCACAGATCAGTCGGAGGCTTAAAATAGTCTGACAACTGGTTTAACCCAGATCACAGATTTTCCTCGTAAAAGGGGTTGCGAAGGTCTGATGGCAGTCTTTTCGTATAAAAATCTGGTGATCAGCCACATCGGGTTGAATCAAGTGCCGACCCCAACAATGCCCATACATATAGATAAGGCCAGGGAGATGTGTGTTGAGATATTTTATGCAACTCGTCATCTGTTGTTAGTATTGCGTGTTACATCCTGACATAATACTTCAATAAAAAAGTCCTTGTATTTTTGGCATACATTTATTTAACTATTATATTATTTATTGCTAAATTCTGTGGCAAGATACAAAACATGTCTATAAATAAAGTACCTACATATTAACTTTATAGTAAATTATTTAAAAAACGCATACTTTACTTATTTACTATAAAATAACGGCTTGGTCGATAAACATACTTTTTTATTGTAATTATTAAAATAACCATATCTACAAACAAACTAACAAGTTTATAGTACCTAATTATTACAGTATATCTTACACATGGCTTGGGTCCTACCTAAACAAAGGCTCTTATTGCAATAATAGTTCAACTATGCGACAGGTGACAAACTGATAGACGTCAAATACATCAGAGTACCTAGTACGAGTTTTTTTATAATCACTGTCACAAGTCATTGCGTCGATGTAAACGCAGATGGGCTCACAATAGTATCATATTTAGGCCGACAGACGGCGCTGTTTCGATCCTATACAAATCTGTGTCATCGCGGTGACTTGTGACGGCGAATGTGAAAAACTCGCACTAGAACCTCTGTCTCATGATATGAGTTAAACTATCATGGTAATAAGAGCTCATGGTATGGACCCTGAAAATATTTATCCACGCATGAATCAGAATTGTATCAAGTCAAAGTAGCATTATCGTGAGCATCATGTAAGTGTCCTGAATCGGCCATCATGCCCTGGACAGACACATAGGACCCGGAAACTAAAGCTATTAAAGATATCATCCCTATTAAAATGTTCTTCCAGAGCATGTAGTTCATACATCCTAGATCTCTATCCCATCGGTACACTGTGTCTACTATAGCAGGAATGAGCAGTCCCAGGGTTGAGAAGAAGATTGCTCCCACGAAGCTGATCACCATCTCAAGATTGGGAAACGCTGCTGCTATGGCCACTGAAAAGAAAATAAACTTTATATTTTTCTGGCAATTTTATCTGTACTAATATTATTAAGAGGAAAGATTTGTATGTGGTATGTAGACTGAACAGATTCGAAAAAAACTTTCTGCAATAGCTACATTATCAGCGAGTAGCATAGACTATGTTTTATCCCTGTCCTCCCACGGGAACGAGAACTATGCAGGTGATACCGCGTAGTTCGCTAGCTTTCGTATATAGGTAGGTATTTATTAAGGGAAGGGATTCAAAACAGTATAATAAAGTTTATTTATATTAAGATGTCAATTTTGAAAAAACATCTTTAGTTAAAGTGATTCCAAAAACATGAAACTCCAGTAAGTCTAGCCTATCTCTTAATAGAAAATTGTATTTATTAAAAAAAATTGTTAAGAAGTTTACTCAAAGGGATATGAAAGGTATTTCCCTCATTAAGGGCAGGAAGCACAAGTTATTCTGTGTGCCCACGAGTCGCACAGTCGCTCGGGCCCGTTCGCCTGTCCCGCGCACTCTCTCCGTATTCAACGCTTTCCTGGATAATCACCCTGAATGTGATTTGTTTGCGGAATGGAAGAATATTCTGTCTGTATGTTTAGAGTTTTGTGAGGAGACTGCATGAAAGTGCTCCTTTTTTTCCCTTTAGTTTAAGTGGCTTCAAGCCGTTCTATGAGGTTAAATAAATAAAAAAAAAATTATTTCGTAACTTAGCAGGCATTTTTTCAAAAGAAAAGACTTTCACGTAAAACTAAATTTTTTACCGAAGTTAAGACAAAAATCCCTCTAATTTTCTACTTGAACAGGCGCATAAAGAACAATAACTACTTCTTAAAACATATTTTTTCAACCAACTTAAACAGATTATTTTTAAATTCTCGCCTCTGTTTCTCTATTTTGAGTAAAATATACATACATTTATATCATCACGCCTGTATTCCCCGAAGGGGTAGGCAGGGGAGTTAATTACAACACCCACTTTTCAACGAATATGATGAAGTGCTTATACATACGTCTTTGAATTACTTCTCAGACATAATATGCAGGTTTCCTCGCGATGTTTTCCTTCGCCGTAAAGCTCATGGTGTGAAATCGCTGGATATTTTTAGAAAATTGATTGGTACAGGCCCCGCTAGGATTCAAACTTGCTTCGCTTGCGTAGCAGGCGACTGTTCAAACCTCAAGGCTCTTTAAGTATTATGAAATAATTTCCATACAAGTCTATATTTGTCACTTAAAGTTAAAACTACTCTGCTAAGTTTGAAAAGCATTTTAATAACCAGGCCGTGAATTATCTTTAAAAGCTTCTATAAAGTTTTATACAATGTTTATCAACTCAAACCTTTCGGGCTCCACGGATCTTAATTAACTAACTATGATTTCGCCCGCGTAAATTAAGTTTTATATAATATTAATATTACGATACACATTTAACGTAGTTTCTTTCTTCAGACGATTTAATATTTATATGAGAATAAATGCGGTCATTGTGACTAAGCTACGATAGTACCATATGTGCTCTTGTGGAATTTTTGTGGATCTTAATAAGACCTACAAACCCGTAGTACATCTTTTCGTTCTATTGTCAATAGTTTTTGCATTGCACGCATAAATAGGTTTTCAATTTCACACCTTGAATTACAAAATTGCAATTTTTGAAAATAAAGTATAGCTTATTATAACCTTTCTCGATAAATGGACCATCCAACACTGAACGATTTTTTTAAATCGGATCAGTTCCTGAGAATCTCCGGCTGTTGCGCAGGTGTTGTAACAACAACACACACATTTCACCGAATATGATTAAGTGCCAACGTGACAGAGGGTGAGAACTTCTCCGTTTGTGAATTACTTCTCAGACATATACAGGTTTCCTCACGATGTTTTCCTTCACCGTACCTAAAGCACGTGCTGTGAAATCACTGCACATAAGTTTTTAGAAAAACTCATTGTTATAGGCCCCGCTGGGATTCGAACTAGCGTCGCTTGCGTAGCAGGCGACTTCTCAAACCCCGAGGCCACCACGGCTCTTAATATTAATTAGTATTAGAATAGATAAAATCTGGCTTACGGATCTCAGAAGGATCCTCGAAACGGATCTAATTAATCATCTAAAGATGATTAAGAGCCGACGTAATAGATGGTGAGTATTGCCCTCTCAGAAACTATACATTCATTATGAATTATTTCTCAGACATTGGAAATTACTTCACGATATTTTTCCATGATGCGTGGTTGAAATCACAGCAGTTTAATTTTTGGAAAAAGCCAATATTGTGTTTTGCATAACAACGCTGAATCGCTTTTATTTAGTCGGCAAATGTTTCTTCTATATTTCCTTTCATCATTCTCGTCATTATTTATTTAAACCAACGAGTATGTTGAAATGGCTAATGAATGAGTTTAAATTACTTGATGAAATGAAAATTCATACTTAAAAAAATAATGTTATGAACAAAATAAAGATAAAAATGTATCGCAAGCTAGCTGTGCCTGCGTAGACTTAATATAATTTTTGGTCCGGGGAACCCAGTGTTTTTTTTGAAATAGTAGCCTATGTCACTCCTTTTAACATTAGCTATGTGTCAGTGAACGTCCAGTTAAAAGCCGTTTCTGATATTAGCCGGTATAAACAGACAGACAAGACAAACAGAGAAAAAAAAAATATAGAGACCGTGATAATGAGAGCTCTTATTATCATGGTAGCTTGGATCATATTTGACACGTTCTAATCTGTCTCATGATTTAAGGCAAATTAAGCGTCTAGGCAATGATAGCTTAAATTAATGACTCAGTACAGTAACTAATGACCATGTCGGATCTGAGCCAAGCCACGATCATAGCTCTGACTTTTGAAACAAAGTATAGCGTCAGGGTGTCCATAGTAATACTAGCTTGTGCCCCGCGGTTTCTCCCGTAAAATTATATTTAAAAAAAAATCAAAGTTGCCTTAGTTGCTTCTTGTGACATTAGTTCTTCTCCTGTTAAAATCGATTTAGCCGTTTTATACGAAACGAACAGACATATTTTATTTATTGTTTTATTCATGTACCGTTTATATTTTCATGTGTATTTAGAGAAAAAGTGTAAATTTGAAATTACAAACAGACTCATAAATTGTATTTATCTGTACAGATTAAGTTGACCGTGTTACGGCCGATGTTCAAGTCTGACTTCACACGGCTTAGCTTAGCTGCTTTACACGTCATATTCATCCGTTTATTACGAGTGACACTATCGCGGAAATAAGAGCTGATGGTAAGGACAATGAACTTACCACTGATAGTGACGATTATAGTCCTTATAGCTACTTGGGTGATGTTCTCATATCTGGTGACCCCTGAGGTCTTCAATAACCTGGTGATCATTTCCATGGGCACGTAGAATTGTAGAGCATAGGTCAAGAAGATCACTAATGCCATTAATAGTTTGGCGCTTTGGGCGACACTGCAAATGGAATCAATGGTTAGATTTCGAATGAGCATGACAGCGCCATCTATTAAAATTATAGTGAACTACAATAAGGAAAACAGAATTGCAGTCTGAAGGAAATGAACAATTCTGAACTTCAATCTTGTACGTTTATCACATCATGCCTTTTTTTTATAAAAGGTACCTTTAAGAGGTACCCGAAGGTGCGGAGCTGTACCTAGACGTAGGTATTTATAAAGTGAACAAATTCTCTTGAATATTATTTCCGAATCACTAAACTTATTACGTATTAATAAACTTAACTCAACCGCAAGTGGCTTCTACAATAAAGTATACAAAAACCATTTGAATAATGTATTCCTGCAGTCAAGTATGGTCTCAGTGATCCATGGAGGGGAGAAAAATGTGTAAACTAAGTACCATTTTTAAGTTTAAAGGCAAACAAACAACAACTTTGTGAAAGTGCATATAGTGTGACTGAGTAAATTGATGATAGCCAATCATGGCAATGAGTTGCTCACTCTTCCATTAAATTGTATTAAAACAACCCTATGTATAAAGAAGGGACACATGTAAAAAAAGCAGGGGAGTTTGATTCTCCGTTTCTTCTCCTGACGGGTTTACATTTGAAAACGGTAAGTTAGCATAAAAAATATGACGTGATAGTTACAAGTGACCCTTATGTTAAATATTTTTTTGAATTTGAATTTGAGTACGCATTCACTGCTAACGACGCGTCTGTGCGTCCAACTGTTAGAGAATTTACGAAGAAGATTAAATATTAGCAGTGAATATGCTAAGCGAGTAAGAGTGGAGTCGCTGAGCTAGCAATCGTTGCCATTATGTTGTAAGAATTTAATTCTTCATTAGGTAGACTACAAAAACACAGCTTCAAGAATTTATAAGTTGAAAGAAACGAAATAATTGAAAGGTTGGTTTTCTGGGCCATATTATGAGACATGCCAGATACGAACTGCTGCAACTTATTATGATGGGCAAAGTGTCTCGGAAGAGGCCAGTAGGCTGAAGGAGGAAGTCGTGGCTGCGCAATAACCGCGAGTGGCATCAGCAGTGCTGCTGCACTCTTCCGCCTCGCGCAGGATACACAGAAGTTTACCGAACTGACACCTGGAGAGGCACTACTAGAAGAAGAAAAATTTATAGCCTAGAGTATCTTAGGTGCTATCAATAGATATTAGAACTCACATAGCATCTTCAGGTAGATTCAGTGTAATACTGCCTTTGACATGTTCACCATATTGCACGTATCCGAAGAAACCCACGATACCATACAGTGTGATGACAACAATCATTGCGGTATTCAACACCCCGGGACAGCCCAGGAACCTTTGGGGATGAGCCATCTCGTTCTCAACTGGCATCACTACGCCGATTCCTTCCATTGCAAATATCACCGTACTGAAAATGGAGATTAGTTTAATTACAGGGGTCAAGAGGTCTGATTGAAGCCTCTCGTGATACGCGGGCTATGTTTTTTTTCGCTCAGAGATTCAGCATTGCTATTCAACGTGGATTAGTTTAATTACTGGGGCCAAAAGGTGCATGTCGTCTGATAGAAGCATCTCGTGATACGCGGGCTGTGGCTTTAGATAATCAGCATTGCTATTCAACGTGTGAATGCCAGCCTTCTTGCCACGATCCCGAGTAACACCGATCTGGGTCAAGTGTCTTGTAAATAGTTTTATATATTTAGTTATGATTCAAGATTCAAATTAAAGAAGTAAAATTGTCCAATTGATTCAACGGTGAATCAAAAATGTGGATCCAACCGGCATAACTCGCACTTTCTTATGCATTTAGTGAGAAGCTGTTATTTTGGAATATCAAACAGACGTTTCAGTTTTATTTATCAGTATAGATGCAAAGATATATATATTTTAGTAGTACCTACCTACAATAGTTCGAACAAACGAGTTCTAACTTAATACGATCCCGTAAAACCCTAAAACACTTGACCGTAATCTGAGAGAGCAAAACTTTTACCACAAAACAAATAACCTTTTACTACGAGACGGGTGAAGCAGCAATAACTCACCTCAAGAACAACGGCCATTGCGTAATATCAGCAACCATTTCCCTGTCGCTCACAGGTGGCAGGTCCACAAAAACATAGTACAGGGTAATGATGAATACGACAAAAATGAGGACGTTAGCTATCGCGGAAAACGGCACCAGGTATTTCAGATTTCGTATTTGGCAGATTAATACTAGCGGGACCAATGTCAGCGCGCAGTACACTTGGATTGACAGCTGGCTTTCTGGCAGGTACACGTCCAGGACCTGGAAAAAAATAGATTAAGCCTTAATAATATTAGTGATTTCACTCCACCTGCGTATTTCTGAGAAGTAATTCAATGACGTATGTAAATTGTCTGAGACGGCGATGGACTCACCATCTGTCACGTTGGCACTTTATCATCTTCGGTGAAAAGTGGGTTTTGTGATTACAACACCTCTGCCTACCCCTTCGGGGAATACAAGCGTGAGCATATATAATATTAACGATAAGGTACTATAAACATTTTTTAATATCGTGTATACTTTATTTCGTTTATATGGCCAAAGTGACAACACTAATTCCTGCCAAGAAAATTGGTAGCTTATCTATACATCTATACAGATAAATAAAATTGAAGTTACTGTTTGTAATTCTAAAATAACAAAACAGCTTTGCATTAAATGCATATGAAATTATGTATGGTACAGCAAAAAAAAATTGTGTGGAAAAAAAACTATTTAAAAAAACTCTAGTCAGTCTGTCGGTCTATTCGTTTCAGCTAATCTCCAAAACGGCTGGATCGATTTTAACGAGACTTTCACTGGCAGGTAGCTAATGTTACAAGGAGTAACTTAGGCTAGGCTTAGGTTGAAATTTAAAAAAAAATCTGCGTGTCACCCATGGAATTAAGCCTACGAGGGTGAAGCCACAGGGCACAGCTAATTTATAATATATTTATAGTATTTTCTTACCACGTTAAATTAAGATAGGAGTAACTCGTGGCACAGTTGCTATTGCGCTTATCATTCGATCAGTGAAGTTAAGCAACCCTAGCCCTAGCCAGTAATTGGATGGGTGACCGCCCGAGTTCCCTTCGTGCCTCGGAGAGCACGTTAAGCCGTCGGTCCCGGTTGCCAATTTATCATCTTTTGCAGTCGTTACAGGTCGGTCGGAGGCCTAAAATAGTCTGACAACTGGTTTAACCCAGATCACAGATTTTCCTTGTTAAAGGGGTTCCGAAGGTCAGATAGCAGTCGCTTCGTATAAAAATCAGGTTATCAGCCACATCGGGTTGAATCAAGTGTCGACCCCAAAAATGTATGAGATTAGGCCAGGGAGATGATGATAAATTCAGATAGGACGGTTGACGAACTCCAAAGTTAATGTACCTTTAATCTCTTAAAGTTATTGATGACACCTTCTTTTAGTTATAAAATTATAAAGAGCTGGCTTTTTCTCTAAAAATACGAAAGCTAATTTCCTCCCAACAGATTGACAAAGGATTTCTAAATAGCTGCTTGTGCGTGATATATTTTTAAATATTTTGATCGATGGATAAATCATCATCCTTCTGCCCTTTTCCCATGTTATTAGTGGTCGGCGCAATGTGTTCTTCTCTTCCATTTCTCTCTATCAGCTGTCATATCTGTATTCACTCCTATTTTAGCCATATCATCTTTCACACAATCCATGCATCGTTTCTTAGGTCTTCCTTTCCCCTTGTAACCATCCACATTCATAAACAAAACTTATTTGACTACATAATCTTCATAGACATAATTCTACTTCTCAGACATATGCTGGTTTCCTCACAATGTTTTCCTTCACCGTAAAGCACGTGGTATGAAATCACTGAACAAAAGTTTTTAGAAAATGTCATTGGTACAGGCCCCGCTGGGTTTGAACTTGCGTCGCTTGCGTAGCCGGCGACTGCTCAAGCCCCAAGGCCACCGTGGCTTCTTGTAAGATGAAGAAATTTGAATCGCACTGAAGTTATCTAAAAACACTCCCGATTAAATCACATTTCGCGTCGAGGGTTAAAAAAACGTGTACATTTCATTTGTGTATCGTAAAATTTTACGTCAAAGCTCAGAAGTACTTAATACGCGCTCCTTAAACGATCATAGTTGGCCCCCAGCCGCGTGTTCCACTAAAGTTTCTCAGCGTGGAACTCGTCGTTGAAAGAAGAAGAAACTAAACCTTATCCTCTATGTGTTATGTATAAATTTCCTATAACCAACCAAGTTGTTACAAAGCGTACCTCTTTGACAGATGATCCAATGAAAACAACGTACACGCAGAGCACGCTAACGTAAGTCAACGCCATGGAATAATCCACCAATGTCCTGAAAACAAAGCCAAAATTAATTAAAATTGAAGTTTCTTATTAAATCAATGTAACTTTTCGTCTAACGTTAATTACTTAGTTTAAATATTTTGTGAAAGAATATTTGATCAGACGAGTAGTTTCAGAGATAACCGCCTAAATCTTAAAACCTCATTAATTTAATACGAATAATTAAAAGATAATATTATTTCAGCTCGGTTGATTTAACAGGGATAAAAGATTGCATAAAATTCTAATTTAATCTATATCTATACATATAAATAAAATGTAACTGTCTATTTGTAATCTATATAGATAAATATAATTGATTGTGATTCTAATTCCAAAATAACAGCTCTTCACGAAATGTATATGAAGGTATATATACGGTAGTACGTTGATAAAACTAACTTTTTAATTTTTTCTGTCTCCTCCCTGTCTGTTACCAAATTTTGCTATAAACAGTATTGCTATTAAACGTGGCAATACTGCCATCCTTAGAAAACACCGATGTTTGCTACTTGTAGTGAGTTTTCTGAACTGTTCTTGCTGATATAATTAAGTTTATGTTCAATAAATATTTACTTGACAAATCCCCCATAACTTTGCAGTTTCTTCGGTCCGTAAGTAAAGGCCGCCCCGCAAGTTTCGGCGAAACTCATCGATGGCTTTTTCGCGTCCACACATACTTCTTGGGATGTTTTTACCTGAAACATTATGTCAAATAAAATATGAACACTATGGAAGTACCCATAAACTTTTCATCTATAAAAGTATAAATAAAACTCAATTGACGAATGTTCGTGAATCATTTCAGGGTCTGTGGATTCTGTCTAGATTAAATTTCATGGGTATATTAAATTGTATTATACTATGTATACATACCAGCGGGGCCTGTACCAATGAGTTTTTCTAAAAACTTATGTACAGTGATTTCACACCACGTGCATTACGGTGAAGGAAAACATCGTGAGGAAACCTGCATATTTCTGAGAAGTAATTCAATGACATATGTAAATTGTCTGAGACGGCGATGGACTCACCATCTATCACGTTGGCACTTAATCATGCTCGGTGAAAAGTGGGTGTTGTGATTACAACACCTCTGCCTACCCCTTCGAGGAATACAGGCGTGAGCATATATATGTATGTATGTATTTTACTGCAAAATGTATGTTTACATAGTATAATAAAATTTTATATACTCATGAAATTGAATCTACAGGTTGTTTCACCCCCTGTTGTCCTGTTTAGTTCATAAAAATAATTGATAAGGTTTTCTTACTTACCAATATATGAACGGTGTGTGTGCAAATAATGCCAGCCAGCATAGTACCTATCGTGCCAGCGACGAGGCCAGCGTTCTTGAAAGCTGCTGGCATTGCCAAGATGCCGGAGCCGAGACATGCTTTCAGTAGATGGACTATTGATCCTATGGTGCTGTTAATAAGATACATTTTTCAATTGCTGAAGTGTATGGAAGTCACACACACACACATGAGAAAGAAATGGTCCCATGTCGCACGATTCAAAAAAAACTTCCTAAGGACAGTGTTGGGGTCGACACCTGATTTTTATACGAAGCGACTGCCATCTGTCTGTCGCGACCCCTTTAACGAGGAAAATCTGTGATTTGGGCTAAACCTGTTGTCTGACTATTTTAGGCCTCCGACCGACCTGTAGCGACTGCCAAAGGTGATAAATTGGCAACCGGCTTAACGTGCTCTATGAGGCACGGAGGGAACTCGGGCGGTCATCCATCCAATTACTGGCTAGGCTTAGGGTTGCTTAACTGTGCCACGAGCTCCTCAATTAAGTTGATACGGGGATAATATATAGCCTGTGTCAATCAGTGATAATGTAGCATTAAAAACGAGAAATAATTTTTAAAATAGATCCAGTACTTTTTGAGCCAATTCGTTATAAACATACTTACTAACAAATCTTTCCTCTTTATAATATTAGTATAGATATATACTATGAAGATGCCACCAGCATTAAGACTTTACCTTCCAATATGAAGTCCCCATAAAGAACATCTATAAAATCTCAATACCAACAATGATGCAGTCCGTACTTCCCTCGGCATTAAAACCCATAAAACAAAGCTATTATGTCCATGTCCAAGGGAATCGGTTCATGGGCAACAAATAGTCATAAAGCACGTTTACAACGTGACTATGAATTTTAGATGAATGAAGTCAGAATATTCGGGATAAATAGATAAGCAACAGATTTACGCATTTGAAAAGTGTATTCAAGAGTGGTGGCATTTGAGCCGTCGCCGCTTACGTAAGCGGCACAAGTTCGATTCAAAGCGGGGCCTGTACCAATGAGTTTTTCAAAAACTTATGTGCAGTGATTACCGGTGAAGGAAAACATCGTGAAGAAACCTGCATATATCTGAGAAGTAATTCAAAGACGTTTATATAGTGCCTGAGAACTTAGACTAGTTTTCGGTCACGTTGTCACTTAATCATCTTCGGTTAAAAATGGGTGCTGTTATTACAACCTCATCCTATCCCATCGGAGGATACAGACGTGAGCGTATTTATGTATGTAAGTTAGTATTGAAGGTATGATTGGTTCCTAGAACTTGGCTTTGAATAAAATATAGCATGAGAATATAACTCAGACAGGTATGATGTTAATGCTGATAGACAGATATTCAGATAAAACTGAATTGATCTCAATATCAATCCTTTTATTGTCAGATAAAGAATGATCCAAGTGCCACTGTTATCACACCAAACTTCAAAAAGATAACGTTTTTCGAATGAATCTGTATAAACGTGTAAAATAATCAGATCCGCAGCGACCTAGCAGTTTGTATAGCTGCAATGCAAGTTCCAATCCCACCGCCTCGTACTTGGTAGGGAATGAGTTTCCTAAATAATAAGTCAATTGATGTAGGATTACAACATGCATGTCTGAGGAAAAATTCAAAGGATCATGGTGTCAGAGAAGTTAATGGACGGACCATCTGTCACATAAGCACCTAATCTATACAGGAAAATAAATTGAAATGTCAGTTTGTAATTCCATATAAACAACTTTTCGATAAATGCATCTATAGGTATAAAAGTATATACGACACTTACTTAAAAAAAAAATCAATTGAATTATCTGTCTAACTATCTGTTTGTTCCGGTTTATCCCTATAATATCTGGAGTGCTTTTAATCGGACTTTCACTGGCAGGTAGATGATGTTACAAGTGAAATCTACAGGGGCACAGCTGGTTCAATTCATCTTCTGCCCTTTCCGATTAGACGTGAGCTACTATTACTATAACTATTTTGCATCTCAAGGTTCGGTACAGCTTTCATGATCGTTAGCGGTTAATGTAGCATAATAAACACTTTCAGGGAAGCAATAGGCACGTTTTGCACCACGGAACATGTGAACAACCCAGCCCTGTTGGCAGAGCTAAGCCTGTGTGTGCCGCAGGCTTTCCTGGAGAGGCGACGGAAGCCACCGTTGTTGGATGTCCCTCGTGCGCGCACCAATATATTATTGAAATGCGCGCCTATAACGCGGGCGCTGCGTACCCTCAATGCGGTCGCATCGCGGGTGGACTTGTTTTCGGGCTCATTGAACGACTTCACGCGGGCCACAATATTATATTTAGGTGTAGGTTAAGATTATATTAGAATTAAGCAAAAATAAAATATTATTCTGTGTATTCCAGCGCATTAGGTTTAAATATCTGTAATTATGGTGTTTAAATGGTAAATAAATAAATAGCAGTATACGTCCCTTCTAACCAATATTTAAAAGAAGTAATTGCATTCCTATATAATAATAAATTCATTATTGAGGAGCCCAGGGGGCCTAATATCATCGTCTAATCAGTGACGTATTTCTTCTTCTTAGATTTGACGTTTAATTTCGGTAACACGAAATGTAACATCAAAGCTAAGTCCTTAATACGCTAAGCTTAGGCTTAGACCGATGCTGGTAGGCCCTCTGCAGGCCTAAATCACATAAATCAGTCACGTGACATATGTCGTTCCCGTACATTTTATATCGTTTCTACTAGCGAAGCATGAGGATAATGTTACTTTATATACATACATATGCTCACGCCTGTATTCCACGAAGGGGTAGGCAGAGGTATTGTAATCAGAACACCCACTTTTCACCGAAGATGATTAAGTGACAACGTGACAGACATATGCAGGTTGCATCACGATGTTTCCCTTCACCGTAAAGCACGTGGTGTGAAATAACTGCACATAAGTTTTTTAGAAAAACTCATTGGTACAGGCCCCGCTGGGATTCGAACTTGCGTCGCTTGCGTAGCAGACGACTGCTCTAATCCCAAGGCCACCACGGCTTCTTAGCTATTTTCAGTTCTTCTATATATAATATGTCTCGTCATCTAAAAACACTTATTGGTTAAGAAAATATTGAATATTCTATATTTATCAGGTTTATTTACGTTTGCTACCATCCGCAGCATGTCTTGTAACAAGGAAAATGAAAAAATACAATAAATTAATTAATTCGTCTCAAAAAGCCTGGAGCAAAATAAAATGCCGCTAAACCTTTTACAATTGTATCATGCCTTTACGCTCAAAGTAATCTAAACAAGGATTTGTATCCTTAAGCGAAATTGTGTAATAAAATTCGTGGTAAACGAATGAATAAAAACGGTTCAGGAATGAAATATTTTAATATGCTTCTATTTTAGAATACACGCCCGAATCTCAGCGGCCTGCATCAATAAGTTTTTCTAAAAACTCAAGTTCAGTAATTTCACCCCACATGCTTTACGGTGAACGAAAACAGAGTGAGGAAACCTGCATACATCTGAAAAGTAATTCAAAGTCGTATGGAGACAGCGATGGACTCACTCTCTGTCACGTTGGCACTTAATCATATTCGGTTAAATGTGGGTGTGATATGACCCTAAGAGTGGATCAAAAGTGGGGATCAGAACGGTATGGCTTGATCATATTTAATTCTATTTTCGAATGATTCCAGGATACAACCATCATACCATCAACCGTCAGAATTTATTGTTATAAAATGTGAGGTAAATGAGTATACTTACGAGTTAGGATGTTCGACTTTACGGTTCTCGAACGGATTGTAAGCTTTCTCATCGCTAACGCTCTTTGATGCTAAGCTTATAGAAGATTGGAAGCCAAGGTTACTCGTCAAATTTGCTCTGTAAAAGATAAAAAGAATTGTTAAATACAAAAAAGTTGTTAAGAGTATCTTAAGTACATACATCAAATTTTAACAATTGCTTAAAATAATCAAGCAATGTAATTTATTCCACAGACTAAACCTTGTGAGCAGAAGGCTTTCATCTCAGAATGTCGTAGTATCAAAACAAACAAATATCACCAAACATGGCAGTGCCTTTTTTATAAATAGGGTTCTTCGTGAATGTTTATTTCATATAAACCTCATACTTTTCTTAGCACGTTCTGCTTGAATTGCTTGATCTAAAGAAATCTCAGGCTTATGCGCCATGCCAACTAGTTTTTGTATCATTTACCAACTAGTATTTACCAGACTTCGTCTTATTATATAAATATCATCATCGTAGCGAGAAAAAAAAAAAATTTATTTTATTTATTTAAAAACTTCCTGCATTACAATAAATGCACAGGCGGACTTCATGCGATAGGCATTCTCTATTAGTCAACCTTTGGGTGATACAGAAACAGGCATGGCAGGTTACGTCATGAAAAAAATCATCATCCTCCTGCCCTTTTCCCATGTTATTTGTGGTCGGCGCAATGTGTTCTTCTCTTCCATTTCTCTCTATCAGCCGTCATATCTATATTCACTCCTATTTTAGCCATATCATCTTTCACACAATCCATCCATCGTTTCTTAGGTCTTCCTTTCCCCTTGTAACCATCCACATTCAAAAACAAAACTTTTTTGGCAACATTATCCTCATCCCTCCGCATGAAAAAATCATTTGAATATTAATCTTTAATTAAAAAATAAAAACGTACTTATACTAATAAATAATATACTTCACATAAAAAACCTACATACTTATACATTGTGTGCATACATGTTAAGTTATAACGAGTACCTATAGGTTCTGATATTTTTAGCGTTGAGTATTTCGTTTGCGAAGGTATTAATGTTGAAATATGGTGGATCAACACATTGATAGCCACACCAATTACAACAAATACATACATACATATTCTATCGCCTGTTTCCCATAGGGGTAGGCAGAGTTACATCAAAAAACTTTGCAACAAGAAACGTTTAGTTAAAAGCGGTTTAGTAGAATTCCCGTGATGCTCAGTTACCCGACGAGTTTTCCACTGTTCTTCTAAGCAATACTCGCTAGCGTCTAATAGTTGTATTGGAATTATTACAGCGCATGTGACGTCAAGAACTAGAATATGTCATACAAATATTGACAGTGACGCTAGCGAGTATATATTGCAATAACGGTGCAAATCTTTTAATAAGGGCACAGTGTAACAAATTTCAAAACCTTCAGCTAGTTTTTCAATATTGTAGAATCTTTTCTCCAATTTTGTATCTATATCGTTTGAAATCGCCAGTCGGAGGTCTAAAGAGACCACTGGTTTAACCCAGATTACCGAGTTTCCTCGTAAAAGTGGTTACGAAAGGCAGCTGGCAGTCGCTTCGTATAAAAATCAGATGATCAACCACATCGGGTTGAATCAAGTGCCGACCCCAACAATGTATGAGATCAAGCCACGTAGAAGATGATGTTTGTTTGAAAGTATAATTTTGTTTATAAATATTAATAGAAAATTAAATTTCCTTGTGAAATGTTTCCAGTACATTATAAATTGATACAAAGTGTGAAAAACAGCCATACCAAATTGTAAATATTTAAATATTTTTTTTCTATCACTAGCTGTGCCTCGTGATTTCACCCGCGTAAGCTTATTACTGGTTGGCTTTATTTTACGGAACTATAATTATATTTAAACTCATTTACTCCAGTTTCATAAATCAGTCGAAACGAACAAAACGACAGATTTTTTTATTGCTTTTTTTAATCCAGTACTAGTGTAAGGAGTTGTAATACTGCCTCCATAATTGATGGTATATAAAGGAAACTTGTCATTCAGTGGTGAAAAATATAATTAATTGAATGCAATAAAGTTTTATTAAAATAACCCCCATAATGAGTTTATTTCTGAATAATAAGAGTATCTGCCAAGAGCTACGCTACCACAATATCGTATATACACCGTATAGTAAATACCGTTATATTATAATCTATCTCGCGAGATTGTGAACCGCAACATACTGCTTACAATTTAACGTATTATTCGTTAGATTGTAATCTATCAAAGCAAAACGGTTGATTGATCGGTTCGCAATCTCGCAAGATAATAATAATCTCCTACCGAATTTCGGTTACGGCGGCTAATCTCAACGAGGATCAGCCATGTGCGCAGGAGATATTATAGAGCACAAGTGTGTGTGCAAACACAGGTGCACTCTTTATTCCCTCACTCTCATAGTCCGATGGGAGGCAATCCGACACGACCGGAGAGAAATCAGGCGTAGGACCAACGGCTTAACGTGCTTTCCGAGGTAAAAAAAGGTGTAAACACCACCAACTTCCAAACTCCAGGCATTTCATTGTGAATTTCTTGACAAATCCGACTCCTCGTGATCAGCAGGCGAACGTACTAACCACTATACCAACGAGGTAGTTGCAAGATATAATATAATCTAACGGTATTTACGCTTTTACCGTAACATACACCTACATTCATGAATGTATTAAGTGTAAAATTGTTAATTTGGAATTACATACAGACACTTCAATTTTATTTATCTGTATACGTATCGATGTATAGATAGTGAGAATTGAAGCGAAATAATCGCACGAATAACACGGTGAGTCCCTATTGTACAGAAAGCCAACACGGTTCAATAGGCACGTTCCAATTGACTATAGAATCAAGGTTGTGTTATGAAACAATCAAAGATACTGTTTACAGTAGCTGTATTAATGTATTGTATTATATTTCTTTGTTGTGTTAATAACGTCCCAGTGATAAGAGGTTTCTTACTGATTTTTCTTCTGTATCATTTCATAAGTCTAGCTTCTCGTGGCTTGGGTATTTTATTCGCGTCGCGCCATACAGATAGGATAGACTCATAAAATTACTACTGTGCATGCAAAGTCAGCGCTTATAACTCGTGACGGCACTTGTACATATATGTGTTGTTTAGAAGCTAAAACTTTACCTCTATACGGTCTAGACTTATTCAATTTTGGCACGGAGCATCTGGCGGTACAATATCAAATCGAATATAAAAGAAAATCCTTTGAATTTTTTTTTTTCGTGTTAATACCTTTTATTGTTGAATACATTAAATAGTTATTAAAGGAGCAGCTCGTGGCACAGCTGCTATTGCGCATATCATTCGATCAGCAACACTACCCCAAGCCAGTAATTGGATGGGTGACCGCCCGAGTTCTCTCGCTGCCTCGGAGAACACGTTAAGCCGTCGGTCCCGGTTGCCAATTTAATATCTTTGGCAATCGTTAAAGGTCGGTCGGATGCCTAAAATAGTCTGACAACTGGTTTAACCCAGATCACAGATTTTCCTCGTTAAAGGGGTTGTGAAGGTCAGATAGCAGTCGCTTCGTATAAAAATCAGGTGATCAGCCGCATCGGGCCAGAGACTATGATGACACTAAATAGCTATTAAAATCTCATAATTTGTAATTTTTTTTTCAACAAACATACACTACAATTTTATTTATCTGTATAGATGTATAGTTTGATGTACCGCCTGCCGAGTCCCCGTGCTGAAAATGCATAATGAGTCATGTATAGAATATTAAGTATACATATAGACGATGGCCATGGTTTCGACCTAATAGCATTGTTACTTGACTCAAGTCGCTTGTAAAGTCTAATTTTAACTCATCGAACAATAGTAGAGATTCATACTTGATTTTCCTTTTATATTCAAACAAATATATCGACTTCACGATCTGACCTTACCTACTCCAAGTCGTAAATTGAGGTCGGTACGTGCCCCCTAATATAATTCATCACGACACGTTATCGTTTGCAATAATCATCTCCATCAGCGCCCCAAGGTTTGAAGTTCAAACGTAGTAGCTTAACATTGCGTTTCGGAGTCGCTCAAAAATGTTGATCCGCCATCTTTGACATTCAATCACAGCCCTACATACATACATATGCTCACGCCTGTATTCCCGGAAGGAGTTGGCAGAGGTGTTGTAATCACAACACCCACTTTTCACCGAAGATGATTATAACGTGACAGATGGTGAGTCCATCGCTTTCTCAGACACTTTACATACGTCATTGAATTACTTCTCAGAAATATGCAGGTTTTCTCACGATGTTTTCCTTCACCGTAAAGCACGTGGTGTGAAATCACTGTACATAAGTATTTTAGAAAAACGCATTGGTACAGGCCGCGCTGGGATTCAAACTTGCGTCGCTTGTGTAGCAGGCGACTGCTACGCAATCACAACCCTCCTTCGAAAAATATCAACACATTTTAACATAAATATGCTCACGCCTGTATTAAGGAGCACTTTCACCGTGGTATGACTAAGTGCCAACGTGACAGACCTCACCCGTCTATCAGCATTAACATTATACCTACATTCATATTATGCTCACGCCTGTATTCCCCAATGGGGTAGGCTCTTCCTACCCCATCGAGGAATACAGGCTTATATCGCCGTCTTAGACATATGCAGGATTTCCTCTCGGTGTTTTGAAGGTAAAGCCCATGGGGTAAAATTACTGCACTTAATTTTTACATTATACCAACTGTGCCCCGTGGTTTCACCTACGTAGACATAATTGTATGGGTGGCCCACAGAACACTAATAATAAATTTATT
Source organism: Watsonalla binaria (assembly GCA_929442735.1). Classification (NCBI taxonomy): domain Eukaryota; kingdom Metazoa; phylum Arthropoda; class Insecta; order Lepidoptera; family Drepanidae; genus Watsonalla; species Watsonalla binaria. Next base: position 11,229,170 of record OV838921.1, on the reverse strand, counting down.
TACTAATAGTGAGTCCCGTTAAAATTGGCTCAGCCGTTTCGGAGATTAGCCGGAACAAACAGACAGAAAGAGATTTTTTTTTTAATTTGTTTTTCTACGTCAGTACCGTGTATACTTTCATATGCATTTAGGCAAAAGGTTTAATTTGGGAATTACAAACAGACACTTCAATTTAATTTATCTGTATAGATGTATAGATTACTGGCAAAAAAAATGTGTACAGTAAAGAGAACTCTACATACTTATGTACCCCTTCGGGGAATTAGTATTATATAGTGTTAATTCGTGGCCTAATAACATCAGGCGCACTGCGTTTGTTTATTGAACAATAACACTATTGGCAAGTTCAAATAGAGTTGTTATTGTTCATGGGAGGCAAATCAAATCGCAGTGCTTGTCGATCCAAATAAATCTCACAGCCTTCGGTTCCAACTTCCGATGTTTGCACAACGTATTTCTATTGTCACAGAACTAACTCAATGAAGGCCTATTATTTTTCCTTCCTTTCTGAATCCATAACGAAACAGTGTCATGCCTTATTACGTATCACCTATTGTTAATATTAAGTTTAATCTGTGTAACTATTTTTATATGTCTAAACTAATATTATAAAGTGGAAAGATTCGTATGTTTGTATTGAATAGGTTCCGACACTACTAGACCGATTAGAAAAATTCTTTCAGCAATAGATAGCTACATTATGAGCGAGTAACATAGGCTATATTATATCCCCGTACGCCCACGGGAACGAGAACTACGCGGATGAAACCGCGTGACGTCTGCTAGAGTATCATTAAGACTATGGTTCACGTATAATGAGCTTATATCATCATTACAAAGTAAGTAATAAGATATGTTGTGGCCGTGGGGACACGGCCTATATCAATCAATTTTTCTAAAAACTTAAGTATGGTAATTTCACCTCAAGTGCTTCACGGTGATGGAAAACATCGCGATGAAACCTGTGTGTATCAGATATTCAAAGATATTATTTTGCATAAGACGGCAATGGACTCACGTCTGCCGTGAAAACTGGCGTTGTTGTTGCAACAACACCGCTTACTCTTTTGGCGGACTTGCTGGGATGGCGTGAGTATATTGTAAACAAAGACACCAGAGATTCAATGAAAATTATCAGCTACATATTGTTTTTGGCATTCGTATTTTTTTTAAAGATAGTATGTATAGGCAAAGCCGTACATTTTGTATTGTATTATAAACCTGCACACACAACATTTCAACATTGCAAGCGCTTACATGCGCGACCTACATTCTAAGTTAGTATAGTAATTATATTTCAGTGCATTAAAGGCATTCATTGACATCGGTCGGTTTATTTGACAACCCTTACCGTCACCGTATTGACATTGACATCATCCTCTACCCACATTGACATTATAGTGCAGTGGTTCGACAAGTAGCCGCTACATAGTATAAAATAAAGATGTATTGACAGTGTTAAAGGCGCCCTAAAATTCAAAGTCAAGCGACCACGTATCAAACCCTATACTTTGGACACTGAGCTAATAAGTACTTGGTGAATGTTTTTGAAATACTCACGTGGATGCGAAACTCCCGACATCTGGGCTCTCCTTCTTTATCTCCGTCATGTCATCTAAAAAAAGTTGCGGTTTTTAAATCATTATAAAATACACAATGCGTGAAATCAACGCACAGTCCAAACCGCTGCAGGGCTAGACAAACATTCTCTCGCTCCTGCGCTACTAGAAATAATAAAAAATATATGGAAAAGATTATAATCAGTCACGTGACATATGTAATTTCCGTGGATTTTGTATTTTGTCTACTAGCGAATCGTAAGGATAATGTTACTTTGTCTACGGGTAAGGCCAGGGGCCTGACCATTAGCTCTTATCGCAATGTTATTACAGTTGTGTGACAGTGGCAGATATATAGACGTCAAATACATCCGTCTCATAATAAGAGTAAAACTATCATGGCAATAAGAGCTTATGGTAAGGCCCTTGGTTATCGTAGAGACTTAATATTTGAAGTCGAGTGACTTTTCGGACCGGGTTCGTGGTTCTCAAAGGCTCTTTGGGCACTCGTGATCCCTGTTTCTACCATAAAAATATGTCTTTATGTTTAGATATGTATATGTGCATGTCACTGAACTCCTCTTAAGCAACGGGACCGATTTTAATGGAACTTTCACTGGCAGATACCTGGATTTACAAGGATTAACTTAGGCTTTCTTTTTTTTAAAAAGAATAGGGTTCATCGGGACCTCCATAAAATTAAGTCTACGCGGGTAAAACCGCGGGGCGTTTGTAATATTACAGGAGCCATCTCTAATTTTGAGAAATATGGAGCGAGCACGAATAAAATCATACGCAGAAATCCCCAGTATTTTCGATGAGCGCTCATAACTCGTGACGGCGACTTAATAAATGATAAAAGTGTGCTGTCAGTTATGTTGACGGATGAGGAGAGTATGCTACAGAGGGCCTTGTGCGAGTTTTTCACTGCCGCCGTCACAAGTCACCGCGATGACGTAAACAAAGATTTGTATAGGATCGAAACAGCACCGTCTGTCGGCCTAAAGATGACTATTGTGAGCCCATACAAATATTCGTTTACGGCGTACTCGCACTAGGCACTCAACATATAAGCTGTAGTCCTATAAGCTCATGTTAATATATCGAAAATGCCGACTTTATTAAAAGTTATAAACATTAGCATAATATTTATTAAAGTAAGCAAAATCTTGTTTACGTTTATGAACTGACTGTAATCAGTCTGAAAACTTACTAATAATATGTTTGCGGTTTATTTGCTGAGCTCTGAAAATTGGAAATGTTTTCAGAATATCATTGCTTACTTCTGATAATGCCGATGTTGTTTAAAATCCCGAAATCACGTTCAAAGTATTGAATCTGTTAAACTAATACAGTATCTTGTATTTTACACTTCTGAGAAGAAAAACTAGCAAGAAAATCAGATGGCATCATGTAAATTTTTCATATAGGTATAATTATTCACAACAGTTATAATTGATACATACATGCAAACATAATACTTAGAAACAATACCAAAATATTTAAAATCATTATATTTGCATACCATGTCACTGCCAGGAGCAAATTGTGCAGATTTATAATTGCATATGTTTTTATCATTTACGTAATGCCAAATTGTACCATCTATCTAATTAAGTTCATCGAATAGAGACTTGCTACCATACACGTTTCCGAATACCCACATGTTTTCTAAATTGTAATGACATTAGTTAATCTTTCTAATATTGTCATTCAGTTATAGGTAGCCAGTAAAACAACTGTAATGTTTAAATATTAATGAACGTCAAAAAATTAAGTACTTACGTAACGTTTAAATCACTACTCCTAACGGCACGGCAAATGCATACTAAACTTATCTTTATCTGTAAGTGAATTGTAAATTCTTAAGCGAAATAAAGTTCTATAAGTATTCTTTCGTACAAGCTTCAACTTTCTAGATAGTGCCAAACTCATCTAGTAATTAATCTGACCTCACCACATTAGTAGTCTCCGCACGTCTATTCATTTCATTTAACTTAGTCTGAATGTTTTCCTCCAATGGCGAAATTGACTTCCAAAGTCACACGCGATAATATAGAGGTCAAAGTAATGTTCTCTCTCTCACGCTCTAGGATGTGACTATTTAACTAATCATCATCATCATCTCCCTGCCGTTATCCCATACACTGTTAGGGCGGCACTTAATTCAACCCGATGTGGCTGATCACCTGTACTGATTTTTATACATACATACATACCTGTACTGATTTTTATACTGTGATATTTGTAAATAGGGGGTAGATATAAGAACATTTTTATTGTATGTTGCGGGTCATAAATAACTCAGTCTGCGATTATACGTAACCAGTCAAGTGTTGTCTCATTGTTCCCGGTTATCCAGACTACACCCGAGTTTTCCCTAATACACTACAGTGGCGATGAGTTACATCGAAATCTGCGCGTTTATAAACTGTGAAGTGATTTGTGAACGAAATCCATTGCAATACAATGACGATAGGCAAAATAACGGAGTTCAAAGTCCATACTGACGATTGGAAGTTGTATGTGGAGCGTTTAGAACAATATATCTTGGTAAATAAAATAGTTTGTGAGTTACAAGTGCCGACATTAATCACTGTAATGGGAGCGGAAAGTGATGAACTGTTGGTTAATTTGTGCACGCCGGAGAAACCAAAAAATAAAACGTTTTCACAAATAACGAATATTATGGAAAAACACCTACAACCAAGTGAGTTAGCTTTAGGCATAGGAAGCAAAGGGAAGGGTAAGCTATATCGGAATACACTGCAGTTTTAAAAGCGATTGCCATCTGACCTTCGCAACCCCTTGAACGAGGAAAATCTGTTATCTAGGTTAAGCCAGTTGTCAGATTATTTTAGGCCTCCGACCGACCTGTAACGATTGCCAAAGATGATAAATGACTTTTTGACGACTAACTGATATCGTCCATGAAAGTGATTTCCTAGCTCAGTCAATTACTCTTAGTCTTGGGCTCAGATTTTGAGTCAGTAATCAGTAAAGTTAAGTCAGTACAATTGAAGGGCCAAATTCTAAAAGTCCTCATGTCCATTTTTTCATATTTTGAACTGACAACACCAACGCGTTCGGAATCGTATTTTGGCCCTCTAGAATTTTTTTCGTGCATCTATAAAGGCTCTTTCTGTGAAAAAGGTCTTATCTTTTTCACAGAGGACTTTTAGAATTTGGCCCTTCAATTTGGGACGTAATGGAAGAATGCGAAATGTGCTATATTAATCTTATCAAATAAAATAAAAAAATCAAATAAAATAGTATATCAAAATTAACAGATTTTCACAAAATTGATATGAAAGTATAAATGGTACTAATATTGAAAAAAACTATGTCGGTCTGTCTGTCCGTGTGTTCCGGCTAATCGGCGAAACAGCTGAAACTATTTTAACGGGACTTTACTGGCAGATAGTAAATACCCAATATAAAAAATTATATTGGGTTTTTCTGTCAAGAAATTCACAATAAAATGCCCGGAGTTTGGAAGTTGGCGGCGAGGCACCCCCGTGCCTCGGAAAGCACGTTAAGCCGTTGGTCCTACGCCTGATATCTCTCCGGTCGTGTCGGATTGCCTCCCATCGGACTATGAGTGAGGGAATAAAGAGTGCATCTGTGTTTGCACACACACTTGTGCACTATAATATCTCCTGCGCACATGGCTAATCCTCGTTGAGATTAGCCGCCGTAACCGAAATTCGGTAGGAGATCATTATTATTATTAATATAGATGTTTGCATTGCCCCATCGTAGAGTTTTTCCCCAATTTCGTCTCAGGCAGTAAAATAATGCGTATATAAATACGTATTTTTAGGTGAATCACAAGTACCTGAGATCCGAATTCAGTAAAACAATTACCTAAAACAGGTTTAAGATAATTAAAGGCAAATACAAAAACTCAAAGCCACTGTAGTTTGGTAATTAGTTCTAATAACTATACATTGTTAATTAGTAAGATATCGTGATACTAAAGTGACGTTTCAGGTTAATTGTTACCGTTTACAGGAGTCTTGATTTTGATACTTCATTCATACATTCCCGGAAAGTATTTCATGGCCTATTTTTCACTGGACGTGCTTAGACAAAACTTGATAGTATGCCTATACATACATATGCTCACGCCTGTATTCCCCGAAGGGGTAGGCAGAGGTGTTGTAATAACAACAACACCCACCTTTCGCCGATTTTTTGATTAAGTGCCAACGTGAGTCCATCGCCGTCTCTGGCACAATACATACGTCTTTGAATTACTTCTCAGACATATGCAGGTATCCTCACGATGTTTTCCTTCACCGTAAAGCACGTGGTATGAAATCACTGTACATAAGCTTTTTAGCAAAATCATTAGTACAGGCCCCGCCGGGATTCGAACTTGCGTCGCTTGCGTAGTAGGCGACTGCTCAAACCTCGAGGCCACCACGGCTCTATACATAGCTATACATACGTCTTCAAATTCCTTAGACATGCAGGTTTCCTCACGATGTCTTCCTTTACCGTAAAACTCGTGGCAGTGACGTTAGTAGAAGCGTTAATAGAACAGCATGAAATCTATATCTAATAATATTATAAAGCTGAAGATTTTATCTGATTGGACGCGCTATTCTCTTAACATCTCGTTTGAATTGAATTCGTCTTATGGATTCGTCATGTCTGTCTGTCTGTCCGTATGTCACAGGCACTTTTTTCCGAAACTGTTAAAACTTTGTAAGTAGATGTATTTCTGAATCACATTAAGATTTTCACACAAGAATAGAAAACAAACTATCCAAGCTTAGAACTGAATTTTTTTTTTCATCAAGCCCCTAGCCATTGGGTGTCTATAGATACATCTTCAAAAATGATTTTGAGTTTTCTAATATCAGTGGCCTTCCTCTAAACTTTTAAAATAAGAGAATGTTAAAGCTAAAAAAATATATGATCTACATTACCATGCAAACTTACAACGAAAATTGGTTCGAACGAGATGTTTTTTAATACGAGTACCTCATAACTCGTAAACTGCAATGACTGTAGTAAAAGCGAATACAACAGCACAAAATCTATATCTACTAATAGGATAAAGTTGGAGAGTTTGTTTGATTGGATGCGCTAATCTAATAGCATCTCGTTTGAATTGAAAAAAAATATTGGGCCCAATAAAAAAAATATCGCTAAGCAACATAGTGTTTATTGTTAATCCCACGCGGGTATAACCGCGATGCACAGTTAGTGTTATATAACCTTTATAACCAACACAAAACAAGCCCCTCATTTCTTTAGTAACTTGTCGAAAGTCTCGGGCTAAGATCTAGTATGGTTTTATGGGGGCTTATTACAATGTATAAGCTCAACCTGTTTCCAAGATTAACCACTTTAAGATCGAGCCCATGCGTATATCACGCGTATGTGGACGACCTCGTCCTATTGGTCCATATTACTCAGTTAACAGGTAAATATAGTTTTAATAAATCAAATATAGCCGCTACGCAAGCGACGCAAGTTCGAATCTCAGCGGGGCCTGTACAAAAGAGTTTTTCTATAAAAACTTATGTACAGTGAATTCACACCACGTGCTTTACGGTGAAGGAAAATATCGTGCGGAAACCTGCATAGATCTGAGAAGTAATTCAATGACGTATGTAAAGTGTCTGAGACGGCGATGGACTCACCATCTGTCACGTTGGCACTTAATCATGTTCGGTGAAAAGTGGGTGTTGTGATAACAACACCTCTGCCTACCCCTTCGGGGAATACAGGCGTGAGCATATGTTTATGTTTATGTGTGTGTTTATGAAATATTTTGTAACTTATATATGTAATATAACTTTATCTAAGCTTCTAGAAGTTTTTCTCTTGCAAAAAACACGTTACGTCACGAGCAACGCAAAGAATATAAATTATATATTTAAAGAGAAAAGTTTAAAAAAAATAACTATTTTTGATCAACCTGTTCTACGTGATAATAAAGTCCTTGCTATACCAGTTTTGACAACAACACCGATATAAAAGCAATTTAGCTATGGCTCAAATACCTACGCCAATTTTTGTTAAATGACATAGCGAAAATAGTCAGATTGAATATCCAAAACTAAATGAACCTAGTCATACATATGGACCTAGTCATCACAAGCTACGCATTTAGTTATAAGTAGATGTACTAGATTTTTAGTTATGTTAATTTTTATCGACATTTGTGCATTGGAACATTGTCCATGAGCTCACGGTTTTTTCAAATTATTTATTTTGTATACTTTAAATTGTATAATATTTTTGAAAAGAGTAATTACTGAGTTTCTTGCCAGGTTCTTCTCAGTAAAAGCAACCTTCCGAACCTGGCGGTAGCATGTATAATCCTGTATAATTATGTCATTCTGACGATTTGAAAGTACTTTGTAAAAAGTCTAATCGAATAAAGATACTTTTGACTTTGACTTTGACATACATAATATACGCTCACGCCTGTATTCCCCGAAGGGGTAGGTGTAATAACAACATCAAATTTTCACCAAAGATGCTAACATGACAAATGGTAGGTCTATACATACGTCGTTGAATTACATCTCAGGCATATGCAGGTTTCCTCACGATGTTTTCCTTTACCGTAAAGCACGTGGTGTGAAATCACTGTACATATTTTTTTTAGAAAAACTAGTTGGTACAGGCCCCACTGGGTCTGAGCTTGCTTCGCTTGCGTAGCAGGCGACTGCTTCAACCCCAAGGCCACCATTGCTACCAGTCATCTAATGACGTCGAAATTATATTCGATCTTAAAGTAGCAAAGAAGTTTTGTTGCCGATTAAACCTTGATGAGCCTCCACCTGCCTCCAAGATTCTAATAGGTCACGTGCTATTTTATACGATATTTAACATAATCACGTGACGTCCAGAGTCTTTTTTAATCGCAGAAGCTAATACCATTTTCTTTACAACTGAGATTTTTCGTTTAGATTAGATTTTTTTCAGTGTAAACTTGACCACTTTCAGGAAATGGGTTTATATAATCGTTTTAAAAATGCGTCATTTGAATGATTCAGAGTCATTAAAATGACGCTTTACAATGATCGAGAATCCTATAGTTCTACTTTTGTATAAATGCGTAGCTTGAAGTATTTGTATGTTTTCGGAACTTTTATCGCGCATATACAATGTCAGCTCCATTTTTCTAAACTCTTCTCAAATATCATTGAAAAGTCATGAAACTAATTCCATCCCCTAAGAAGTGTTGTATCAACAACAACACCCACATTTCACCGAATATGATTAAGTGCCAACGTGACAGAGGGTGATTCCATCGCCGTCTCAAGAACTATACATATGTCTTTAAATTACTTCTCAGACAAATGGAGGTTTCCTCACGATATTTTCCTGCATCGTTAAGCACATGGGGTGCAATAACTGCACATACGTTTTTAGGAAATTCATTGGTGCAGGGTGCTGGAATTCAAGCTTGCGTCGCTTGTGTAGCGACTGCCCATGTCCCAAGGCCACTACGGCGTTTTGTAAATTTTTGATTCGATGATTCAGTTAATAAATGGTTACTAAGAAGTTATTACTCATTAATTTCAGTCTTGCAAGAGTTTTTTCTTCAAGTTTATCAACGATTTTCCTCATTGCTACATTCATAGTTATTTTAAGGTCAAGAGCAATTTTGTAACCATTGTTCTCTTGTTCAACTGATTTGTATTTATTCAATATAAATCGACAGTTCAACTCTTAAAACACAGAAAAATATTGTAAGGAACAATAGTTTTTATGCAATTTTTGACGCATGCAAATACTATATACTGGAAAATATGACTTTATTATAACGACCCTTAATCTGCCAAGACAATATTTCGTAGAAAAACATCAACATGCCTCATTAATATTAGAAACGCAAAAGTTTGTATGTGTGAATGGGTGTTTGTGTATACTCTTCGAACACAGAAAACAAAGTACGGTCAATCCCAAAAGTTCGTTTAATATTCGTTCGTCTCCAAAGTTTATTTTCAGAGAGTAGGCCTGCTGGATGCCCGGTTAGTGGAAAGAGGCTTGCCCCCTATTCATAGGACTTAAACATAACTGGCGAAATGTGGGTGTACTATAAGTACACCTCTGTTTACCAAGGAATACACACGTGAGCATTATTTATGTTCATAAGAAAAAACATTAGAATTGGCTTTATCCTTAATAAATAATAATAAGATATAGTGATTCGAATATAAGTGACACCTATTTATTTTCTATTCGATGGCACTATTGAGATATAAACTATAGTAGATTACTATAAAACCATTTTGGTAACGCATTTTCCATATCTTAAACATTTATATTTTAATAAATAATGTCTTAAAAAAATACATATCACGCCTGTATTCCCCGAAAGGGTAGGCAGAGGTGTTGTTATCACAACACCCACTTTTCACCGAATTTTTGATTAAGTGCCAACGTAACAGATGGTGAGTCCATCGCCGTCTCAGGCACTATACATACGTCTTTGAATTACTTCTCAGAAATTTGTTGCAAGAGTTAGTTATTACTTACAAAACTAAATAATTTAAAAATTTTAATGCTTACCAATAATATCAAACCCTCATAAACAAATATATTTATAAACAAATTCACTCGCGTATTTATTCAATCGACTTCAAAAACAGATGAAGCTCTCGCTGCGTCAGAATATTTTTTATCATGAAAAAATCACTGAATATCTGAATATGTATCAGTTAAGCGGCATTTGTACCCCAACTGACAAGAATGCCCAAGAGTCAGTGAGTTGTGTGTTTTGCCGTAAAAGTACTATCTTAAATCGACCAATCGACTTTGAGCTGTGAATCTGTGACCAACACAGTCCATTTTCCAACGGCGACCCGGTATTCTTAGCCAAGGTCGCGCCATTAGTTGACACCTACTTTATTGTAATTGTACTGAAATTGTAGTATTTTGTATGAATTAGTAAACACCAAGGGTAAATAATCAATCACATGTGACAGGCAGCTTAATAAGGACATTTATTTGTTCATTTAAGTATAATTACCTACTACTTATTTCTGTGTCATGTAAATGAGTATATTTAGGAGGTCAGTAGCCTATGAAGATGGGTATGTAATGTTTATTTGAATACTAGCGATGGCCCTCGGTTTCAACCGCGTAGACTTATTGTATGTATGATTTGACTTATCTTTATATTTTTGGATATTTCTCTCAATGTCTATAAATTATAGCCTATGTGTTAAAATCCATTCAGTAGTTTTTATATCCATACTTACAAACTATCGCGTGTATAATATTAAGTAGGACTAGTAGAAAGTAGGATAAAGATACCCCTAGTGACCCAATTATCCCCTTAAAGGGCAAAGTGCCCATTTCACGCGCCATTTTTCAAAATACGTACCTGTTAATACGTTAATCATTCATTATAATAATTACATTTTCCCCCTAAACCTTTCCCGTATTCAACGTACGCCATCTAACACATGTTGTGACATCACTGCACTAAAGTTTTATTTGAGAATGAAATGAGAGCGACTGTGGCATGTCAATACATATTTGAAAATTTGATATATGTAAGAAAGAATATAGATAGTTTTAAGAAAAATAGTGATATGCACAATATAAATACACGCAAGAGGGATAAACTCCGTGTCCCTGTGACTAGACTGCACAAAACTAGTAACTCTTTTGTGGGGCAAAGTATACGCCTTTTCAATAAACTACCATTAAAAATGTGTGAACTACCATTTTTAAGTTTTAAGGCAAGCATCAAACAGAAACTTTGTGAAAAAGCATATTATAGTGTAACTGAGTATATTGATGATAGCCAAACAGGGCAATGAGTTGCTCACTCTTCCATTGAAATGTACTTAAACAACCCTATGTATATAGAAGGGACACATGTAAAAAAAAAACCGGGGAGTTTGTTTCGCCGTTTCTTCTCCTGACAACCTTACTTTTGGAAACGGTAGTAAATTAACTTAAGTTAATAAATTACTATAAGTGTTCCAAGTGTCCCTTATATTGAATAAAACTTTTTGATTTTGATTTTTGAGAAATCTCATTTTTAATACCGATTATGCAAACCACTTTGCTGTTACTGCTTTTGTGGCAAATTCTTGAAATAGATCCAAAACTTCGTTCTTGTTTTCATATCCCGTATGGTCTAGTGGCTAGGATACCTGGCTTTCACCCAGGAGGCTCGGGTTCGATTCCCGGTACGGGAATATGCCGCTGCAATGTTTTTTTTTATTAGTTAGGTTTTATTTAATTTTCCAATTACAATTATTATTTTATATTTTGACACTTAGTTTTTAAGCTAGATATTGTACAATATAGTAAGAAGGAATGAAGTAAAAAAAAAAATTGCAGCTGTTTTTTTAGTTTCCTATTTTTTTCTGTGACATTATATGTTTATATGTAAAATACGTGTTCAATAAAAAACTAATAATTAGTTTGTAGTTTTATTTTCCACACGATAGCACATGGTTTTCCCAAAATGGAAAGTACACGACTTATCTTTAGCATAAAATACTAACAAATTTATTACATTTTATTTTATAAATTACATTTTAATTGGTTACTTTTTAAATTCAATGCTGCGAGTATTGTAGAAGCGACATCTAAAGGAAAATATTATTATTCATAATCTCGCAATAGGTGGCGCTATTCAAGATTACAATCTAACAACATGGTGTTACGGTATATAATTATACTAGCCGATGTAACGTGGTTTCACCCGCGTAGTTCCCGTGGCAGTACGGGGATAAAATAAAGCTTATGTTACTCGTTGATGATGCAGCTTTCCAATGATGAAACAATTTTTGAAATCGGCACTTTAGTTTTTGAGTTTATTCATTACAAACATACACACAAAAATAAACCCCTTCAGAGAACTTAGTGGGGAGGATTGAGTGTTTAAATAAAATCATGGGTACTTTGACTGAAAATACGTATCATTTGGTTTATCATTGTGAATCATTATAAAGCGATTTCACTTTATTGACATCTATCTATACATATACAGAAAAATAGAATTTAAATTTCTATAAATTTTTCCAAATTAATAGTTTTTAACAAATTAATAGTGCGTATGAAAGTATATACGACACTTACCTAGATTTAAGAGAATTAAAAAAAATCTCTGTCTGTCTGTCTGTTTATACCAGCTAATCTCCGAAACAGCTTGACCAACTAACGTGACTTTCACTGGCAAATAGGTACCTATTGTTACGAGGAATAACTTAGGTTAATTTTATATAAAAAAAACATTTGCGTTACTGTACGCGGGCATAACCGCGGGGCATTTCCTTATCTCTTTCATAAAGCAAAGATTGCATAGCTCCTGTTTTATCAGACTTCTGACTGAAGTGGTGTGTCAAAATAATTGATATATCTATATAAAGAATGAATGACCGATATTTAGCTGAAATCAAAACAAATTCAAGTGTTTACCATTACTACATTCAAGGATTAGTGAGTATTGCGAAATTGTATCCGATTGTAGTCTTAGAGCTGTTTTGAATAATTTAGGCAATCATTGTTACAGATATTATACATACATATGCTCACGTCTATATTCCACGAAGGGGTAGGCAGAGGTGTTGTAATGTAAAACAACAACCACTTTTCACCAAATCTGATTAAGTGCCAGCGAGACAGACATACGTCTTTTAATACTCCTCAGACGTATGCGAGGTTTTCTCACATCGTTTTCCTTCACCGTAAAGCATGTGTGAAATCACTGCACACGCACTTAACGTACGACTTTATATTCATTAATTTCGAACAATCATCAACATTGTATCTTATCATCTAGAAAAAGAAAACACAAGGTCATACTTACCATTCTTACGGTAGATAGATGTGCCCGCGGTCCCTTTCACCCACGTAGATTTACTTTATTACATATGCTCACGCCTGTATTCCCCGAAGGGGTAGGCAGAGGTGTTGTTATCATAACACCCACGTTTTTTGACAGATGGTGAGTCTATCGCCGTTTCAGGCACTATACATACGTCTTTGAATTACTTCTCAGAAAAATGCAGGTTTCCTCACGATATTTTCCTTCACCGTAAAGCACGTGGTGTGAAATCACTGTACATACGTTTTTTAGAAAAACTCATTGGTACAGGCACCGCTGGGATTCGAACTTGCGTCGCTTGCGTAGCAGGCGACTGCTCTAACCCCGAGGCCACCATGGCTCTTTTTTATTTTATTATTTCATTATTAAATATACTTATGTTTTTTTTATCTTAGCATAACTATAATTCAAACGTGACTGACTGACATAGTGATCTATCAACGCACAGCCCAAACCACTGGACGGATCGGGCTGAATTTTTGCATGCAGGTAGATGTTATGACGTAGGCATCCGCTAAGAAAGGATTTAGATTAATCTACCCCCAAGAGAATAAAATAGGGGATGACAGTTTGTATGAAACTTTGTCAATTTTAAACCGATATATTATATAAAACTAAATCTACGCGGGTGAAATCGCGGGGCACAGCTAGTTAAAAATAAAGTTACACGAAGTTACTCCTTATAACATTAGCTAACTGTCAGTGAAAGTCCCGTTAAGATTGGTCCAGCCGTTTCAGAATTAACCCGGAACAAACAAACAGACAGATAGAAGAAAATTTTGAGAATTTGTTTTGTTAAGTCCGTACCGTATATACTTACTTACTTTCATATGCATTTATTGAAAAACTGTGATTTCGGAATATTTCGGATAGTTAAAGAGACACTTCAATTTTATGTATGTATGTCTAGTAAATATGTATAGATTGGACGTTTTCTAATGAACTGAAAATATGCTTCGACTTATCTTTGACGGTGAAATCATCATACATTTTTTCGAAGTTGATTAAAACAAGAAATCTCGCTCTACCTCTAGTTTACATTAATTAACTAGGTATTTATTTGGACGTGTTATTCAGTATTCACATAATAAGAATAACGTTTCGAAATAAATGTGGGTCTTACTTCATGTCAGTGAGTGATCGCAGACATTAGGTAAGAAAAGGACTTGTCTAGAAAAAATATTTCTCCTGGACTACACTGTGCTAGTTAGGTACCATTTATAAGGATTCTGCAACGGACAGCTTAGAACTCGGTCTAATAAAATAACAGAGGGCTGAATAAATTTTAAGATTGTAATACTTTTATCCTATTGTGTATCTTTTTTTTGTTGACGAGGGGGAAACCTTCAAAAGGTCCCCGACCGCCCTGGGTGAGGCATGTCGGGGTATGTGGGATTCTTACCGCACTAAAACTCCCCCGGTGGCCGTCCTCAGTGCTCAGGGGGGACTCCGGGTACTCTGATAGAACGCACCGGAGTCCCTCCACACTTTGCCGGGACACATCCCCGGGGCAGCTGTGACGCCGCCCCTGAAGACCTCGCTGTGCAAGGCAGCGCGAGCCACATCGCGCTGCCACCTTCCCGGGCCCGCTGCTCGGTGGTCAAAGCTCCCACCCCGACCACCGCCAGCAGTCCCTCCAGCCCCCGCCTAGTCGCCTCTTACGACAGGCAGGGGATACCATAGCCATATTCTTGAACCCTGGCTATTGGGTGGATCCTATTGTGTACCTATACCGTGGTGACGGCGGGGTTTGAGCAGTTGCCTGCTATCGTGAAGAAACCTGCATATGTCTGAGAAGAAAGGCGTATGTATAGTGCCTGAGATGGCGGTGGACTCACCCTCTGTTACGTTGGCACTTAATCACATTCGGTGAAATGTGACTGTTGCTGTTACAACACCTCTACTTACCCCCATCGGGGACCCTTCTTGGATGGCGTGAGCATATTTATTTTTCATTTTTAAATTTGTGTGAAAGTTTTGAAATATGAAAGGTTTGCACCATCAGCAGTGTGAATTCCTATCCTATATGTATGTGGATAAGGTACATAACATTTTCACTTTATACATTCATATGCTCACGCCCGTATTCCCCGAAGGGGTAGGCAGAGGTGCTATAATAACAACACCCACTTTTCACCGAAGATGATTAACGTGACAGATGGTGAGTCCATCGCCGTCTCAGACACTTTACATACGTCATTGAATTACTTCTCAGAAATATGCAGGTTTCTTCACGATGTTTTCCTTCACTGTAAAGCATGTGGTGTGAAATCATTGTACATAAGTTTTTAGAAAAACTTATTGGTACAGGCCCCGCTGGGATTCGAACTTGCTCAAACCTCAAGCCCACCACGGCTCCAATTTATCCATCTAAATTTAAATTTTAAATTGTAACATTTCCACAAAATAAACCCCTTCGCTTATACGAAGCTTTTATGGTAAGCACCGTGTCCCTCGTAAAATCCTACCAACCCGGGTTGGTTGGCTTAAGAGCAAATACACATTAATTTTACGACCTTACAAATTTGATACCTATCAAACAATTTCAATCAACCCTCGGTATCCAGGGTAGTTAAAACTTCCGTGATTACTGAAATCCCTAAAATAAATGTTGATACTTACTTTGATATCATTCTGTTTTCATAATTTCATTTCACCATTCCTTTCGAAAAGGGTCTCCGAAGGGGTAGGCACAGTTGTAACAACACTCACTTTTCACCGCCGTTGCAAGGTGAGTCGATCGCCGTCTCAGTCATTATCTCATATATTTGAATGTATGCTCGGAAAGACGCTGGTTTCCTCATGTTTTCCTGCACTGCAAAGCTCTATATGACATCACTGCATTTATTTTTTATGACACAACTATACAGACTGATGGGGCTGGAACTTACGCCGCTTGAATAGCAGGCGACTATTCAATCCACTCTACCCCAAGACTCTATAATCTATGATTATTTCTAAAGTGTTTTATCTATGGGACTGTTCTTTTCTAGAATTAATTAAATTATTGGGACAGTTTCTCATTTCTACTGAAAATATAAAATAAAAGTAAATATGCTCACTCCATCCTAGAAGGGTCCCCGAAGGGGTTAGCAGAGATGTTCTAACAACAACACCTATATTTCACCGAATATGATAAGTGCCAACGTGTCAGAAGGTGAGTCCATCGCCGTCTGAGGCACTATACATACGTCTTTGAATTACTTCTCAGACATATGCAGGTTTCCTCACGATGCTTTTCTTAGCACGTGGTTTTTAGACAAACTCTTTGGTACAGCCCTAGTTGGGATTCAAACTTGCGGAGCATAGCGAAGCATATGACTGTTCAAACCCCACGATCACCACGGCTTACCAAAATATAAATCTCCTCAAGCAGAAAAATTCTATCTTTTAATATTCATTCCGAGTATGGAACGAACCTGAAAATCTAATTTCTCATCGGTTTCCTAGCCTTGAAATACATGAAAATGTAACTCCTATCCAGTTTCAGTATAATTACATTGGCACCGACCACCTACACGCTTCGTGGAGCGAGCTGATTGTCCTCCTTTGAACGGAATTTTATTGCTTTCTCGCTTGTATTATCTATACTAATATTACAAAGATTTATTTGTTTGTTCGTATTGATTAAGTTGCCAAACTATTCTCTTAAATGTTATCTTAAAATTTCTTTCAGCAATGAATAGCGGAATTATCAGCGAGTAACATAGAGCTATTTAATCCACGTACTCCCACGGGAACGGGAACTACGCAGGTGGTCATCTTAAACTACACAATTTTTCGTAGGTCTTATTTTTAGTTTTAAATTGTTTTTTTATATCGACTTTTGTGCACTGTGTCCATGGGCTTATATATATATTTTTATGATGTATATTGTATTACTCAAAGCTGTAATTTTTTTTGTTTAAAAGAGTATTTACTGAGTTTCTTGCCAGGTTCTTCTCAGTAAAAGCAACCTTCCGAACCTGGCGGTACTATGTATAATCCTGTGTAATCGTGTCTTTCTGACGATTTGAAAGTACTTTGTAAAAAGTCTAATCGAATAAAGATATTTTGAATTGAATTAAATTGAAACCGCGTGACGTCATCTAGTATCAAATAAAAGTACTTACACGTGTGATTTAAGTATCGTTAACTAGAAACGTTTCTGTTTTCATCGTAATGGCACAGTATAAATATACGTTTCACAAACAGTTAGGAATCTAAGGACTATTTTATTAAGCAATAAATAAATATGCTCACGCCATCCCAGAAGGGTCGCCGTAGGGGTAAGCAGAGGTATTGTAACAACAGTTCTACCCCAAGTTCTTTAAAAAATCAGATTGTACTATAAAAATATAAAAAAAGTCTCATTGTACTCAAAACTAGTAATATAATTGCTTGCCGGCGATCTAGATTGCGATTTGGAATCTTGTCGTGTGAATCGAAACTTGGAATAATGTATTACCAGATAAATATTGTAAGTAGTCTCATGGACACTGTACTTATGTTACAATTCTTAATATTTATTAGTTTTGATCATTGTTTGACTGGCTTGAGTTGTCAAGCTCACTAAAATGCCTTTGCTTGCGGCGGCGTCTGGATGACGGGTTGTCCACTTCCCTCTATGATGGTTGAGGAGGTCAATGGCTGGCATTCACGTCATACTTGTGAACAGGTGCTGCTTGTGGGGGCTGGTCATCTCAAGCTACGCATTTAGTTATAAGTAGATGTACTAGATTTTTAGTTATGTTAATTTTTATCGACATTTGTGCATTGGAATATTGTCCACGAGCTCACGGTTTTTTCAAATTATTTATTTTGTATTCTTTAAATTGTATAATATTTTTGAAAAGAGTAATTACTGAGTTTCTTGCCAGATTCTTCTCAGTAAAAGCAACCTTCCGAAACTGGCGGTAGCATGTATAATCCTGTATAATTATGTCATTCTGACGATTTGAAAGTACTTTGTAAAAAGTCTAATTGAATAAAGATACTTTTGACTTTGACTTTGACTTTAATTTCCATAAACGTTTCATTCCTGAATTGAGCCCCCTATCTTTCTAAGGGTGTGAAATGTTGTCAATCATAAAGTTTTAAAAATTTACTCCAATATGTATGTCCAAATAATTCAAACACGTAAATGACATATACGCGACGTGATACCCTCTATTACTACTTATTCTGCCTATAATCTCGTGGGCGTCTGTGTCTGTGTGTGTGTCTGCGTCAATTTTGACGATTTGTTCCTGGATTCCCCACTGTATGTAGGTAAAACCTATGTTGATACTGTGGTAATGGGGTAAG
This sequence comes from Watsonalla binaria, assembly GCA_929442735.1. Lineage (NCBI taxonomy): Eukaryota > Metazoa > Arthropoda > Insecta > Lepidoptera > Drepanidae > Watsonalla > Watsonalla binaria. The sequence goes on along the minus strand of OV838921.1, from coordinate 11,210,501 downwards.
GGGCGGTGTTATATCCTTTAAATCGTTTTATAAACCTTTCCGTATAGCTAGTGTATATATTTCTTTGCGAAATAAGATGGTAGGTAAGTAGCGTCTATGAACTTTTACAACACCATGGGCGTTACTCAGCATTTATAGCTAGCGTCACTAGTTATGAGCGCTCTAACCGTGAATGCGCAGTGGTAATTTTTTGGGCATCCTGTGGGATACGATCCTGCTGACACGAGTTCCACAGACAAAACAGGACGTATTGCATACAATCAATCTTTATACGTAGGTAGTAATGTGTATAGTATTATTATCAAAAATAAATATAACATACATACATATGCTCACGCCTGTATTCCCCGAAGGGGTAGGCAGAGGTGTTGTTATCACAAAACCCACTTTTCACCGAATTTGATTAAGTGCCAACGCGACTGATGGTGAGTCTATCGTCGTCTCAGGCACTATACATACGTCTTTGAATTACTTCTCAGAAATATGCAGGTTGCCTCACGATGTTTTCCTTCGCCGTAAAGCACGTGGTGTGAAATCACTGTACATAAGTTTTTTAGAAAAACTCATTGGTACGGGCCCCGCTGGGATTCGACCTTGCGACGCTTGCCCGAGGCTACCACGGCTCGGGGTTTGAGCAGTCAGCAGAGCAGTAATAAAAATAACCTACAATTAAAATACGCTAGTTTACCACCTGTTCTATAAATATAAATAAAATAAAACAAAATATAGTCTCTCATCAATATATTTCAATGTACATAAGTACTGCACTAAATACATAGGAATATATATTTATATATTTAACATCATGTACCTATATCATATTATAGTCATTTTGATAGTCTCTGTTCAAGTTAATACAATTATTATTATGACAAAATGATAAAACAACACCTTATTTCATAGCAATATTGAAATTCTTAAGATTACAATGATACTATGCCTAATCCCAATAACTGTAAAGATCAATTTAGTAGAACAGCTGAATCTAATATATTTATTTACATAACCGAGAATTTAAATTACAAGCCGTTATCTGTTCCCGATTTTGCGGATTACAGGCGTGTGCATATGTATGTGTTTCTTTATAGATAACGTAAATGATATCTTAATTAACAATACCTTACAACAATTACCCTTTATAATAGCGACTAGAATGTATAGTTTACTTTCATTCGCAATTCATTATTTGTGCATTATTTTATGCTATTAGCTAGCATAAAATAATAAGTCTTAGCTACCAATATTAAATGTTCTTATTTATACCACAGTGAAAATATAAGCTTAACTTACTAAGCAGTATAGAATCTAGACATATTTTTTGAATACGAATGTTACCTCCACCGAGCGTAAGGGTTAAAAAATTACTTCTTTATTTATTGTCACAGAAACGTCACGTTGTCGATTTGAAGTTTAGAAAAATGTCTGTAAAACACGTAAATGACGTATAGGCGATGGTAGACAGATTCACAAAAAGTCCCTCACACAATACATATTCAATTAGGGATACAATCACCCAATAGCCGGGGTCTAAGAATTTGGCTATGGTATCCCCTGCCTGTCGTATGAGGCGACTAGGCGGGGGCTGGAGGGCCTGCTTGCGGTGGTTGGGGTGAGAGCTTTGACCACCAAGCCGCGGGCCCGGGAAAGTGGCAGCCCGATGTGGGTAGCGCTACCTTGCACAGCGAGGTCTCCAGGGGCGGCGATACAGCTGCCCCAGGAATGTGCCCCGGCAAAGTCTGGTGGAACACCAGTGCGATCTATCAGAGTACCCAGAGTTCCCCCTAAGGACGGAGGATAGCCACCGGGGGGGTTAAAAAGGGATATAAGTATTTCCTCTATCCACGCGACACTGGCAAAATAGTGACAGAAGCCATAAATATGAAGTGAAGTGAAAGTCACGACATGACACCCCTTAGGTACTTGCGCACCCCCTAGTATCATTTGCACATACGTATCTGAAAAAATCGCAAAGATATTAGCATTTTTCCTTCTGAACCGAGGTTACTTGGTCAGTCGATTTCCCCATACAATCTCATAGAACAAAATTTTTAAAGTACCAAATTCATCTGACACCCTTACTGTTCGCGCAACCGCCACGAACAATTGGCCTTATAAGAAACGCTTCCTCAGTCTGCCTACACAGCGCGGCGTAGATGAGCGTAAAGGGGCGGGCGAGACAGAGATAGCAATATACAACATACAACGTCATCATCATCAACGGTCTCATAGAAATTAGAATTCCTTACATAATTCACATCTTATATTAATTGGTTTTATATTTACATTATACAGTTTACAAACAATACAGAGTTTCTCTTGTCCGCCCGGACAAGAAAAGTTGGCGCCCCCGGGTGGGCGGTTCTCTCGCCGACCGCCTGCGCACTTCATAGAAAAACCTCGTCGCATCGTGCCTCAAGATTCATACATTCTGAGCATCCTGCATGAACGCGACCGCTGGTATTCTTCATCATACAGTGCATGTGGAAAGTGAGCCCTACCCAATTTACCTAATTACTTCAAATCTTCATACATTCGCTTTGCGAAAACATCTCATTTTTGCCGCCATTTATGCATCTTTTTCTCGACCTGTGTATTTGTGGCGCGAAACTCTTCGTACGTACGCCTTTTTCTAACATTATAAATTACAAGTGTACTAACTCTGTCTCCACATCATGGCAGAAAGGGAATTGAAAGCATTATTCTTAAAACGCAGCTCCATTAAGGGGCGATTAACGAAATTCCACAACTTTCTAAACGAAATTGATGTGGACAGCATTTTATCATCCACACAACGTGAGCTAGCATTGAAACTTAGGTCGCATGAATTACTTATGACTCAATTTGATCAGCTGCAATCTGAAATAGAGGTGTTAAGTGATAATTTACAAAACGAACTAGATGAGCGTGAAATTATTGAAAATAGTTTTTACACAAACATAGCTTTAGCACAGGAAATTTTAGCTTCTTGCTCCAAGCATGCAAAGGAGAGTGCATCTTGCATGTCTGCAAAATCCTCAATCAGTGACTGCCATGGTGATCATCAAGGCGTACCAGGGCTGCGTCTCACCTCCATTGATCTACCCAAATTTGATGGAACATACAGTAAGTGGTTGGAATTTCATGACCTATTTGAATCACTTATACATAAAAATACTAAGATGATTACTGCACTTAAATTCCGTTACCTAAATCAATATTTGGAGGGTGAAGCTGCCCGAGTGATATGCAACCTGGAAGTCAGTGATGATAATTATGTTGTTGCCTGGGACCTACTCTGTGAGAGATACAGCAACAAACGCATTTTAATTAATACTCATCTCAATTCATTATTAAACATTGACTCAATTCAACGTGAATCTGACAGGTCACTCCGCTTCCTTATGGACCATGTTACAAAAAACCTGAGAGCCTTGAAAACGCTTGTACAGCCTACAGACAAGTGGGATACAATCATTATACATCTTATGATCAAAAAGTTAGATCATTTCACTAGCATTAAGTGGGAAGAATTTAGAAATACATTAAAGGACGTACCTACACTAGTGGACTTTCAAACATTCTTGAAGGGACGTGCAGATGTTCTTGAAACTGTTAGCATGGCTAAACGTGATAGACAGACAGCTAATAATAACATTCCACAGAATACTCAGCCTAGATTTAACAGATTTAATACAAAATCATTTGTGGTTTCAGCGCAAACTGAGTGTAAGTCAGGTGACACAGCCCGGGCCTGCGTTGTATGTCAGGGCAATCACCGCATCTTCGACTGCTTCACATTCAAGCAGAAATCTCCCGAGGAAAGGACAGCTTGTGTGGCTAACCTCCAGCTGTGCCCGAACTGTCTTCGTAGAGGCCACAGTATAAGTCAGTGCAGGTTAGGTGGATGTCGCATTTGTAGACAACGTCACAACACCATACTGCACACCAACACAGACACATCATCTTCATCGTCCCCACATACATCAAACAAACACATACAGTCAACTACTTCTTTGTCTGTGTCAGACGGCACCAGTGAGGTGCTGCTGTCTACAGCTATAGTTGACGTCATAAATCCACACAACAACAAGATACAGACGGTCAGAGTCCTACTTGATTGCGGAAGTCAGTCTTCATTCATAACAGAGAGCCTGCAGCGCTCACTCCAACTGACTTCTCAGCCATCTGACGTCACTACAGTGGGAGGTATAGGTGACACTTCATTAACCTTAGTCCCCCAACGTTGTAACTTAATTCTGAGGTCAAAGCAGCAACCCTTTAATGCTAACCTCACATGTTTGGTGTTACCTTCCATAACTAGCAACGTTCCTAGAAGGCCATTTAACATCCAACAACTTAATATTGGCACATCAATTAAATTAGCTGACCCTAACTGCAACATACCAGAAAAAATTGATCTTCTTATAGGCGGAGATTTATTTTGGGACATAATTGAGTGCGAGCAGCTTGATCTAGGGCCAGACAAGCCAAAGCTGAGGCATTCCAAGCTGGGATGGCTACTAGTAGGACACATACCTACATCCATGACTTATACAAACACACACAAAGACAAGTCTAATGCGTCCATCCTTTGCAATTTTTCAGCAGTAGAGCACCTCGAGCATCAGTTAAGTAAGTTCTGGGAACTCGAGGACCTGCCGTGTGATAACACACCTACTGCAGCTGAGCACGCGTGCGAACTACACTTCACTGCCAACACTACACGCGGTGAGGATGGCAGGTTCTGCATCAGCCTTCCGCTCAAAGACACACCTGATTGTTTAGGTAACACATATCATACTGCTAAAAAGAGGTTCTACAATTTAGAAAAACGCTTTGATAAAGAACCACACACTAAAGAAATGTACACAGACTTCATAAATGAATATGACCATCTGGGTCACTTATCCCAGTCTGAAGTGCACAAGCCTGAGAATGCATACTTCCTTCCTCATCATCCTGTTATCAAGCAGAGTAGCGAGTCGACTAAGCTCAGAGTCGTGTTCGATGCCTCTGCTCGCACATCATCAGGCTTATCCATAAATGACTTGCAAATGGTAGGCCCTAATATACAGGATGCTTTATTTAATATTTTGATACGCTTTAGAAGCTATAAATATGTTTTGTCAGGAGATATTGAAAAGCAATATAGACAAATACTTGTAAAAGAAGCAGAACGCGACCTACAGTTAATATTGTGGCGCGTTAATAAGGAGAGTCCACTTCAAACATTAAGGCTCAATACATTAACATATGGCTTTGCTTGTGCCAGCTTTCAAGCTGCTAGGTGCTTGTGGCAGTTGGGTGAGGAGTGCACTGAACCGCTTATAAAATCTATTATACAGCATGATTTTTATTGTGATGACATGCTCACTGGCGCAGACAGTGAGGATGAGCTGCTACATATACAGGCTTCGGTTTCAAGTGCTCTCGCATCTGGCTGCTTCAACCTGAGGAAGTATCGCTCAAACTCTCAAAAGGTGCTTCACTCAAATTCAGTACATGCTCAAGACAACTTAACCCTTAGTCAATCTTGTGTCACTCTCGGTCTCGGATGGAATCCAGAGTCAGATAATTTACACTACACTATACAATCAGACAACGACACCTGCGGGCCCGCTACTAAGCGATCCATCCTATCAACGACTTTTAAAATCTTTGACCCGCTAGTCTTCTTAGTCTTTGCACCCTCATTCCCAAAGTCATACTGCAAAAGCTTTGGATTGCAAAAGTACCATGGGATGAACCTGTCCCTGAGGAAATAGGGCAAGCATGGTTGCGATTCAGTGACAACCTGCATCATCTCAGCTCTCTTTCCATAAACAGACACGTAATCTGTGACTCACCTCTTGCAGTAGAGCTCCACTGCTTCAGTGACGCTTCACAAGTAGCCTATGGAGCCTGCATATACATAAAATCTACCGATCAGCAGGGTAAGACACATGTACATCTATACAGTGCTAAATCCCGTGTGGCCCCCATTAAGACGACCACGATACCGCGCCTTGAGCTCTGTGGAGCACTTCTTGCTGCACGTTTGAGCTCTGCAGTTTGTGCAGCTCTGAGAAAGCCAATCGCACGCCTAATTCACTGGACGGACTCCAGCGTCATATTGGGGTGGCTACACACTAATCATGCCAAACTAAAAACCTTTGTTGCCAACAGGGTGAGTACTATCCATGAACTCACGGAAGGTACGTCCTGGCGGTATGTTCCCACAGCACATAACCCAGCAGACCTTGCTTCCCGTGGGCTGGACCCCCACCACATTCAGCATTCTTCATTATGGTGGCATGGGCCCACTTTCCTTCATGAGCCTGAAATAAACTGGCCAAAATTAGATCAATCTTCATGTATTGACTTACCTGAGATAAAGTCATTCACTGCTGTAGTTTCTTTTTTCAAAATATTCAAAATTGAATTCCTTTCAACATGTCATTGCCTTCATTCGTAGATTCGCTCATAATTGTAAAAACCCCAAACAAAAATTGACTGGCCCCCTTTGTGCCACAGAGCTTGAAGATTCTTTCTTGAACCTTGTGAGATTATCTCAACAAAGTCATTTTTCAAGGAATTACATACATTACGTCAAGGTAAACAACTAAAACCAAAATCAAACATAGCTGCGCTTACTCCCTTCATTGACTCAAAATCTGCTTAGAGTGGGCGGCAGGTTAAAACATTCTAACTACACCTTTGACAAGAAACATCCACTACTCCTCAGTTCAACTCACCCACTCACCAAACTCATATTCTCACAAGAACACACACGACTACTGCACGCAGGTCCTCAGCTGATGCTCTCCTCTATTAGGGAACGTGTATGGCCTGTAGGTGGTAGAGATCTGGCTCGACGTACGGCCCGTGCTTGTGTCACTTGTCGACGTATCAGGGGTGAGACCATGCAAAATATTATGGGCAACTTGCCTGCACAGCGGCTAATTCCTGACTTACCTTTCACTTCAGTAGCTGCTGACTTTGCAGGTCCCTTCATGATTACAGATCGTCGGGGTAGAGGCTGTAAAATAACGAAGTGCTACCTTTGTTTATTTATATGCTTCAGATATAAGTGTATTCATTTGGAAGCGGTGAGTGAACTGTCAAGGGACGCATTTATTTTATCACTTCGCAGATTTATCTCTCGCAGAGGTAAGCCCAAAGAGATATATTGCGATAACGGTACCAACTTTGTCGCCGCGGACAAAGAAGTAAACAGTTTCCTTAATTCATCTTCCTCTGATTTGTCTGGGTTTGCAGCTGATCAGGGAATTGTTTTCAAGTATTCACCGGCCTACGCTCCTAATTTCAATGGCTACGCCGAGGCAGGTATTAAATCGGCTAAGTTTCACATTAAACGCATATTAGGTACCACACATTTGACGTACGAAGAGTTGTCGACCATATTTGCTCAGGTCGAAGCGATCCTCAATAGTCGTCCCCTCTGTCCCCTATCTTCTTCACCGGACGACTATTCTTCATTGACCCCTGGACACTTCATCATCGGTCGGGCGCTCACTTCCATACCGTCACCCGCACTGGAGGACACCAACACGAACAGAGTTGATCGATACCAGCGGGTCGAACAGATGCGGCAGCATTTCTGGCGGCGTTGGTCAGCGGAATACGTCTCCGAGCTACAGGAGCGAAGCAAGTGGCGCGTCCGAAGCAGAGACCTGCAGCACGGCGACCTGGTGGTCGTCAAGGAGGATGGCGCGCCGCCGCTCGCCTGGCGCCTGGGCCGCGTGCTCGCGCTCCACCCGGGCGCTGACGGCGTGCCCCGCGTGGCGGACATCGCAACCGCCCGCGGCACAATCAAGCGTGCCTTAAACAAGCTCTGCCTGCTACCGCAAGAACAACCGTAGCTTTTCCTTTTGGGCCGGGAATATGTTCGCGCAACCGCCACGAACAATTGGCCTTATAAGAAACGCTTCCTCAGTCTGCCTACACAGCGCGGCGTAGATGAGCGTAAAGGGGCGGGCGAGACAGAGATAGCAATATACAACATACAACGTCATCATCATCAACGGTCTCATAGAAATTAGAATTCCTTACATAATTCACATCTTATATTAATTGGTTTTATATTTACATTATACAGTTTACAAACAATACAGAGTTTCTCTTGTCCGCCCGGACACTTACTAATATAAAACCTGCACAACTCTGGATAACAATAGTGACGATCCGGCGTCGCTCAGCCCCCGTTCCAAAAAAATCTGTAAAAAAACCCAAAAAAAAATTAAACGGCCACTCACCCGGTCTCGCTTCACTACGTTGGCTAAGTCGCTTGGGCAAAGTACCAACTTTGTCAATAGTCAACGTAGAGACTTGATTTAGGTCTCATTCGACGCGGACGGTCGCCAGGATGAGTACTACACTGCGAGACTTGTCGCGCCACGCTTCCCAGACGTCCCTAGCCGGAATTAACGCAGATTCCGACGAGGAGGAGTTCCGCGACGTGGATAACGCCCCTCAAATGGCCGATGCAGCTCCAAAGCCCTCGCGTGCACACTTCAGGAAGCCCCTCCCCCTGCGTCATCAGCGTTGTCGGCCCAGAAGGATGTTGCCCCAGCTCCAGCGCCGGCGAAAAAACACCCCAAGCCCCTCAACACAACCTTCGCGGTTGTTGCCGCGAAGAAGTCCCTAGCCCTTGAACCGGCAGCTTCGGCGAGCACACCGAAACCGAAAGCGAAGATGGCACCGGGCGGAAGTGCGTCGACGCAGGCATTCGCCCGACGGAGAAGCCGGTTTACGCTGGTAGAGTCGCCGAAGCTAAAGCTTGCCTAACCAAAGCGAAGGTAAACCAGGGTAACTCTGGGAACTTGAAGACCGACATCAAGGAGAAGGTTACCCAGGCAATCGAGAGACTCTACCAGCTCGTCAAGGAGGCGGAAGGCGAGAGGGGGAAGGAGGAGGTCGTGAGTAGGGTGAGGGTCGGTGAAGAGGAAGTGCTGCAGCCCCAGGTGAAGGACAAGTGAAAGGAGGACCAGGACTTGGCCAGGAAAATAGAAGAACTGGGGAAGCTCATCAAGGAGAACAGTGAGAGGATGGAGAAACTGTACTCCCTGACGGAGCGCGACTCTGCCTCTTCCGTGGAGTGGGTCAGCTACGCGAGCGTAGCTGCGGCAGGACCCCAGAAGGGAGTCACGACTCCAGCCGCGCTGCACTCCGTAGTGGCAACCTCCACGAACGAGAAAGAGACGGGAGAGGAGGTCCTGACCCAGATCCGCCAGGCCATAAATGCTAAGGATGGCTGGGTGAAAGTGGATCGGGTCAGGAAGGCCAAAGACAGGAAGGTGATTGTCGGCTGCGGCAGCCCCGAGGAGAGGGAAAAGTTGAAGGAGCGCCTGCAAAAAGGAGCGAAAGGTCGACTCGCCGTGGAGGAGATCCGTAACAAGGACCCGCTTCTGATTCTGAAGGACGTGCTGTCGTACAACAGTGACGACGACGTCATAAACGCCCTTCAGAGTCAGAACCGGGACCTGTTCGAGGGCCTCAAAAAGGAGGACGTCCGGCTGGAAGTCCACTTTCGGAGGAAAGCGCGGAACCATCATGCCGGACACGTGGTTATGCGGATGTCCCCAGCCATCTGGTCAAGAGTAGTAGGGGCCGGGGCGTTGCACGTCGACCTACAAAAGGTCAAAACGGAGGACTACTGTCCGCTCGTGCAGTGCTCCATGTTTCTCGGCTACAGGCACGGGCGGCGGCTCTGCAAAGAGACCGTCGTCAAGTATAGCCATTGCGGGGGCGCCCACACGAAGTCCCAGTGTGCTGACTGGCTCTCCAATGCAGCCCCACGATGCTCCAATTGCAGCAGCGCCAAGCTGGACCAGACCGAGCACAATGCGTTTAGCTTGGAGTGTCCGGTGAGGCGCAAGTGGGATGCATTGGCTAGAACCAGTGTAGCGTATTGTTAAGGGCACCACGGCGGATACCCACCAGTAGCAAACCGATCAGGATGGTCCAAGCCAACCTCCAGCGGAAGAAACTCGCCACGAGCGAACTTCTGCTGGAGATAGTCAAACGAAAGCTGGACGTGGCATTGCTCCAGGAGCCCTATGTGGTTGGTGCTCGAAGTATGAAAAATGACAGGGGCGCTAGGATCTTGCAGAACGCTGGTCACGGAGATGGCACTGTAAAGGCGGCAATTGTCGTCTTGAACAATGACCTGGACGTCATACAGTGCCCAAAACTCGCCACCAACACCATCCGTACCAGCGCCTGGGAGATCACAGTCGTCTCCTATTTCTTCGAGCCAGACCAGCCCATTGGGCCATATCTGGAGCACCTGAACGAGATCATTAGCCAGCTCGGGCATGGATCTATCCTGATTGGAGGAGATGCAAACGCGAAAAGCAGCTGGTGGGGAAGCGGACGAGTCGACCACAGAGGGGAAGAATTTGCAGGCGCTCGCGAAGACTTAGGCCTGCAGGTACTCAACAACGGCTACACCCCGACCTTTGACACCTGGCGGGGTGGTCAACGATTCTCGAGTCACGGTGACTTGACGGCCTGCTCATCGGATCTGCTCAACTTGGTGGAGGACTGGAGAATCCAAGAAAGCCTCACGAGCTCGGACCACAACGGCATTACCTTCAGAGACTCAACCTGAAGAGAGCCAAGGCGATGCACATTCAAGGGACCACAAGACTCTATAATACCAAAAAGGCAAACTGGGACCAACTTCACTCGAGGCTGGCCCAATCAAAAGCCGCCAAAAAATTACGTAGAAGAAATTAAAAAAATTAACAAAAAAACGATTTGGAAATATTACTGGAAAATTATTTAGGTCTTATTACAGAGTCTTGTGGTCAATGCATCCCCAAAAAGGTAACGAGAGAAAATTTTACCTTGCCGTGGTGTCTCCATGTCTCCACCAAGAGGCAAAGTCGTCGATGAGTACCTGCAGGCAAAAGAGAGGTACGAAGCCGCCGCAAAGCAAGCTCAGACGGAGAGCTGGAAGAGCTTCTGTGGGAAGCAGGACAAGGAAGGGGTGTGGCAGGGCATTTACAGGGTGTTGGGGAAAACTGCATCTAGACAGGAGGACCAACCCCTGGTGAAGGACGGCAGAGAGATGACCCAGGCGGAATCCCCTCTACCCAGAGGACCTTGCGAGCGAGGACAATGCTGACCACCGTCGGACAGCCGAAACAGCCGAGCACGTGAACGGCTCGGCACAGGATGAACAACATGACCCGCCGTTTACGTTGCATGAGTTGAGGTCCGCGGTGGACAGCTTTGATCCGAAGAAGGCCCCCAATTTGGATGGTTTTACCGCCGACATCTGCAGCCAGGTCATCTCCAAAGACCCCAAACTTCACCTTGCCCTGCTAAACAAGTGCCTAGAATTGTCCTGCTTCCCACGAGTCTGGAAAGAGGCCACGGTGGTCGTTCTGCGAAAACCCGGCAAGGACGACTATCGTGACTCCAAAGCGCACCGGCCTATTGGACTTCTCTCAGTAATGGGAAAGATCTTCGAGAAGATGGTGGTCCGAAGACTGCAATGGCACCTGATACCCCGGATGAGTACTCGCCAGTACGGATTCATGCCCTCTGGGGCACCGAGGACTCCCTCTATGACCTAATGCAGCGCATCCGTGGTGACCTGGCCGACAAGAAGCTGGTTACCATGGTGTCACTGGACATAGAGGGAGCCTTCGATAGCGCCTGGTGGCCTGCGATCCGAGTCCGTATGGCTGAGAAAAAGTGTCACGAGAGGGTCCAGATATACACAGATGGCAGTAAGATTGAGGTCAAGGTCGGGGCCGCACTTTCACTGATGAGCGATGAGGTCGAGTCTCGAGCCCTCAAACTCAAGCTGCCATCGCACTGCACGGTCTACCAGGCGGAATTCCTGGCCATATGCAAGACTACGAGGATTTTCCTCCAATGCGGGAGCGACAGCTGCGCGATCAACAGCGACTCGCGTTCGGCCTTGGAAACCGAGGTCAGTGCACGTTCCCCCCACCCCCTGGCTGTAGAAGCACGCCACAACATCTGGCTCGCCAAACTCCAGATCAGGGAGGTACCCCTGTTCTGGATCAAAGCACATGCAGGGTTAGAGGGGAACGAGCGAGCGGATCAGCTGGACAAGGAAGCTGCTCTGTACTCAAAGAAAAAGCCAGACTACGACGGGTGTCCGGTTTCGTTCGTCAAGCGGGAGCTATGTGCTAAGGCCCAAACTATCAACACCTGGCAGAGAGAATACTCGGAGTGTCCTCAGGGGGGACGCACAAAGCGTTTGTGCCCCAATCTCATCACCATCAAAAAATTACTTAGCACCGTAAAAACGTCTTTCACCTTCACACAATACTTAACTGGCCATAGCTTCACCAAAAGTTATCTCCATAGATTTCACATCATCGACAACAACACATGTCCTTGCGATAACACTAGTATCCAAGACTTCGATCATCTCACACGCGAATGCTCGAGATTTGGGGCACAACGCCAAGTGCACGAATCACTATGCACCCTTCGCAACCCTAACTTAAATCCGTTCACTTTGGAAGATGTAATGAAGGACAAGAGGACGCTCCGCAGTTTTGTCAACTTCATCAATTATATAGTCGAGAACCTAAAACCATTTAATAATACATAAAACATCCACATCATCAAATATTCAAAATGTGTAAATAGCATTAACCCATAAATTCACGTCATTTACCAATTTTCAAACTAGCGACATCATCCCACATTTTGTATATACATACATATGTATTGTAAATAAAAATATATAAATAATATAATTAAAAAAAAAAAAAAAATACAGTGAGCAATTTAAAATTGAAATAAAAAGTGTTCAAATACTCATAAATAAGCGAAACAAAATTCTTCGTATAAAATCGCGAAGAAAAAACTCAAATTAAATCATGATAAGAGAAAAAAAATGCGGCTGAAGTGCGGAGGCAGGAGCACCGACGTGCGCTCTTGGCGTGGCGGGAGCGGCTGTGTGAGCCGCAGAACGCCCGCCAACGCGCTGTCGGTGCAATTTTGCCGAGCCTCGGGCCCTGGCTAAAGAGGAAGGACCACGTGACCTTCCGGCTGACGCAGGTACTCACCGGACACGGGTGTTTCGGTGAGTACCTGAATCGGATCGGTCGCGAACCGACGGCGCAATGCCACCATTGCGGCTGTGACCGGGATTCCGCACAGCACACGCTGGAGCAGTGCCCAGCGTGGAGCTCGGAGCGACGCATCCTGGTCACCAGGATTGGGCAGGACCTCTCTCTGCCACGCGTAGTGACGGCTATGCTGGCAGACAGAGAGGCATCGAGGGCCGTAGTCTCCTTCTGCGAGACAGTAATGTCCCAGAAGGAGACCTCCGAGCGGGATCGGGAGAGAGCCGATCCCTCTCGGAGACGACGGCGACGGCGGGGCGGAGGCAACGCACGCCCCGGTCCGTCCACCCAATAGCCAGGGTCTAAGAATATGGCTATGGTATCCCCTGCCTGTCTTAAGAGGCGACTAAAAGGGGGCCGGAGGGCCTGCTGGCGGTGGTCGGGGTGGGAGCTTTGACCACCGAGCCGTGGGCCCGGGAAGGAGGCAGCGCGATGTGGCTCGCGCTGCCTTGCACAGCGAAGTCTCCAGGGGCGGCGTCACAGCTGCCCCGGGGATGTGCCCCGGCAAAGTGTGGGGGGACACCGGTGCGTTCTATCAGAGTACCCGGAGTCCCCCCTGAGCACTGAGGATGGCCACCGGGAGGGTTTTAGTGAGGTAAAAATCCCACATACCCCGATCTGCCTCACCCAGGGCGGTCGGGGACCTTTTGAAGGTTTCCCCCTCGTCATCAAAAAAAAAGTGCTACCGGGGCACAGCGGGTTCTCAGAATACCTGTGCAGGTTTAAGTGCAAGGAAGACCCGTCGTGCTTTTGTGAGCCGGGCGTGAGCCAAACCGTCGGGCATATCCTCGCCGAGTGCCCAGCTTTCGGGAAGGCACGTTTTGAGACTGAGATGGAATTAGACTCAGCCTTAAAAGTCGAAAATTTCGGTCGACTACTGAAAGGCAAAGAAACAAGAAATAGATTTGTTAAGTATTGTGTCACGGCCGCAAGCCGATAAGATGCAGAAAAGCCTACAAAGCTGCAAAAGAAAACATTACGCCTAGATCGCTTTTTATCTCGTAGATACATTCCTAGATTCCGTACTTGTCGTAGTAAGCTTATATTTATTCTGTGGTTAAGTATATCGTATCCAACGAACAAGTAGCTCTGAGATAGAGCCGAAATGTGATGCCCTTTACCTTACCGATTCGATTACACAGTGAGTATCGATTTAACTCTAGTACAAACTGGTATACGATTTCGTTTCCCACAGAGTTTAGATTTTGACAAATATTCTTACCGTCTATTATTATAAAGCGTCAGGAATACTTATTCTTTGGACAAAGTATTACAAGTAAATAGGATTTGTGGACACGCTATTATCATTCCTCTCTTTGTCATTATTACGAAGTATGAGCAGGAACAAAATAGAAAATGGCGGTTCCACGTCCCTACTTTTATTTATATCGCATATAACCAAACAATTATTTACTATTTATTTATCTAATTGTTATATGAAAGGCAAGATATCCATTGACTAGATGACAAGTAGTCCTAAGAATGCTTTATTAGATTTGACAACTGCTAACAAAAAATCACTAAGGCTCAAATTACAATGTCACGTGAATTTTCTGCAAATGAAAAAAAAATGAAAAAGGCCCTTGTTACCTGTGCAAATACTTTCGTGGTCCTCTAAATTGTTACGGAACGAGTATTTTTTGGATGAAATCGTCTAAATTCAAGGCTTACAGTACAATTAATGATGATAATTATTACCTATAATTTATTAAACGGAGATATCGGCTTAAATCATACGCCGATCCCAACAGTACATCCTATATTTCACTAGTACTATACATTATCGAGTGTTCTTAAAACTCTTCCCCTAAAACTTATCGATATTAGTCTCATACCAACTAGACCCTCAGTCTTGACCCTTGAAAGTGGTACGAGTGAGACACCAGATTCAGAATATCGTACAGGGAAAATGTCGTTTATTAGCTGTAGTTCGATAGTCGAACTGTTTGGACTGGCGTTTGGAAAACTTTCATTTGTTTCTAATACCACCGGTTTGAGGTGTAGATAATTTTTTTTTTGTGTTAAAGAATTTATATGAAATTATGTCTACGGGGATAATATCGTGAGGATTATCTGGTAATTAAATAACATTTTCTTCGGAGACGGGTGGGCACTGTCAAAGTATTTTAATCAACTTTCCAATATTTTTTATTTTGTTCGTCTCGTGTGATATTTTTTGTGAGTCGAGTGGACACTCGACCTTTGTGGGTCAAGAATCAAGGGTCAAATGAGTCTGACCCCCTTAAAATTATTCTCATAAAATATAGTGTTCATTTGTTTTGGCATACGATTACTGACTAGAATGGAATGTTATTTGAGATCATTACCAAGGTCCCGTCAAGAGTAAAGAAAGCGCAGCGAAAAATAGTGGGGATGCTGCGCGTGTTTTTATTCACCTCACGCCATACATATAGACAGAGACAAACTCATAAAAGTACTGGCATTAAATGGTACTCGTTCTTAACTCGTGACGGTCCCTGTATCTTTATATAAATTAAATCAAATTATTAAATTCAAAACGTAAAATCGTCTTTGTTAAATGAGTGCTTAGTGCGAGTTTTCTTAAAATCCCCGTCACAAGTCACCGCGTTGACGTAAACGCAGATTTGTATGAGATCATAATAGTGCCATCCGCAGACCGACAGAGGGCGCTGTTGCGTTTATTTTATTTGTACACAAATCTGCGTTTACGTCAACGTGATGTATCTCTCTGACTTCATAGGAGATTATTGATTAATGTACAAACAGACATAATATTATGGATTCACAAAACATTCTAGCTACATACAACATGACAAGACATACCATATTTTTTTTAAATACTTATACATCATCTTTTAAATAATAAATAAACGAAGAAAAGAAATTTGCCCCTACATTTCCCAATCGAGTCTAAAACAAAGTGATTGATCATCCGATACTTTGCAGGGAATGTTGGAACTGCAGTAACTTGCTGAGATTCGCGTAGACCAAGTCCTGTGGATTGGATATGATGAAGTAGACGAGGCCGAGTATGGACAGCACAGCTCGCCAGATTGAGAAGTGGGTCCATGTGTGGTAGAACGACGGGATTGTAGGCTGGAATTACGAAAAAAGTATTACATACATTTTTATCTGAGACCAACCTCCAAGGTAGCATTTCACACACCTACAGATTTTCCCAATAATGTGCCGCTACAATCTATATCTATATATATAAAAGAAAGTCGTGTTAGTTACACTATTTATAACTCAACAACGGCAGAACCGATTTGGCTGAAAATTGGTGGGGAGGTAACTCAGAACCAGGAGAAGGACATAGGATACTATATCCCGAAAAATCTATACATACAGATAAATAAAAATGAAGTGTCTGTTTGTAATTTAAAATTAACAGCTTTTCACTGAATGCATATGAAAGTATATAATGTAAGTACATAAATAAACAAATTCTTAACATTATCTCTGTCCGTCTGTTTGTCTGTCTGTTTGTTCCGGGTAAACTCTGAAACGTCTGGAACGATTTCTACGGGACTTTCACTGACAGGTAGTTGATGTTACAAGGAGTAACATAGGATACTTTTTTTAAGTTAGGGTTCCGTGAAAAATCCACCCATAATAATAAATCTTTGCGGGTGAAACCGCGGGGCATAGGCTAGTTCTTAGATAAAACTGTAAAATATACTCACAGTAGTAACATTCCCGGTGACATTGGCGACGAGAGGCGCGTACTGGTAGACCATCAGTTCGTCGTACATCCTCGCCGCAGAGCAAACCAGGAGGCACGCCGTGTATAGGATCACCAGCACAATAGGCTGGAAGTACGGCTGAAGACCTCGAGTTAGGTCTAGACTTGTTACGTCCAGTCTGGAAACGAAATTCACATACTTATTACCTTACGGCGCAAGTCATCATCATCACCCTGGCCTTATCCCATACATTGTTGGGGTCGGCACTTGATTCAGCCCGATGTGGCTGATCACCTGATTTTTATACGAGCGGCTGCCATCTGACCTTCGCAACCCCTTTAACGAGTAAAATATGTGATCTGGGTTAAACCAGTTGTCAGATTATTTTAGGCCTCCGACTGACCTGTAACGATTGCCAAAGATGATAAATTGGCAACCGGGACCGACGGCTTAACGTGTTCTCCGAGGCACGGAGAGAACTCGGGCGGTCACCCATCCAATTACGGGCTAGGCTTGTCGTTGCTTAACTTCACTGATCGAATGATATGCGCAATAGCAACTGTGCCACGAGCTCCTCACCTTACGGCGCAAGTATCCTCTTTTTATCACTAAAGGGCAAACAAGTGTGGCCTTAATGATAAGTGGTTACCGCAGACTATGGTCGCTTGCAATACCAGGGGCATCACGCGACCTGTAAAAATCTCTTCACACCCTTATAGTGCTGTATTCGAGCTACTGTGGAATATGTGGATGATCACAACACCCACTTTTCACCGAAGATGATTAAGTGCCAACGTGACAGATGGTGAATCCACCTCAGACATTATACATACGTCTTTGAATTACTTCTCAGAAATATGCAGGTTTCCTCACGATGTTTTCTTCGCCGTAAAGCACGTGGTGTGAAATCACTGTAGGTACATAAGTTTTTTAGAAAAACTCATTGGTACAGGCCCCGCTGGGATTCGAACTTGCGTCGCTTGCGAGGCGTTGGGGTTTCTCCATATGTATATTTCCCAGTAACAGCTCGGAGTCTGGTTTAGGGCCCGGTTAATGGCAATAAGCTCGCCTCCTACTACATGGGACTTAAATATTTAAGTATACATCTCTGTCCACCCCTTCGGGGAATACAGGCGTGACCATTATGTATGTAGGATTTTTCTGAACGGATTGAGTGTAGAATGCGTATTGAATGAGAGTATGATAATGTTTCTGAACGAGTGAAAGACTAGATTAGAGCTAATGTGTGACGTTTGTTTGACAGTCGTGGTTGTGTGATGGAAGCGAGAGTTGGCGGGAGGGAGTATGCGAGGGGTGAAGAGTGTTCGAGGAGTTTGTGACTATGTGTTTCATTGTAATTGAAATAAAGTAGGATTTTGTAATTTTAATAATAGTAGGAATTATTGTAGAAGACGAAATAAATAGGTGAAACCATTCTTTTGTTATTCCCCTTTTCTATATCCCACATAATTGTATGTAGGGCGACCCCAACTGCGGACGCCTGCTATCCCGGGATAGATTCCACCGCTTTATTCTTCTTAAGAATTGAACCCGTATTTATTAAATCTATTTTTTCTAATGCTTTTAAGCTTTAAATATTTATCTTAAAAATAAAATTTCACGAAAGAAGTTTACGGTTGATTATAATGCTGAGGCCTTACAGAACTTACCTATCCAACACAGATAGTAAACAAAGTACGCAGAAGAAGTAATAAGCAGCGACGTAAGGCATAGTAACGACAGCGTGGAAGGACAGGTGGCCGGCGTCTAAGCTGTCAGAATAGCTGATGAGGAGTAGGTGCATCAAAGATAGCCCCCCAAGCACCCCGTGGCAGGCCAGCGCACAACTGCGCCACGCTTTCTGCACTGCTAGAGCAACGTCGAGGGGAGTCAGGTCGCCCAATCTGCAAAAGAAGATTTGACATTAGCCTATTTTGAAGAAAAGGGGGGAATAGATATATAATTATAGTTGTTCGACAAAAATTATATATCATCTGTATTTTTGTATGTATCATTTCAAACCCAAGAAAGTAGTTACGTTAGTTAGTCTCTTATATATGACGTTCAACGAATGTTCTAAGGGTCCCTTACATTAAATAAATTTATTTGTTATTAATTGTTTGATACTAGCTAATTCCCCTAAATTTATGGGCACAGAGATCTTTTGAAACACTATAAAGAATATCCACATTTCAGCTAAACATAAACTTTCGAATGTATAATGTTATTAAGTATAGACTATTAATACAATCTATACAGATAAATAAAATATAAGTGTCTGTTTGTAATTCCAAAATTTAGGGTTCCACGGGAAAGAAATTAGATCATGGGTGAAACTGCAGGGCACCGTTAGTAAATAATAAAATAGGTACCTCAAATATTTATCCCCATCTTTAGACTGTTGTGTTTCCAGTATTCTATCTCTAGACACAGCTCTGAATGTCCCTCCTCCTTGCAGGTATATCTTTTCAGGTCTCCGAGACCCAAAGGGGTCTCGTCTCTCATCATTAGGTGATGTGACTGGTGATGGTGATGAGAAAGGGTTGTCTATGTATTGGTTGTGATATGAACTGGATTCCAGCTTTTCCAACATTGTTGATAAATCTGTGGGGCGTGCTGGAAACAAATAACAGTTGGCAATATAGGGTATCGAATGTTAGATATACAGGATGTCGGGGAAAATAGGACAGCTGTTAAAATATGTGATAGGGTATAATTTTAAGAAGCAAATAAAATTATTATGAACAAAATATCTACTCCGTTTTCGCAAATTGTCATTCAAAGTTGACCATACCAAGACCATATTTTGGCATAAAAATCAGCGGTGAAGTAGAGTTATTCACATGACATCTAACTACGTTTTACTATTTTTCTCCCACTAATACTTCCTGGAATAATTCCATAAAGCCATCAACCTTCTCCTTAATTTAACAAGTTTAATTACCGCGTACGTAATGTAGGTAAATATAGGTAGGTAGGACGGCCGTGCGTTCATTCAATCGCATAAGGCCGCGAGCTCTTCGGCCCCTAGCAACCATAGCTTATAACTACGTTATCGATGGAGCTAGATATTTTACGACTTCAACATAGTGATATATTCATAAAACTCTACAACTTCTAGAAGACAACTGTTCCTTTTTCTTCGACACCCAGTATACTTGCCTATGACTTTGTTTTAATAGAACTTCAAAATAAATATACTGCAATATTTGTTTAGTGATGAAGTCTTGACTAGGATATACATGGACATAAAATGCAATTATTTCTTGTAATTAAGAAATTTATGAGTCTGTTAATCTTTCTGGCCTTATCCCATGTACTCACTTCTTTAATGCATTTAATTGAACTCAATGTGGCTGATCACCTGATTTTTATACGAAACAACTGCCATTTGAACTTCATAATACCTTTTACGAGAAAAATCGGTAATCAGGGTTAAATCAGTTGTCAGATTCTGTTGGCTTCCGACTGAACAGTAACAATTGCCAATGATGTTAAATTGGCAACTGGGACTGACGGCTTAACGTGCTCTCCGAGGCACGGTGGAAACTCAGACGGTCACTCATCCAACCTCTCTAAGGTACATATCATCATCGCCCTAGCCTTATCCCATACATTGTTGGGGTCGGCACTTGATTCAGCCCAATGTGGCAGATCACCTGATTTTTATACGAAGGGACTGCCATCTGACCTTTGCAACCCCTTTAACGAGGAAAATCTGTGATCTGGGTTAAACCAGTTCTCAGACTATTTTAGGCCTCCGACTGACCTGTAACAATTGCCTAAGATGATAAATTGGCAACTGGGACAGACGGCTTAACATTGTCTCCGAGGCATGGAGGGAACTCGGGCGGTCACCCATCCAATTACTGGCTAGGCTTAGGGTTGCTTGACTTTGCTGATCAAATGATATCCCCCTTTAAGGTACATATATCAGTAAAAAAAAAATAATACCTGCTTTGTTTCCCTTTGCCTTACTGCCAATCTTAAACACCTTGGGACCATGATCTTTATCATTGGAATGAGCATCTTGCCTCTCATCCCGCATTTTCCTCCTCGTCTTGCGTGGTTTATGTCGCAGTTCTTTTGAAACACCATTGTTGTTCTCAACATCATTTGCTTCTATTTCTAAGTCACCACTAAGTGTCACCACCTCATCCTTGTTATACTCTTTCAAGTAATCATCAACCTAAAAGTAATAATATTTATTTATCCATTGTATTCTTATTAAATAATCAATACTTATAAAATTTTATGGAGCCGTGGTGGCCTTGAGGTTTGAGCAGTCGCCTGCTACTCAAGCAATGCAAGTTCGAATCCCAGCGGGGCCGGGGGAAGTAATTCAATGACATATGTAAAGTGTCTGAGACGGCGATGGACTCACCATCTGTCACATTGGCACTTAATCATCTTCGGTGAAAAGTGGGTGTTGTGATTACAACACCTCTGCCTACCTCTTCAGGGAATACAGGCGTGAGCGGGTATTTATAAAATTTTATAGCACGTGTAACTTTGTGATGTTGTAGGTGGTCATTTCTGGATGTACTGAACAGATTTTGAAAACTTTTTTTCTATATAATAGAAAGTCACATTACTTGAAAGCGTCATATAAAATGGCTATTCAATTATTTATTAGCCTGAAAACTACTATATGAAGGTGACACTGCTTGTTAATAAAGTAATAAATAAATAATTATTTAATAATCAGTTTCTTAATAAATATGTAATATTTTCAAGTGTCCCTTTTGATGAATTAAAATATTTAATTTTGTTCAAAAAGGGCTTGTCTTCACTGTTCAACAAGAACAATATTTCTTTTGAGTTATAAGATTAATATTTAATATTAACTCAGTTAATATTTTTGTTCCAATTATAACAAATAATATAGTTTTGTTTGCAATTAGCACACATTAATTATTATTGTTGCAATTAAATATAAATACCTTTTCTAAAGCACTTAAACTTGACCCAGGAATTTCAAAGTCATTCAACTCTCTATCCCTATGTTTTGATGAATGCCTTTTCTTCTTCCTATACGAAGGACTGCGTTTCTCCTTATGGCCACTGCTAGGCCGGGACAGATTCTTGACAAACTTCTCATCCAAGCCGTTAGGGTCGTGCGAGTAGAAAACAAATGAGGGATTTTTGTCTGACTTCTTTATTTCCTTCTCCACAAAGCCTAGAATCCCTTGTTTTATCTGATCGTGGATAGGGAGTTCAATGTCAAGGGATTCGTGCTCCGATTTTATCCAACTGTCGCGTTTGGATTTGTCTGCGTCGTCGGGTGCTGGTGTCTCGTCTTCCCGTGAGCCGTGACCGTTGGAGAGGATACGGGAACCAGATCGACTTCTAGACACTTTTGGCTTCGGTGAAGGCGATCGAGCTGCCGTGTGTACCTCCGCTACCTCGTCCTTCACTTCACTCTTACCTGGCTTCATTTTCCAAAGAAAAACCCACGCAAATTCACATGCAACTGCTGGCAGATGAATTTATTTTCTTTAATAGCTTTTAAATTATACAGACTATACCCAGCCACGACCAATCATTAGATTGGAAGTTAATCAACATTTTTGCAATATTTTTAATGGTTTAAATAGTAATTTCAACGAATTAATATTATTTAGAAAACAAAGGCAAGTTGAATGCATACTTTTCAAATGTCAAATGTCAAAACTCAATGACGTCAATGGTGTGGGTATGACGTCAGAGGCCAAACATTACGTTCCGTTTCATGTTTTGTTTAAAAAATTAAGATTTTGATGCCAATTTTTTTTTTCATTGTAAAGGAAAACGCTACGTGAATTCAATATTTTCATGAATTCAAATTAAATTCCAAAAAAATTATAAATCTGAAAATTAATTTCAAAATAATTCTAATCACCCGTGAAATTTGAAATTGAAATATCTTTATAAACGGTTGAAACTCTGGGGCCTTGGGGTCCAGATGCTCATCAACTTTTCAAAGAGGTTGCACGTCGTCTGGTAGAAGCTTCTCGTGACAAGCGGACTGGGGCTTTTCTCGCTCAGAGAATCAGCATTGCTATTCAACGTGGCGATGCTGCCAGCCTTCTTGGCACGATCCCGAGAGACACTGATTTGGGCCAAGTTTTCTACTTGTAATTAGTTTTTAGCTACTTATTAGTTATTATGTAGTTAAATAAAGTATCTTTATAAAACATTTTCCATAATGAATAAATATAAATTATTAAAAAAATATTTTGGTACTCACATTAGGTACAATTTAGAGCTATTTCGTAAAGGCAACGTTATTTATATTAACTCAAGATTTAATTTTATTGTGTGATGGTTGACGTGTATCTACGTCACGTGTATCGGCATCACTCTCGCGAGGGTAGATTGTGCTTATATTAGCTTTATTATACCTTTTTTGATTTCAACTTTACGAGGAAGTGAACCTCATGCTCATGTAATTGAGGGTAGGGTTGATCTTCTCGCCGTTGATGCCAAAAATGTGGTTTAAGGAAATTGTCAATTGATATTGGCTAGATTTTCATGGGTTTATAAAGGAAAAGTGATTGAATACATCGAGCCATTGAATAAGTTTAGGTTATTGTATTAGGTATGGTTGGCGCCGAGCCACCCGTACCAGCGCACAGCTGCGGACTCAGAAATTCGGAATGTTGACGACCTTCAGGCGCGCCTTAGGACTCGGTCCATGTTATTGGAGGAGCGGATAATAGATTAACAATACAATAGTATTCCTGCAAGCGTATTATGAAGAGCTTCGATGTGGATACAAGGAACTGGGAGACACACGCCAATGTCAGCCCAACGGCGCCGTGCACTCTCTGGGAAGTCAGAGCATGACGAAGCCAGGCTCGACAGCAGAAAAGGCTTCGAACAACCAGCTCTGCGTCACCCTCAGATCCACGGCTCACTTGCGACTGATGTGGCAAGACATGCCGAGCTGCCATTGGTTTGCTAAGGCACAGGAGAAGATGCATGGTATAGTAGCCAGCACTGCAATAATCATCTATCAAGATGAAGTGGCTTATGATGATGATGATTATTTATTAAACACCAAATTAAAAATTATAAAAGTACGGTAACAAAAGCCGTGGTGGCCTCGGGGTTTGAGCAGTCGCCTGTTACGCAAGCGACGCAAGTTCGAATCCCAGCGGGGCCTGTACCACTGGATTTTTCTAAAAAATAACTTATGTACAGTGATTTCACACCACGTGCTTTACGGTGAAGGAAAACATCGTGAGGAAACCTGCATATTTCTGAGAAGTAATTCAAAGATGTATGTATAGTGCCTGAGACGGCGATAGACTCACCATCTGTCACGTTGGCACTTAATCAAATTCGGTGAAAAGTGGGTGTTGTGATTAAACCTCTGCCTACCCCTTCGGGGGATAAAGGCGTGAGCATATGTACGGTAACAAAAGGCGGTCTCATCGCTAGAGCGATCTCTATCAGACAACCTTAGGTTTTAGATTTTACATTATAATATTGATAATCTAACATTACCCGCAGATCATTTCATGGATAACTGGTCCCTTACAGTATAGGTTGACTTAATCTGTATCTCACACAATCTCTTTTTAGGACAGTGCACACGCTTCTATAATAAATTACCAACAGAAATTGTAAACTTGCCCTTCAATAAATTTAAAGAGACCATCAAAGCAGTTTTGCTCAAAAAAGGATATTATACTGTAAGTGATTATATTTGTGATAAGGAACCCTGGGATGTATCTTTGTCGAAAAATTATTGTAAATAATCCCATTGGCACTGTACTTTTGCTACAATTAATTAATCTTAGTTTGATCTTTGCTTTGACTGGCTGGAATTTGCCATGCTCACAAATATTTGTAATATTTTAGTTATTATATTTGACAATTGAGCATTAGTGCTGTGTCCATGGGCTTATATTCATGAGATATAAATACTGTAACCAAAAACATTGTATAATATATATTTTTTTAAAAGAGTAATTGTTGAGTTTCTTGCCGGGTTCTTCTCAACAAAAGCTACCTTCCGAACCCGGTGGTAACATTTATAACCATGTATAATGTATTTTGTGTCCTTCTGACGATTTGAAAGTACTTTGTAAGAAGTCTAATCAAATAAAGATATTTGGATTTTGATTTTGTAGGTACAAAAGTAAATCGTTGTCTAGATTGACTGACTTTTATATCAACGCACAGCCTAAGCCACTTTTCAACCACAAATTATTAAACGATATTTTATTTTCTAGCTAAGATTAGCCGGAACAAACAGACAGACAGACAGAGAAAAATCTTAAAAATATATAGTTTTAGTATATACTTTCATATGCATTTTGTAAAAAGCTGTTATTTTTGAATTAAAAACAGACACTTCAATTTATTTATCTGTATAGATTTATTGTTATTTTTCTTTCGGGTAAAAAACAATTACACATTTATGGTACCTATTTAAGAGTTTTGACTCGTATGAAAATCGCTAAGCTTTTAAACTTTATACCAGACACCAAGTAGGAAATTATTTAAATCTACACTGGGCACAACATAATACCTACCATATTGTAGGTTGTCTAATAAAAATAACACCAGTGGATATCGCGCGAACCAGTTCCATAACATTATTATGTACCAGCTCTTGGCATTCAATTAAATACTGACCATTCCGAAACAATACCTGCCTGAGGAATTTTACAAAATGTGAACTTTACATACATATGCTCACGCCTGTATTTCCCGAAAGGGTATGCATAGGTGTTGTAACAACAACACACACTTTTTACCGAAGATGGTTAAGTGCCAACTTGACAGATGATGAGTCTACTGCCTATCGCTATTCGTGTCTTTGAATTACTTCTCAGACATATACAGGTTTCCTCACCATGTTTTCCTTCACCTTAAAACATATGATGTGTATAACTGTACATACATTTTTAGAAAAAGTCATTGGTACAGGCTCCGCTGGGATTCGAACTTGCGTTGCTTACGTAAGTAATAGTAAATTATACAACATAGTCACTTTCGTCTCATACTACGTTAACACAGTGATACCGTTCCTTTGGTATGACAGCTGCCACTTGATGTTGAGCAATTCAAGTGCAAGTGACACTCTTGATGTTGACTGTATTAATGACATTAAGTAGCCGGTTAATACTAGGTATTGAGTATTGCCCTTTTGTATGGGCACGAAAAACTTCCCAAACTCGCCGCTTGGGGCGCTTTTTAACATTCCCATACAAAATGAGGAAAATAGGCAGGAGATATCGTCAATCAATCTATACTTGGGGCACTGAACACTTGTTCACCACTTTTGCATTACCTTTGTATAAAATGGCTCTTTAGGTAGGTGAATGTAGGTATTGTATTCATGACAGCACCATTATTCGTGTGAACAGTACTCAATCAAAACCTAACGATGTCCAAATAATCAAACCCAATCAAGTATCACAAAAGTCGAACATCAAGTGTCGTTACACAACTCCCCCCTTCAACGCCTTCCCCCTCAAAACACTCCCCACTTCCCCTCTCGAGGTCGTCCCCCTACCTTCGAGGACGGCGAAAGGCAACTTTCACTCTTGGAATTCGGCTGCTATGACGTCAGATTTGCGCAACATGATGCAACTTGTTTTAGATTTGGACCTTATTCATATTTTTTGGTGGGTTTGCGTGTCATTGGTTTATTTCGGCAGCGAGAGTAACGAAAGTATCCTCAATCCGTATCGCTTTCTTGGAAATGGGGCAGAGGATTTTTAGCTCACTACAAACGATTTTAAGCTACTTTCTAGCATAATCATGAAAAAAATTTTTTTTTTTTTTTTTTTGTTGTTGTCCCATAACTTTTTTGTCTTTTTACTACTATAAAAATAATTGTACCACAAACAACTACAAACGATTCTCTACAAACGTGCCGATTTAAAATTTAACATTTCGAAAGTCGGGTGCTCACCATTTTTTCATGAGGCATACTACTTTTCTTTTTTTTCAACTACAAACGAAATAATTTTCACTACAAACAACTACACACGAGCGCCTTCCGGATGGAAAAAAAAAATTTGGTTTTTTTCAAGTCGGGTGCTAAGTTCACATAGCTAGAGGATCATCCGTTCATACTTCGATATAAGGCATTCCTCATATCTCGAGAAGAACCGAGAACCGCTGACGTAAACGTAGTGTAAGACGCCCTCCGGCCAGGTGGGAAGACGATCTGCGAAAGACTGCAGGCAGATGCTGGATGCCGCAAGCTGAAGACAGGCTGCTATGGCGCTCATTAGGGGAGGCTTATGTTGTATGAGCAGTAGACTCATATAGGTTGATGATGACATTCCTCATCATACTAACCAAATTTATTAAGGCTAGCTATTCCCCACCGTTTCACCTGTGTAGACTTAATATCATGTGTCAAAATCAATCCAGTCGTTTCAGATCCTTATCCTTAGAAAAAAAATTAAATGAGGGTTTTATTTAAGTTCTTAAGTAAATAATTAGTTTTATTGAGTTTGAAAAGCTGTTAATTAGGAATAATATAAACAGACACTTCAATTTTATTATACACGTATGTATGTTATAGGAGAATTTTAGATTTTTATTTCTTATATTTATAAGAATTGCGCTTGAAATCTACACTTATCTTTAAATAAAGTGCTTTATTATAACGTATTTAGTGAAAAATCTTATAATGAAATTAAAAAGAAATATATCTTAAATTTTATTTATTTCTATGAACGATGTAAGTATATACTCACATACATACATCTAAATTATATATTTACGCCAAATACCTCGATATGGACACGCCTTATCATTAACTATGTCATACTAATTGGAAACACACACATGAAGGTGTCGTCGCGTATGTAAATCGTATATTTTAACATTTATTGCCTACTATTAGAGCTTTACCTACACCATAGACCATTTTACTAAAATTTTCCATCATATCTTGTAGCATAAGATCATAGATATTGACAGGATTTTCCTATAGATTCAAATCAATATTTGGGAAAATTACATTACGTATCTGCACGCCCATATTCCCCGAAGGGGTGGGAAGGTGTACTTATAATACTATATCTACATTTTTCCCTTTATATTTAACTCCCATATAATAGGGTGATCCTATAGCCATTAATCCAGACTCCGGGCCACTAATAGGAAGAAACTTTGCCAAGACCTCGTGTTTCGCTGGACCAAGCGAATAGCGACGGATGGATCTATTTTTTGACCAGTTAGTATAATTTTTAAATAAATATGCTCACGCCATCTCAGAAGGGTGTTCAGTAATAAGATCATAATCAGAGGTGTTGTCACTACAACATCCACATTTCACCCCATATGTTTAAGTGCCAACGTGACAGAGGGCGAGTCCATCGCCGTCTCAGGCACTATACATACGTCTAGGAATTACTTCACAGACATATGCAGGTCCTCTCGACGTTTTCCTTCACCGTAAAGCATGTGGTGTGAAATTACTGTAGATAAGTTTTTATAAACACTCATTGGTACAGGCCCCGCTGGGATTCGAACTACTCAAACTCCGAGGCCACCACGGCTCTCAGGTATAATTTAATGTTTTCTAACATTAAGATATCTAGTTTGAATCTCATTATGAATGTGCAACATTAAGAAATAGATACTTATAATATAATTGATTGCCATAGCCTTGACTTTTGAACAATAAACTTAATTCGCACCAGGTGCTGCAAATAAAACATCATATAAATGGCCATTTATATTTTATTGCGACAATACATTGATTCATAAAATCTACATTAGTTTGGTCCAATAATTATTATAATTAACATTATCTTTAAATCAACGCTAACTGCGCGGTCTTACTCCTAACTTATATCATACGATTTCTTACAAAAACCCGACACCATTTATTGCAAACAATTATTTAAATAATTAGGTGTATTATATACATCGGCGGGTAAATATTAATTCACAAAATTTTGTCCCGAATAAATTCATTTACGTCTATTTGGCACAAAATTCTTTGCTTTTAATTTTTGATCCAATTTAAGCCGCCTTAAGATATTTTTTTATAGTATAATTAATATTATTGGGAGACATAACTTGTCAGTAAGATCATTTTAATTTATATAATAAAATAAGTTTCTTTATTTCGTTTCACATACAAACGTCACACACTTAATCTGAGAATAATCTCTTTTTACATCACGATTTAAAGCGCCGAACAAGGCACTTAAAACTACGTTTAAGCATTTTCTTATTTACAAAATACTTTAGCTACCTAAAAGTTCATAGAACGTACTAGAAATATATCATAGATATATGGGATAAACATTACCAGCTTTCGACGACAACGATCACTGTCGATTGTAACTAAATCGTTGAAAAAATCGGATCGTTGTCGTTTAGTCACTGGTAAAAAAAACTTAGTAATTAAAAACACAGCGAATGATTCCGTCCAATAGAATTCTAGAGAAAATTACCTTTCCCGAATTCTATGGAGGAATAGCACACGACACCTAGTAATTCCAAGTTTCTATAACACACGTCACGGGAAACTTAGAACGTTCGGCATCAACAATCGCAACGACTGCGCTGCGTTTTGCGCAAAACGCAACCAGCCGTCGTAGCGTCCGCATTACCGCGGCTCACACCCTTATTTACACTAGGCAATAAATTATTTACATTGACTTACAAACTATATAAGAGGATTTTATAAGCAGTACGGATGACAGAATTGGTAGACGAGCCTTTGACTCCTCTCAGTTTTCTTCATGATACCTTTCTTGTAGTACTGCCTGATGCTTCGGGACAGTTTGTCGTAGTTCATGGCTGGTCTGTTCTTCCTCTTGCCCCACAGTCTCGCGACGCGCACTGAATCCTCAATCTTAAACACCCCGTTACCTGTAAAACACGACATGAATTAACCAACTGCGAATTTGAGTGTCTAAAAGACTTACATGCTAGTCGTTGAATATTTTAAAATAACTTAAGAGGTCGTTGCGTTCTTAAAACAGTTTCTTTTTAAATTATAAACGGTTATATACATTTTAGTTCTTAAGGATTCATATTATTGATAATCGAACGCTTCATTCTAATTAACTTTGCGGTAATAGAACTGTTCTTAGTTAATATTAGCTGTGCCTTTTTTTAAATAAAAGTATCTCCTGGTAAAGTCCCTTTAAAATCGGGACAGCCGGAATAAACTGGAATAAACAAACAAGCGGACAGACCGACAGAAAAGTAAATTTTTTATTTTTATGTGAGTACCGTATGTAATTTCATATGAAAATGCTGAAAAGCTTTTTAATTTGGAATTACAAATTGACACTTCAATTTTATTTATCTGTATGGATTAGGATTTCTGATGGTCAAAGAACGGAATGTCGAGTCAAATATATGACATTTAAAAATGTGTGTAAGTACTCGAGCCGATTTGGTATTTAAACAATGGTTCGGAACACTTGGAACGAGTCACGAAGCGAAACCTTTAGGACATAAACTATGTATTTTATTGGGACATTACCTAAGTAACTGGCGGTTCACCTTGACTGTGGAATGTGTGCGATCAAATGAATTCACACCACAATAGTTGTTCTATTTAATTGATTTATTTAAGCTTTTATAAGAAGACGACCAAGCTATGTCTAAAAAGGCCACATTAGCAGAATCATAATGTGACCCGAATATGATTCATCATTTAAATGATAAACTGGTCACTTAGATGCAATTCATAGTATGACTCTCGAATGATTATTATTTCGCAATTCACCTGGTTCACACTTTCCTATGAAGATTCCTAAAATGGTCCACATATTTTATGGACCAAGAATTGCTTTTGTGACAAATATCAAATAACAAACAATTAATTTGTTTGCTTCAATCATCTCGAAGTCCTATTTTCAATGCACGACACGGCACCGATATGACATGAACAAGAAAATAAATATTAATATTATAATTGACATTATGTCTCATACTGCATTAAGTGTAATGATGTTAAATTTTTTAAATTGTTTGTTTCAATAGTACAAATCACAGTGTGGTATAATTTTCGTATTAGGTATACTACACGCTTACGTTGCTAGCTTCAATTTAATCTTGTTTATTTAAATAAATCGTGGACTACTTAATTAGTAACAGATAAATTATACGCGATAATTGCAGAATTAAACAACATCGTGTTCATTTATAAATGGTTACAATAAATATTTGTCGCTAATTAGAATACAGTAATAAAATCATAATTATGTAGATTATATATGCGGCCCAACTAAGAGCTCTTATTGCCATGAGATACTGACGATAGTTCAATTGTGTGACAGTGACAGATATATATACGTCATATACATCTACATATGTATATGTATACAAAGAAATAACTATTGCTGACTGCAGAGTATATTTTTCTTCTGGGAAGGCTAGCCGAACCGGTAACTTGTTAGCCCAAACTGAACAAAATAATGTTTTTTTTTATTTTCATTTTATATAAAGGAACGCCTACAAACTCATTCATAAAACACATTTTTTAAATGTGTTCAAGGCTGGATTTATAAAACATTTCAATCTGAATTCAAAATAAAAAATATATAGAATGATGAAGTCACCTCCTGACCACATCTCATAAGGATAACATGTTCAAAATGGAACAAGATGAATTCCAAGTTCATCTACTTACTTAAGTAGGTATTATTAAGCCCTGGGCTTGTAGTCAAAGTAACGATACAACATTTACTGGAATAACATATGTCACGAGATAGATTTAAGTAATTTCCATTTTGTATGGTTTCTAATAGCGCAAGCGCGAGAGAATGTTACTTTGTCTAGGCCTACTGGTAAAAGGAGAGGCCCAACGCCCAATCGTTAGGAGGTGCAACGCAAGCTTGCAAACGCGATCGCACGCCCCCCCTGTAAAAGCGACGAGGAGGAACACTCGTGGGTTTTAGCCGATATGAGTCTGGCATAACCCTTCCGCTGCCCCCGCGGCGGTTGGCGTATCCATGACGGATTTCCCAAGGAAAAAAAAAATGCCTACTGGTAAGGCACTTATGAGCGTCGAAGAACTGATCACCGGTTTTGTAAACTAACCTTCTGAGACTTGCATTGTATATTCTGTGAGAGTTTTAATTTATCTCCAATATTTAGAGGGGAATACGTTGACGTATCTGCGTGACCGTCGAAGGTTGTCCAAAAGAAATGTTATCTAAACAGAAATGATTGAAATATTGTTGTTTCAACCGAAACTAACAGTATCGTAATCGTTTAAATATAGAAATGACGTTTTTCTTTTACATACAAAAGAATAATCTTAGAGATAAAGTGTGTGTGGAATTCATATTTTATTATTCAAACTGAAAATGTATGGACTACTTCATTCAACATCTTAGCTAATTTAAGCGATCTACAACTAAAAGGCTTATTTACAGACATCCACAGATTCTGATTATGCTTTGCTTTAATTTCTTGGATGTCGTGAGAATTTATTTGTAATTTATGGTCATCTCAAGCTACGCATGTAGTTATAAGTAGATGTACTAGATTTTTAGTTATGTTAATTTTTATTGACATTTGTGCATTGGAACATTGTCCATGCTTACGTTTCTTATATTATTTATTTTGTATTCTTGAAATCGTATCATATATTTGAAAAGAGTAATTACTGAGTTTCTTGCCAGGTTCTTCTCAGTAAAAGCAACCTTTCGAACCTGGCGGTAGCATGTATAATCCTGTATAATTATGTCATTCTGATGATTTGAAAGTACTTTGTAAAAAGTCTAATCGAATGAAGATACTTTTGACTTTGACTTTGACTATACCAAAGCATAAGCCGTGGACGTGGTGGTGATAAAATCATGGATGTCTGGGAATAAGTCAATTAAATTGTAGGTTTGAACTAAAACCCCATTACTACGAAACATACTTCAAATGAAGACTAAACTCGGAGGAGAGAGAAGCCGTAGCGGCCTTGGGGTTTGAGCAGTCGTTTGCTACGCAAGCGACGCAAGTTCGAATTATATCATCGCACTTCGCGGATTAAAGTTAGTGTTAGTCCAAAGTAAACATGTCACGAAGAATTCGTGAGCATAAGCTAGTTAATTATATTCTAGAAAATTACATCTGTTTCATATTATCATATGATATACCAAAGTCCGCTGATACATATATACCGATATGTTTATTAATTATGTGTACTATTTACGCTTTATCAAAAGGAAGTAAATAATAACAAATGACTAATTGTAAATAATTAATTTGTTATTTAAAATGAGGAGGAACTCGTGGCACAGTTGCTATTGCGCATATCATTCGATCAGCGAAGTTAAGCAACCCTAAGCCTAGCCAGTAATTGGAGGGGTGACCGCCCGAGTTCCCTCGGAGAGCACGTTACGCCATCGGTCCCGGTTGCCAATTTATCATCTTTGGCGATCGTTACAGGTCAGTCGGAGGCCTAAAATAGTTTGACAACTGGTTTAACCCAGATCACAGATTTTCCTCGTTAAAGGGGTTGCTAAGGTCAGATGGCAGTCGCTTCGTATAAAAATCAGGTGATCAGCCACATCGGGTTGAATCAAGTGCCGACCCCAACAATGTATGGGATAAGGCGAGTAAGATGATGGAGATGATGTTATTTAAAATGAAGCATTTGATTTTAAAAAGTAGAACATACATTTTAGCGATTCCTGATTTGAATGAGAATATTTTTTAATGAAAACACTCGTTATATACACTAATTTTAAATAGGAAAACTTTGTTTATTTGATTGTAATGAATAGGCTCTTTGTTATGAATGTATTGAATAAATACAGCGGTGGTTCGTGTTTTAACACTTAGATTATAATAGATTTTGAAATGTGATGTCACGATATTTAGAATCCCCCCCCACCCCGTTGTCACACAATGTCACACTTCGTCGACCCCTTCCCTCCCCCTTAACGTGTGACGTGATTATGAATGGCCCCTTAGGATATAATAAAATACTTACTTCTATCTAACCACCGTATCGCAGACCCATGGATATGGGGAGACGCCAAGAGTTCCTTCAAGAACTGCCATAGGTGTATATGCGTGCTTCCATTCTTTGCCTTCCCAACAGTTGGTGCTGTACTGGTCCCCGCCGATTCTGAGTCATCGTCTGCTAACAAAAGTCAAAAATAAATCTTAGGTGTTCACAAATAAATACGCTCACGCCATCCCAGAAGAGTCCCCGAATAGGTAAGCAAAAGTGTTGTAGCCACCACAACCGAATATGATTTGGTGCCAACGTGACGGAGGGTGAGTCCATCGCCATCTCAGGCACTATACATATGGCTTTGAATTACTTCTCAGGCTTCCTCACGATGTTTTCCTTCACTGTAAAGCACGTGATAAGAAATTATTGCACATAAGTTTTTAGAAAAACTCATTGGTACAGGCCCCGCTGGGATTCAAACTTGCGTCGCTTGCGTAGCAGGCGACTGCTCAAACCCCAAGGCCACCACGGTTCTCTCAATATATGGTCCCAATTAAGTTCATTATCTAATGACAAACACAGTGAAAGTAACATTAGATCCAGTTGCTGTAAGATCAACCGTTGCCGCAGGTGTGTAATTAATCGGATTAAATCGATTAATGAATATAAATATGTATCGATTAATCAAGCATAAGGTGCTTAAGTGACAGCTCGGTAGGTACTGTAACGATTAGGTAACCTGATTGAAACCAAAGAGGTTTAATCTAGACTATTTACATAATATTACAGAGTTTTTCCGGAATAAATACAATGTCGTCGGTCCTGTTGCATTATTCTGGGCGGTATGCACGAGTACGTCTAGTGTCGATTTCAATCGTAGGAAATTAATACAAAATACATATTAAATAAATTTCAATTGCTTACGTCTTAAGCAGACATTCGACGTCAAGTTCGTCGCTGATTACAGAATAGCAAAGCTGGCTAGGAATATGATTCAATAAAAATCAATAATGCAGTCTTTTATAATTTCATCAAAAATAGGCCTAAACTCTTATGAGTATTTTTCTCTTTTCCTCAAAGTATGTAACAAACTAGCTAGCACTCATAAAATATGTGTATCACACAAAACGTATGTCGTGGTATGCGTTTTGGAAACTATGATCTGCTATTCTAATTGAGTAACTTTGCATTCAAAAGCCTGTTTAAAATAATTCCCGGCGAAGAATTACTACGATTATCTATAGAGGTTTATAAAACAGGTCGCCGATAACCTAGATGCATGTAGGAAAACATAATCGGACAGTTTAAAATTATATACTTAAGACAATTTAGAATCGTTAAATCGTGTGTAATGACTTAGGCATACAATCTGCGGAATAGGTTGCCAATCTTGAGACATGTCCTAAGATTGGCGTGATAAGATTTCTTTGAAAATACGAGACTTGTTATTCCGAATTTTTTTTCTTCAATACTAAAATTCCACTTCACACAACCTATGGGCTAATTTTAAATATACGCTATAAACATTGCCGAAATTTACAGCTGACCTTCAGTGGTACAAGTGTAAACAGACTGACATCTAAGCGTATTCATATAAATAACGCTGCACTGTCCAAACATTAGAACACCAACATTCTATTTAAAGAAGAAAGCAAAGCACTGAACTGAATGTTTAAGCCGATCCAGTGGATATAAGTATTGATGAACATTCAATCGATGGTGAGGACAACGTTAAAATTCCTAATGTTACATTGTTGTGAACGAGCCAAGGCATTTAATATTCATCGTAAGCCACACCACATAACCACATAATCAAATGTAACTTCCAGAAAATCAAGTCGTTGATCATTTTAGCAAGCGAGAAAAATTCAAATCCCAGCCTCTAACTTTGATGGATTCACACATCTGACACGTTAGCATCATCTATGGAAAGTGGTGTTGCAGGTAGCCTCTGTTTATCTCCTGTGACCCTTCTAGAGAATAACTAGAGCATGTAAAATTCCTTTTTTAAGCTATTTGAAACAGAAAATGTATCTTACGGGGCGACCTTGTGATACCGTTGGCAGAAGTCAACTGGGTCGTCGGGAAATGAGACAAAAACTAGCCATGACGTATATGGATTTGAAGTAGTCGGGTAAGGGTCGATAGAATTGCTATAAGACAGCTTAGGTCTGATTGATGGACTAACTGTATCTGGGCGTGGTGTTATAGAACGTCGGACACCTATTCATTTTATTCCTAATTTCTTGGTCATTGTATTTATTAAAGCGATGAATATGTGTGATAAAGTTGCTGCTGTATCTTTATTTATATTGGGTTCTTTATCTAGACTTCTCGTTTCATCATTGACATCAAAATATGCTTTATATTAGAAACTAGCTCCAGTGGATTTTTTAGGTACCTATAAGCCCATTGGAGTTCAACTCCTACATATTAGTAAAAACCTTATCAAGATTTACGGATCTTGATTAACGTTGTTCAGAAGGACATTCATTCAGACAAAATAATTTTGTATGGGAATGGTGACTTGTATTTTTACTGAATGAATGCCACCCATTATTCACTCAAGCTGAATAAATGACCGATATGATGAATGGTGAGTATATCGCCATTTCAAGCACTATAACTACGTCTTTGAATGTCCCACACAAAAAAAAATATAATGGTCTTTTCTGATCATGTTAAAACACCAGAGATAAAACACAATATTATTCGTTTCTATTTTAATGGCTATTTTGGAAATTATCTAACTCTAATATTTATTACATTGTTAGAGCTGCAATAGAATTCGATAACCCAATGACCTGTTTTAGCTTTGTATCGTCAAAGGCCTTTCTGATATAAATCTCGTCGTCAAACGCGCTACACGGTCGGACTGTCGACTATGAGAGATAATTGTCGATTGCTATTTCCTGTGCCACTATCTGACACTTTTTTATTCACAAGATAACTGTTCGACCATAAAGGGCGATAGGGAATCTCCTTTTACTTGGAATTGAATCACCAAGATTTTCTATTATTTTTACATTGCTTACATGCAATTTCTAGAATACTATCTGGTGGAATTCATCAACTTTGTTCACAGACAATTTGGAATAATTTATCCTTGCGTGTTACTTAATCTGCTTAAAAGATAATATTCATCGAACTGCCACTATCCTCCACCCTTTTGTCTTAGCGTCAAATCAGAAACACTATTCATCAGACTGATTTAGCATGAGGTACGTCTTATCTACCAAGTGTTCCGTAGTAACATATTGACTGGAATTTACATTGCCAAAAAGCTGATCATTTCATTCAGGATGGAAGGTGGCCACTATTTGGGTTACTGACTCCTGATCATTATTACATCATTACATCCTTAATATTTTTGGTATATGGAATTCGAAGGGGATGGACACAGCATTATACTGGATTCAATTATGATTCAAGGTGGTATAGTATTTGAACATTCGGTAGTTTTAAGCTTCTTCTAAAAGTTAAATAACAATATTAATGATACCTCTGTATAATACGTAACATAACAGCTACATGCCAAGTTTGTTAACACAAATACGATAATGAAGTAAGACCACATTGCAATCGGTGATCGCCGATCACTCTTCAACTTTATATCCAGATATCGGCTAAGCGTACAAAGTTGCATCCCCGTTAGTGCGAGTTGAGTTTCAATTCCTTCATAAAGTAAGTTTGCAGGTGTTGCTTCGGCGTCTTATGTCCATATATCATTATCTTGTTTGTCTGTAACATCGCCGTATGTGGGACGTCCACAGCATCTAACGGTCGCTGCACAATACGAGGCTAGTGCATCGCTTCAAACGTCTCTATGTCTGGTACACATAGTCGTGATGCATCGACTGTTGCTAATTCAGAAATCTTTAAATGTTTTGTTTCCGTATATTTATCATGTTCTTGTCTATATTTATTTTTAATAATATCTTTACTTATATTACAAATGCTACTGTGGATTTGTTTGTTTTCACGCTTGACTTCTCAACCGATTCATGCGAATTTTTGCACTCGCGTTTTTAGTTTTACAAAGTTGTATTTATTCATTACAATATAACAAGTAATAAATATAGATACTTAGTTAATATTGACGTTATTAAATCCGACAGTAAATTGTCATAAAAACGTATATATAAAAAGAACGTGGTTTGTTTTAATTCATAGCACAAAGAAACTTAACAATTCTTAGATAATATGTATGTGATGAAATAAAAAATAAATATTGTTATTCAATTCTATTATTACAAGGACTTTGATATCTTAGTATCTGGTACCGTGATTCTTTTGAGTAAATCAAATCTAACCAATGCCTGTACAAATGTGTTTTCTAAAAACTTTAGTGTAGTGATATGAATGAAAATATCAAGAATCGCCTAATTAATAAGAATTTATTAATTAAATACGAATGTATGGGCTGTTTTCTTTTTAGTTCGCAGTCACTTTTGGGACCTTTTATGGAGTAATATTCGATGACTTACCATCACTCATGTCATCAGCTGATGGTAGAGGAGCGGTCGTGGGGTTCGGCGATGGTTGCTGGTGTTCAGACCACTGTGACGTCCTCCACGCTTCGTGTCTCGCCGCTTTCCAGATTTCTAACTGCGCATACAGTGTGCTTCCCGCCTAGAACAATAGATATGATTTTATAGATTCACCCTCTTAAATACTATGAGAGAGATTTAAATCGAAATATCGGTCGCGAAAGGCGAAATAATGAAACCCAATATTATATTGTATAATATAATTTATAATGACCGCGTGAGGCTCTAAAACTATAAATATCATCTTAAATGTATAATGCCATTTTATTATAAATATGTCACTTCTTTAACCTATTTATTGTTTATTTAAATACATTAGTTTCCGTGGGATGCGAGTACTATGACATACAAAATACTAATAAAATATAAAACACAAAAAAAAAATTACGGAACTCGGGCGTTCAGCCATTCAACTACTGGCTTGGGTAAGGGTTGTTTAACTTGGCTGATCGAATGATCTGCGCAATAGCAACTGTGCCACGAGCTCTTCTCCGTACAATCGTACCTAACGTAGAGACATTATACAAAATATAACATTGATAGATTATCAAATTCTATTTTTGTTTATCGGCTCACATGATAAATCCATTTGGATATAACTAGTTTCAACCAGTTATGGTTATAGGTATGCAGTTTATAGTACATAAAATATTTTAGCATATAAATTGTGTAATCTTATATTTTTATAGATGTCGATTATACGTTTCTTTAATTATGTTCTATCGAAAATTGTATCTGGTTGCTTATAGGTACAGCTTGGAACCTGTTTATAAGTCGATCAGATATTGAGTTTCTTTGCTAGTTTAGTTTTTCTAAATGGTTACAAAGGTTCCCGGGGGTTCAAGTTCGCGTTAGCCCAAAGTAACTATTCCATGCTGGACGAAATCGCCGGCAGAAGCTAAGTAACATAAATTGCTTATTACAATCTTCCATCAAAGTAATCTGGAGGTCAGTCTGAAAACAACAATGGTTGTACGTGTCAATTATACTAAGATGTATTGGTTCAAAATGAAACAAACTCAATTTGTATGCAGACATGGTGAATAAATGCCCGTTGGGTGCCTCTGTGACTTTCTTCCATCGGCCTTGGAGAAAGTCGACTCGAGGCACCGACGCGTACCATAACTATTACCTGTTCACTCAAACAAGTACCCGCGATTAGACACCTTATCACAACACTATACAACTCAAATTGGATGGATTACATAACGAAACATTAGGAGCTGTTTATGAAAGAAGCAAATTCGTTATTGCAAAACCAACTGTGTCGGATATGATACAAGGCGTAATATAACTTGTGCAACAGAAACCCGACCACCTTTTACGGATTTCCTCAACGTCTCGTTACGCTTTGCGTACTTTCTTTAAACGCAGTTTTCCGCAAATTAGCAATTGCGTAAATGCATTCAATTAAAATTGAACTTTACGATTGTGCCGTATTGCTAATGAGGGATTTGGAAACAGTTGTAAATTTTACTTTAAGTATCGTCTTAAATCAGTCTGTTTGTTTACCAGTTCGATATAAAAACATGATTTATTTTTAATTCGCAGACTAAAATCGAAAATCTATTCCTACATACTATAGGGTGTCAGGGAAAATAGGACAGCTGTTAAAATATGTGATAGGGTATAGTTTTAGGATGCAAATAAAATTATTATGACAAAAATATCTTCTTCCGTTTTCGAGAAATTGACGTTCAAAATTGTATCGTAGTAACGTAGAGTTATTTACGTGAAATCTAACTAAGTTTTTATATTTTTTCACACACTAATAGTTCCTGAAATAATTCCACAAAACCATTTTTCGAATCCGTTTATTGTTTCGAAAAATGGCTTCTTCTTAATTTAACAAATTTAACTACCGCATACATAATGTCGGTAAACGCGGTCGCGCGTTTATTCAATCGCTTAAGCTCTTCGGCCCTTAGCAACCATAGCCTATTACTTCGTTATCGTTGGAGCTAGATATTTTACGACATCAACATAGTGATATATTCATAAAACCCTACAACATCTAGAAGACAACTGTTCCCTTTTCTCCGACACTCTGTATATAGACCATCGTAAAATTAAGTATCTATTAAAGATCTCCAGACGAGCATGCAATTGAAATCAGTCGAATAAAATTGCAAATCAAACTTTATGTATACCACTGAAGAAAAATATACATACATACATATGCTTACGCATGTATTCCACGAAGGGGTAGGCAGAGGTGTTGTTATCACAACACCCACTTTTCACCGAATTTGATTAAATGCCAACGTGACAGATGGTGAGTCTATCGCCGTCTCAGGCACTATACATACGTCTTTGAATTACATGTAAACCACCGTGGCGTGAAATCACTGTACATAAGTTTTTTTAGAAAAACTCATTGGTACAGGCCCCGCTGGGATTCGAACTTGCGTCGCTTGCGTAGCAGGCGACTGCTCAAACCCCGAGGCCACCACGGCAAATCTATTTTATTTAATCATCTAATTTCATCATCATTTAATTATCTAATTTATTGGTTTTATTATCTCAAAATTATGAAATTTAAATAACGAGTGCGCCATAAATTCTCAAGAAGTGTTAAATGATATATGGATGCAGATAAGCAATAATGTGTCAACCCGCATAAACTTGGTTTTGAGAAAATGGCGTCTTAAGATGATTGTATACGTGATTTAAGATTTGTTTTATGACATAAATCCATTTTTTACGTACTTTTATGTTTCAGATGACTTGAAACACTTTTTTAGAATGTTAAATACGTGATGCATTATCAAAATATATCAAAACCTTTGAATTTGACTTTTTGTGGGTTGACACATTATTGCTTATCAGCATCCATATACCAATGTATTTATCATCACAATTGCATCATCATTGGTTAAATACTAGTCCGCTTATCTGCGCCCGCGCCCTCCCGAGACAAATAAATAGATAATGCTGTCCGAAATTGCGTTGTTACGATATTTTGATCACATTCAATCTATTATTCCACAAATTAAATGATTATCTATGGTAAAAACATACAGCGTTAAAGTTTTAATGATACATACCAACATTTGTTCATGCCTGTATTCCCCGAAGTGGTAGGCAGAGCACTTTTCACCGAATAAGATTAAGTATCAACGTGACAGATGGCGAGTCTATCGCTACGTCTTTGAATTACTTCTCAGACATAAAACAGGTTTCAACAAGGAGATTTCCTTCACCAACACAATTTTTTTCAGAAAATCTTGTCGTATAATTAAATTGGAACTTGCGTTGTTTGTGCCATTAGCGAAGGCTCAAACCACTGGGCCACGACGGCTATATTAAAGGGTGTTTATAAAAAAATAACACACAAAGACTTCAATGATGTAAACTGTACATACTAATGATGTAAGCTAAACAAAAACATGGGAAGTAATTAGTTATGATTACGAATAGCCTAGAGCGATGTAAGGATTAATGTTTTGAAACTGCATTATATATTGTGTTACGTAATTGTTAAATTTATTTAAAGCTGTGTATTTAAAAATCACCTGTAAATTTCACCACTGGTCACCGAATTACATACATGCTTACATTCGTACGCGCACTACGGTAAGTATTGTAGTCAGAGACCACCGTTTGCCACTTGTTACGATTCATACATAATTCTTTCGCTTCATCCACATTCATACATCTCTTCAAACACTTCCTTCGGTTACGAGTGCTCTGAAAATGACCTTTAACCTTCAATCGCTTAAGGCCGCGAGCTCTTCGGCCCTTAGCAACCATAGCCTATAACTACGTTATCGTTGGAGCTAGATATTTTACGGCTTCGACATACTGATATATTCATAAAACCCTACAACTTCTAGAAGACAATTTTACCGTTCCTTTTTCTCCGACACTCTGTATGATATAAAGAAAAACCAAATTTTTGTTCGTTGTCCGACCTGGGTCCGAAACCGGGGCCTCGCTGTCGGCAGGTGGCAAGCATTTGACCAACGAGGGATTGTATAAACTTATTTTATTTTCGTTATCCGCGCTATCATCAAAATAAGCAATCTTATGTTCATCATCATCATATCAGCCATAGGACGTCCACAGATGAACATAGGCCTCTCCCAATGATTTCCACCTCACCCGGTTGGAAGCGGCCTGCATCCAGCGGGTCTCCGCGGACTTGACCAGATCGTCCGTCCATCTCGCGAGGGGGGCGCCCTACGCTGCGCTTGCCGGTACGTGGTCTCCACTGCAGAACTCTACTGCCCCAGCGGCCATCAGTCCTTCGAGCAATGTGGCCTGCCCATTGCCACTTAAGCCTGCTAACCTGATTGGCAATGTCGGTTACCTTAGTACGTCTACGGATCTCCTCGTTTCTTATTCGATCTCGTAGCGAGACACCAAGCATAGCTCTTTCTATGGCACGCTGAGTGTTCTTTTTGTGTTGTATCTTATATTAATTAAAGTAAACTAAAAGGTGAAAATCGCATTCAAAAAATTCAAAAATATCAGTTTCATGACTACAAATATATATATATATATATATATAAGATTAATTAACATCAATAACACGAACGATAAGTCACCTGACCTTATTAAGTGTCACTTGATCACAAATGCATACCTACCTACTATGATTGTTAATATTACTCTTGGGATTACTCCCGACTATTTCAAGCCAAAACTCAGTCCCTTATCCAACATAGACTATAATATAAAAGTATCGTAGAAAATGTTTTTTTTCTAATAAAAGTTATATTCGATGTCGAAGAATTGACCACCGGTTCAGAAACTAGCCTTCTGAGAAGAACCGACAAGAGACTCAGATGGCATAATTTTTTCATAAAATGATGACCTTAATGATAAACTTCAAGCCAACTGCGGCATTGTACGTTAATAGGTGCATTGATTAGATAGATATTAGATTATTATTATACCTTTTTCGGAAAATTTTACGGCGGTCATTGCATATAAA
This sequence comes from Watsonalla binaria, assembly GCA_929442735.1. Lineage (NCBI taxonomy): Eukaryota > Metazoa > Arthropoda > Insecta > Lepidoptera > Drepanidae > Watsonalla > Watsonalla binaria. Next base: position 11,167,356 of record OV838921.1, on the reverse strand, counting down.
CAAACTCGAAATGCAAGTAAACATCAGCTTATCAGTTCAATGACGAACAGTTTAGACTTTGTACCATATCACCCTCAATGCTACTCGCGGTCATCGTAATTGTTATAACATTGATGCTTATAATAAAACTACCTCCCACAGTGTCTTCACAATGTTTTGATACAATCTATATATATATAGAAGAAAGTCGTGTTCGTTACACTATTTATAACTCAAGAACCGATTTGGTTAAAAATTGGTGGGGAGGCAGCTTAAAACCAGGAGAAGAAAGAGCAGGGATTTTTGTTCCGGGTAAACTCTGAAACGTCTGGACCGATTTCTACGGATTTTCACTGACAGGTAGTTGATGTTATATGGAGTAACTTAGGATATTACTTTAAGTGACGATTCCTTGAAAAAATCCACCCATAAAATTAAGTCAACGCGGGTGAAACCGCGGGGCACAGATAGTTTTATATACATAAGTTAGTAACTCTGTATTATTGTGTATGGCCTATGACCTTTTCTGTTCTTTATCACTCAAAGTATAATATAAACTCAATAAACTGACTTTACATTTATCAGTCTTACGGCGTTTAATAACGTGGTGTCACTAATAAGTACAGTTTTGATATTGGGAAGATTGAGGCTGAAAACATACATACATATGCGCACGCCTGTATTCCCCGAAGAGGTAAGCAGAGGTGTTGTAATAACAACACCCACTTTTCACCGAATATGATTAAGTGCCAACGTGATGGTAAATTACTTCTCAGACATATGCAGGTTTCCTGACGATGTTTTCCTTCACCGGAAAGCACGTGGTTTGAAATCACTGTATATAAGTTTTTTAGAAAAATTGTAACTCATTGGTACAGGCCCCGCTGGGATTCGAACTTGCGTCGCTTGCGTAGCAGGCGACTGCTCAAACCTCAAAGACTGAGAAGTGCGCTATTTTTTTTAAAAGCTTATTTTTAATACTTAGTCAAATATGTATTAAATAAAAACATTCTCTGCATTCCATTTAACTTGGCCATATAAACACGAAATTCTGGCCCTAATCATGGCCATACATAGTTGGTCATAAGGCCAGAGCGATGATGATATACAATCAATGTAGTAAACTAAAAGATTAGTCGACACCACGGGAGACCGAAGAGCTGGCAGCTACCTCGGTCAAAGAACTAGCCATCCAAAGGGGGAATACTGCCAGTATCTTCGAAACCTTGCCTACAGGGCCTCCTTTTAATAATATATTTTAGTTATAAGATTATATTTTTTAAGGTTTTTAGTTATGTTCCTTATTCTATGATTCGATGTTATCTAATAATCGATGTAGTTTTTTTGTCAAAGTTACAATAATATAAGGTAAACAATAAATGAATACCTATTATGTTTGTCTCGCATATAACTAATACTATAATTAATGTTAACCAATAAAACGAAAATCAGTTATACCCGGTGAAGCGCAGAACTATACCAAATCGTTTCTTAAATTCATTGAAAATTAAATATATGTTTACCTGTGGCGCCCTTTGGTTGAATTCCTCCTCTGACAGCGCGACTAGAGCCGCTCCGTCCATCGAGAAGTACTCCGCAGGCACCATCGGCAGGTTGTAGTGTTGCAGTGTGAACATCACCCACGCTTTCACGTCGCCCGCACTCCAGAGCATTGGATCTAGGAATACACGCATCCATTAATATCCTGCATAATTATTCAGCGCATTTAAATAAAGGAAAAACCCAGAATTAAAACTGTTTTTTACTGTAATTATTTTAAAGGGTTATGTAACCAAATAAAATTAATTAAGGTTTTACCATGACAAATTTTCTATCTTGCTAAAATTGGCGAAGGAAAATATCGAGAAAAATATATGTCCGAGAAGAAATTAAAAGACTTATGTATAGTACTTGAGATGCCGATGGACTCACTATCAGCCACGTTGGCACCTAGTTAGTAATGTTCGGTAAAAAACTCCTGCTTAAAGGACTCTCGGAGGAAGGCATGAGTTCATCCTTACGATATGTGACATCGCTTTGTCAATATTTCAGAGCGAATTTTTCTTGATGGGCTACCTACTAATAAATAACAATTTCTTTAAAAAAACTATTCCTAAATAGTAACTTAGGAATCTATCATAGTAATTTGTCAAAATAATTCCAATTCATTTTAGAATCCTTAGAATATATCAATTTTAAATGGATGTGTTTTATGTGTTGGAGGAATGTATTTTTGCCATACCATTTTCTTATCGATGATTTATGATAGCTGAAACCTATATTTAGTTAGGTATCGGAGTTTTAGGCGCTATACTATGAGTACAAGACGATATGATGATGACCAAATATTATAGAAATACTTATAGTTAAAAATCGTCATAGTTAAGACAAGGCAGGCCAAGTCAAACAGATAGATTACGTAATCAAGTATTCCTACAATTCTCAGAATCCATTTGTGTTTATAATAGCGATGTGCTTAGCCAGTAGCAGACATGTTTGCTACGTGGAAACAAGATTTTTTTACTCACTATATATTAGAGTGACGTCATTGTTAATTGCAAGACTAATAGTACTCATGTTAGTACGGCATTCTCATGTACATTATACATCATACATTGCTCACAAATTATTGAATGCCTCGGCTATAAATGTTCATGACGTCATCCTTCATGTCCAGAACAACGCTGAGTTGGAGCCAGTTTGCAACAAATATTAAAAATAGTCACCATTTCTAGAATTTGTTTTCAAATAACTACTTTCTTTCCTTCCAAACGACTGTTTTTGACTCACCTGGTGAGATCCCAAGTACTGTGCAAGTGTTGTCGACGTCACGCTTTGATTGCTCTATAGCCATAGACAACACTCGGTCTATATCAGGCGCCACTAAAGCTTCGTCACCGCCACTGCTCTCCTCCATTTTCACTGACCCCAATTCCAAGGGGATAGGTCTCAAATTCAAACGCTTTTGGAACGATGTATCTTCTAACGCCGACCTTAATAGAATATGGTCCCTCGGTTCCTCGACCTCTAACTTCGGTGTGATGTAATTGTGTTGTATGTTGTCCTGTAGTATCTGGTTCTCTTTGAGTAGCTCTTCGATGTCAATGTATTCGTCGTGTTGGGGTACTGGGGAGGAATATTGATTGTGGCTGCCGTAGGAGACGCAAGATCCAGATGGAGAGAGAGGATAAGGGGAGGCAAAGCCAGGCACTGAGAGTCTGTTGGGCTCTTCTTTTATGTACACTTGGGAGTATTGAAGCGTGTTATACGGGGAAGGTGGCTGGAGAGCTACTGTGGGAATAGATCCTTCATCTGAAGAAGGGGAGGGAGTGGGGTATGCTTCGAAATCGTAGAGCCGTTCAAGAAAGACGTTATTATTGTCTTCTGGGTAGGGCGGTGGTGGTTTTGTGTGGTTTTGTGGGGAGTGAAGCATCGGTTCAGGGGGAGACGCGGCTCCTAGGAGGCGGAGGAGGTGTTGAAGGTCCGCCGGGGAAGCTGGGACCGCTCGCTCGTCCTGCGAGGCCGACGGGGGGCTGCACCCGGACCGCGGCACCGTCTGTGGCATCTAGTGACAAACGAAACAACATTTATGTTGGGTTGCATCAACTTACGTTAGCTAGTATAATTTAGTTTTAAAACTCAGTAGGCCAACTATGAAAGTGTAAGCGGTGCGTATTCAAAACATAGCTTTGCCGCTTAATATTTCGCTTAATAGTACCAAAATGAAACGTCAACGCTAAGAAGTTCTTAATAAGCTCTGGTTAAACCAATGATGGTAGGCCTCCAGGAGTGATGATTTTATTTAAGTTAAAGGACACTTGGAACACTAATTGAACGTATTTTCTAATGATTAGCATAGGTTAAATAAGTACTTCTCTAGCTAAAGTAACTAAAGTTTATTGATAGCGTAATTTCTGTGCCGTCAAATTTGTATTAAGTTTTGACTTTAACAACTTACTACGGTGCAAACAAGCCTTAAATTCCTTTATTCTAGGTTTAATTTAACAACGATTGACTATTAGCACTGCCTATGTTAACCAAAAAAAACCTTATTGTCATCACTGTAAGTTTCACTTTGAGTCTTCTGAAAATTCATTGGTTCTCTCCACGAATTTGATTGTCCTTTTGAAGTGAACTTGTTCTCAAACAGGTGTTAATCATCACCTCTCGCGTTGGAAAAATATTTATCAAAAATATTCCGTGCGTGGATCTTAGCTCATCGTTCTACGTCAGATGCTCGCATCCAGATGTCCCAATAACAACATTTTCAGTTTGTTCAACTACGTCAATGTTCCTAAATTTAACTATGATCATACAAATATTGAGACAAAAACATAATGCATATTATGAATCATCTCGTTAGTTACCAACTTTAATATTTCAAAGCTAATTCGGGCTTCATTATCATCATAATTTTCGTTTTTAATTTTTTTATATTTTATCCCACATTTTAGTATTTTATTCAATATTGTTTTTTAATCTATTCATAATTATATTACTAAGTCCCGACCACAAATTCACTTGCGTAGTATTCAGAGGCAAAATATTAAAAGATTCAATAAAAATTCAACCCTTCATATACCCTCTTAGGGATGGTATTTCGTACCACTTTCTTAGTACCTATACTTCACAAAGAACCCTCTCATGTCTCTAAGTTCAATGGAAATGTCAGTTAGCAAGTCAGAACTTCAAATGTGTGTGTGTATAACGAAAAAATATTATTAAATAACTCACTCGAATTAAAGTCAAACCCATCTTGCCCACACCTGGCACCCAACTGACATACTCTATGCACAAATAGTGCAGGTTCAAACCAGTCAGTTCAGGTAATCAAGGGGCAAGTTTTCTTGCATTTTCCTAAACAATATACCTATACAAGGCAATCTACATAATTCCCAAGAACAATGCCATTTTTATTGATTGTCTTCTCGTGGGAATTAAAGAATGAGCTAGTATATCTAGTTTTTTTCTTCAAGTATGTAGATTAAGTTTTCCTTGTTTAACATGTGTTAAGTAATGTTGGATGCGGTGTGAGAATTCCAATTAGTAGGTTATGCAGTCGGAATATAGTTTATTGTTCCAAATCACGGTACCGTTAGCCTCGGCTAAGTATAGAAAATAATTATCAAATTCAAAACATCTTTATTCGATTAGACTTTTTACAAAGTACTTTTAAATCGTTAGAAAGACACGATTACATAAGATTATACATGCTACCGCCAGGTTCGGAAGGTTGCTTTTACTGAGAAGAACTTGTCAAGAAACTCAGTAATTACTCTTTAAAAAAAAAATTACAGCTTTGAGTAATACAATATAAATCATAAAAAATATATATAAGCCCATGGACACAGTTCCAGTGCACAAAAGTCCAGTGAAAAAAATAAGTACTACGAATAATTGTGTAGCTTGAGATGACCAGCCCCCACTCTATCTATTGTCTTATGTATGAGATCTTGTACCTATTAAAACTATGAAGGTATTTATTTAAAAAAAGTATAAAAGTTACCCATTGTCTGCTAACTACGGTCACCTTATTCTGTAAGGTTTCTAAGCGTCAATCCCGACATTGTGATTAAAATAACCGCTTATAAAAGCGTAAATTGACAAGTAAAATGTATAACTTGCACTATAACTATGTATAATAAAATTGGTATGTATACTATTATATTCATCAAACAAGTCATTCTGAAATTGTCGTAGTGAAAAGCTGTAAATTTGGTATTACACGCAGACACTTCAATTTTATGTATATGTATAGATTAGATAATCCGCAATACCGATTCATTGCACTGCAAATGAACTTTAAGGCATCCGGGCAATCCTTGAAACCGTTTTTTTTAAACTTCGAACTATTTGACAAGCATGAGTGCGTGCGCACGCATACATGAATAAATTGTCCGAAATATTTGATCATGGCGCCAAGTATGCGGAAATGTAGCCTTAGGAATTTTTGGGTAAGATTTATAGATGGGTATCGAAATCGTGACTGTAGGCTAATCGTATTTTATATCCCGGAAAAAGGTTAAGAAGGGATGTAATTGCAAACTTCAAAAAGGATGAATTACTGATGGTTCCTTTAGAAGTAAAGTAAGAAAGTAGGCAGTGTACGTATACATGAATATGGACGAGGCGAAGTATGTAAGGATCGTAGCATGTGGCAAACCGTGGCCTCTGCCTACCCCCATGGGATACAGGCGTGAGCATATGTATTTACGTGTGATTTTTTTTTTTGAATACATAGTGACGTATGATTACAAAAACTAAAACGATGATAAAACTCGCATGTTATTGTGTGTGAGGTTAAAGGCATTTTTGTTGAACCGTTTTGACACTTGAAGTAAGTAATAACGAAATGAAACTTGTTTCTCAAAGTCACCACAGAGCAGAAATATACCATTTATCTCTGTTAATCTGTTTCCTAATTAAATCAATGTTCTACTATGCCATACAAAAAGATACCTAATTGCATTCATATACCATCTGATTTTACTATCTAAGAAAAAAATACTAGACTAGGACTTGATCAATGGCGATAAAGGCCAGGAAGCCGGAATTGTCGATACAAAAACATAGACAATAGAACGTAGTGACGTCATTACATTGTATCGATAGTCGATATTGTAGAGACATCGACGCATGCGCGGCGTGACCACTCCAATTGCAGCCTCCTGTTACAATTTCGACAAGACCTTGGGGTTTTCACGTTGACATGTGCGCTGAAGCAATAAAAATGTACATGCAAGCTATTGTCCGCCTTAACTTCTAGGCCGTAACGTCCATTGTAGTGTAACCCCAGCTGAGCCTAGTTACCGGTATAAAAACACGCGTTTTTTCAACATATGCAAATACAATAAACAACCTAAACGCGCGAATTTACTTACGTGTATTTTTAGTTTGTAATGTAAAATTGGGGGCGTTTAAATGTACGTAGTTCAATAACTCTAGAACTATTTTTGTATAACATTAATAATGGGTACCATTCAGGAGCTGTATATTTTTCTCAAATCCCCTTGTATCTGAATATAAACAATGTCCAAATAGTCTAAACATTTCAACACCTGCTTAAAATAAGAATGTTACTTTACTAACTTTCGCCCGTGGATTTGCTTGCATGGCGATGAATGTAGAGTACATTGAATATATATTTTTCATGATGTTCGATTAAAAAGTTAAGGCGTGAAAGCTTTAAACAAACAAAGCTTATAGTACTTAGTGAGTTATGTTCCGCAAAGGGCCAAATAAATGAATGAATAAAAAAATTACTGTAGGCATGAGAATATTCCTTCTTACTACTCTAGTTGGAAATAGTCTTCGAAAAGACGGGATGTGTTTATGAAAATGTAAAAAGTATGGAGAAAATTATTTAGAAGTAAATAACCGGATAGTATAATACTTAGTAGCATTCCTTATAATATTTCACAAAGTCACTCTACACAGCTAATGCAAATCACAGGAGAAGCCGCCACGAGCTATGAGCGCGCAGCGTAAATAATGGAGATTCTGTGCATAGACAGAGACAGACTCATAAAATGACTACTGTGTATTTTCGTGACAGGACCTATAACCACAAAGCATAAGGTAATTTATCTCCCTGACCATACTTTGTTGTGGTTGTCAGCCCTTGATTCAACCCCATGTGGCTGATGACCTGATTCTTATACGAAGCGACTGCCATCTTCTTTTACAAGGAAAATCGGTAATATGGGTTAAAGCAGTTTTCAGACTCTCGTAAGTCTCCGTCTGACCTGTAACGATTGCCAAAAATGTTAAATTGGCAACCGGGACCGACGGCTTTCCTTGATCTCCGAGGCACGGAGGGAACTCGGGCAATCACCCTACTGGCTTGGGTTTGAGCTCCTCCAAAGCATTAAGTAATTGTAGATGTAACACAACTTGTATAGTTATAAAGAAAAAAATAGTAACGCATGCAAAGCGTGACTCTAACGCCATCTAGATGTCAGTTAAGGAGTTACAGTCATTTAAACGTTACCATAATTCAGGATTAACAACATTGGTCTCTAAAGATGTCTGACAAAGATAACTTTATATTGCCCATTAGTTTGAGTTATGGCCACTTTTGGGATTCCCTGTTTCGCATAAAAAGTAAAGTGGTGTAAGTCATGTTGTTTTCAGGGTTCCCTATGTCCAAATGAAATAGAAAACCCTCATAGGAGCTTAGTTGTCGGTCGTTTCGTAATTATAGAACCATTTCCCAGGAATAAGTGGAGCAAAGGAGGTATCAAGTTTAAATCGTTTATAGAATTTAAGTCTGCAATTCCAGCACAATCTTAAGATGTCCTGGGGCCTGACCATTAGCTCTTATTGTAATGATAGTTCAGTTGTGTGACAGTGACAGATATATACACGTCATATACATCTGTCTCATAATGCTTTGCGAATCCGACTCAGAATTGGCTAGTTTGACATTAACATGTAATATACAACTTGAAACGTGTTAGAAAAGATTGATGAACATTTGGTGATGATGTTCGTCAAATAAGAGTAACGTACAAAAACTGACTCTATTATTAGATCGTGATGAATAGGTTGTACTTCTAAGCCCCATTGAAAGGTTATCAAAAGGGATAGACAGAGGTATTTTTAGACCTACATCATCATTATATCACTCAAAATAATGTTCAATATAAAACCGCCGTGGTGGCATTGGGGTTAGAGCAGTCGCCTGCTACGCAAGCGACGCAGATTCGAATCCTAGCGGGGCCTGTACCAATGAGTTCTTATAAAAAAAACTTATGTGCAGTTAGTTCACACCACGTGCTTTACGGTGAAGGAAAACATCGTGAGGAAACCTGCATATGTCTGAGAAGTAATACGTATGTGCCTGAGACGGCGATGGACTCACCCTCTGTCACGTTTGCACTTGATCATATTCGGTGAAATGTGGGTGTTGTTACAACACCTCTGCTTACCCCTTCGGGGACCCTTCTGGGATGGCGTGAGCATATATTTATTTATTTATATAAAACCGCGCCCTAACTCTTAAAACCTATGCCAAATTTCAGCCAAATTAGACGAGGAGCTATGAAACCTTTTCACAACTGTAATATTAGTACACATTTGGACCTTATATTTGAATATGAGAACCTTCAGTGACTACGTGCTACGTAACTATAGTTTATACCTATATCAATGTATGTATATTCGTTTTTTTAGTCTTTAAACCAGACTTACTAGCCGCTTTGGTTTTTCCGTACCATAAAAGTCCATTAAATGGACGACAGATGATAAATTTATGACCGCCGAATAGTTTTATTTTTACCGTATAAAATTTGATTAAATATTCTATTTATTTCAAGTTTAGATTTAGGTTAAGTATTTAATGCATAAATAAATGCTTTGTTTCTAATTCATAAAAGTTTTAAGATAAAGTATTCTCGATGTACGATTCCAGCTCTCAAGTTTGGATAAAATGATTTTTGATAATTGCATAAAACGTTTATCTTGCATAATATCTTTAAGTTATAGTTGAAAATATAGGTGTTAAAACATAATATCACAAAGCACCTTCCCCACACAACGTGTAACTCAACTCAACTAAACATCAACTCAATGGAGTCAACTCAAACCTAACTCACTCACTTGGTAGCGTCCACCCTCCATTATAAGTCAAATGTCACTGCAATAACAAAACACACACTCACAGAATCGCGCAATCTCTATGTTGGTTGAAGCCCCTTAACAGTTGCGACCATTTCAAACTGACAGTTCCCGCCAACTACAACACTACCGTAATTATAACTACATCAGTCAGGTTAACACCATTAAACATTTTTTGGTACATGAGTGCGTGTATACTGCGGATAGATCACACAGGCACTGAGCTCGGCGCCCGCGCACGGAGGCTTTGAATGAACGCCGACGTCATTACGGGAAGTACGCTCCTTCTAAACTAATATCCAACGTTAATAGTTTATATCGGAACTATATACGTCATTTGTTAATTAACGTGACGTTTTTGTATTGTAAACTGTGTGATTTATAAATGTTACATTACGTATTTTTACACGCGTATTAAAAGTACATTAATATGTTATTAATGTGTCGCTTTTTCCGTTACTTAATTGCAATATTTCCATTTATTTTGTGTTGTATATTAGTGGTTCCGTGTTCTTCTATTATTATGACATTTTTTTTCACAGTGCCGTGGTGGCCTTGAGGTTTGAGCAGTCGTCTGCTACGCAAACGACGCAAGTTCGAATCCCAGCGGGGCCTGTACCAATGAGTATTTCTAAAAAACTTATGTACAGTGATTTCACACCACGTGCTTTACGGTGAAGGAAAACATCGTGAGGAAGCCTGCATATTTCTGAGAAGTAATTCAATGAAGTATGTAAAGTGTCTGAGACGGCGATGGACTCACCATCTGTCACGTTGGCGGTTAATCGTCTTCGGTGAAATGTGGGTGTTGTGATTACAACACCTCTGCCTACCCCTTCGGGGAATACAGGCGTGAGCATATGTATGTTTTTTTCACATTTTAATGCTCGTCACTTAATAGGAGCAAAAGCAAGTAAGACAATTATCATTATGCCATACCAATCAAGTGAATATTATCAAAATAATATTCTAATATAAGTAAGATTTTTTTATTGACATAGTTCATAAATTTCGAATAAGGATCTTAGCCTACAAAATGATGGCCTGTATCGCTCGGGTGTGCAGACCATATTTCGCCAGATATGTTTAAGTCTGATATAATAGGGAACGAGTATAATAACGCCTAACAAGGTGTTCAGTAAATTACAGAAAAGCCTGCAAATCCAAACATACAAATCATTAAATATAAAAAAATAACAAATTATGCACTGTATATAAAAAAATACAGATTAAAAGTAAGATTTGAGGAGACCAGTTATTACACTACAACACAGTTATGTTATGCTAATAATGATTAAGTCTCATCAATGACCTTATTAATGCAAAATTAAATGTTCATTCTGAGACTGTCACGCATAAAATGGGGGAGACAAAATATTCTATGTTAACCAAACTAGTTTCTAATTCAATTCAAAACCAATTAACAGAAGGCTCTAGAAAAAAAACGTATTTCCTGTTAAAATATTATTATTTTCAAATTAATTTGAATCATATATATTTTAAGTATTCTTAAATGATAGGAGAGTATATTGAAAATCCTTTACTAATTTATGTAACCCAGGCTTCATAGTCCAACATAGTCCAGGCTTCGTGTATTTAACATGATGTACTCAGATATACTTAATCGTGACTTGATACCATCTTCCGCACTTCATTCATGTTTAATGTATAAACACACACTATCACATATACTTCATACACGCGCATCACTAACACGCGAATGGTAATGACGCTCGCTCAACGTCTACATGAAAAGTAGGTTGTCCGATCTCACGTATGTAATTAAAACTGAAATAATAATGTTCCGACATCTCTTTATCATTATTATACTTACTAATGATTAGTTGTTTTAATGATGATATAATAATTATAAAGTGTCACTGTAAGTATCGCCGTGCGTACAAAAGACATCAACGGGTTGTCCGCGTTTAATGATTGTTTATTTTCTTATCATTAACACGGTATAATGTTTACAAGTTATTTGTCGTTTATATGGTAGAGCTCATTGCTAATTATAAATTGTATTCTAATTAGTGTAATGATTGATAATTGCGTCATATAGCTAACATAACGTAATATATTTAGGTGGATCGCTGACAATGGTCGGAACAAAGCATCAGAAAAAATATAAGACCACTTTTATTCATACTGTATGACTCATTTAAAGTATTAAGCAACCGTTTACAAGAACAATATTATAGAAGAATAGATGTAAGCTTATTTAATATATGCAAATGTCTCTAAACAAAGTGTCAGTTGACTCCAGTAAAATGTGTAATATGTTTATTGTTTGAATTGTATTGCATAGAAATTGGAATATGTATGAGCGTTGGAAAAATGTATGAATGAACATCATTGAAATTCTTACTCAAAACTTTGAATGAATTTAAAAATACTCGAAGATGCCGACTATGAGAGAATGTTTAGTTTTAGAGTGAATTAATTTTATGTAAGTTTTTGGTGATTTTATCATTACAGTGACATAATATTGAAAGGCTCGTCGATTAGTCTAATGGGTTAATGATTTTGTAAGTAAATTCAAAGACATATGTCTAGTGTCTTAGGTGACAATGGAACACCATTTCTCACCGCGGAGACCTTTCGGAAGGGGCGTGAATTGAACAAACACTACACAAATATCTAACTATATACATTTAGTATTTCTTTCTCTGCTCTTATATTTGCTTCATAACTTCCTTGAGTTTTTCAAATACTACCTTATCACGAAAATAGAGTATAAACAATAGTTGCCTGGTATTTTTACCCCATTTTCTATGAATTGAATCGAATCAGAGAAATATTTCCGTAGTTCTTAATCCGAGTCTAATAGCCTTAAAATTTTGTCTGCTGCCTTTCACGTATAGCTCAATGACTAGGATGGATTAGGTTCTAAAACTTAACCCTAACGACTGGGAATTAAAGAATGATTCAAGGTTGAATATTTTTTTAAATACTAACTGTGCTCGGCAAACGTTGTATTGTCATATATTTTTTGGGGTGGTACCCTTATCATTTAGGGGTTTGAAGAATATATGTTGGCCGATTCTCAGACCTACCCGATCTGCACACAAAATTTCATACAAATCGGTCCAGCCGTTATGTAGGAGTATGGTACCTAACTAACATTGTGACATGGAAATTTTATATATTAGATTAACTACCATTGCGAATTAAACTGATAATGTTATTCCCATACTCGTTGTTAGGAAAAATATACCAATAGTGTGTGATCTTTTAGATAAGTGCCACCTAGAGACGAAAAGTTATTTATATCAATTTGGTCACTATGAAAATACAATTTCGTATGTAGGCAGAAGAGTACCGTCAGGTTTTTTCTAACCGAGGATTGATGGATGGCAAAGCCATTACTCGTCAGCGTCATTCAAGCTAACGTATCTCATATTGATCCCCCATTATGTTTTTCTTTACCGCTAAGCTCGTTTTAATATACTCCACCGAATTTAAGTTCAATAATATTAGTACATCACGTCTCCGTGTAAAAATATTCAACCATTCTGATGGTATAATTTATTTATACGCAATAATGATATTACATCTATTTATAAATATAATAGTTACGTTATGTAAGTGGGAATGCCACTGGGTGACGCATTGTATGCCTTATGTCAGTGCTAAAACCCATTCATAAGACACCCACGCATTGCAAGTTGTGTGAAGTAAAAAACTTCGGCAAATACACTCTGCTATATTTTGCCAACAGTAGGTAGGTAGGTGCCATAAGGTAGTTTTTTTTTTAAATAATGGGTATGTTTTATAACTTTCGAGAGAAATGATTTAATCTGGGACCAATACTGTTACCTACAAAAGGAAACAAACATGATAGAAATACGAGCTAGAATGTTTATATTCAAGTGTCTAATTTTAACAAGATATATGAAATTAATTTTGTATTTTCTTCCTTTCTTTACTAAAGAAGTAATGAGAATTAGTGCAATTATTAAAGAACAATACGATCATATAAAATACACACTTTTTAATCCGGTATCCAGATTAAAATGCGTGTTAATAATCGAACAATGATAAGTGCCAAATAATCGAAGGAAAGTTTATCGATTCGATAAAATATCAATGCGAGTATAATGACGTAATGGAATAGCAATTCGCATGTGTCACGATGTCACACGTATCATGACATTGGCGATGCGATATGTATTATGAATGGGACTTGTTTCTGGGAAACTTTCATGTTTCACATAATAATGTATTATTGTAATAATAAATTATTATTAAAGCTTTTATACAAAATCATATTATGCTTAAATAATAATGAACTTAAAGCATTATTATACGGTGCTAGTAAACTTGGAGTAAGGAGTGCGTAAGATATCCAAATATAATAGAATGTTTGCCTCTGTCTATGGTCTTGATGCTTCAATGCGTGGTTTAAGCATTTTATTGAATAATTGAATAATTTGATAGTCTGTATATAACACACAAATCATTTGAAAATAAAATGTGACGTAATATTTAGGTTCAATTTTAAATTATACACGTTAAAGTTTCACCTCACAGACATAAGATTGTAGCTCACATTGCGTATATGCTTATATATAAATGGTAAACTTTTTGAACAAAACTATAAATATTATTTATAAGGGGGTTCAAAAATATTTTCAAACAAATATGTTATATTCTCTACCTGATTGTAATATCCACATTCCTTGCAGTACGCCTCCTCATTTTTAATATTGTAACTCCAAATATACACCATTTTGCCAAAGTAATAACACAATTACTTAATTATTTAAAAAAATCACAAAATCATTAGTTTTTTTTTAAGAAAATCACTATCACATCACTTTTGTTTAAGATTTTTCCCACTCCTTCGTGCTCGGTTGCTCGCGATATAGTACATAAGTAATGCTTGTAAGTCATGTTTTATTGAGATAGTAATGTTTTATCGCGGGCAAGTTATCGCGAAGACCAAAGTTCGCTTGTGATAAGATACGGTGCGTGATACCCTTATAAGGCAAAAAAAATCAATTTCATTTTACATACATACATATGCTCACGCCTGTATTCCATGGGGGTTAATTTATAAGTTATTTTTAGTGGCTAAAATCGAAATAAATGCTTTCAAACTTTATTTCATATGTTAAATTTGATTTGTTTACTTTGAATTCATGCCGTAAAAGGTGTGATGACGTGAACCAAATAATTTTCTTAGCTATACTAATATAATAAAGATGAAAGGTTTGTATCTCTCAAAAAGTACTATATCGATTTTAAAAACTCTTTCACCATTAGAATGCTACATTAACACTGATTAATATAGGCTATATTTTATCCCCATACTCCCACGGGAACGGGAACTATGCGGATGAAACCGCGTGTCGTCCGCTGGTTTATTCTTAAGCATATGATAATAATATATATCCTACCAATATTATAAGTATATGCTCACGCCTATATTCCCTGAAGGTTTACTTATAATAAATATTTCGCCGTATAATACATACGGCCCATTTAACATGGGTCGTGCCCATTACCATTAACCGGCCGCTAATCCAAACTCCGGGCTTACTATTGGAAAATAT
Source organism: Watsonalla binaria (assembly GCA_929442735.1). Taxonomy (NCBI): domain Eukaryota; kingdom Metazoa; phylum Arthropoda; class Insecta; order Lepidoptera; family Drepanidae; genus Watsonalla; species Watsonalla binaria. The sequence continues at coordinate 11,152,201 of OV838921.1, read as the reverse complement.
CAGATGGAAGAACCCAATAATACTTTGACCGATCTGGGTATCGAATCCAGCACCTAGTGTTCCACATTTGCAACTACTAGACCAACAAGTCAGTGAATACATACTTATGTATTTTTGCTGCTATAATGTATTTTCAGGCCATCCCAGAAAAAAATGTACTCTGGCTCTAACTAAGATTATGAATTGTTATTAACAAATTATTAATTGCGTTAATCTGTAAGATTTTCCAGGTTAGCACTCGACGTCGAGTGTCGGTCTTAAAGATATGAAATTGAACTTTATCGTCTATGTTTTATGTATCATTTTTTTATGAAAGAAACCGACTCTGAAACCAATCCATGAGCAATTCATGCTAAATAAGGTACTGTACAATAGGCTTAGACAAAGTAACATTCTCTCGCGCTTATAAATCAGTCACGTGACATATGTTACTCCCATACATTTTGTACCTTTTTTGCTAGCGAAACGCGAGGTAATGTTAATTCGTTTACAGGCCGAGGCCGCCGCGAGCTATGAGCGTTGACTTTAGATGCACAGTAGTAATTTTCTAAGTATGTATTCGCAATTACTCCGACTATTATCGCAGAGCAGTCATAGCTCATGAGGGCACATGTAACTCATCGTGTGAGGTAGATGTATTTGAGTTGATAAATATGTCTTTGTAGTTTATGATTGTGTGTTGATAACACTGTGGTCAGTGGCCTTGCCTCCGAATTTAGAGATAGCGGGTACCATGATATTTATCTGTATAAATAAATTGAAGTGTCTGTTTTTACAAACAAACAACTTTTAACTGAATGCATATGAAAGTATACAACAAAAAATTATTTTTTTATTTTTCCTTGTTTGTTTGTTCCCACTAATGTCGGCTGGACCGATTTAACAGGACATTCTGATCTGAGCAGATATTACACGAAGTGCAGGACCCGTCAAACGGTACGAGCGCTGACCTTGAATGCGTAGTAATCATTTTATAAGTCTGTCGTTGTCTGTCAATATTTCGTGAGGCGAATAAAAACCATTTTAACTGCGCGCACACATTGATTTAAGTAAAAAAAAAGATGAATTGAAGCCACCCATGAAATGGCTTATTTTCAGATATCCCAGCTTTTATTTTGGTATACAAATGAAATGTTACGACATTCAGAAATTTAACTGTCGTGGCGGTCGCGGGAATTAATCTATGGGTTGTCTGGGAATAAAGACTACGCTGTTGGAACCACACAGCCAGTATCAAGTAAAGATCAGAACTTGGAAACAAAGAACGCGACTTGTATGAAAATCATGTTTCCCAAATGAAGCTTAGTCGATCTTAAATAAGCGGCGAGCGTTCGAGTGTCAAGACCGGTTCTCAAGGTCTGTGGTTTTCCCAGTCTGTGTTCGAGGCGCGCATTCGCATATGCTTGTTGCCAACTTATTTTAACAACATTCAAATATAGTTACTAATTTGGATTTTGTTGAAATTAATATTATAATATTGATAGAGTTTTGGTTGTTGGTTTAACCCAGATCACAGATTTGCATCGTTAAAGGGGTTGCGAAGGTCAGATGGCAGTCGCTTTGTATAAAAATCAGGTGATCAGCCGCATCGGGTTGAATCATGAACTATTTTCTGTCTCTTGCTAATTATGTAATAATTGCATGTATTAATTAGTTATGTTTCATAAGGATTATTTATGCATTATAAATGAATAGATTTACTAATTTTTTTATGTGTAAATAAAAATAAACTACGAATAGAACACACATTTTATACGCTACTTCAAACATATGTAATTAAATTAGTAAAAATTAATTTCCTAGTTATTTTTCACTAAAGTTTCCATACTATACCAACCTATTATTAAAAGGAAATAATCATGAAAGGAAATAATCAAACGCATAACGGAATCAATTAGGACTCAACAAAATTGTGTACTTAAAAGCCGTAAGTTACTGGACAAAGACCAAAATAAAATGTTATCATTAAGACGGCTTCCTAATTTGGTTGAGAATCGTCGAAAACACAGATAGTCGCACTTGTCACTATCAAGCTAGTACCATAATAAAAAGGGCTCCGTACAAAATTGTATTAAAACACTCGCTTTACCATTAGAAACCACAAATCAATAAATTTGGACTTCTTCGTATAATTTGACATTCGCAAGAGTTTCAAAATCTAAAGAGTACTATCCGTTGATCTGGAATCTTGAAGTTGCGCCAGAAGCAAATTATTATTCTTATAGCACGAGTAAAGGAAGAATCTGAAAGCATGTTGCAAATAACATCAAATTGCTTGTTTGTAAACATATTGTTGAAAAGAGTAATTCCTGAGTTTCTTATCGATTTCTTCTCAGTAAGAGCAACCTTCCGAACCCGGTGGTAACATTTATATAGTGTAACATTTCTGTGTCCGTATAGTGTAATATTTCTGTGTTCTTTTGACGATTTGAAAGTACATTCAAACAGTCAAGTATAATAAAGTATTTTCATTTTGAATTTAATTTGCAGGCCGGCCTTCTGTATGTTTCTTTTTTGTGACAAAGCGCACAGGGAACCATTAAAATATTATATTACATGTACTATAGAGCATGATATTATACGAATGTAAATTAAAGCAAGGCTATATGACGCAAATCAATTCCCTTTCACTTACTACGCTATTGGACCACAATCGAGTCGATGTATCGAGCGTATATAATCGATATACTTGCCCACAATCGATTATTTGCTGGTGTAGGTTGGCACTAGGCTCTTTGTTATAATTTATATACACGTATATAAATTAAAATATACATAGATATACTCCCGCTCCCCAGGCAGAGGTGCGCACAACACCCACTCTTCACCGAATATGATTAAGTGTCAACGTAACAGATGGTGAGTCCATCGCCGTCTCAGGCACTAAAAATACGTCGTTGAATTACTTCTCAGACATATGTTATATTTCCTTCACCGTAAAGCACGTGGTGTGAAATCACTCTACATAAGTTTTAGATAAACTCAATACCATAGGCCGTTCTGGGATTCGAACTTGCCTCGCTTAGGTAGCAAGCGACTGCTCAAACCCCAAGGCAACCACGCCTATCATAAAATATATTAATTTATACACACATTATATACGTTAAGAAGAAATTCTAGCAAAAATAATTCTTAGAATGAACATAAAGAGTTTTAAGCCCTTTTTTAATACTCGTCTACCTTTGAACTCTCATTAGATGAAAGGTCTATATTGAGTCAGTCGATACACGAATATATCGATATCGATTACTTAAGAATATAATGACGTCATAACTTTTATGATGACACATGAAGTGAAGATTATTTTCTCTTATGAATGAAACCAGACCTAACCTGACGGTGAGGCGAAAGTGAATCATCATATCCCTGGCTTTATCCCATACATTGTTGGGATCGGCACTTGATTCAACCCGATGTGGCTGATCACCTGATTTTTATACGAAGCGACTGCCATCTGACCTTCGCAAGTGAGGCGAAAGTGAATACAATCAAAATATTTAACAACTAAAAATTATAATAAAATAACAGTAAATGGTGATCTTGTTTAAAAAGTACACCTAACACAAGGTCCTGGCTTAAATCTGTAAGTTTTCAGTAATAGCCTGGAGTCTGGACATAGCTAAATTATGAATTACTAGCAGCCGTCACGCAGTTTCACCCGCGTAGGTCCCGTTCCCGTGGGCAAGGGGATACAATTACTATAGCCTATATTCACAGGAGATAGCCTCTCAACGGAGCTATTATATGCAAAGAAACAATAAAAATCTTTAAAATATCAGTGTAGAGAATGCTATAACGCAAGTTCGAATCCCAGCGGGGCCTGTACATATGAGTTTTTCTAAAAAACTTATGTGCAGTTATTTCACACCACGTGCTTTACGGTGAAGGAAAACATCGCGAGGAAACCTGCATATGTCTGAGAAGTTATTCAAAGACGTATGTATAGTGCCTGAGACGGCGATGGACTCACCCTCTGTCACGTTGGCACTTGATCATATTCGGTGAAATGTGGGTGTTGTTACAACACCTCTGCTTACCCCGTCGGGGACCCTTTTGGGATGGCGTGAGCAAAATGCTATAACATTATGATGCCTAAATACTAATTTACAGTATGAGAAATGTATTAGAATCAGTAGCCACGAGAAAAAATATCTGTTTAGTTCGCATTAAGCTTGTGAAAGAGTCGTTAACTAGCAAGCGAATGACGTGTTTTTCTGCCAAAATTTCATAGTGAATTCGTTTCTGAGTCATGATCAGTTTCCCAATTTGGATGTTAGCAACGAATTCTTTCTCATTTTCCTGCTCGGCCAGTCTAACTTTCGCAACATTGTGATTCAGAATGAATTGCAAGACCAATTCGAGTTGCCATCACTACGTCTCGTTCAATGGATGTGGCAATATTGTTCCAAAAACTCATGTTTTATTGAGTGCGTTGGTAAGGCTTTCCAATATTGTGATGTTGTTTTCCATCTTTTGAATTGTTTTTTGCATCTGTTTATTCTCGCCATTTAATTTTCGAAGCCTATATATATATATTTAAATTCGGCTTTACATGTATTTACACTATAAAGATTTCCAAATGAACTAACTAAGGAAGCAAGACCTAACGCAAAATGTTTTTTTGACTATAATACTTCATATCATTCGGAAGAGTTTTATGTTTCATTTTTATTTTTACAAGTAACGAGTTAACTACTGGACCGATTTGAAAAATCATTCCAGCAATGGATAGATACATTATTAACTATTAACACAAGGTATATTTTATTTCCGTACTTCCACGGGAACAAGATCTACGCGGGTGGAACCGCGTGACGTCCTCTAATGCTTAATAATGAAAATAAACCAGAAACGGGATCTCACGTTTGAATGTTGACGCTACGCGATGAGGAGCTGTACCTTCTTTATCTTAAAAAACATTGCAGTCAAGTAATAGATATATTGTTCCTTGTGGTGAGTAAGGTTGCCAGTGCTCTACAGGGTCGGGAGGAGTGGAAGTACTATGCTATGTGCCTAGTTTTAGTAACGGATTGTTGACAAATACATCCCTCAGCATCCTCACACATACCTGTTGGAAACATACCCTAATGATTGATGTTTGCAGTAAAAACTAAATTGAATCATAAATAAAGAAGACGTGAACAAATTAAAAAAAATATATTCTCACGCCATCCCAGAAGGGTCTTAGCAGGAGTAAGCGGAGGTGTTGTAACAACAACACCCACATTTCATTGAAGATGATTAAGTGCCAACGTGTCAGAGTATCCATCGCCGTTTCAGGCACTATACATAAGTCTTTGAAATACATAATGCGGGTTTCCTCACGATATTTTCCTTCACCGTAAAGCACGTGGTGTGAAACGCGAACAAGCAGACGCAAAAAATAACTCACTCAATTTTATGCTATTCAGCATTCATATTTCAAGTGTCGCAATTTCAGAACAATGTCACGCTACCTTATTAAAAGCCAACGACATTTTAAGGAAATGCACTTTTTGCTCATGAATTGTCAAGATTATCAAATGGCAAGCTGTGCAATTAAATTAGGTTTTTTGCTGACAAAAGCAAGTACGAAAGGACACACGGACGACCGTGAAGTGACAATCAATTTATTGCAGACTTAAGTAATATTATTAATACTAAGCTTTGCAAAATTAACAGAACATTATGATAAGAACGAGCAGTGGTGGCCTCGGGGTTTGAGCAGTCGCCTGCTACCACGTGCTTTACGGTGAAGGAAAACATCGTGAGGAAACCTGCATATTTCTGAGAAGTAATTCAATGACGTATGTAAAGTGTCTGAGACGGCGATGGACTCACCATCTGTCACGTTGGCACTTAATCATGTTCGGTGAAAAGTTGGTATTGTGATTACAACACCTCTGCTTAGGGGAATACAGGCGTGAGCATATGTATGTATGTGTATGATAAGGAGGCTATACAAACGTATTTGCAAACTCAATTATTATTATTAGAAACTAGCTGTGCATCGCGGTTCCACTCGCGTAAACTTAATTTTATGACATCATATGGCGGACTCATATTTAAAAAAAAACTCGGTCAAAACTGTATTGTATATATTTTTTGAAATGCAGTAATTTCACCCCACGTGCTTTACGGTGAAGGGAAACATTGTTCTTATTATGTATAATGCCTGAGACGGCGATAAACTCAATCAATCTTAAGTTGCACTTAATCGTCTTCGGTGAAATGTGGGTATTGTTGTAAAAACGCCCCTCTGCTTACCCATTAATTTACCTAATAAATATGCTCACGCCATCACAGATATCTCAGGTGTTTAGACAAATACTTTTGAGATCGGAATAAAAACACTTATTTTTGGGATACGGTCGAATTAACACATAATTGTGATATTATAATTTGTATGGGCAGTTCTATTAAGTAAGCTAAATATTGTCTGCGCGTGGAACAACATTTGGTGACAAAAACTGTGTCCTTGCTCGGGGTCAGAGCTCTAGATAATGACGAATATATATTATAATAATACCTACCTTGTCAAACCCACTTTATCAAACTATTTATCTTTGCAGAATCGAATTAGGTCTACATGGAATATATTTTATAAAAGCCTAGCGTCACGCGGTTTCGCCGGCGTAGTTCTCGTTCCCGTGGGAGTACGGGGATAAAATATAGCCTACGTTACTCGCTGATAATGTAGCTATCCATTGCTGAAAGAGTATTTGAAATCGGCACAGTAGTTTTTGAGTTAATTCATTACAAACACATTAATACAAACTTTCCTCTTTATAATAGTAGTGCAGATAATGCATAATAATATGTATCAATACCGAACGATTTCTTTAATTATTTCTCTATGAGAATGGTATAACACTGCTGAATCACATCTGCTATATTTATTAATCGGGTTCCTTAGAGATCCTTAAAAAAGTAAAGAATATATATTATGTATATCCATTGTTCAAGATTTGCAAAGTTTGGGGCGCTGTGTGATAATGTTCGAACACTACTTATTTACATAATATGCTCACGCCACCACAGAAGGCCCCCGAATATGATTAAGTGCCAACGTGACACAGGGTGAGTCTATCGCCGTCTCAGGCACTATAAGTTTTGGAACTACTTCTCAGTCCCTATGCAGGTTTCCTTACAATGTTTTCCTTCGCCGTAAAAGACGTGGTGGGAAATCACTGGACATATGTTTTTAGAAAAACTCATTGTTACAAGCCCCGCTGGGATTCGAACTTGCGTCACTTGCGTAGCAGGCGACTGCTCTAACCCCGAGGCCACCACGGCTCTTATTCACTACTTATTTATTTTATCAAAACTAGCTGTGCCCCACGGTTTCACCCGCGACTTAATTTCAAGGGTGGCTTTTTTCACGGAACCTTAATTCAAAAAGTAGCCTAAGGTAGGTACTCATTTTAACATCAGCTATCTGTCAGTGAAAACTCCGTTTCAAATATTGCCCGGACAAACAGACAGACGTAGAAAAATTGGTTTTTTCATACTTTCATTAAGCATTAAGTGAACAGCTGCTTATTTGGAATTACAAATAGACACTTCAATTTTATCTATATGTATAGACAATACGAAATCTGGCAAACTTGGTGGCTAACAACAATCTAGAGGCTGGTCACAATAAAATTAAGTATCAATAAATACCTATGTTTATAGGCTTCTTAATATTCATTTAACTCCAGACATCTTGAAATTGTTCTTATATAGATATAAATAGAGTTCATTTTCCACTCGTGGGTCCGAGTAAAAGTCCGTTCACGTAACACAGAAGCCGATTCGTCCTCGACCTCAATGTACAAAAGTGAAAATCGCAGTGCAAATAATAAGTTCTATTCTCTTAGTACAAAACAAATAGTTACGAAAATTTCCAAACTATAAAGATCTAACCCTGAATTTTAAACTGAGTCTATGCAATTATACATATTGCTGGTGACTGGGGCTCAACCATGATCTCTTATTGCAATGTTATTACAGTTGTGTGACAGTGATAGATAGATAGTATACACGTCATATACATCCAGGGCTGCCTTGTTTTTCACTAAATTATACTTTTTAGTGTTGAACAAAAATAAAGTATTCAAAATACTGTTTTCAGCATGTAAACACATTATTATGGGTATAAAATATGTGGCAGGAGGATAGAATAGAAATAGAGCATCTATTAATAAAATAAAATATGAGCTTCTCATTTATTTAAATTTCAGTTATAATTGTGGTGAGGTGTATGAAGTTTTTAGAAAGATTGTAAAATAGTAAGTAGTGCGAGAAGTTCTAAAAAAAATCTTTTCACTTTCCTAAAATACCGTTTAATATTCTTCACAGACCTGAATATACTTTGTTTCTTGTAAAATAAAGTTGGCAACCCTATATACATTTGTCGCATAAGTGAAACTGTCATGGCAATAAGAGCTCATGGTAAGGCCCCTGTACCAGCGATAATGTTCAACCTCGGATTTTCCGACTGTGTGTTTATAAATATTTTATTTGATAACTAGCTGAATATGCGGTTTCACCTGCGTAGATTTAATTCCCACGGAACCATAAATGTTTTTTTTTTAAATAAAAACATTCTAAATACTCCTTGTAATATTAGCTATCTGTCAGTGAAAGTCCCGTTAAAATCAGTCCAGCCATTCCGGAGATTAGCCGGAACAGACAGACAGATACCGTGATATGTGAATATGATGGCAGCTGAATCAATCTTAGAATATGTAACGGTAACAGTGATTGTTGGTATGACGTCATTCAACAATCATTTCCGATTGGAGAATATTTTCACCATGAGGCATTTGTTAAAGTTCAAGGGATAAATATGATTATTCATAATTGTGGCTTCAGTAGTCAACAGCAGCGCTATTTGTAATCTGTCAATTCTTCTAAAAAACACCATGTCACGCTAGCGGACGTCACGTGGTTTCACCCGCGTAGTTCCCGTTCCAGTGGGACTACGGGAGTAAAATATAGCCTATATTTCTCGCTAGTAAGGTAGCTATCCATTGCTGAAAGAATTTTTAAAATCGGACCAGTACTTTTTGAGGCAATTCGTTACAAACATACTTACCTGTCGCATTAACACTTTATTCTTCAGTGAAAATTTGGTGTTGGAACACAATGTGTGAGTTATAGGAGTTGTATAATGTCAAGTAATATCCTGAAGATTCCTACTTTTTGTTCATATATTCCCAGCTAGCTGTGCCCCGCGGAGATTTAATTTTATGGGCGCCCCGCAGAACCCTATTTTTTTTATTCATAGTAGCCAAAGTTACTCCCGAAAATCCCGTTAACATCGGTCCAGCCTTTTCGGACATTTGCCGGAATAAACAGACAGAACATTTATTTTTTTAATTGGTTTTTCTATGTAAGTACCGTGTATACTTATATGCATTTACGCAGACACTTCAATTGTATTTATCTGTATAGATGCAAAGATTAAAATCACATACAAATGTTCCTTAGTGTATGGGTGAAGAATGATATACTCTTTCCAACACACTTTCGCGTGAATGTTTAACATATTATTAAGTGTGATTCAAAGTCAATGAGGGATTAGAAATCGAAAGAATGTTATTGCGTTATATCTGTAGGAATTCCCTCCCGTAGTTTCGACCACGTGGTGGATTTTTGAAGACATTTTGTACTGGTATTTTTTTATTTACAGAGCACTTTAATTACACAAGTTAGAACAAAATTTAATCCTGCAATAAGATTTGATATAAATATTTAATGTTCTGGGAGCCAACTATGATCGTTTAAGAGACCGCAGCGCGTATTAAGAGACCTTCTTACCTTTGATGCATAATCACTGCCGCCGTCACAATTCACCGCGTCGACGTAAACGCAGATTTGTATAGGATCCAAACAGCGCCCTCTGTCGGCCTAAAGATGACACTATTGCGAGCCTATACAAAACTGCGTTTACGTCGACGCGATGACTTGTGACGGCGATTTTAAAAAAGCTCGCACTAGGCACTCGAGGTCCTTAATACGCTCTGTTTATACCGATGATGGTAGATACATCATATTCTCCCTGCCCTTATCCCATACACTGTAGGTGTCGGCACTTGATTCAACCCGATGTGGCTGATCACTTGATTTTTATACGAAGCGACTGCCATCTGACCTTCGCAACCCTTTTAACGAGGAAAATCTGTGATCTGGGTTAAACCAGTTGTCAGACTATTATAGGCCTCCGACTGACCTGTAACGACTGCCAAAGATGATAAATTCGCAACCGGGACCGACGGCTTAACGTGCTCTCCGAGGCACGGAGGAAGGTTGCTTAACTTCGCTGATCGAATGATATGCGCAATAGCAACTGTGCCATGAGCTCCTCTGATGATGGTAGGTACATGTACCGTCTTAACATGTGTACGAATCTTACAGTATGTTTTAATTTTATTCTTTGTAAGTAGATGCGTGAGTAGCAAAATAGATCGCGCCAGTAAAGTTTGTATCGCGTAACATAATAACAAACCTTTGGATGTGAACCCTAGTATTATTTAATTCCTGCAATTTTAGGAAGGCCAGTTTGATCCCCTCATACATGAAATACAGTTTTACAAGCGTCTAATTGGCAAAAATCTTCGTAGAAAAATACATAGCAACCTCTTTCACACGCGTCATAACATCTCACCTATGTCCCGAAGAGATATTTCTTTGCAACACAAATATGTAGACTGCACATAATGCTGCCACACGGGTATTCGCTAGTTGCACAGATATCTACGCGGCACCTATTCGAACTATGCCCGTTCTATGGCCAGCATAAAATACTGTACATATATAAAATGGATGTGTCTGTTTGTAATTCCAAAATTACACCTTTTCACCAAAAGCATATGACTATTTATACTGACACAGAAAAACTAATTTTAAAAAGTTGTCTCTGTCCGTCTGTCTGTTTCTTCCGGCTAATTTCTAAACGGCTGGACCGATTTTACAAGGAGTAAGTTTTATTTAAAAAAAACATTATGGTACCACGGGTCATCCATTAAATTAAGTGTTGGCGGGTGAAGCCGCGGGGCACAGTTAGTGTACACTAAAATTGTTAGCTCTTTGAAGGGCTAATTGAGTGGAACGTTAAGTAGGCAGGTATACAATTGGAAAGTTGCAATTTACCTAATGAAATTTGTGTGGTTGGCACTAGAAAATACGAATCCTGAATATAAGAAAATCTAGAGTTTTTATTCATGACATATATCTTTAAATTCTTAACAATGGTAAAGAAAAATACGAAATGTTGGTTTGATTGTTACTATCTATTTAATGTGTGCACATATACTAATAGTACTATAAGTACGCAGATCACAGTACTGCTGTTATATAATGCATGTGGTGTTTGCCTGTAATGTTTCTGTATATTGTTTATGTCAGAACTGTTGGCAAACCTAATAATAAATAAATAAATAAAAACACAAGGCGGGAACTGGACCGACGACCTCTGCAAACCATGCAGTTGCTAATCCAACTGAGCTACTCGTGATCGTCCCCTTGCGTCGAATTTTTCCTTCCATTATCTTTGCGGTTTAGAGGCCGCCTTGCGCCATCTGTTGGTCGGTGTATCCAAACTCAACTGATACGTCTAAAGTTACATTTAGCTACATATCCTATTTTTCTTTACCATTTTTAAGAATTAAGTAAATCTGTCACATACACTAATAGTATAAAGAAAAAATATTTGTATGAAAGTATGTTTGTAACACGGCTCAAAAAGTACTGGACCGATTTTAAAAAGTATTACAGCAATGGATAGCATCAGCGAGTAAAATATTTTATCCCCGTACTCCCGGGACCGGGAATTACCCGCAATCTTATTTATATTGAATTACTTCTCAGAAATATGCAGGTTTTCTCACGATGTTTTCTTTCACCGCAAAGTACGTGGTGTGAAATCACTGTACATAAGTTTTTTTTTTTTAGAAAAACTCATTAGTACAGGCCCCGCTGGGACTCGAACATGCGTCGCTTGCGTTGCAGGCGACTGCTCTAACCCCGAGGCCACCACGGCTCTTAAGTGCAGTTATTTCCCACTACTAACTTCACGATGAAGAAAATCATCATGAGGAAATTATATATGTCTCAGTAGTAATTCAAAGACGTATGTATAGTGCCTGGGATGGCGATGCACACACCATCTGTCACGTTGACACTTAATCATCTTAGGTAGAATGTGGGTGTTGTTATTACAATACCTCTGCTTACCCCGACCAAGACCCCTTTGAGATGAAGTGATATTTATATATTTAATCTTAAGAAGAGTGATGTCATATGTATGTTTTATTATTTTTCATATATTTCAAAGTTCATGGAAAAGATTGAAGAAAATATTCTGAGCAAATATCACGAACAGATGCCGCAAATCATACTGTTTGTTCATATCATGATTTAATGCCAATTATATGTTGACACTTCTGTGCTTTTGACTTGAAACGTATCGAGTGTCTATTTATATTGGTCGGTATGGTTAATTGAAACACACGACCTCAACGGGAAAATCGAATAGAAATAATATATAACACGATTTTTCTCAGTAGTAATAAAACTAAGGATACGCAAGGGGTAACCAGAGGTGTAATAACAACACCCACTTTTGACCAAATCATCTTCGAGGTCATCGTAACAGAGGTGACTCCATCGCCGTCCCAGGCACTATACATACGACTTTGAATTACTTGTCACGTGTAGGTTTTGCTCACGATGTTTTCCTTCACTGTAAAGCACGTAGGGTTACATTACTGCACTTTTTAGAAAAATCATTGGTACGGGCCACTGGGATTCGAACTTGCATCGCTTGCCTAGCAGGCGACTGCTCAAACCCCACGGCTCTACGGCTCTTTGACAATTTTAAGTATCGTTGTTTTTGCAAACAATTATATAATATAATCGCTAAATATATATATAGTAGACGTGATATATACAGACCTTTAGACAAAGTCAATGGAGCGTGCCAATTTGAACCGTAACAAATCGGTCACGAGTTTTCTTTAAGTCAATCTATTCTTAAATGCAGTAGGCCTCAATGGATTTATATTATTCTTTGTTGCATGCTTATTTAGATCTTTACCAATTTGGTTTCAAGTTTCTAAAAAGTTTTTCTAGTAGATTTTCGGAAAAAAGATTTTCTTGGTGTAACCTTAACTTCATTGAAGTAGCCTCCTTGTTAAATTAGCTATCGACCAGTGAAAGTCCCGTTAAAATTGGTCCAGCCGTTTCAGAGTCATATCAAACCACACATAAGTTTTTTAGAAAAACTCATTGGTACAGACCCCGCTGAGATTCGAACTTGCGTCGCTTGCGTAGCAGGCGACTGCTCAAACCTCAAGGCCACCACGGCTCTTTTACTTGTATCCAATTCAATTATACTTGCATTCAATAACGATTCGAATTACGACAATTCCATTCAAAAAGTCTTGTTTTCAACCATAATGTACAAAGGCTGAACTTATAAACTGAGCTCCCACGGTTATAGACTCTTCATACAATGCGAGTTCAGATTACACTGGACATTAACTTAATATGAAGACTGCGTACAGCGACGATCAATTTTACACTTAATTCTTATAAGGTATAATGATTATAATGCTGCGGCATGATTGCAGGTTTTGAGTTCAGAAAAGATTTTTGAAATTTGAACCGTATATCTCTACAAATAGAGTGTAGTTTAAAAACGTGACTATTAAAAGCTTGTTGATGATCGACCTTCGAAGGGACACTTCCGAGGTATTAAGCTCTGCTTTTGAACTGCGTAGTACATATTCGATACATATTAAAGAGAAAATGTTTTTATGTATGTAACGAATTGACTCAAAAAATACAGGACCGATTTTGATAATTATTTCACCATTCGATTGCTACATTATCAATGATTAATATAGGGTAGATTTTATCACCGTACTCTCGCATATATATATACAGATAAATAAAATGCAAATGTCTGTTTGTAATTCCAAAATAATAGCTGTTTACTAAATGCATATAAAAGTATATACAGTACTGATTTAAAAAAAAAACAAATTTTTTCACCGTCTGTCTGTCTCTCTGTTTGTTCCAGGTAATATCTGAAACGCTTGGACAGATTTCAACGGGACTTTCACTGACCGATAGCTGATGTAACAAAGAGTAACTTAGGTCACTCTTATTTAAAAAAAAACATTTTGTGTTCAGCTGGAATGAAATTAAATCTACGCGGGTGAAATCGCAGGGCAGAGCTAGTATATAATAAGCTTACTTAGCAGCATGGAACCTAGACTTATTTTAAATAAGACGTTTGCTTTATCTTTGGAAAGGTCACTCTAAAAGTATCAAAGTTTACGGTCAAAGTTATATCGATTAGTCGATTTAAAGTTTGAAAAATGTCTGTAAGACACTACTTGTTCCTAGAATCCAAATCTTTCTTACTATCTGAGCGATAATTTCATGGATGGCCCACGGATCCCTAATGTATTTTTTTAATAAAAATAGCATAATTTACGCCTTAAATCATCAGCTACCTGCCAGTGAAAGTCCTGTTAAAATCGGTCCAGCCATTTCAGAGATTATCCCAAACAAACAGACAGACAGAACAATTATAAAAATAGATTTTTCCATATCACTACCGTGTATACCTTAATATGCATTTAGTGACAGACTTTAATAATTCGTTTCATAAGTAGGTTATACTTTGATATATATAGAAAGACAGAGAGGAGCCGTGGTGGCCTCGGGGTTTGAGCAGTCGCCTGCTACGCTAAGTTCGAATCCCAGCGGGGCCTGTACCAATGAGTTATTCTAAAGAACTTATGTACAGTGATTTCACACCACGTGCTTTACGGTGAAGGAAAACATCGTGAGGAAACCTGCATATTTCTGAGAAGTAATTCAAAGACGTATGTATAGTGCCTGAGACGGCGATAGACTCACCATCTGTCACGTTGGCACTTAATCAAATTCGGTGAAAAGTGGGTGTTGTGATAACAACACCACTGCCTACCCCTTCGGGGAATACAGGCGTGAGCATATGTATGTATGTATGTATAGAAAGACAGACAGATAAACGGACAGACATACAGATAGAGTTTTTTTTTTTTATTGTTTTTCAATATCAATACCGTGTATTCTTTCATATACATTTAGTGAAAAGCTGTTATTTTGGAATTACAGACACTTCAATTTTATTTATCTGTATAGATATAGATTATATCAAGGTAATAAAATATAATTGACCTTACGTCCAAAGGTCATTAATCGATTGATTTGGTCTAGTACAGACACTGCCGGAAGTGATTACAGATATTATCTTAGCATATTGTAATACGTAGTGAGTTTATTGTAAGTAGGTACAGTCGAAAACATTTGTTTTTTGCTCTCTGTATATTACTTGATGTATCAAGGAAGGAGTTTTAAATATCATGGATTGGACTTTATATATTGAGCTCTATGCTTATAGTTATTTGGATTAAATTACAGTGGCTTTGTCTCATAGCAAGGTCGAAAGATAGTTTGAGGAAATGTTCGTAAGCTGCACTCCGTAATGTTGTTTTAATTTGAGCTTATTTAAGCTTTGAGCTTTGTGTTGAAAGGTAATTTTGATTATTTTTAATGCAACTAGGTATGCCCTGCGGTTTCACCCACGAAGATTTAATAATAATCTATTGCCCCGGAACTTCAAAACGACGAAAGTATCCATCCAGGTCCATCCGTTTCGGAGACAAACACACATACGGACAGAAATATATTTTTTTATATTGTTTTTTTAGGTCAGTACCGCATATATTTTCATATTCATTTAGTGAAAAGCAATAGATAATTCATGATTCCCCTTGATGTATATATTTATATTATTACGTCTTCCCAGAAGGGGTATTGCAACACCCATTTTTCACCAAATATATTGTAGCGACATCTCTGCTCGCTATATAAATACTATTTCTAAATTTGCATAATGTAAGCAATAGATGGCGGTATTTGAGGTAACAAATTGTATAAAAATGTATGTTTTTCCATATCTTTAAATAGGCTTTATGGTCGAATGTGGGGTTGAATTTAAAATATTTTCATTATTTGATAACATTTTCAACAAAGTACTTCCAATGACCAGAATGACATAATTGTACTAAATATTACTCACGACTTCATCCGCGCAATGATTTTTGAATAAAACAACCCAACTCTAAAGCTTTACATACATACATATGCTCACGCCTGTATTCCCCGAAGGGGTAGGCAGAGGTGTTGTTATCACAACACCCACTTTTCACCGAATTTGATTAAGTGCCAACGTGACAGATGGTGAGTCTATCGACGTCTCAGGCACTATACATACGTCTTTGAATTACTTCTCAGAAATATGCAGGTTTCCTCACGATGTTTTCCTTCACCGTAAAGCACGTGGTGTGAAATCACTGAACACAAGTTTTTTTTTAGAAAAACTCATTGGTACAGGCCCCGCTGGGATTCGAACTTGCGTAGCAGGCGACTGATCAAACCCCGAGACCACCACGGCTCTCTAAAGCTTTATACATCTTATTCTTCTATATATATAAAAAAATATTGCTGTTCGTTAGTCTCGCTAAAACTTGAATGGCTGGACCGATTTGGATAATTTTGATATTGATATATTTGTTGAAGTTCAGAGAAGGTTTAAACGGTGAAAAACATAAATAATAAGTGTAGGAAAATGTGATAAGAAGGTTCACCGGATCAACTAGTTAGTAATAGATTTATGAGTGTGTACTGGGAAGGCGTATCCGAAAACAGAGGACTACAAGCTCTTCCCCATGGGCAAGATCTGCCGGCTTGTTCAGGGAGTATTTGAGGAGTCAGGTACGTAGAGCAAAAGGGCAGGGGCGGCACAAAAGATAAGATAAGATAAGATGATTGTGTATGGATTATGCAGTTTAAGTTTTGAAGGGTTAAATTCTAAACCTTATCTTAAGCCACTTAGAAACAATCGCAATAATAAAAGGTATGTAATCCACGTTTCAAATCTTATCAATGAACTACGCATTTATAAAAATCTATATAATTATTAGAAGTACTTAGTTATTTAAATCTAGATTACTGAGTTGTATAAAACCCGATTAAATATAATATTATAATTAATAACAGTTATAATTGTTACTTGTGAAAGCAGGGATGAAATTTTTGTAAATTTATTTGTTTTAGTCAGTACCAAATTTGTTAGATGTCTTAAATAAATAGGCTTCGTGATTCGCATATATGTTTTAACCTAATGGGGAATTTGTGGAAAATTTGTCCAAAAATCCCCTGTCCGAGCTGGTTTCTATCGCAATAGGGATTTGTGAACTGATGGGCATTTTCAATGGTGATTATTGGAGCAACTCATACTTTTATATGCATTTAGTGAAAATCTGTTATTTTAATTACAAACAGACACTTCTATTCATCTGTATATATATCTACATAATTTAATAAAAGAAAACAGATTTTTTCCCGATTGTAAATATGGAATCCTTACTCACCTACTCTTATATACTTAATTTCACATAAAACTAATTCTATTTTAATTAAACTGTCGTAAACATTGAAATAAACAAATAGTTAAATAGGCCCATCTGTCCCTTTCTGACGCTTTACAACAACGACGTGCTATCTCCCTTCTAATACCCTTGATAACCTATCTTTATGACTTGTTTGTTTCGAATCGATTGTGATTAATTGATTTTATTACATCATGTTTAAGTCCATTGTTAGGCTTACACTTAGTAATCGAATTTGAACTTTATCAGCTTTGTAATAGAGATGACGTCCAAAGTGCAAATGAATGTAATAAAGATATGAAAATAATAATAACATCTTCAACAAGTTCGTTATAATTACACCGGAGCAACTGTAGAAAAATTTCAAGGAAAATTCCGAACCTTTTTGGAGATGTAAAGAAAGCGAGAAATTGTATCGATGCTTATAGATAGTTATAAGATGAACGGATTGTATAGTTATGAAACTGAAAATGATTTATTCAATTTAAGCCCTGGCAAGGCACTTATGAACGTCATGAAGTTAGATAATTTTTACGAAGGACGATTGCTCTAGGGGTCTCGGATTCGATTTATGTCTCAGTGCAACCATATTATGCACTGCGCAGTTTTGTTTACAGGTCAGTCAGTGTGTTATACTAAAATAAATGTGTGTAAATAAATTTTTTTTTTTCATCCGTTGTTTGGTATTTACAGTAGGAACTAGATGGCGCTGTGTGATATAGTCCAAACATTATCTGTACAGATCAATAAAACTGAAGTGTTTGTTTATAATTCCTAATTAACCTTTCACTAAATGTATATGACAGTATATACTAAAAAAATAGAATTACAATAACAGCTATTTTTAAAATTGTGTGTTTGTGTCCGTCTTGCTGTCTGTCTCTTTGTTCTAATGTTCATCTCTTGTTATGTGATTAATCCTACACGGGCAAAACCGCGGGGCGCAGCTAGTTATTGAAAAGCACGAAATACTATCTATATCTTTCTATACAGATAAATAAAATTGAAGTGTCTGTTTTTTATACCAAATTAACAGCTTTTCACTAAATGAATATGAAAGTATATAGGGTACTGTCATGAAAACACCAATTAAAAAAAAACTCTGTCAGTCGGTCTGTTTTTTCCGGCTAATCTTTAAAACGGCTGGGCCGATTATTACGGGATTTTCACTGGCAAGTAGCGTATAAAGAAGAATGTATGTTTCAAGGATCTAAAGCTACTTTTATTTAAAAAAACCACTAGTTTTCTGCGGGTCACCCATGAAATTAACTCTACGCGGGTAAAACAGCTATTTTTATAAATAAGATTCTGATATTACAAATGATTAGAGGCGCTTATAGTGGACAAAACGAGTATAAATGGTAAGAGCGTTTGGACGTATTGGAATAAAATCAAGGCCTCGTAAACAAGGAATATAAATATCTCCGCATCGATTCTATCTCTTTGAAGAATACATTGACAAACTCAGGGTCAAGTTATTTAAAATCTCACAGTCAAAGTCAGTTTTTCACACGACTACTTAATAATCACATTCTCTATTTCTTTATGGGAGCCAAAACTTGGAACTTGTAAAAGCCTATAGTTGGGTCACATAAAGGTTTGAAGACAAATGTATATTATACTCGTATACGTATAAAAAAATAAGTATGTGTTTGTTATTTCGAAATAGCAGTTTTTCACAAAATGCATATGAAAGTATAATCGTAAATATTATTTTTAATAAATCTCTTTCCACCCATCTGTTTTTATGTCGGTTTGTTTGTTTGTTCCAAATAATGTCTGAAATGGATTTTAACGTAATTTTGCAATGGGAGATAGCTGATAATACAACGTGTAACTTAGGCTTTTATGAAGCAAAAACTAAAGGGGTTCAGCAACTCAAGAAATTAACTCCCAATGTATTAATTAATGCGGGTGAAACCGTGGGGCACAGATAGGTTTTTTTTTGTAATTTCAACCAAATTGGCAACATTCGCAACAAAATTACACTAACAATATCAATTACCTACCATACTCACTTAAATTGGATGCGTTAAGCGTTTATTAAGGCTGTATTACCATAACCAATATGGCGTGGCAGAAAAAAAAATGTATCTGTTTTGTTTTGTTCACCTTGACTTTTCGATGTTTATATAGATAGATTGTTATTGGTCCTTTGATCATCGAAGGACCAGATTACGTACTGGGGCCCACTATGTTCGTTTAAGCAGCGCGTATTAAGAACTTCTTACCTATGACGTTTAATTTTACGGTAACAAAATGAAACGTAAATGGTCGGAAGTTCTACGCGCTGCTTAAACCTATGATGGTACTCTGGTTTCAGTTACGTTTGCCAAAGCCATGTTAAGCCATGCTCACAAATATTTGTAATATTTTAGTTATTATATTTGACAATTGAGCATTTGTGCTGTGTCCATGGGCTTATATTCATGAGTTATAAATACTGTAACCAAAAACATTGTACAATATATATTTTTTTAAAAGAGATTGTTGAGTTTCTTGCCGGGTTCTTCTCAACAAAAGCTACCATCCGGACCCGGTGGTAACATTTATAATCATGTATAATGTATTTTGTGTCCTTCTGACGATTTGAAAGTACTTTGTAAGAAGTCTAATCAAATAAAGATATTTTGAATTGAATTGAAAAAAAAAGTTTCAATCCCACTTCTAGGCGATAGGTATAGCAGGAAACATGATTTTCTAGAAAAAATAAAACTACCTGCGAAGTACCTTCACAAATGTTGGGTACATTTGCACTAAAATTGGAATGAAGCCACTGGGCGATGACAAAGTAACATTCTCACGCGATTACGCTAATAGAAACGATACGAAATGTATGTAAACGACATAAATCAGACACGTGACATATCATTCCCATACATTTTGTATCTTGTTTAAATATTTCTTCTTCTACAGGCCCTGTACATAATATTGAGTGACATTGACAGATTTATACATGTCATATTCATCCGTCTCATAATATGAGACAATTACAGGTGCCATCACAAGTTATGAGCGCTTAGCGAAAATAGTGGTGGTAGCTGCGCATGTATCTTATTCGCGTCGCACCATACAGACAGAAAGAAAGAGATTCATAAAATGACTACTGCGCATTCCAGGACAGCGCTCATAGCCTGTTTGCATCTACAAGCGTAACATTTTCAAAATTTTTATATATTCGGTATCTTTTGGTTTTTGACCATATTTAATAAGGTAACAAATTTTCATTCAAATCTTGATTTGATTTCGAATCTCATCTACCTATTTATAGTTCTCAATATGATTAAATATGAATATGACATTAATTATGCAAATATAAACATGTTATACAGGAAAAGTTGGCAGCGGCCAGCTGTATTGTTAGCAATGTGTGTGAAAATTCGAATTCAGATATTTTTGGTAATTGCTTTCAACTGGAGTGCCAATGTTAAAGACATGTACCTACTAAGTTTTAAGTTCGATAACCTTAAGTATATATTCAAACGTCATCACTAACTTTTGCGTTTTATAGCAGCTCAAAAAGTGTTGATACACCTTTGGCATTCAACTACAACCCGCCTCCGGAAAATATCAACACGTTTTATGCTACGCAAGGTCAAGATGACTTTGGAACGTGTCAAAATCTTGGAGCACAGTAATTCCATACCACGTGTTTCACGGTGAAAGAAAATATCATAAGAAAGCTACGAAACGTTTAAGAAAGAATGCAAAGAGTTTTATCTATTGCGTGTCACGTGACACATTCGGATAATAGTGGGTGTAACAACGCCTCTGCCTACCACTTCCTTTCTGTGACACTTCTATGACAAGAGTTCCCTAAAAATTACTAATGTGTATTCAAAGGTCCTGCTCGTTCTTAAATCGTGACGACGAGTATAGTTTGATCAAAGAGATGCAATTATGATTGTATTTGTCATAAAATATATTTTAGAAAAGGTACGAAAATTAAAACCAAATCATATTATAACTTTTTAATTAAACTTATAACAGGTATCAATATTCTTGTCAATGTTAATGTTGATAAGTTTGCGATATGCACTTTGGTCTATGTTCTCAGCGTCGAAATAGTGAAAGGTAATTAGGAGTGAACTTTGAAACTTGAACTTAGAGTGAAAAGTGGATGCTGTTACACTTCTGCGTACCCTACGGGGACCCTTTTTGGAAGGCGTGAGATACTTTTAAATATACTTAAGGGCATGCTAAGATTTGTTTTGGTATAATTTATTATGATAACTGCAAATTTATCAATAAGTAAAGTTCTTAATAAGTTCTTCTCAGTAAAGTTCGTTTGTAACATCTTATTCATGTCTACGGCATTGAATGGGTTAACTGTGAAGTTTGACCAAACAGTGTTAACAAACATAGCTCATTGTTAACTTTGGTGACAAAAGCCTTTTACATGTATAATAAGCGTTGTAATAGTTTTAGAAGTTATTGTATAATTACATAAGTGGACGTAACTAGGATTGCTTGAAAAAATAAAATAAAAACTTGTAAATGGGTGCGCAATTATAAAGACTATAAAAGGATTTTGACAGGTTAATAATGGTAACAAAAAGAATGTTGTTTACTCAACCATATTCGTGACCAATTCGTACCCACCTAATGGAGGTACATCTTAATCAAGAGTTATAAACTTAATTAACTTTAAGACGACAAACAACCACATAAAAATGCCGCAACTTACCGATCTGCCAAAGCTATTTTCACAACACACACATTTTAATAGCTTATAATAGTGCTATTCCTAATCTTGTCACAGCCGGGACGAAGACGATGAATATTTACACATAAAATACACCTTAAAAGCTTCCATGTATATCGTATTATGAAAAACTGTTCACGTTTTATGTAAATACGTCAAGCGTCGAGCGAAAACTAGAAAGTTAACGCACACAAGCCTACACGTACTCGACGATACGCGCCTGTGTGCAACCGGCTTGGTTTCATAATTTAGAATCATTATACATGGTATGTTTTTATTAAATATGGTGATATGGCTTTATACAAATCTCTATTAAAAATAATAACTTACCGTATCTGTCTCCTCTATAAAACCAGACTCCCAAAGCATCTTTTCGTACAACAGTCCAACACGAATCACTAACAATTAACTTTTTCGCGAAGTTAGATTTATAAAATCAAAATGGCGGTTGCGTAAATGATCAGTCCATTTCTTGAGTTCAGTGTAAACAGTAACGCATCCAGTGACGTACGTTTATTTATTTATCTTAGTTTATAAATGAAAAGTTTATTTAACCCGTGCGCGACTGTGGTCGTGGCGGTGGCTCGAAGCTGTATGTGCAGGCGCCGATTGCCGATCGCACGCGAAGTCGGCCGAACCTCTACGAACTTGCCCGACCACGTCGACCTACTTAGAGCTACTTCGAAACGCTGTGGTCGAGCGGAGATTTTTTTCGCATTTTCCGATGAAATGCTCCATGCGTAGATACAGCGTCGTTAACGACTCAGAAAAAGTAGCTTTGCAACGCTTATAGAATTAATTTAATTCTGCTCCTTGAAAGTAGATGCGAGCGATTGTTGGCATCGCGTGCACAGATCTACCAGTTGATTGTCATTACTTATTATCTCTGACAGTTTATTCAAAGCCTGCCGTAATTAATCTATACTAATATTATAAGGAGGAAAGATTTGTATGTAAGTATGTTTGTATTGAATAGGATCTGAAACTACTAGACCGATTAGAAAAAATATTTCAGCAGGATAGCTACATTATCAGTGAGTAACATAGGCTATATTTTATCTCCGTACTCCCTCGGGAACGAGAACTACGCGGGTGAAAATGCGTGACGTCCTAGTAGCTGATATAAATTTAATAATTAACGTTTATACTAGAATGGATTAGTGACGATTCTACTTATATCGAAGGGTCTGTGATATTAGGCAACCGGTTCATGACCAATACAATTGTAGTAACAGATGCCATCACGAGTTTTGAGCGCTAGCTTTTAATGCGTAGTAATAATTTTTGGGACTTGTACGGCGCGAGCCCGAACAAATAGTTATTTACATACATATGCTCACGCCTGTATTCCCCGGAGGGGTAGGCAGAGGTGTTGTAATCACAACACCCACTTTTCACCGAAGATAATTAAGTGCTAACGTGACAGATGGTGAGTCTATCGCCGTCTCAGACACTTTACATACGTCATTGAATTACTTCTCAGAAATATACAGTTTTCCTCACGATGTTTTCTTTCACCGTAAAGAAAAACTCATTGGTACAGGCCCCGCTGGGATTCGAACTTGCGTCGCTTGCGTAGCAGGCGACTGCTCAAACCTCAAGGCCACCACGGCTATATTATTAAATAGTTATTAACGCCACTATGCTCGCTGAACACTCAAATCTCTTGATGACACCTATATCTACATAATAATATATTGACTGGAAACACATTGAACCTCTTTGGAAACCAAGACGCTAAAATTTATAACAGCTTTATATTTGCCAAGCCCGAAAATGACACAACTAACTTATTATATTTTTCTGAGACTTTAATGAATGTCCGTGAAGCGTAATTTAAGTTAAATATTATCAACTGATGGGTATTCTTAGCAAATTTCATTAAATTTATGCGAAGTAGGTAAATATTATGTTGCTTTCAAAACTCTAAATGAATCAAAAGTACTTTTAGCTACCAAAAACAGTCAAAAGTGTTTTTTTTTTTTTTTGAGTTAATTAACAGATTCTGTCAACATTACATTAATTTTTACGTTTTTTGTACGTTGGTAGGTAATTGAGTAATTTTGAATGATACTCTATTTTAAAACCAATTTTCAAATTTTTTCTCAGTCTGTCTGTTTGTTCCGACTAATCTCCAAAACGACTGGAACGATTTGAACGCGACTTTCACTGGCAGATAGCTAAAGCAGACGATATAAGGAGTAACATAGGATACGTTTATTCAAAAAAAAATGTTGAAAATCCCATGAAATTTAGTCTTAATTCATCCATAAAACCAGACTATAATACCTTCATTTAATTAGATTATTAAAATTAAGTAACGATTAAATAGTATTTATGAAAATGCCCTCAATTTGGTAAAACCAATAAGGGGTGCGTGCTTCACATCACGCGTGCGATAACCGTAATCTAGCGTTCAATTATAAAACGGTTAGGGTATAACGTATCAGCTATAAAGGTATACGTTATTCCTTTATAGCTGATACGATGCACGTAGGCGCGAGTCTTACATAGCATACGTGACTTTTTATCCTTCTTTTTATACTTCGACTTCCGGAAGGCGTTTGATAGGGTTAATAACGACATACTGCTGACCAAACTCTGTGCTATAGGTTTCGCTCCATCTCTCCTCAGCCTCCTCGCGAACTATCTACGCGACCGTCAGCAGTATGTCAAACTGGGAATTTATGAGTCTATGCCCTATCACACGCGTTCTGGCGTCAGTCAAGGCTCAATACTCGGTCCTTTATTATTTCTGCTCATGGTAAATGACCTTCCGAATAGTTTAGTTTTCGCTAAGTGTCTCCTTTACGCAGATGACATGAAACTGTATGCTGAAATGAAATCCGAGGATGACTGCATAGCCTTACAGCGTGACATCGATGCAGTGTATAAGTGGACTGTCGACAACAAAATGGAGTTCAATCTTAGCAAGTGTCATGTTATGAGCTTCGGTCGAATGCGTCACCCGATCAAGTTTGACTATGATATAGGTCACAAAATCATAACTCAGTCAACTACTATCAAAGATTTGGGTGTCACTTTCGACCGAGCACTGACATTCCATGACCACATGAACTCGATTGCTAAGGAGTCCTTCCAAAGGCTGGGTTTCGTGCTAAGAAATTCTCGTGATTTTAAGAGTGGAAGTGTCATTCGTATTCTTTACAATTCATTAGTTCGTAGTAAATTAGAAACCAGTGCGTGTGTTTGGAACCCACACGAGACCACATACTCCAACATATTGGAAAAAGTACAGAAAACCTTCCTTAGGTATCTTTATAAGCGCACTTATGGATACTATCCATTTCTTTACCCCACAAATTTCCTGCTGGGATGCCTGAATTATAATTCCCTTAAAGTCAGAAGGGAGGTTGACCAGATTGCTACGTCATGTAAGGTTCTCCGCGGGATGATCGACGCCCCCGAACTTATTGGTGAACTGTGTCGACTCTTCGTTCCTGACAGGTACCTGCGTAGTAGGAAACACAAGCTGTTCGCTGTCCCCAACAGTCGAACAGTAGCTCGTGCGAAGTCCCCCATACCTCGTTCGTTGACTGCACTCAATGCTCTCCTGGAGTCTAACCCTACGGTGGATGTGTTTGATGACGGATGGAACAAGCTATTGTTAGAGTGCATGATGTTCTGCGAGAAAGGATGAACGTTCATATTTTATTTTTAGTTTTTATATTATATTTTATGTGTATATTGCATTACCTGTGTCTGATTAGTGTAATTGGCATTGTATGCCGTTCTAATTATTGAATAAATAAATAAATAAATAAATAAATCCTTTGTCAAAAGAGGGTTAACGCGCTTATACGGGATCAGCTGTATTCAACAGAATTATAACAAGATCTGCTGATTGATACATACATACATATGCTCACACCTGTATTCCCCGAAGGGGTAGGCAAAAGTGTTGTAATAACAACACCCAATTTTCACACATAATGATTAAGTGCCAACGTGACAGATGGTCTATCGCCGTCTCAGGCACTATACATACGTCTTTGAATTACTTCTCAAACGTATTCCTTCATGGTAAAGCACGTGGTGCGAAGTGTGGGGCCTTCGGGGACCCTTCTGAGATGGCATGAACATATTTATTTTCTATGAATCTGTCCCTATCTGTGTCTATGGAGGGACAACAATTAAATATATGCGCAGTTACCCTCACTTTTTTCACTGGGCGCTCATAACTCATGAAGGCAAATGTACTGATATTATATTGGGCAAAGTAGATACACACACACATTTGTATAAAAGTTCTAAGAGCGTGAACTACGTGGATGCACTACAAGAATAAGATTAAGTACTCATTGATATTCGTAAGCGTTTTTTGTTAGATTTTTTTGTCTAAATCACTATAGGTTAAATTTAAAATGGTACTGCGCAATTTCTAGACAGGAATATCTATGTACTATTGCATCACTTTCAAACTTAACTTCCTATGTATAAAACAAGTACGCATCTAATTATCAATGATTATTGGCACTTAATCATATTCCAATTTTTTTTTAATCTGAACTCAAAATTATGATACAGAGTAACTCATGCTCTGTAGGTATGCGAGCGTTGTTTACTTGTCATGGAAAGCTCCTAATTATTTTTCTAATTTAAATTTTGTTGCTTATTAGGACATTTCTTGAATGTTAGTGAGTTTTTCCGCCGTTTGACAAAAAAAAAATGTTTTTGTAATTAACCTGTACCTTTTTTTTTTTTTTTTTTTTCTAACGTTGAGAATCCGTTATGGATACACCAACCACCGCGGGGGCAGCGGGAGGGTTATGTCGGACTCACACCGACTAAACTCCACGGTGTTCCTGCAAGTCGCTAAGTGGGGGGGTGCACGTGATACGTAATATAACCTGTACCTAGTACCTATGTTAGGTACCCACTTACTGTGTTGTGAATTTAGTAAAAAAATCTATTGATTTATCGTAAGTTTTAACTATGAAAAATTATGCCTATATGTATATTTCTTGATTTGATTTTTACAACACAAGTACGTTTGAAGCAATACGAAAATGAACTTCAATGCAATATCCTTCTAAAGTTTTCAGAATCTGTCATGTCGTTAGACCTTCAAATAAAACTAATTTACATGGAAATAAAATCAGCCTGGATTCGCCTCTATTCATAAATACACCACGGAACATTTTGTATGATTCTCAGAACTCCAGATCTGCTTAACAAATGAGATATGACCCCTTACGTCAAAGCTTTGATCGATCGAGATAACATTGACGGTATACGCACAGTTTAAATATCTGCTTTACAAACAGTTAGGAAACTAAGAACTATTCGTTCGAAATGACACTCACACAGACATCTACGAGAAAATATACGGAACAAGCGGACGTCACGCGACTTCCACGGGAACTACGGAGATAAATTATAGCCTATGTACGCTGATAGTGTAGCTATCCATTGCTGAATGATATTTTCTAATCGGCCCAGTAGTTTCGGAGCCTATCTTAAACATGCTTACATACAAATCTTTAATCTTTATAAACTAAATATAAATAACTAAAAGGTGACTGACTGACTGAGATCTATCAACGCACAGTCCAAATCTCTGGATGGATCGGCCTGAAATTTGGCATGCACGTAGATGTTATGACGTAGGCATCCGCTAAGAAAATTGATTAATTCTATCCCTAAGGGGATAAAATAGGGGATGAAAGTTTGTCAATTTTAAACCGATCGGGATGAGACAATTCTACGTATGTGAATCCGCGGGGCACAGCTAGTATTAGTTTAGGCGTAATGACAGTGAAAGGTGTCACGTCATGGCCGATCGCGTAAACGTCATTCACTTGTTTAACCGTCATTTTTCGAAACGACAAGTCTAAATAATTTTGACAGTAAATAGGAAAGTAAATTTCAAAATGTTTAAGATTGACAACCCTCACGCTCAAAGATTCCTTACTGTTCTTAATACTAACTTGTATACTGTGGTATAATGTTGTATATCGGTGTTATGACATTATGTAGTGTATATAACGTAGTACTTATATTTATAGTAGGTGTGTTGACGTGTTTTCCAGCTGCATACTGATGAAATATTGAGTACCATTGGTTCTAGAATTAGACTATGGTAGAGAGAAAATGATGACTGGCGTAACTACAAATTCTTCAATCAAACGAATACTAAGTTAGTTTGGAGATAGTAAGCTAATGAAATATTAATGAAAAAAATGACATTTTTTATATAACTGTATATACTATCATCGACATTTAGTCAAAAGCTATTATTTTGAAATTACAAACATTTCAATTTTATTCATCTAGTCGCGGTTTCACCCTCGTAGGTGACCCACGGAACCCTGATGTTTTTGCAAAATAAAAGTAGCCTAATTTACGCCTTATAAAATTCTATTTAATTAGCTTATTTGTCAGTGAAAGTCCCGTTAAAATCGGTCCAGTCGCGTCGGAGATTAGCAGGAACACATTGACAAACAGAAAAAAAATTAAAATTGGTTTTTTCATGTCAACACCGTACTTTCATATTAAATTAGTGAAAAGCTGTTATTTTGGAAACAAACAGACAAATTTAGATAAAGATATATGTATAGATGTGTAGTTTGAGATGGCCATTGGTCATAAGGGAGAGTGAGTTAAGCTAGTAGCGTAAAGGATCTATGATACCCAAATCTAAGCATCCGCTACGAAGTACTTGTAAAAACAGGTGAGGAAAAGCCCAGTTGAATATTAATAAATTCACTGAAGTGTTCAATGAACATTTATAATAATACTTGCAATACGGATGTTTGTAAATGGTCAATGTTAAAATAATTAAAAAAAATACCTTACATTAGACTCTGAGTAGGCGCGTTTTTGTATGCAGCACGTGTATCAACGATTTTACTGTACTAAGGGAGTTAAAATAATTTCTGTACATTTCGTAGGCTTTAGTTTTTTGTTTAGATACATGCTCACGCCTGTATTCCCCGAAGGTGTAGGCAGAGGTGTTGTTATCGCAACACCCACTTTTCACCCAATTTTGATTAAGTGCCAACGTGACAGATGGTGAGTCTTTCGCCGTCTCAGGCACTATACATACGTCTTTGAATTACTTCTCAGAAATAGGCAGGTTTCACGATGGTTTTCCTTCACCGTAAAGCACGTGGTGTGAAATCACTGTACATGATTTTTTTTAGAAAAACTCAATGGTACAGGCGCCGCTGGGATTCGAACTTGCGTCGCTTGCGTAGCAGACGACTGGCAAACCCCAAGGCCACCACGGCTATATCAATACAGATAAATATATATATATGTATGTATGTATGTATGTATGTGTAGATATAGACAAAGTTGCGAAGTCGTGAGTTAAACACTAAAGTGATAATCACATTCATTATTTACCGTTAACAGCACCAACGCCCATCCCATTATAATTTTAGTAACCAACAGGTTTTACATAGAGGAAGGCGTATAAATTTCTAATTAGAAGTCAGCTGTCATTACGTGTGTTTACGGTTGGTTTAAATAGTATGTTCAGTTGGTAATTATATGAGTTTTAAGACCGCGGTGGCCGTGGTGGTTTGAGTAGTCGCCTGGTACGCAAGCGACGCAAGCTCAAATACCAACAGGGCCTGAACCAGTGAGAAGTTATTCAAAGACGTATGTATAGTGCCTGAGACAGCGATAGACTTCTTCGGTGAAAAGAGGATGTAATACTTAAGGAAAGTAAACGCTTAAAGATAGAAATACCCATATTTCGAAAACTATTATATTTCGCCATCGGGCGGTAAAACCGGATCAATTTACAACCGGTGGAAAGCCCACGTAAGGTACACAAGAATAGTAAAAATTTTGCACAAACGAAATAATGAGCCCTTTTTTGGAATTATTTTCATAAGTACTATAATAATCCTCGTTAATTTTTATGTGCTAATAAATCTTTTCCTTGGGTTTCCTCAAATATTCCCACAATACTGTTCTTTTAAAGTTTTTTATAGATGTGGGGACTTCATTCATGTGGTCAAGGATAAAAATATCCTTTTCATTGTGTTTCAACTTAAGGCGTGAAAACAAACAAACTCGCATTATATAGATTTAGATGCATCTCAAAAATCACACTGACAACGCAAACAAAATTTATTAAAATAATATTACCGAGAATGTATTCATCAAAAAGCTAAAAATAACTATCAGAGAAAGATTCGCTCTCTAATCGTTCCATCATGACATGAGGATCGTTGTCATAAAGTAGTCCACACTTGGAGTGAACTATTTGTTTCCATCGGCTTCTGTCCATCGCGGCCCTGACTGTGCTAAATCTCAGGGACTTATCCCATACATTATTGGGGTCGGCACTTGATTCGACCCGATGTGGCTCAACAGTTGATTTTTATACGAAGCGACTGCCATCTGACCTTCGCAACCCCTTTAACGAGGAACACCTGTGATCTGGGTTAAACCAGTTGTCAGACTATTTTAGGCCTCCGACTGACCTGTAACGATTGCCAAAGATGATAAATTGGCAACCGGGACCGACGGCTTAACGTGCTCTCCGAGGCACAGAGGAAACTCGGGCGGTCACCCATCCAATTACTGGTTAGGGGTAGGCTTGCTTAACTTAGCTGATCGAATGATATGCGCAATAGCAACTGTGCCACGAGCTCTATTTGATCGGTCCGTCTGGTAGGAGATCGGCCTCGGGCTAGCTTGCCATTTGTATTCCCAACTACGATCAATTTCTCCAGGCTCTCATTACCCCTTCGCATTATGAGGCCAATACACGAAATAATTCGTTGGTGGCATATCGTAGACGGGCTTTTATCTTGAGCTATGAGAGGATAGACACATTTATTCGCTTGGCCGTTCAAGGTATCCTCATACGCCTCCAGCACCACATCTCCAAGGCATCAATCCTCAGGATGTCTCTAGCCCGTATCGTCCACGATTCCACGCCAAAATCAACAGACATGACGCTACTGATACACATTACAGATATTATAAACGATAAGCTATTTATAAACACAGAACACTTGGCACTAAATATCATAAAAACCAGTTTTTGCGACGAAATCATAACTGGCAGTGGCTGCAAAGTAGTCGGACAACTTTTACAAAAGGACTAAAAATATTTTGTACATAGGTAAGTACTATTTTAAGTATTAATTGCTTATCATTAATATGCGATGTTTTAATGCAAATAGGTGCTAATCATGATATCTATTCACAAATTGCGTTTGCTCTTTGGAACTATTTTTATCTACATGTTTTTGATTAATATGATTGCTATTAAGATGTGACAGGGGGGCAAATTAGTTTAAATTAATACCGTGACTAGATTGTATCCGCGATGTTAGTACATTATGTGCTTTGTGCACTCTTGGTGCTAAAGATATGCATGCATATGCTCACGCCTGTATTCCCCGAAGGGGTAGGCAGAGGTGAATAACAACACCCATTTCGAAAATGTCACGATCAATGAGCTTTCCTCCCGTATGCATGTATGTCTGTAATTTTGCCATGATTACAGCAAATATATACATCATAGGAATCAAGTAATGAGTAATGCACTGCATCAGTATCTAGAAACTAGCTCATTGAGGGCATTCTGAGAGGAGATGTATGTATGCCTGTCGGCGCTCGGGAGAGTTATAGCTAGTGATTTTGGAAGGAAATCCTTGATGATTATGATTAGCTTATCTTAGAAATGATATAGTTACGACACAGAAAACCCAGCATACAATTTGCATAAGGTTGGCAGCGCGCTAGTGACAACTCTAGTGTTGCAAGCGATATTTAAAATGACATACATATGCTCACGCCTGTATTCCCCGAAGGGGTAGGCAGAGGTGTTGTAATCACAACACCCACTTTTCACCGAATTTGATTAAGTGCCAACGTGACAGATGGTGAGTCTATCGCCGTCTCTGGCACTATACATAAATCTTTGAATTACTTCTCTGAAATATGCAGGTTTCCTCACGATGTTTTCCTTCACCGTAAAGCACGTGGTGTAAAATCACTGTACATAAGTTTTTTTAGAAAAACTCATTGGTACAGGCCCCGCTGGGATTCGAACTTGCGCCACTTGCGTAGCAGGCGACTGCTCTAGCCCCGAGGCCAACACGGCTTCTGCTTTAAAATGACAATTATTTATTTACCGACATATGCCCTGTCTGCCCATATTCCCCGAATGGGTAGGCTAGTTATGCTTAAGTCTCATGTAATAGGGATGACCCTATTGCCATTAGGCGGTATATACCAGACTCTGGACTGTTAGTAGGAAATTACAGATGGGAAAACCAAATTGCATTTTGTTTGAAAACAAGGTTTCATATTCATAAAGAAAATATTATGAATGTCGAAAATTACCACCAGTTCCAGTACTTCGAGTCACGTTTAAGTAACTTACCATGAGGCAATTTTGCCTGTCATCTAACTTTATAGTTACTATAAAATTCTATACAAATCAGTTACCAATTATAAATTAGTTCCAATTTACCAATAACTAAAACATAATGGACTAAGTCCATATGTTTTTTGTCCATTATGCCCATTTAGGTCCATTATAAAATCTTGGTTGTAATACAAGGCTCTATTAATAGATAATGCAAATGCGAAATGTCACAAAAAAATGTTTATCAAGCAATGTCAATGTTATTCTGAAGGTCAGGGTATTGATACTTATCGTGTTTTGCGTCGTCTGTACCTATATGAATCTATTATTACTCGTTGGGTGTGTCCACCGTACAATTGTTTCACGGCAGTTTGCAAACAAGATAATAATCTAAAGTTTATTTTTTTTGCCATGATTACAGAGCATGCAATGTATAGTTTACTTTTAGCGCACTTCTACAAAGTCTGAGGTTCTCTATTAGACTGAATGGGGGCCAATTATGTTCGTTTAAGCTTTGACGCTTAATTTTACGGTACCTTTATGAAACCTCAAAGCTCAGAAGTTCTTAATATACTCTGCTGGAACCAATGATGGTAGCCCCCCAGACGAGTTGTATGCGTATGTATCCATCTCTGTCTGTCTGTTGATTCGTGACGACACCTGTAATTTTGCTTATGTTACTCGATTTCCTAGAAACGAATGAACCAAATTGAATAGTTGACTGTAGTCTTTAATTGGTCCAAATTTGTTTTATACCATATGCATAGCTTCCAAAAAACATTTTAGAAATAAATTTGGGATACATATCACCGATAAATAAAGGCTTGTTCCCAGACATCCATGACTTTATTACCACCATCTCTGCGGCTTTTGTTTTTGTATACAAATGAATTCTCACGACATCCACGAAGTATGTATTACAGTGCTGACTTATTTCTAAAATGTTTTTTTGGAAGCTATGCATATGGTATAAAACAAATTTGGACCAATTAAAGACTACAGTCAACTATTCAATTTGGTTCATTCGTTTCTAGGAAATCGAGTAACATAAGCAAAATTACAGGTGTCGTCACGAATCAACAGACAGACAGAGATGGATACATACGCATACAACTCGTCTGGGGGGCTACCATCATTGGTTCCAGCAGAGTATATTAAGAACTTCTGAGCTTTGACGAACAAGGTTTTTATGATTAAGATAATAAATCGCGAAGGTATTTATTAATACAGATTTATAAAAAAAAATATTAACGAGGGTAACCGTGATGGTCCTCTTGCGTAGATATGGGCCACTGAATATTTTCATACCTGCATATTATGTCTGAGACGAGATTCATCAATGTATTAGTACCTGAGACGACGATGGGCTCACAATCTCGTTGCTTCTAATGATTTCGGTGAATAATGAGTGTAGTAACACATTAATCTGCCCCTAAAGGGACCCTTCTTGTCAACAAATTGGCGGTATGCATTTTTACTCTTTATGATAAGTTGGTTCTTATGTATAAAAAAAACTACAGAATTTTTATAAATTAATTTATTTTCCTATCAACCTCCCTTATAATAAATATTATTAAATACATGTTTATGAAGCTGAGAAAGGCGCTGAGTCTTAAATTTACTTTACATTTTATATATAAAAGCAATTAATATTATATCATAGCTTTATTATAGCATTTAATAAGCTTATTTGAGAACTTAAACCTTTGAAATGTATGTTTTTTTTATAAAAAAAAAATGATTTTTCAACGTAATTGAAAAACTATTTACATTAATAATAAGGCAGTGATATATATCTCTTTTTCTCAAATATATTTTAGAATACATATGTATACGCCAAATATGTATATACAAAATCTGATTAATTTAATAACTTTATACAACATTTTTTGAGAATATATAAAAAATTGCTATACAGTGTTACTAACTAAATTATATAAATTAAAACTAAGTTATATCTAAGGCAGTGTAAGCTTATAACGGCTTGGTAGTCGCATTAGTTAAAATAATATTACCAGTCAGTTTCGCAAAGACCTTTTTCCGATCCCAATCCCAAATTTTTTGTTAAATATTTTTATGTATCTCTTTTAAAAAATATTTATAATAAGAAATTATAATTTATTTTTTTATAATTTTTAAATGAAACAATTAAAAAAATCACACTAGTCTCTTAACTATAAATAATTCGTTTTCGATCGGTTTTCGAATGATTAATGAGATTTTTTATTCTTAATTATAATAACAAAACTGACTAAATAATTTCACCCCAATTTGACCTATATTTCATGAGAAATAAAGACTATTTTAATAAATAAATAAACGCCGAAGAATGGGAAAGCGATCAAGCACGTGCGTAAATGGCACATGTTATTAGACTAAAGATTAAAGATAGACCTTATTTTTAATCACATAAGACCGGTTTCTGAATACTTATTAGAAATAAGATTTTAATGTTCAAAAACTGGATGAAACCTTTCCTAACAAAAGGGGAAAAATCTAGATTGCTAAGCGTAAATTATTCGTAATTTAAAAACTGATCACCGAAGATAGAAAAGTAACAACGTACTCCCCCATAGATGCAAAAGCATACAAGTAAAGAATATTTATTTAAGGAAGAGCTATTATTTATTTTTTTAAATAATAATATCTAAAGTAGTGCTAACATCACAATCTTTGCCTAACTTCTACTGTTTAAAGGACCTCTATCCCGGGTTTGCCACCGTTTTCGTAATCTATACTCGCTAGCGTCTCCGCCGAATATTAGTATGAGAAATTGTGCAGCGACTCCGAGCGATGACGTGCAGAACTAAAATATTGCGAGTGACGCTAGCGAGTATAGATTACGAAAACAGTGGCAAACCCGTGATTGGGGTACAGGTGACAAACTTATGCAAAGTTCACAACATTTTAAATACACTGTTGTGCACAACATGCTCATTGCTTCAAAAGGAACATTTAAAAGAGGCAGAGTTGTGTTTTCTAACTTTTAATTTCTTCGTGTTTATTATAAAATAGGGAATATGCATGAGTTGATAACAACTAGATGGATACAAGTGATTCAAAATATACATTTTAAGTTCCAAAGAGCAAATATATTGAAAATAGATATTTATATAAATCCTACGTGAGAGAGCCGCGGTGGCCTCGGGGTCGCCTGCTACACAAGCGACGCAAGTTCGAATCCCAGCGAGGTCTGCCACAATGTGTTTTTCTAAAAACTTATGTGCAGTGATTTCACACTACGTGCTTTCCGATGAAGGAAAACATCGTGAGGAAATCTACATATGCCTGAGAAGTAATTCAAAGGCGTAAGTATATAGTACCTGAGACGACGATGGACACCCTTTGTCATGTAGGCACTTAATCATATTCGGTGAAATGTGAGTGTTGTTGTTACAACACCTGTGCTTACTCCTTCGGGAACCCTTCTGGGATGGCGTGATTTTAATTTGTACCTTGGTACTTTTATTACATGTTAGATTATAACAATACCCGACATTCTCACAAATAGTATCTAAATATATCAATGTTCATGCAAATCCCCTATTCCTGACACGTACGATGTTTAGAAAACCAAGCTAAATATCTAATTAAGTACAGACGAGAGACTATATACATTTGAGCACTAAACTTGCAACACATAGTGCATACTATGACACTTTCGGAAAAGTTTGAGTTCATGACTTAACCACGCTACTTCCCGGAGCCTCCTGAGCCGGAGTAAACGTCTGTGGCGACGCGCTGACCCGCGCGTATCACGTTCTGGACCGTTTGGGCTGCTCCCTGAAATTATAATTTAGACTTTATTTCATCAGTTATAGGAACTAAAATTCAATTACAGGTGGACACAATAACATTTGATTTAAAACAGTTGATAATTTCAAATGGTATTAATGATAATAATAATTTTAATTAAAAAGCAGAAGTGTTGTAACAACAACATCCACATTTCACCGAGATATTTCCATAGAGGGTGAGTCCATCACCTCAGGCACTATACATAAGTCTTTGAATTACTTCTCAGACATATGCCGGTTTCTTCACGATGTGTTCCTTCACCGTAATGGACGTGGTGTGAAATAACTGCACATAGGTTTAGAGTATTATACAGTTCATTACTAGAAACAAAAAGCTAACCAAAGCTACCTTTATTCATGGAAATAGGATTTGGGTTGATACTAGTATTTTCTTGGTTTGGGAATTGAATTGGGGGTAATAACATCATAGTCCTGTCAATAAACCAGGCATCATCTTTTAATAAATTTTTTTGTGATTGGTTACTTATATTAGAATTTTAATTTGATAGTAGTAATGCTTGTATGGAGAAGTTCATGAATATTGTGAGAAAGAATTAACAGAGTTGTGATAGATATTTTTAGTTGTGAGTTTCGTGACACTTACGCTTCGTAGAGCCAATTGTGTGTTCAGCTGAAAATTCTTAAACTGACATTATCATTTGAAACAATTCTAAAATCTATATGTTAACTATAGAGAACTCGAAATGTATTAATCATTTATTTATTCATCATTATTTTATGATAGAGTAACTTCTACAGCTCACACAAAACATACTCTCATACATATTTCGACAAAATCACACGCGGTACATTAAAGCTACAAACTGCTGACCAAAATAAATATGCTTTCTTATTGTCATATTTTTGTAAGCTTCTTTCAAAGCTTGTCGTTACTACCGATAGTAATGTGAACAGTGGTATCAAAGTAACTCATATAACATTGACATAAGGTTCAATATCGCATTGAAATCTCACCTGTATCGCGGCTCCAAGGAACTGCGAGAAAGCCCTAGTGACGTTAATGGCAGCCGAAACGAGCTGACCCCTTCCCGGGGTCTGCTCCGCTACCACCACTCCTGGAGGCTCCAGAGGAATCTATACAGACCGCTTTATTACAACCATTAGACGTTGGACTGGCGGATTAGAAATGTGCTGAAGCGATGAGCTGATTGTATGTTGGGTGGAGACTTATATATTTTTATCAATATAATGATATGGTAAAACCTTAACGGCTTATCCTGTGCGAAACTTATATTTAAATGTAAAGCCTCTTATTACAAAAGACTAAGATAGTCCTTGGTTTAAAAGTTGCTTCATCACTTTCCGTGACACGAATTGAAAAAGGGATGGATATATTTCTAGTCCCATTTTAATCTAGTTTTCACTTTAACGATGTTTTGTAATAAGGGGGAAAATATAATGGCTTTAGATTGCCACACGTTACTCTACAGATGAGAGAAAAATCTGAATAATTGTAAGTCCCTAATCTTTATTGCAAAGTACAGAGAACTATATTGTTGCATTGTTTAGTATAAATTCATGTTCAGAAAACACAATGCAATGATTTTATAGAACTTAATACCATACATTTTATCTTATAAAGAGGAAATATTTCATTGTTTTTTATTTGTTTTCATTGAATAGGCTCCGAAACTACTTGACCCATTTTAAAGTTCTTCCAGCAATGGATAGCTACATCATCAGTGAGTTACATAGGCTATACTTTATCCTCGTACTCCTACGGGACTGCGCGGGTAAAACCGCGTGACGTCTAAAGTCTTCACTCAAACAAACTTAGCTCCGTGCAATGTGTTATGACATGAAAAAGTGATAGAGAAGTGCATATTATACATATATGTGAAATATCATTATATACATAATGTACATACATATACAGAAATGTTAGTACGATTTATGAATATTAATGTAATTAATGGACAAAATAATGATAGTAAAATATGTTAGTTACAGATTCATGCACAAATTAAACGAACATTTATTTACAAAATGTTATACACAATTTGTTTAGTTCACAACAAAATGTTATTATTTTAACGACGTTTTTTTTAGGAGAAGCTAGAAAAGTAAGGTTTTTATTTATTTAGTTTTCACATCTGAAAAGTTAAGTGTAGGAAACACAGGTATTAAAGGTATTTTAGCCAAATTAGTTAGGTATTCCAACAACGTTTACTCACCAGATTAATATAATTACACTTCACAAACACTACGGGTCATTTATTAACACAATTGGGAATGTTCTATATATAGGGTCTGACAAAACTCAATCCAATTTTTTTTCCGTTTTTTATTTTACAATCATTCTGATACTATCGGAATATAATAAGTACAGTCGAGTTCAATTATGAATATGTACGTATTGGTATGACTTCGTCTTCTTTGCCGTATTTGAACGAAAGCAATAAACTTACTATATTTATTTGACATAATATTGAGTACAAGCATCAAAATTTTTATGTAAAAAAATTGTCAAAATATGTGTAGGTATATGTTGACTGTTGTTGCTGGCTTTGTGTGGTTTTTTATGAAAATTCTAATGGACGTTTGATCTCAACTGTACCTATATGAATTCTTACTTTTTCCTAATTATTTAGTTACCTACACCTAAAAATATCCAAGTATCTAAAATCATTCAAGTCTTGTTATACCCCATAATGTATGACTTAATACAAATATATGTATTAATCTCTACCATGCTGATGTATATACAACCTTTCCTTACCACCAGGGTGGTAGATTTATATTTGTTTTTGATTAGTTGTGACCCAGCGCCCGTGGGATGTGGGACGGTAGGTGACTGATACGGATATCAGGAAATTGGGTAAAATAGATTAGTTTTACTATACAATCGGGTCGTACCATGTCCTCCTATTACCATGATCATAAGATTGTATATGACGTGTATAAGTCTGTCACTGTCATCCAAATTATCATGATAATAAATACTATGTGCAAACACAATGAATAAGTTTCACCCGCGTAGATTTTAATTTCATTCCCACGGAAACCTGAATTTTTTGTCAAGTAGCCTAAGTTACTCTTTGTAACATTACCTTTCTAATAGTGAAAGTCCCGCTAAAATCGGTCCAACCATTTCGGAAATTACCCGGAACAGACAGAGATTTTTATGTTAGTACAGTATATGCTTTAGTATATACTTTCATTATATGCATTTAGTGAAAAGCTGTTATTTTAGAATTACAAACAGACACTCCAATTTAATTTATCTGTATAT
Organism: Watsonalla binaria; assembly: GCA_929442735.1. Taxonomy (NCBI): domain Eukaryota; kingdom Metazoa; phylum Arthropoda; class Insecta; order Lepidoptera; family Drepanidae; genus Watsonalla; species Watsonalla binaria. Next base: position 11,112,606 of record OV838921.1, on the reverse strand, counting down.
ATGAATGGATTCATTTTTAGTGATCACAGTAAGTCATGGTACACACGTTAGTAAAATTAATCTATTTCAATAACGGTGAAGTGCTAGTTATATACAAAGTCGTTAATCACTTATTTATAACAACAATCAGTAATAATGTACAAACAAAAATACACAAAAAATTAAACAATTTATTACAAAACGCAATGCGATACGGCACAAGTATTATGTACAAGCCAATGAAGCCAATATTCAATAAATAATTTAACTAGGAAATCACTAATTCATAAAAATGACAAAAAGGTAAATATCTAAAATATACTCCATTAATTCTAGATAATATCTCACTATTTTACAACCTTAAACATCCAGTAATAACAATGTACACTTCAGACTTAGATCAAATAGGAACAGATTACACAAAACGTCATTCCAGAACAATTTTTAACTAGTGTAATACGAATGGCAATGCAAAATCAACCTTAATGTCTGTCAATGTATCTGTGAATTGAAGAATCATAAAGTTAATTGTTCAGGAATAAGATTAACCCCCTTTCATTTAAACAGCAGCGTGTAGTTGAATAAACTAAAACGTTTTGTCTCACTCTAAACTATAGCACCAGAATGAGATGAACGTTTCAGCTTCAACACTCCACCGGTTAAACGCAAGAGTTATAAAATTCATATTTAATCTAAGATCTGCTTCCTTCACCGGCCCATTTACACAGCTTGAGTAATAGTGAAGTGAAACCCACTCTTGTAGCCGACGGCTTATCGTCAGCATTGCCGACGAAGGGCCCGGAGCCAAACCAGTTGACTTGGCTCGCGGCCGTGGAGGCGGGCCGCGCTGGGGGCCGGGGCTGGGGCCGCCGGCTGCCCCGCGCCGCCCCCGGGCTGGGCCCGGGCCCCGTGTCCCTCCACTGCTGCCAGAGCCACGCCAGTCCGTCCAGGATGGGTCTCCGCGGCGCCGGCGGCGGAGGCGGCGTCGTCGTCCTCCTCGTTTTCGGCGTCACTACCACTTGGTTCAGTAAAGCCTAAAGAGGTTATTAACTCTAAAATCTCGCCTATACGTTGATAGTAAATAAATATGAAATGGAAACCATAGGATGAAGCAATGACCGTGGACAGTATAGATACAGGGGATGGACGAAGCGTTAGAAGCCTTGAAGTGATTGCGTGAATGAATTCGGTTAGGTGTTTGGTGGAAAATGAAAGAAAGTTAGACTAACAGCGAGTCTGAGTTGCTCATCCAAAGAACTTGCCGTTGTTGGGCCGAAACCTTGCTCCTTGAGTAGCGCGGCAAGCAACGCGTCGTTGCTCTTGCCGTACTCGGTGCTCAGAGATATAGGCGCTTTCGTCGCTTCCGAGACCATGCCCGTCGGCTTGGTCTGCGCTATTAGTTTTTTAAGCGCTTCATCGGATGATTGTCCTGAAAATGTCGGATGAAATGAATTTACTATCGTAGCTTAATAAATATTAAGAACCCAGTGATATTATCTCCGTGATATTACGAATACTAACATCGCATTGACGAACTTTAAGGTGGAGCCTGTTCTTAATATGTTCTGCAAAAAAATAATATTTCTGCTCTGACTTAAATATAAGATTTACATAATTACCTGTAATAGTAAGTTTACTCTTTTGCGTCGTGGTCTCCTGAGCACCCTGCAATTTTATTAAAGTTTGTAACAATTTCCCATCATCCTGTACACTCTTCGTTTCATCTTTTACAGCAATTTTTGCACCGAATGGCATTGTGGTCGTGGGTGCGTCATTTTTAGTAACTGCTTGCTTCTTAGTACTAATATTATTAGACTGCGGTGTTAATGGATCGAAAGGCTCATTGAGAGGCGATGGCGAAGCGAGAAGGTTTGATAGGAACGTCAAGTCATCATTAACACCAGGTGGTAGTTTGGGACTCACGTTTATACTGGGCAGTGTAGGTATGTTAAACTGTGATGGATCTTGTCCTGTGGCTTTTATGAGAGCTTGAAGAAGCTTAGTGTCTTCTTGGAATTGTTTTATGTCATCCTCTATAGATGGACTTGAACCAGTCGTTGTAATTGGTCTGAATGTTGTTGTGGGTCTAGTTGTTGTTGTAGGTCTTGAAGTAGTTGTAGTTGTTGATGTAGTAGTAGTAGTGGATGTTGTAGTCCTAGGAGTGGTTGTACTACTCGAAGTTGTTGTAGGTATGATGTTGTTTGAGCCATTAACGTTTATATTTTTTCCTGTACGAACTGCGTCTGCGGGATTCCCAGATTGAATCTCGTTTAGACTTCTTTCAACAGCAAGAGCTATGATTCGGTTGGCTAACGCAGCTTCAGGGTCTTCGTTTTGTGGATTTGTTTTCAATACAGTTTTCTGAAAATAAAATTGTATCAATCATTAACAATTTCTATTGCTCTAAAACTTTCTAAATTATTGTCGAAACCACATTCATTTAAATCAAATATTTTCAAAGTCTGAGAAATTTAAGTTTAGTTGCATTAGGTTTGGTTTATATTGCAACTTTATGAATATATTATGTTTATTATTTATACATTTAAAAGCTTGATCAATTAAGTATTATGTCAACTCACCAAATTATTAAGGAACGCCAAGTCTTCTTGAACTGAAAACGTAGACGTGCTTGGTATATCAGTAGTCACCGTGAATCTAGACATTGGAGCCCGGCGTCCGGTTATAGAACTCGTAGTTGATTCGAAACTTCGACTAGTGGTTGGTTGTCTTCTTCTATTGAAAGGTGAAAACGTTGTGGATATCCCAACATCTTCTGTCACTGTACTAAATGTTGCTGTGGGCTGTAACGTAGTAGAAACAGTTCTTGGTGCAAAAGTTTTAAATACAGGCGTCTGTGGAGTGGTCGGTCCAGTAGTGTACACGGGCCTTATATCTATTGGAGTCGTGGGATTAGACCCAATTGACGTAGTACGTGGATTAGAAGCTATTCTTACATTGGAAGTAACGCCTGATATTACTGGAACGTTACCGTTGCCCGGATTTTGGCCTGTAGCTTGTAAAAGAGCTTGTAACAGCTGTGCATCTGCTTGGAATTGTTTTAAGTCATTTTCCAGCGATGGTGTTGAAGTAACTGTTGTTGTTTGTTTGGTAGTTGTAGTAGGTCTAGTAGTTGTTGTAGGCGCTGTTGTTGTGGTAGGAAGAGCCCTGGTAGTAGTTGGAATATTTCCAAACCCAGGAATACTAAGACTGTTAGGATTCTGTCCTGTAGCTTGTAGCAATGCTTTTAGTAATTTTGTATCTTCTTCAATTTGTCGCAAATCTTCTTCTAATGATCGAGATGTGGTAGATGGCATTGTGGTTGTAACACCTGGGAAGCCACCATTATTTGGCAGCGGAAATAGTGGACTTTGACCCGTAGAAATAAGTGCTTCTAACAATTTTGCTTGATCAATCTGTGAACTTGCAGTCCTGGTTGTTGTAGGTGCATTTGTTGTAGTTTGTGGTAATAGTATGCTAGCGTTACTTTGAATGTTCAAGTTTTTCGGATTTCTTTGTGCTCCTTGGAGTAATGTTTGAAGGAGTTGTATGTCTTGTTGATATTGCCTTATGTCATCTTCGATAGTTGGAGTAGTTGATTGTGCATTTATGGTTGTTGGTAAAGTAAGGAATACAGGCGCAACTGTGGTTAAAACTGCCGTGGTTGATGGAACTGTAGTAGTAGGAGCTTGGGTAGTCGTTGTAGGTGGAGGTGTCGTTGTAGTAGCTTCCGTTGTTGTTGTAGTCGCCTGAGTAGTAGTAGTAGGCGCTTGGGTAGTAGTTGTAGGCGCTTGGGTAGTTGTTGTAGGTGCTTGAGTTGTAGTGGCCTCAGTAGTCGTAGTTGTTGGAATTGTTGTTGCCACAGTTGCGGCTTCTGTTGTGGTTGCAATTTCATTGACAGGCGTTGCAACAGTTACTTGTACTGTCGTCGTAGCATCATCGCTTACTTGTGTTTGTAATTGGGGGTTTTGCGTATTTGTTTCGGTAACAGTCATTGTCACCGTTTGAGCATCGGTAGTTCCCGTGTTTGTTGTTGTTGGCATTTTAGTGGAGGCTAACTTTTGTACATTTGAGTTCTGAGGTGTTGCCGTTACTTCGTCTATCGGTATAAATTTAAATACAGCATTTCCATCGCCTTCTTCCGGTTTTTCAGTTCGAATTTGTTGTGTCTGTAAATGTTAATGAAAACAGATTATTATTTGGATAAAATATTTTGTTTTGTTATTTTGTAATGGTTTTTAGTGTTTGATATGTAATTTTCTCAAACGATTTGTTTGCATCAGTACGAAGGTAATTTTTGAAGTACCATCACCACTTACCTTTCGCTTTATCAAGGACAACTTACACTACGTTATTCTACCCTATCCATAAATTAATAAAAACCCCAATCATTTGAATCTTAAAGAATATTTATATAGAAACTTTTATATATAATTTATACTAGATACAATAATTTTCTTTAACTCCAAATATGGTGCTCGGTAATTAAGTTAGAAGTGTGGAAGTGATACGAATGAATAATTATTATTGATTATACCTCCGGATCAATATCCAGTGTTAATATTCTTGGTTCGCGAGTCGAGGTCATCATTGATGATATGACCATCTCCTGTTTAGCGGCCGAGGATAAACTATTAAGCAGAATCTCATCAACAGAAGGTAGCATTGTAGTTGTGCGTAAACTCAATACATGCGAGGCAGTGCTTGTTTCAGCAGGCGGCTTATTTGTGGCAGTTGTTAAATCGAATGAACTGCTTTTTATATTAAGTGCCGATGAAGGTATCTGCAATTTCGAAATAAAATGTTACCGCTCTGTTATTTGGGGAAAGCATTAGAGTGCAAAAGGCATGCAGAGCTTACGACAGATCCCAGCACCAACACCTCCTCATGCAGACCCCGCGCTAGATACAGACTATGCTGCTGCGAGTGAGATAGTGAAGCCCCAAGCAGAGTTTCAAGCTAAACAACATAAAGTCAATACCATCATTTGTAGGTTATTTACAGTGTCGGTGGTTAAACTTTCCGTTCCGTTATTTGTGGTGTCTGTGGATGTCACAGTATTAGTGGATACTCGGATGGGGTTAGACCGCGGTCTGACAATGGCTGGATTATTATGGATGGGGCTGTATGGATTTCTCAAACTCCATGGACTGATTGGTAGTACGTCAATTTTTTGCATGACTCGTGGCACTCTAGTTCCATTTGGAAATTTACGTATTACTGTGTTATTAGGTAGCACACCGTAAACGATGTATGGGCTCGCCTCTGTTAATGATTCCAATACATTGTCGTTAGGGTCTTTACGTACCACAGTGTTGTTTGGTAATATTCCAAAAATGACGTAGTCTTTCTTTGGAATTGTAGTTTCAGTGACAACATTAGATGTTATTACTTGTGTTGTTGAATTTTGTTGTGTACCCGTTACAGGTTCAGACGTGGTTGTTTCGATGTCTGCCTGATCGGTCGTGGTCTCAATACTATTTGTCGTTGTGTCAATATTAGGGACAGTTGTTGTTTCTTGACTCGACGGCCCGCTTGTTGTATCGGTGTTAATTTGAGTAGTTGTGGCTTCTACAACAGTGGTATCTGGGACATCTCCCACAGTTGTAAGGGTCTCACTTCTGACCTGCTCAGTTGTAGCTACAGGAGTAATGTTGGGAGCTGCCTCAGTAGGTACACTCGGTTCAGCCGTAGGTGCCGTGGAAGGCTGATTGGCTGCTTCTGTTGAAGCTTGAGTGTCGATACCAAAACGGGCAGCTAGCCCTGAAGAAGCCTCAGTTGTTTGTGACGATACATCGGTCGCCACCGACGCTTCAGTGGTCGTAAGCGTGGTGGTAAAACTTGTATCAGTAGTCGTAATAGTTGTGAGGCTTTCTTCAACCTTTTCACTGGACGTAATATCAGGGAAGAACATGGTAGTGGGAAAAGGATTAATAGTCGATGGAGGATTAGGAAAATTATTCACATTACTGGTAGCTTGGGTCGAAGTCATTGTATTCATAATATTAGTCAACCGTTCTGATAAATTAACATTTTCAGATACGTCACCTATGTCAATCAAAGGTGGTGCAGTTGCTATCTCGTCATTGTGTTGTCTTATAAGGTCTTCAATCATCTTCAGAACTCGAGCCTTTTTAGATAATATCCATAATTGGAGGGGTGACACTTGGTTAGGATTCTGCACAGTAATTGTGTCAAGAGTTTGGTCTGGTGTTATTAAAGTTAATGCAGACGATTTTGCGATTTGGGGATTGGTTGTAGTAGGAGTAAAATCTGTCTTTTGGAAATTAGTGAAAAATGGTAATCGGTCATTACTTACGCTATCTACAGAAAGTGAGTCCTTGTCTGAGGAGACAGTCAACGTAGTAGCTTCAGATTTAGGTGTAGTACTAATTATAGATATGACAACACTTGGTTCTTGAGAACTAACAGGTGCAATTGTTAATGTGGTGCTAGCTACCGTCGTCTGGCTACTAGACAAGGACATCGTGTTCTCGGTAACTGCCAGTGTTACATCAGGGCCCGTATTTACAGCTTGAGTGGGAGTATCTGTAACACCAGCTGATCTATCGTCTACAGTGCTATATACATTTATATTACTATTAGTTAATATGTCTTGAATATTCACAGTGTCCCTGTTAAAGTCAATATTTTCAGTGTCTTTAATATCGTCCATACTATAAGGAGTAGTATTGGGGGTCATATCTACATTTTCCAGGTCAGTCGCTAGTTTATCTAAAGCTCGGGGAATTAATGTCTTTAATAACTTAGCCATGTCCCCAGATAGTCTAGATCTACTGTCCTCGTCCATATTTTGTATGATACTTTTAATGTTACTGGACAGCATGCTAGTTAGTTCGGACGATACTAAATTGTTATTGGATAATAATAAATCTGAGACAGTGTTGTATACCGTTGGTTTGTCAGTCGATTGCAGAATTGCCGTGAGTTCAGGTGCAGTCGTAATTTTGTCTGATGGTGATTCTGAATATAATACTTTTATGGCAAATGGTCTCCTTGTGGACACCGGGGTAGTGGGAGTGGGAGTAGGGGTAGGTGAAGTATTCACAGGTGTGTTCCCATCTTCAATGTTTAGTGACGGAGTGACATTTTCCCCGACCGACAAACTGTTAATCACATTTGGTGCGGTCTGAACAGTGTTCTGTACAAATTTAGTATTGATGCTTACACCAGCGCTGGTCGGAGCAGTAGCCTGGCTGGCTAAACGTTCACTATTTACATTAATGGTGTTACTCACGCCGTTGAGTGTATTTGTTACATCGTTTTTAGGAGTTTGTTTTGTCGTTACTTCAGTTGTGGTTGAGATGCGGGGTTTGGGTGTGGATGTAAGTATTTCAGCTAGTGCATCGAAAATAGATATAGTAACTGATGGCGAGTGGTTTGAAGCCTCAACGTTCAAGATGTGTGATGGGTTCATCAGACTCTCTGAAAGCCTCAAGTCTGCAGAGGTCAATGCCCCTCGAGTCTGTGTGATGGCTATTGCGTTCATGTCTGGCCCTAATTGTATCTCTTCCCCCTCTACCTGAAATAAGAAGTATTCTCACCCATATAAATAGAACAATAGAAATATCTGTGTGTAAAATATAAACAGTTGTGTATAAATAATGTTGCATGAAAGGGGAAACCTTTACAAGTAAAGGGAAACTCGTGCAAAGACCAAAGCCACTTTATAATACTTGGAATTAAGATAGTTTTGGTATAAACATTGAGATGTAAGTGATGATGATACAGAAGTAAGAATTGATTGAAATGATAATGATATAGAATGCACATTAAAACAAGTTGTAAATTTATACAAAATTTAATGATTTAATGCAATGTTAGTGGATGCTATGCTACAGATTGTTACTTACATTTGTTTTGTAAGATTTTGCGTCCGTTTTTGCATTCAAAGCAAATAGGCAGATTTATTATATTTCAGAAACAACGCAAAAACTTTTGTACAAACAAATTTTAATGTCTTGTTCCAAAGAGATGTTTTAGATGTCCAAAGATGTATTGCTTAAAATAATACTTAAAATATAAAAGATAAATGCTCTTAAGGCTACATCTCTTTAAAACTAAACCAAAACCATTATAAAACAATTAATGAGTAAATGAAATGAATGAATGATGAATGTGATCAATGTACGATAACTATATGATTCCATTAACCAGTTCTATGGATGGTTCGCGAGTGATTGGTAACGTAGAGATGTTCAGTCTTGACATTGATTCAGTTGTTATGTCAAACTCTTCCTTGAACCAATTTGGCTCTTCAACAGACTTTTCCAACTCGTGGTCAGTCACGAAGAATTTCAGCCAAGCCTTCGGTAACAAGAAACTTTTTGTTATTCCTTTGATAAATCATATTATGAATAACATTATAGTTACTAAATAGTGGTTATTTAATATTGATGATTGTGGAGCGATAACCAATGAATGTATTTGGTTAATAATATGCAAATACAAATAATTATATGAATGTTATGATTCGTTATGACTCCATGTATTTGGTTGTGAACATAGAACGCATGCTTCAAACAAAAGATTAGATAAATTGTAAAATTTATATTATTACTTTCATGAAATTTGAAACTTGCGTTCCAATATCGTTACGACCACAGATGGTTATGAAAGCAGGTGCAACGATGAATTATGATCTTAATGCCAATTTCATAAAGGGGCTTTGTACACATTATATTTTTCGAGTTTTGGAAAGGGGTTTGTAAATTTTGTCTGTTGCACTGAGTAGATAGATTCTTGATGTTATTTCAGATATGAATGTTAGAGTTACTTACAGTTGATGATGTTACAGAGGGTACTGTTGGTTTGTAAAATGGTTTATCGTTATACGAAGCGCGATATTTAGAACTGAATCTACTTTTAGACTTTTCGGGTTCAGGTGTAATCTGTAAAATGTATTTTGTCGGAGTAATTAGATGGAATTCATGAATACATTCATGTGTTTATAATGTATATACTTACACCATTGGTTGAGGCCTCCGTCGTTTTTGAAAAGGTATCGCTGAATTTTCTTATATTTCTTTCTCTTGGCTTTGGAGTTGTTACATCAACAGTACCTTCTCCTACTGCCTTCGATTTGTTAAATTTGCGTCCATATTTCCTGGTTTGTATATTCCTTAGCGGTGGAACTACCGTTGACGATGCTTCTACATTATCACTTATAGTGTTTTCATCTTTGTAATTTGCGTGATATTTATACTTATCAGCCTCTTGTTTTGAGACTGACGATGTCACAGTTACTACGGGCTTCACTTCAGATACTTGATTATTTATTACTTCAGTTCCAGATCGTGTGCTTTCTTGAGATTCTTTACTGTTTACAGTTATAATAAAAGCATCTTTAGTATCAGATGGGTCTTTCTCTAGAACTTGAGATTCAGATTGTAAAGGTTTTACATTCTCAGGATTTTGTAGTAAAGTAAAAATTAAGGGCATATCAACAGTATCTTCAGTTTTATCTTGTGCCGGTTCATAATTTATTTCCTTGGCAGTTTCTGTTGTTGTCGTCGTCTCAATACTAACTTTTTTCCTCAATCGTGAATAGTAAGAGGTCCTTGGTAATGTGGCTTTACTTGGTTCTTTGACATTAGTTTCAGTTTTCTCAGGCGCTGTTGTTATTTCAGTACTTGAAGCAATATTTTTAGATTTGCGTGAAAAATAAGGAGGTCTTACAAAAGTCTTCTTTATCGTACCACTGTTGTCAACTTGCTTAGGTTCGGTTTCGACCAAAAGTGATTTGGGTGCTTCTGTGGTAGACAATTTGAATTTTCTGTTGAATTTAGGTCCTGGTTTTTCCGTACTTGAAGTACTTGATGTGGATGAAGTAAATGAGGACTTTCTATTTCTCGGAGTATAAACGCCACGTGGCCTGTATTCAGATGGTTTTTTTAGAACTTCAGGCTTTTCTGTTACTGGAGCTATGGTAGTTTCGGCTGGTTTACCTTCTTCTGCATCTTCTTTCTTTATTTCTACAGCCTTTTGCTTCCGATACTGTAACACAAAATATTTATATATTTTTTTTTAATAATATGTGTTTTCGTATTTGGATTTATTTTACTTTAATCCCTGAACAACTAATAAAAAAAATTTTTTTGAATAGAGTCGGTTGAAGTTTATAGTGTTATTAGTAGTGGAAAGGTGGTTAGTATGAATCTAGTTACGAAGTAATTGAAAGTGAAGTTACATGCTATTATTACCCTTGAAAATTTGCTTATTCCAGGACCAGACTGTGTAGATTGTGGTGAAACAGAGTATGTTTTGTAGACTTTTTGTGATGCTCTCACTGACAAACTCTCGCTGGTTGGAGAGCTCGTTTGTGTCTGGAAATGTTACGCATGCATTCTTATATAATTAGAGTTGCTGTCAGTTTCATGAAAGTTTAGTATCACTCAGAATGTGCACTGTGAAGATGATACACATGCTCTAAATTGAGAGTTATTAGGTAAGATGTAGTTATTATAAAGTCATTGTATTGGGACTGTTGAGATTTTGTTTAAAACTTACCGACTCATTTTTAGCTTGGATCAAGGCCTTGAAGCTTTCAGGGTAATTGTCATCGTCACTTATTTCCTCAGGTGATGTAGCTTTTGGTAATGACACGGAAGGCCGGAAATTCACTTTGTTTCTTCCTAAGGGACGCTTTAAAATCTTTGTAATTTTCAGGGTAGTTGTTTTCATGGGGTTTGATTCGGTACTTTGTTGGATAATCTTTTCGACTATTACCGGTGCAAATGTTTGAATTTCAGGTTGACTAGGAGCACTCTCTTTATTCTGACTAGATTTAATGACTTCATTAGGTGCTGCAATTCCATCTCCAGTTAAATTTGTATCCGTTTCGGATGGTCTTGTCTTATACCTTAATTTTCTAGCGTTTCTTAAATCGCTCGAAACCCTAGCCGTGGTTTGTTCTTTATCAGATACAGTAAATGTATTTGTAGTTCCCGAGCTCTCAAGGTCTAGGGATCTAGCATTAGGTCTTGTGTTAATACGCCCGCGGCCTTTTCTTGGGCTTATGGTTTCCGTTGTTGGAATTACGGAGCTTCGGCGTTTGAATTGAGTTGTGGCAGTATTCTCTTCTTTTGGAACGATCTTTGATATATCGTCAAGATTAGTATCAATTACTTCTATCTTACTCTCATCTATGTTATTCACAGGTACATCTACAGGAGTTGGAGTCGTTGAGCTTTGAGGCCGTCTTGCACTAAATCTATTTCGATTCCGCGCCTCATTTTTTATTGGGGTATTTTCGGTTTTCGCTTCATTTACGACTTGCCTGTTGCGTGTTCGTGTATTAGTTTTTCTTGAATCGAATCGTTCGTTGCGTCCTTCTGGCTGACGAGGTTTTGCTTCCGCAAAAACCTCCACTTTTTCTGTGGTAGGCCTACTTCTAGTCCTGCTTCGAGTGACCTCCTTGGTAGCAGGTTCTTCTCGTCGCCGACTACTTCTTGGCCTAAATGTGGGCTGCACATTCTCCGTTTGCGTGTTATTCGATGAGTCTGGAGCTGATGGCACCGCTATTCTTCTACCGGTTCGCGCGCTTCCTTCAACCTGAAAAAAAGTATTCGTTGTTTTTAATTTAGTATTCGAATATTAATTAATTAATGTCTGGTTAATCATTGGATAACTTCAAAGATTGTCACCACTATCTACGGCTACGAATACTTGCAATTAGAGTGCGGCTACGAACTACCATTACCATATAACACTATCATATTCTATGAATATACTAGCGAAAGTACTTAGACTCAACGTGCGTAATATTTAATGACTGCAAGACAAGTGGAAAGCGTAATGCTCACAATACAATCTTATGAAATCTGATATTACAGTAATGCATTCAACAAAGAAAGTGCACTATGATACAAATTTAAAACAATACGCATTCCAACGTATGCGCGGCCATCGGAACTGATAACATTATATTGTTACCTCATATGATGTTACCGAGATTGATCTCGGTAACATATTATGATTGATCATAAGACACTAAAATTATGAAGAATACCTTCGCGTCGATATACAAACATATCTAGATCTTTGTATATAATAAGGTGACAGTGAACAAAAAATCAATTCGGGAAGAAAATGTTTAATCAAGTCTACAAACAAAGCAAAGGTGCTAAGGGACGAACAGAAATCACGGAAAAATTACCAGTATAATTTTCATCATTAAAGTTGCCCGCTTGTGAGAACAGCGGGCACCTCAATTTGATTATTTTTTCAAAAACGTGTGTATAGTATCTAATACGGCGATAGACTTACTGTCACGTTGACACTTAATCAACATTTGTGAAAAGTGGGTGTTGTTATTACAACCCCTCTACCATACCTTCAGGCGTGAGCATATGTTTGCATCAAACTAAGTAACAACCGACCTAGAACTATGTCCCAATACAGCACGTACATAACAACAGCTTATAACTACCTACTGACATTTACCAGTAAATAACTGATACTTGTAAAGCACACGTGTGTTCCCATAGCCCTTAATAAGGCTTTACGGACACAGTGCATGCCCTACATGACATGTGTATATACAGGTATAATGTGAGTTGGTATAAGTTGGAGACCTCTCACTTTGAATATGTGGGCCCTAAGATAACGGGGGTAAGGTTGGTCGTTATCAGAGTTTATTGATAGCATTATTTATAGTTAAATTAATGTAATATTCAAATATTATGTTGATAAATATACATATATATGCTCACGCCTGTATTCTCCGAAGGGGTAGGCAGAGGTGTTGTAATAACAACACCCACTTTTCACCGATTAAATACCAACACGATAGATGGTGAGTCTATCACCGTCAAGCACTACGCATAAGTCTTTGGATTAGATGTTTTCCTTCACCGTAAAGGACGTGGTGTGGTACAGGCCCCGCTAGGATTCGAACTTGCGTCGTTTGCGTAGCCAATGGCCACCACTGTTACTGATAAATATTTACGATTATAAGCATGCCATGGTGGAATTTTGTGTTAATAAAGACTCTAGTTTTTTTTTATTTCATTGTGCATGCTACCTATAAGGTAGCGAAATTGCCTTAACGCCTATATTGAACAGAGAGTACTTAAAATTTGCGTAAAGTGGATAGCACACAAAATTAAACGCCCGTCCTACAGTTTAGGATCTAATATTGTTTTCATCTGATAACAAAATCTATGTTAATTTGCACAATCAATTGAAATTGAAATAAAAATTTCGTTATAGTTTCGTCTTAACAAAAGATTCAAGTGTATCCCAAATTTGCATTATGTTTTTATCTCTCTCTCTCTAGTCGTTCCCTCATGCCTGAGGATCGTAGTCATCAACAAGTGGTCCACACATGGAGTGAACTATTTGTTTTCATCGGCTTCTGTCCATCGAGGCCCTGACTGAGACCTTGGGGACCTGGAGTATTTTATTTGGTCTGTCCATCTGGTAGGAGATCGGCCTCGGGCTAGCTTGCCATATTATATGTTTTTATAAACCAGGAGATTGTTATCAAAATTTAAACATCACTTTAATTACCTTATACTTATATACTTTTTTAATCAACTCCCTGACCTTATCCCATACATTGTCGGGGTCGCCACTTGATTCAACCCGATGCGGCTGATCACCTGTTTTTATACGAAGCGACTGCCATCTGACCTTCGCAACCCCTATTACGAGGAAAATCTGTGATCTGTGTTAAACCAGTTGTCAGACTATTTTGGGCCTCCGACTGACCTGTTACGGTTGTCAATGACGATAAATTGGCAACCAGGACCGACGGCTTAACGTGCTCTCTGAGGCACGGAGAGAACTCGGGCGGTCACCCATCCAATTACTGGCTAGGACTAGGGTTGCTTAACTTCGCTGATCGAATGATATGCGCATTAGCAACTGTGCCACGAGCTCCTCGTATACTTATATACTTTTTTAATAACACAACAAAATCGCTCTACAAACAAAACAAAAAGTTACGTTACCGTGAAAAATGTTTATTATGATCGATATCAAACAACAATAACTGAAGAATTTTCACAAATTCTTTCCATCGGCGACCTTGATGCCTACCGGGCGTGGTCGCAAAGGCTTGTCACGAAATGGTTGCACCACGAATCGACCTTACTATTCATCTACATTACTATGTACTCTTTGATACTGTAGAGTTGTTTATACGAATTAAATTAATAATTTCTTTTCTAGTGACGTTTCTCTGTTCGATACATATTCATTCAAAATATCTTCATTTGATTAGATTTTTAAAAAACTTTGAATTTGTCAGAACGACATGATTTATACAGGATTATATATGCCACCGCTTTGGAAGGTTATTTTTACTGAGAAATACCCGGCAAAAATGTCAGTAATTTGGAATTAGGATATGATTCTAAATTTACCTCAGTTTTAAAGAAATGAGTTAAGTGAGTGGTTCAGGTGTCCCCTATACAAATATATAAAAATATATATATATATAAAATTGCAGTGTCTTTTTGTAATTCCTAATTAACAACTTTTCACTAAATGCATTTAAAAGGTACTAAAGTAATATTAAAAAAATTTTAATAAAAGAAATCAATATCAATAGCTGATTTTTAAAATTTGACAGGCAGATAGCTAATGTCATAAGAAGTAACTATGATTACTTTTATAATAGAAAAAAATATACCTTTATAAGTACTTTCCATAGTTTTGTTGATAATCCTACTCAGGTAAAACCGCTGGGCCGCTGGGTACAGCTATAGAACATAATACTCTTTTGCTTCGCTAATTATTCTTTCATTATTTGACTATAAATGTTTAATGACATTATTCGATAATGAATGGCTCATCTGTAAATATGTAGAGTAAAATGTTTTACGAAATTAAAAATTAAGTACTTCAATAAAAAGGATTATTAGTGATGAGAATTTGTAAGCCAATGATTTATTTCATTCCAAAGTGTTATTTATTACATCATTAATCAATTCCTAATGTTACAATGGGCAATTTCAATTCAAATTTATTATTATTATAACAAGGTCAAAGTTGATGTGATATGAATATTGATTTGAATTTAGCAATTTATTGGGCCGCAATCACTTGCTCGCTCGAATTGAAGTGAAATCGGTTTTTACATAACAACATTTAAGCATACGTCTTTGAATTAACTATACATACGTCTTTGAATTACTTCTCAGACCTGTGTAGGCTTCCTCACGATATTATCTTTCACCGTAAAGCTTGGTGTGAAATCACCACAATTTTTTTTTTTTTCATTTATTGGTACAATGCGATTCGATTTGAAATTACGTCGTTTGCGTAGCAGGTGACTGCACAATCCCCACGGTCACCACGGCACTATATACTTCTATATCACTATTTTAATCCAAATTGGTTCAGTCGTGACCGGATATGATACATTTTCTTGTATTTCCATTTTCAGTTTTAAGTACAGTTAAACATCACGCGTGCAATATATTATATTACCGACAAATGTCTTATTCAAATAAAACGTCCAGATTAATATACAATACTCTCTGTATGAAACATATCTATACATCATATACTATACCCATATATTAAAGGCATAGGGCATGCAATAGTTTCATTTCATGTGTGGTAAATGACTGCTGTAGTAACTGGTCACAAGTAACCTAGTTAAATCCTAAGCCTGTCTTATTTGAAATATTATTACTATTACCAACATAAAATTGTGCTCTAATATTTAATTTATAATAACGAAAAACTTCCCGTATTTGGAATTTAATTAACGAAGTGTAATGAAACTTACTGAGTACTTGGAACATAGAATCCCACATCCACCAGGATTATATTTATATCTATATGTTTTTTTTAAATCTATGTTAAGGCTATTGTACCATTCGGTAGATTATCACAAGGAAGTAGTACACAGTTTTTTAAATTGATTTGACCTATTACAATTGTTAACGTCAAATGAAAAGATGCTTCCAGGATAAAATTATTGAGTCCAATTATCAAATTAAATTCGCTCAGATGTGAGCAGAGCTTTATCCACGGCGCCTTTCCCTCTCGTTACAGCGGCAAGCCTTTGTTCTTTGACAACATTAATAGCAATTAATCACTGTCCACATTTTAGCATTCATTTTTATCCCAAGCCTCACGTTACATACGTTATAAACCGGTTTTTTAAAGGTCTGTCTTTTGACAGGATACGGCAACAAAGCCTTTTTGTTCTATTTCAGTGTATAGAGCTTTGTTGTGATGAGACACAACGTATCCGAAGAGATTACTTTAATGTTCTACGCTCAGAAGCTATTAATATTGTTCACTTTTTAAGCCTTAACATCATGGTGACTGCACTAACTATTGAATACTACTCAAATACATTAGTCCCCTCAATTTAATATGCGTAATATTACCAAGCATAGAGGTAAAAACTATCACTAATCCAAATTTCAGAAAAATCTGTTCTGCAGTTCAGCTGTGAAAAAGAAGCAAACAGACAATTTATGAATCCATTGTACAGTGTACAATGATTGTATAGTGATTTCACACCACGTGCTTTACGGTGAAGGATCTGTCACGTTGGCACTTAATCATCTTCGGTGAAAAGTGGGTGTTTGATTACAACACCTCTGCCTACTCTTTTGGAGAATACAGACGTGAGCATATCTATGTATGTATGTATGTATGGTTGTATCCTACGTCAGTAAGGTCGCGCAATGATTAAGTTTTGTCAAATCAGGGGGTCTACTATCTTCGTTATGGCAGTGACATACCAACTTCTCTGACGACTAATTTACAAAATTAAAGGTCAAAGCTAAGAAGGTCTTAATGCGCCTACGATGGTAGGCCCCCAGTAAATGCTCCCCTTATCTGAAAACTCACAGGACTATTTTCCCAGTTATATTATTTAATATTTTTATGTCGAGAATTATAAGATTAATTGCGTGTATTTGGTGACACGAACTAAATGCTTTCGAATGAAAGTTACTTTCATATTTGTAAGTAATAACGTTGGACTTTAAATGGACACTGGTCTATGAAAAAATATATGAAAACCTTTAGAAGCTGCTTACACAACTTCTAAAGGTCTTCTAGAAATCAATGCTTTGGGGCTTATATACAGTATGGTTTCAATATAACATGACACCCAAAAAAGTGCATGAAATATTTTATAACCAAAGGCTTCCATCCAACATTAAAATATCCTTGACTTATAAGAGTTCAGGACATGAAGACCGTAAAAATACGTTTACAAGTCAATGAACCCTAAAAGGGATTACATGTCAAATAGCTATTCCCTATGTGGTGCAGTGTGTCCAAAGTGGTTTTATAAGTGCGAGGTCACGAGTGCGCTTCTCACATAATTTATGTTTTTATCGATATCGATAGCATTATTTTAAGGAATGATTAGCGAATTTCATAAAAAATACATATCTCTGGTTGATCTACTAGAAGGGAAAACTTCTAGTAGATCAACCAGAGAAAAAGCATACATCTTTACTTCACAACATTTATATTACCACTTAGGGAGTATTAGTTCCATATTCTCAAAAGAGCATATCCATATCGGATAAGAGTGGATGTGTGGACCAAAACCTAAGAGAATCTGGGAGGGTTCAAAGCAAGCATAAGATGCTAGACGAAAATTTATGCATTGTATGTGTAAAGCAATATTTAAAAAAATATGTATTTTAAAAAGAGCCGTGGTGGCCTTGCGAATGTAATCTAAAGACATATTTAAAGTGTCTGAAACGGTGATAGACTCACCATCTGTCACGTTGGCACTTCGGTGAAAAATATGTGTTATTATTATAAAGCTTCTGCATGCCTACACCTTCGGGGAATACAAGCGTGATCGTATGGATGTATGTATGTATTTATTTTAACCGAATTACTGTATATATGTATATTTATTTTAACTGAATTCCCTGCATGAGTCAATTAATTGATAAGTGCAGTTTAAATCTGCATACATTGTAATTTTCGCGGTTTCAAAAGAGTTTATTGACTCCAGTTGAAAGTAGGTACTGACAAAATTTGTAAGTGCAAATGCTTGCCAAAATATGTGAGGCCAAGGCGACTAGTAGAAAGGTGACTAAAACAGTGTGAATGAATGAATTATGAAATTATATTTACATGGTGTAATAACTACTTTTAATATATTAGGAGCCTACATACTATATGTCTACTTGTTTCAGGAACTGTTTGAGTTTTTCAAAAGGATCTCCGAAGGGGTAGGTAGAGATGTATCTACACGACTTTTGATGATTAGTTCTGTTGTTCACGTGATAAACAGTCATTATTCAGAAGAATATACACGAGTCTTTGAATTTCAGACAAGTGAAGTCTTCCCCTTTCCTCAGTGTGAATAATTTATATGAATTTTATTATGATTAATCTTATTTACTATGTAATGAAATGTACATGATGCCAGCTGAGACTCTTGTCGGTTCTTCTCAGAAGGCTAGTTTCCGTACCGGTGGTCAATTCTTCGACATTCATAAGTGTCCAGAATAACCTGAATGAATAATTTACCCTTCAGCGTAAAACTTATGGTGTGGCATAGCTGTATGTTATTAGAAAAACTCATTGTTACAGATACGAGAGTCATTCTAAGAGAAGTAAACCAAAACAATAGATATATTGAGTAAATTTTAATTATGTCCGTATTTGTACATCAAGTAAAATATGTATTAGAGTCTCTGAAATCACGTTTCATTAAGCAACAATCGCCTATATTTCTAACTGTTACGATGTAATAAATTACATACCTACTATATGTAATGTGCAATATTTATTCAGCGCATTTTTATGTAATTCTAAATCTATGTAATGTTATTGCATCTCCAAATGCATTATTAATCACGAGCTGACGATGTTAACCTTTGCTTTCGGATGCACTTTACGTAAATTGGTTTTAAAAGTAATCATTAAGTTTTATATAACATTATTAATACATTCGCTTCTGTCTGCGGCTTTGTTTTTACGGATCCTCAATTAACCCTAATTATTATTTTTGTCAATTGAGTATTGGAACTGTGTCCACGGGCTTACATTCATGAGAAATAATTACTATAACCAATAACATTCTATAATATTTTTAAAAGAGTCATTGTTGAGTTTCTTGCCGGGTTCTTCTCAACAAAAGCAACCTTTCGATTCCGGTGGTAACATTTATAATACTTTATAATGTATTTTTGTGTCCTTCTGACGTTTTGAAAGTACTTTGTAAGAATTCTAATCAAGTAAAGATGTTCTGAACTTGGACTTGAACCTTAATGATCAATGTGGATATTTTACTCTGCGATATTGTAGTATTCAGTGAAAGAGTTTTTGGCTCGTTACTTTCTGAGCATTTCGATACAAATAAAAAAACAAAGAAATGTGTCCTCTTTATAATATTAGTACAGATAAGTAATAAAGCTCTATTCGGTATTATGTCGATGTAATATTTGTCTGCAAACTAATATTTTATTTCTTTGTGTACTTTGGTCATGGTGTAGTTTCGTCAACACTTTTTATTCTAGACTAGCTGTGCCCTGCGGTTTTACCCGCGTAGATTTAATTTCATTCCCTTGGAACCTTAAATGTTTTTTTAAATAAAAGTAGCCTAAGTTACTCAGCCAATGAAAATCCCATTAAAATCATTCTAGCCGTTTCGGATATTAACCGGAACAAACAGACAGACGGACAGACAGACAACCGGAGAAAAAAATTGAAATTTGTTTTTTTTTAAGTCACTACCGTAAATACTTTAATATGTATTTAGTGAAAAGCTGTTGTTTTGGCATTACAGAAAGTTCAATTTTATTTATCTTTATACATATCCATATGATGCTGGGTATACGGGGACCACTTAACCACAGATGTTCGTATGTAATAGTTATTTAACTATTTGGAGGTATAAACTCACATACATATGCTCACGCCTGTATTCCCCGAAGGGGTAGGCAGAGGTGTTGTAATCACAACACCCATTTTTCACCGAAGATGATTAAGTGCCAACGTGACAGATGGTGAGTCCATCGCCGTCTCAGACACTTTACATACGTCATTGAATTACTTCTCAGACATATGCAGGTTTCCTCACGATGTTTTCCTTCACCGTAAAGCGCGTGGTGTGAAATCACTGTACATAAGTGTTTTAGAAAAATTCATTGGTACAGGCCCCGCTGGGATTCGAACTGGCGTCGCTTGCGTAGCACGCGACTGCTCAAACCTCAAGGCCACCACGACTCTTAAAAATTCACATACTTCAAATTAATTAATTGTACGAAAGAGATAGAAACAGATGCCACTGCTCTCTAGACTAACAAATTTCGCTCACGCCATCTCTCCGGGTGTGAATGCTTGGAACTGCTATTCAATTAGTTGGAAATATTACTAGTTCTAAGATACCATACGTCATTTTCTTTTAAATGATTTAGTCGCGTAACTAGAACAGCAACTTTTATTAGTAGGTAATTAACTTTCTTTGCATAATCTTTATCCGCTTTTCTCCATTGCTTTATTATGAGCACCTACGTTTGCTCTGTATAATGAACTTTCTACATCTATATACAATGCCTGTCAATCTTGACTGACTTACATACATTATCAACACACTGCCTAAGCCAACTGTTTCAAGAGACTAACGAAGGGTTTTGCGAAAATCCACCCCCAAGGGATTAAAAGTTGGTGTTATACCACCTCGTCCCACCCTTTTACACTCTAGGGGGCATGCATTCCATATAAGCAGATAAGCAGTGCTTACCATTTGTGATGACTAAATACACTCATGTTCCGTGTGTGTGTCTATACCAAAACATATGCACCTATGCGCCACATTGGTATGTAATTAACCTACCTACCTATCCTACGTTATTTTCCGAACTGGTGCAATTTGTTCGAAATTCACGAACGTCTCATTAACAGTTTTAATTTTAATAATTTTTGCTTGCTAGCTACAAGTTTGGAAAACACAAAGGCCAGTCAAAAAACCTCTTCCGTAAGTCTGAGTGAATGTTTATTATAACTGAATAAGCTCAGTTTATAACTAAAATGTAGGTTTTAAAGTTCAATATCGCACAACCACAAATTAAATTACTTGGACTTTACCTCAAATGAATCACAGACCGGTGTTACCTATATTAATGCTAATTATCTAACTGCTTGCAAGTGAATGTACTGAGCTAGATTATTGGATTGAGTTTAGTCTACACTCGGTCTTTGATGGCGGAAACTCGGCGGAAGTTAGCATTTATCTCACAGATCGTAATCATTATCAATATAATGTCATACAGGTGCTAACTGGAACCATAAAATGTTTAACTTTTGACATAACTATACTAACTATGACACACAAAGGTACATTATTGTTGTCGTAGTTTGATGGGACAGCACTCCAATACTACTGAGTGCGAGTGTTCTTAAAATCGCCGT
The DNA here is from genome assembly GCA_929442735.1 of Watsonalla binaria. Classification (NCBI taxonomy): domain Eukaryota; kingdom Metazoa; phylum Arthropoda; class Insecta; order Lepidoptera; family Drepanidae; genus Watsonalla; species Watsonalla binaria. The sequence continues at coordinate 11,091,249 of OV838921.1, read as the reverse complement.
CACAAGTCATCACCTTGACGTTAACGCAGATTTTTCTGGGATCAAAATAGTGCCATGTTTGGGCCGTCAGATGTCGCTGTTTCGATTCTATACAAATCTGCGTTTACGTCAACACGGTGCCTTGTGACGGCGGCAGTAATGTGCAGAATCACGAATCCTTAAAAAATCTATACATATTGAATGTCAACATTCGTGATTCCGATACATTGTTAGGCAATCGACCGGTGTCTAAATCGATCAATTCCAACAATAGATTGACGTATTCAAATACCATTTAAGATATTCGAACAGCGTTTAGTGATATCGATACATGGATGATTGAATAAATAGTATTCTATTAACATTTTGTGACAGATCATGTCAGGGTAGTGTAGATGTAATGTATTACAATGTAAATGTCACTAAGTTGGCACGTACGTGCTTAACGTTATTATTAACACGACGAATTCCGCATGGGATAGGCAGAAATAATCTTTGCGTATTGATGACTAGCTAGCTTTAACCTATGACTTTGTCGGTGTAATGCTTTTTGTAAAGTATGTAACCCGTCTTAAGAACTTAAGCGATCTTTAAACAACATTTCATGACCATTATTTAGATGACATTTTCTTTTGCGCAGTAACTCTTGCTAGAGCATTTTCCCTTTTTATTTCGCCTTAAGGTACCTATTGATCGAATACCGCTAACTACATACGAATAGATTGATAGCCACCTGTATGATTAGCGGTCATTTTGTTCTTTGAACCACGAGCTTCAATAGATAACAATAAAAGAGTATAAAATAATATACAGATCCGCAGTTTCATTTTATGAGTCTGTCTATGGCGCGAGGCAAATAAAAACATGAGCAGTATCCGCACTTTTATTCGCTGGGTGTTCTTAACTCGTAACGAAACCTGGGGGTCAACTAATATCGTTATAGCAGTAATCTCTTACATCTTAGCTATCCCAGACATCCATGATTTTATTACCACGGCTTTTATTTTGGTATACAAATTAATTTAAAAAAATCCAAGAAATTTAACTGTCGTGGAGGTCGCGGGAACTAATGTATGAACTAAAGTTAATTTTGCTAAATCTATGGACTGTGGATGCTTATTCCCAGTATCGGTATCACAAAATAAAACTTAAAAAAAGCCAAAAAATTGTTGGTAGGCTCTCTGAACTTAGTTAATTGTTAAAGCACGTAAAGAAACTAATTATTCAACTAAAGAAGTGACAAAGCGACAAACAAGGCACGAAATGTATAATGACCGTAATGTCGCTTTTTGGAAAGCGAAAAGTTATTTAGAAAATTCGCTATTGTCTACCGTTTATGAACTCTTAAAGGCAGTCAAAGGAACGAATGGTTTTAAACTGTGTTCAAATTGTTTCTTAAAGTATACCAACATTCGGAACCACACCTGCTTATGTGTGAAGTTATCTGCAGCATGTAATAATAATAATATAATAATAATAATTTTTTTATTTCAGAAAATATTATTACAGACAATAGATAAACTATAACAACTGCGGATAGTTTTTCAACTGTATTGCAGTCATTATGCCCACCAAATATAAACATTTTTTAGGAACATAGATATAAAAGATACTATACATTGCATATATTTTAACATGAAAATGATTTTAAATTTAATTTGAAATGCGTAGAATTTACTTAAACAATAGTCTATAGAGTAAGAGTGCGTATACGAGTTAGTGAGTGTGGTGTGGTGTGGTGTGGTGTGGTGTAGTATGGTGAGGTGTGATGCGGTGTGGTGACGTGTGTATTGAGTTGGTAGTGAAGTGCATTGAGACCAGTAGTGATCTATCACTATATAACATTCAAGAGGTTTTCTGTTTCTTCATATGACAAAGAATTGAGCCAGTTGCTAACGGATATCTTACACTTATGCATAGTTTGCGGATATATATTTAACTTTCCATTGATCCTATTATAGAGAAGACTGCTTATACCAATGAAGTGTCTACGAGCCAATATAGTTTTGCAGGGAACCGACCTACAAACCAAATCTGATCTACGCTTATTCTTTAGTATGTTGGCATCAAACTTAACTTCTTTATGCTTACGTAGAATCACAGAAAGTATAAATAGTTGCCTAACTGTGAGGACCTCACAAGACAAATACAACTTCTGCGTAGGGAATCTTCGCGGCTTAGAAGCTATAACTTTCAGAATCGCTCTCTGAGCTCGCTCCAATCGCAGCAGCAGTGTTCTACCAGCACCACCCCAGATTGAAATACAGTATGTTAAGATAGACTGAGATAGGGCATAGTATATAGTCTTTAGTGTCTTAAAATCGGCAACAGAGCGAAGTCTTGCGAATATGTATATCATTTTTCTAACTCTAGATACAACTTGCTCAATATGAGAACTCCAAGTCAAAGTGCAATCAACAACAACACCCAAGTATTTGATATTATCACCTCTAGAGATGGTATCACAGTCGCACACTTTAGATATATTGATATTTAGATTTGAACATCTATGTACTCGTAATGTATAATCTGATTTAGGGAGAGAAGCTTTACGTGTAGCAAACGGTACAAATTTGGTTTTACTGATATTTAGAGTTAAGAGGTTGGTATTTAGCCAATTCATTATAATGTGTAAGGCGAGTTCAGCATTTTTACGAGCATTTTCCCAAGTGCGACCGGTGATCAGCAGCACGGTATCATCAGCATATGCCATTATATTGCAGTTGGGAATAGAAAGACTACACAATTCATTGACATATACCAGAAACAAGGTAGGTCCGAGCACACTGCCCTGGGGTACGCCATAACTCATATAGGATTCTGAGCTGAAATGGGATCCTATTTTAACCTGCTGCGATCGGTCAGAGAGGTAACTAGTAAACATATCCAAGGCAATTCCTCTAATTCCATATAATTCTAACTTATTTAATAGTTTGGGGATTGAGATAGTATCGAATGCCTTCGATAGGTCAAGGAAAATGCCAATAGATTTAGTGTTAGTATTAAAGTTATGGATGACTGTATCAATTAAAGTCGATACTGCATCTGTAGTAGATTTACCAGGACGGAAGCCAAATTGATTAGGGGATAGGATGCTATTTTTATTCAGAAAATGTATAAGCCGTTTATTTAAGATTTTTTCAAGGATTTTAGAGAGGGAAGATAGCACAGAGATTGGTCTGTAATTTTCGATACTACCCCGATCCCCACTCTTATATACGGGGATAACCACAGCCTTTTTGAATACCTTAGGAAATACACCAGTAGAAATACACAAATTAAATATGTGCGTTAAAATAGGTACAATAGTGTGAGATGAATATTTCAAAATAGCAGTGGAAACGTTGTCCCAACCCGTAGCAGTACTGTTTCTCAATCCCAACAGAATATTATGAACTTCGATATTATCAGTAGTATAAAGTGCCATAGTACTTTGGCCAGTGTTGTGGGGGGGCGGATAAGCAATACATTGTGCATTCCGCGTATGGGATTCTGATTCAATTCTTGTAGCGAGTTTAGAACCAATGTTTGAAAAATAATCATTTACAACATTTACCGCACTTACAGGGTCAGAGAATTTGTTTAGCAACTGACTGGGACTATTATTCCTCATGTTTATATTAGCTGTTTCTTGTATTAATCTCCATGTAGCTTTAGGATTTTGCTCAGCTTTTTTAAATTCTGTTCTATAATATTCCCTTTTTATTTTCTTAAGCAAATTGTTACAAAAGTTTTTATAGCGATGATAAGTGGTATTTAAGATTATGTTATTCGCTTCTTTTTTGCATTTCTTATACATTTTGTCGCGGTGGCGGATACAGCGTAATAGTCCGGGAGTCATCCAAGGTTTCAGAATTTTCATCCTTGACGATATATTCACTATCGTTGTATGCTTATCGACTATACGAGAAACAATATCTACAAACACAGTAGCAGCCTCTTCTGCGTTTCTAGTAGCGAGAATGACTGAGAAATCAGAGCTTTCCAGCTCCCTGCATATTGCAACCTCATTTGTACGCTTTGCGGTGTGTCTCATATCATAATTATTCTCTTTAAATGTGATAGAAGTGAAGACTGGAGCGTGGTCTGTAATATATGAGTCTAGTACTAATGTCACATTAAGTAACTTACTTTTGATCATAATGTGATCAAGGCAGCTAGATAGTCGAGTCGGAAACTTATGTGCTGGAAGTAGAGCATGAGACGCAAGCAAATCGAGATAGCTGTCAGTGGATAAATTTCCATCATCAGATAATATATTAATGTTAATATCACCAATTAAAGCAATAGTATCATGGTTGCGTAATTTATATAGCAGAGAGTCCAGGCTCGTAGTGAAGTTATCTATATTTCTAGTTGCTGGGGAGCGATATACTGCCACAATAGCCATTGATTTTGAGAAATTGAGTACGAGGCAGTTTGCATCATCGAGGTCAGCCTCTTCACAATTATAGTTTAGTCCAGATCTGACATAAGCAACGACCCCATCGTTTTGGTTGCTAAACTTAGAATAAGATACCTGGTATCCCTGTATAGGGGGGATGCTTATATTTTTACTCAGCCAACATTCGGATAACAATATTAAGTCTATGTTTATATTAATTCGCTGAAGCAATATAAGTAAACTGTCATGGTTGCACTTTATGCTTCGTATGTTAACATGTAGTATAGAGAGGGACTTCTGGCGATCCTTAACAAACGTTATACATTGTTCAGGAGAGCAGATATAGGAATCAGAAGCAGATATACGACCAATATAGTCAGATAGATTTTGATTATCCATTTTACTTAATCGGGCGGAGTATAGAACAGTATAACAGTAAATATTGTTCTAGTCTCACTGTAAGATTGAACGTTGGTGAACTTAATAAATGTGAGTGGTTGGTGATAGAGATGTTGAGTGGAGATGTGTATTTGTGTATATCTTACAAAAGTTGTAGGATGAGTGTACGCACAATAAATTATGACATATACAACGCAAACAGTCTCAGGAATGTGATAGTTAAAAATTAAAGTATTATTCAAAAAATAACTAAGAAATAAATTTAAAAAAGACAGATAGTATTGTAGTCATTGAGTTCTTTCCTTCAGGCGAGCCAGGTCTGCTTCAGTCCTTATGGGAATAAGTGGGTCACCTTCTCTCTTTCTTAGAAAGATTTTCCCGTTAGTAATCCAACAATATTTGTAGTCAGCAATTTTTGCAAAGTCCCTAGCTAAGAAGTATAATTTCTTCATATTGTTGCTTAGATTTTCGGCTATATATATAGGCTTTGCAGGCCCCTTTAACTTAAGATGTTCAGTAGACAGTCGAGGGTTGTTCCTATTATACAGTTTGTAAGATTTTATAACCTTTTCTTTCAATAGAACACTGTTTAAGTCAACAATTATGGTTCTGTTTTTATCATCCTTAGACTGAGTACGAAATATGTCACGAACATGTTGTAGACCAATCGTTACATTCAGTATATTCCCGATTTGTATAATTCTTTCCAGTAATACTTCCTTGGTTTCACCTTCCGAGTAAGGAATATTATTAATTTCCAAGCAGGTTGAGCGCGAGCGACGCTCAAATAGATCCAGCTTTTGCTCAAGAATTTGTATATATGTAGTATTTTTTTGTCTCTCTTGTTCTAACTTATTTACTTGTTGGTTAATCATTTCATATTTTTCACTTAAATATTCTACCGAACTTTGGATACTTAGATTTTGTTTTTTTATGTCTTCCACTGTGCAGCAAATTCTATTTAATTGTATTTCTTGCTGTTCTTTAAAGTCCTTAAAGAGTGAGCGCATCTCCGACATAAAGTCACTCAGGTTTGAGTCTTCATGTTTACGTTTACTACGGCAGGCTCTACTGGATACCTTCGTGCTGGGGGCTGCTTCAGGCTGCTCGTAGCATAGGGAGGGTTCAGATTGACAGTGTTGTATCGGTGATGGAGTCAACACCAGAGACGGGGGAGAGCGTTGGACAGACATTTTTTCCTTACTCGTAGCGAAGTAAATTTTCCAAACTTGTGTCTTTGCGATTAATTAATGATCAGGCGCTTACTATATACAGCAGCGAGGCGCAGAAATGTAAAGGAATATGAGGGTATCTTAATAAGTAATATGAGTATTATAGCATGTCGCAGTACTCAATCAATTATAAAACTTAACGTGCACGTCACGATTAGCCTGTAGGAACTAGGATTATTACTCACTCCGATAGTCCAGCTGTACAAGAATCACTTTAGCAAATTTTTTGGCTACACTTATGCTTGGCACTATTTTTACTTATTTATTTTAAGAAGCACTAGTCGAAAAGCGTGTTAACTGGATGACGTCCGAGAGGGGTGGAGATGTAATTTGGCTTTAAACTAATAGCTGCCTTAGATATGCCGCTAGACGAACTTATACATGATTTGTATACTAAAAAATATTGTTATTCAACTTTTGTATCACAACTAGCTCTGTAATGCTTTCTACTAAAAAACCAACATTATGTTTATCCAGTGTCAAGCAATTTCGCGGCTTCACACGCGTCGGCTTATTTAAGAAGCTATGCGTCGCTTTTGCTATTCTATTAAATACGTATTCTTAGTTTCTATTAGTATTCTTACCAAATTTAGTCAAGAATACGTGTGACATTGTACTGTTCGCTGATGACACATCTCTTTTGTTTGAAGTCGACAGAGCCAAAACGAATTATGCAGATGTAAACAGTGCACTTGATCAGGTATTGAAATGGTTTAATGTAAATAACTTAGTCTTAAATGCACAAAAAACTAAATGTATTAAATTCACTTTACCAAACGTCAAACCTGTTGATACAAAGGTCATGGTAAATGGTGAAACTTTGGATATCGTAGAGTCAGTAGTATTTCTAGGTATAACCCTTGATAACAAACTTCAGTGGAGCCCACATATATCCAAGTTATCAGGAAAACTCAGCTCCGCGGCTTATGCAATTCGCAAAGTTAGACAGTATACAGACATAGAAACAGCTCGACTCGTATATTTTTGTTATTTTCATAGTGTTATGTCCTATGCTATTTTAATTTGGGGCAAAGCTGCTGATATAGAGAATATATTCACATTACAGAAAAGGGCTATACGATCAATTTATAATTTGGGACCCCGAGATTCGTTAAGAGAAAAATTTAAATCAATTGGAATTTTGACAGTGGCCTCACAGTATATTTTAGCTAACTTATTATTTGTGCATCAAAACATTGGATCGTTTCAAAAAAAATGTGATGTGCATAACATAAACACAAGGCACAAAAACAAAATTGTAGTGCCTGCGCATCGCTTACAGAAAGTACATGGCTCATTTTTAGGACAGTGCACACGCTTCTATAATAAATTACCAACAGAAATTGTAAACTTGCCCTTCAATAAATTTAAAGAGACCATCAAAGCAGTTTTGCTCAAAAAAGGATATTATACTGTAAGTGATTATATTTGTGATAAGGAACCCTGGGATGTATCTTTGTCGAAAAATTATTGTAAATAATCCCATTGGCACTGTACTTTTGCTACAATTAATTAATCTTAGTTTGATCTTTGCTTTGACTGGCTGGAATTTGCCATGCTCACAAATATTTGTAATATTTTAGTTATTATATTTGACAATTGAGCATTTGTGCTGTGTCCCATGGGCTTATATTCATGAGATATAAATACTGTAACCAAAAACATTGTATAATATATATTTTTTTAAAAGAGTAATTGTTGAGTTTCTTGCCGGGTTCTTCTCAACAAAAGCTACCTTCCGAACCCGGTGGTAACATTTATAATCATGTATAATGTATTTTGTGTCCTTCTGACGATTTGAAAGTACTTTGTAAGAAGTCTAATCAAATAAAGATATTTTTGAGTTTTGAGTTTTGAGTTTTGAGTAAAATTATTCATAAAAATAAAATAAATATTCTCACTTCATCCCAGGAGGGTCAGATCAGCAGATGCTTTGTGCCAACATGACAGATGGTGAGTCCATCGCTGTCCCAGGTACTATACGTACCATCTTTGAATTACTTCTCAGACATATTCCGGTTTCCTCACGATGTTTTCCTGCACCGTAACGCAGGTGGTGTGAAAATTAGTGTACATATGTTTTTAGAATAACAGAATGGTAGCAGCTTGCGTAGCAGGGGACTGCTCTAACCTCAAGGTCATTGTGGTCTTCACTGCACATATGTTTTTAGAAAAAATCACTGGTACATGCCTCTGGGATTTGAACTTGCGTCGCATGTGTAGCAGGTGACTGCTCAAACCCTACAGCTACCACGACCCTTCTGATTGTATCAGTGATATATTTCATGATTATGTCCACTGTCCTTGAATTAACCACCTCACTGCCAATTAGGTACTCAGCACGTTTATAGGTCAATATTATTATGCATATACGCCAGAATTCGAGCGAAAGTCAACCAGTTTAATAACGCTTTCGTGCTGAACCAGTCTCGGCTTTCTTCGATATGTGTAATAATATCACAGAGTTCTGCGACGTATGTTATGAATGGGCAGCGTTACATCGTTAGACCTTATTCTTTGTTTATATTTAAGGGATGATGCAGAGGGGATGGGAGGAGTGAGCAGAAGTATTTTGGGCCCTATATGGAGCGAGCACGAACCAATACATGTGCAGTTATCCCCACTATTTTCTACGAGCGCTCATAGCTCGTGACGGCATTCGTAATTATCAACTTATTTCAAATTATCTTTTCTTTAACAAAGTACTTCCAACTCTTAAGAAATCACAAGATTTTGCAGGATTATAAATGTTTCGTGGGGTTGGGAAGGTTGCTTTTACACAGAAGAAACTTCTTTTACGGAAGAAGTCATTTCATTTCCATTCTGCAGTACCAGTAGCTCCGCGGATATAGATTACTAGCCTGGCAGTTTCGTATTTAAACAGTACTGTGATTCAGAGTCAGACTGATTTTACATTTACTTAATCGCCTCTATTACTTTTCGTGCTCATAGTATTTCATAGCAACTATTTCACCTCTGGAACACGGCACTGCTCTAGTGTGATTGTATATCATAGAATACTGGCTCGTTGATTGAGTGGTCGCTAACGCTTCTGCTGAACAAGAGGTCTTGCCTCTAATTCTCAAGTTTTTCCATCTATAATTTCCCAGCTCCCGTCTCCTAAGACGGTGATAGACTCTGTCACGTACATACACTATACATAATTTAAATTACTTCTCAGACATATGCAGGTTTCCTCACGATGTTTTCCTTCACTATAAAGCACGTGGTATGCAATCACTGCACATACGATTTTTAGAAAAATTCGAACTTACGTGGCGGAGCAGGCGACTGCTCAAACCCCACGGCCACCTCTTCTGTCTTTTATGTAAGTTTATATTTTGGGCCGCGGATGTTATTCGTTAACCCCTGTGGCTTATCCCACACGCAGTCATAAAGGCACTCAAGGTTGTCGCACCGAAAGTGACAAAGCCTTGCCCGGCTGTTACTGCACTTTCCGGAACAAACGCCACTTGTATTATAATTTACTAAGGTTACGACTGTTAGAAGCTAATTTACGGCCATTAAATGGATATAAGTGCGACAAATAGAGGCATAACTTTATTAATGCAGATTACAACTTACAATACACACCAATCTGAATTTAAGACTTTAAGAAAACACTCAAAGCTATCATATGATCCCAGTCTACTTAGAAATAAAAGAAGGTCTGACAAAATTTGTAAGATAATCCCGTGTAGGCTTCAACTCACTAGGCGTCATTTTAATTCCTTGAGCTCCAGAATGTATAATAAGCTGAATAAAATTTTAAATATTTATCCTCTTTCCCTTCGGGAATGTAAGCGTAGGATTTTCAATTGGCTACTAGGCCTGAATTACTATGAAACAGAGTGCTTAATACTTAATTGAATGAATAATACATGCATAATGTATATACAGTGCACATTCACATAAATGTCCACTCAGTGACAGTCCCTAATATTAATTAATGTATACCCAAGCTTTGTCAAGTAACCTGAGTTGTCATATATAAATATATATTGTTATACATACACACTAGACACACGCGTGCACACACATACACATACACACACACACACACATACACATACACACACACACACACACACAAGCACACAACATATAATAATAATAATAAATACCTATCATGTTCCTCTGGAGATGGGCGCAAGCAACTGCTTCACAGTTTTCTTAACTATTGTAGTTGTTTACGATCTGTATTGTTATTAGACTTTATGTTGTTATGGTATTAAATAAATTCTTTAATTCTTTAATTCTTTAATTATGTATTTACTTCTATAGTTATGTAAATAGAAGCCGCGTTGGCCCTGGGGTTCCCGCAGTTGCCTACTACGCACGTTCGTATCCCAGCCAGTACCAATAATTTTCTAAAAACTTAAGTATAGTAATTTCATCTCACGTGCTTTAGTTTGCGAAGGTCAGATGGCAGTCGCTTCGTATAAAAATCAGGTGATCAGTCACATCGGGTTGAATCAAGTGCCGACCACAACAATGTATAGGATAAGGCCCGAGAGATGTGTGTGTGTGCTTTAGTTTGTAGGAAAACATCGTTAAGAAACCTGCATATGTCTGAGAAGTAATTCAAAGACAAAGTTAAGTGCCTAAGACGGCAATGGCCTCACCCTCCGTCACGTTGGCACTTAACCATATTAGATGGAAAATTGGTGTTGTTACGGGATGGCATGACCATGTTTAGTCATTATTTCTTTCTTATTTTTGTACAATTTTAAGATTTAACATTGTTTTCTTGAGAATATAATCAAGTTCTTACAATGAGGGAAGATACATTTTAGAAGAGACGGCACTGTTGGTCCTGTAGTAAGTACTTTTAGCTGACCTCTATGATAGCTGTCGCGGATTCGATTCACGAGTTGTATGTATTCAAGTTTATTTTTGTTTAACTGTAGTACGTGTTTGGTATTAAAAGTATAACAAAATGTACTTTATATACTTTATGCTTCGTATTTTAAATATGAATGTTCATATGCTCTTAATGAACATACGCCGTTAATGTATAATCGTAGGTATATATTTAACAACGGCATGTAATTTCGAATTTTAATAACTTCCTTAATGATCTGTACTCGAAATAAGTAATTTGTTTTGCAAATATTAATTATTATCATTGATCAAGTGCTACGTCCATGATAGTTCATTATGAATACTAATGAAATTAATTTTGAAAACAGACGAGATATTTCGAAGCTTAGAAATATAATAATTTGTATGTACCAAGAATAATACTAATCCCAAACATATTTAATTATTTATTTCTGCTGTTTAGTGAAATAAAATTTATTTAAATAATTATTATTTATACTTACTCCTTTATTATTAACACTAAGTCAACGGAAAGCACGTTGCACCGTTGGTCCTACGCCTGATCTCTCTCCGGTCGTGTCTTATTGCCTCTCATCGGACTATGAGAGTGAGGGAATAAAGAGTGCACCTGTGTTTGCGCACACACTTGTGCACTATAATATCTCCTGCGTACACGGCTAATCCTCGTTGAGATTAGCTGCCGTAACCGAAATTCAGTTTGGAGATCATCATCATTAACACTTTCTTATTATTGGAAATTTAAAGAACTTACCATAGACGGTAATGGAAATTACTTAGGTACATTGTTGCAAACTAAACATAAAAGGATATAAGCCGCTAACCAAGGTTTAAATGAAGTAACAAGGACCTTGCACTCTCTATGAGTAACCGATTATTATCTCTCGATCCGTTTGGTGTTATGAAACATTCAGCACTTAAAAATATATTTATACTGACCATTGAATAAAAAGCTTCGTTTGAATACTCAAGTGCGACCAGATAGAAAAAAGTTTAGTTTGAAGCTGACCAACTGGGGACTAATAATATAAAATTGTAAGATCCGACTAGAAATCCCCCTAATATTATAAACGTGAACTCACTTTCTAGCAAACTAAAAGAAGAATTAATCTTTACATTTTTATATCTTATACGTCAGAATAACACATAGGCTATCATTTATACAGATATACAGATAAAATACGTCTTACATGTAAAAACTGTATGAGAAACTGTATGGTAAAAACTGCGTAGACGGAGTCGCGGGCACCAGCTAGTATTGTGAAATTTAAGACGGATTTGAATGGAATATAGAATTTTACAAAGAATATTAATTGTAGCTTACGGGCAAAACCTAAGTCAAAGTCAAAGCCACAGTATTAGAACTCAGTGAACAATCCATTATAAATACAGTTACACACACAGACAAAAGGCGGCCTAATAAATGAATATAAAAGTAAATCTAACCAGCATCTAGACATCACACTCTAAAATAAAATAACGCAACAAAATACAAGCTAAGATAGCTTCGAGTCCAGATTATTATCTACGTACAGGAGCTAAATCACACCAGGAGATATGATTGTTCTTGTTTAGTTGTAATAATGCTTGTTCTAAATTAATAGAATATGTAATAATTCATGCTAATTTTCTCAAGAATTCATTTATTTGTCACACCTCATTTTTGACAGCTCATATTTTTAACAAGTGTATAGTGGACTGTATTTACTAACTCTAAAAAGGTTGGTTATACCTATGAACTCATTAAACATTCCGCCCACCAAGAAATAAACTGTTTCTTATAAACTCTATAACACAAAAAATAATCAAATGATAAATTGGTTACAAAATGACATTCATTTTGTAATCATACACAGTTTGTTAACTGGGCGTTTAAATATACCCGTTTTACATTTGACTGATACCACGCGCGTTTCATTGTCGGGACCAGTATGCTTCTCAATTATTCTACCTAGCAACCACTTAGCGGGGGGAATGTTGTCTTCTTTAAGAACAACAATATCTCCAATTTGAGGCTCAATACAATTAGAATTCCATTTGTATCGCTGATTTAGATTCACTAAATATTCTTTGTACCAACGTTTCCAAAAGTCACACACAACCTTTTGCGCTAAGCGCCACCTATCTAAACCAATTACATTACAGTTAGAATAATCTTTATCAGCAATATTTAACAATGGTTCACCAACCAGGAAGTGACCTGGTGTCAAGGGGAGAGGGTCGTTTGGATCGTCACTTAGTAAAGAAAGAGGCCGAGAATTCAAACACGCCTCTATCTGTGCAAGAACTGTCGAAATCTCCTCGAATGTGAATGTGTTAGTACCGACAACCTTACGCAGATGTGTTTTTGTACTCCGCACGCCTGCTTCCCACAACCCTCCAAAATTTGGTGCATGTGGTGGTATAAAATGCCACGTTGTATTCTCTAGAGTCAGCAACTTAGCGATCTCTTGAGGAATTGCCGACTTTGCACTGTTAAACATTTCTTGCAGCTCTTTATCAGCACCAACAAAATTAGTGCCATTATCACTAAATAGATCTTGGCAATGTCCTCTGCGTGAAGTAAATCTCCTGAAAGCAGCAATGAAGCCCTTCGCCGTTAGATCTGTGACCGCCTCTAGATGAACAGCTCTGGTCACCATACATACAAACAGACAAATGTAGCTCTTGTATGATTTAGCTCCTCTTCCAGGTGAAAATCTTATGTTTATAGGACCACAATAGTCAACTCCAGTGCTTTTGAAAGGCTTACTCGGCTTCAATCGCGCCTCGGGTAGAAGTCCCATCAATGGGGTAGACTTCTTAGTAGAATATCTCAAACAAGTGACACATTCTCGATAGAACTTTTTAGTTCTTTCTTTAGCACTAATAATCCAATATTTAGTTCTCAGAAAATTAAGCATCATTTGTGGACCTCCATGAAGTGTACGAATATGAGCATCTTTAATAATCAAATTGGTTAAATGATTTTTAGCAGGCATAATTATTGGATGTCTAGTATCGTAGCTCGCGTCTGATTGAGTTATGCGTCCACTTACTCTTAATATGCCTTTTTCGTCAATAAAAGGACAAAGTGTTCTCAACTTGCTCTTTTTAGGTACACAACTTTGACTCTTCAACTGTTTTATTTCTGTAGTAAATTCATTCTCTTGCAGTAGCTTAGTACATATTAATAACGTTTGTTGGATTTCCGATGATGTTATAAAATTAGGTAACTCAGGTCGCTCGTGTTTAGGTAATTTTAAGTTTAAAAATCTTCTGCAATAGGATAAAACTCTCAGTAATCTAGGTAAAGATGAAAATCTTGACCAAATAAAGTCACTCTCTTCATTAGCTACAACAGTTAAAGACTTTATTCTCTCTTCTTCAATTGTATCTTCTACTTCCTCCTTATCTATTTCTATGGTAGGTTCAGTCAACCAATTCGGTCCGCTCCACCACAACGGATGAGTCAACAGCTGATTGGGCTGTATAACTCTCTTCATGTGTTTCATGCTATAATACTCATCCATTACCTTGTTGTATTCTTCTCTAAGTTTTGGCTCTCTTAATAATTTTCTCTCTAAAATTAATAGTCTCCTGACAGCTATTTTCCTTGATTGTCCATATTGCAATTTGGGATCTTCATTTGAAAATGGTAATCTCACTACAAATCGTCCGTGCTCATCTCTAATGCTTGTAGAATCAAAAAAATCTTCACAGAACTTCTCAATCTTACTCATCTCTTTCTTTATCATGTTTGGCTCATCCTCAATCTCCCAGAATGTTTTGAGAAACTCATCCTCTTTGATTTCAACATGCATGCTCATTAAATTAGGTTTTATAAATTCTTCAGATTCTCTTACCGCTTTTCCCGATAATATCCAACCAAAGATAGAATTCTGCGCTATCAAACTCCCTTCAGATGATTGTTTGATTACTCCGTCCAGCAATATATCACCATAGACGTCCGCGCCTAGTAGAATGTCAATCTTTCCCGGCGTTGAGTAAGTAGGATCTGCTAAAGGTAAATGTTCAATCTCTGCCCACTTAGAAACAGTTAGTTTTGTTGCTGGAAGTAAAGAGGTTAATGAATGTAACACATATGCATTTACATGAATTGAATGTTCTGGATTATGCCGCGATTCAACACAAAATGAAACCGTGTATTTGATCCTCATACGACCATCTCCTAGCCCTGACACCCAGCCACTTACTGGTTTACGTCTAAGGCCAAGTAGCTGTGCTGCAGCCTCGGTTATAAAAGAGGCTTGCGACCCTTGATCTAACAACGCTCTTATAACTAATTGACAACCAGATACATTAAGCACCTTAACTCTAGCAGTAGCTAATAATACGCTGTTAGGCTTCATATCCCCTCTGGAAAACATTGTGGAAATATTTGTATTACCTCCATGTAATGTGCTCGCTCTCTCAATGGGTTGTGAAGTTTGCGATATGGAAGGGACCTCACTCTTTACCTGGTTCGCCTGTCGATCAAATTCTCTCTCGAAGTGGAGTAAAGTATGGTGTCGTTTTCCACACTTTCTGCAACTAAGTTGTTTTCGACACTTCATAACGGCATGTGTAGGTGACAGACAATTAAAACATAATCGATTGTTCTGTACAAAGTCTTGACGATTTTTTGACTCCATCAACTCGAATTGTTTGCAATTATAAATGAAATGGTTCTCATGGCACATCGCACATTTAATCTCACTCGTTTTTGGTTTACTCTCAATAGACATGTGAAATGTTTTCGGCTTACTTGGTTGTGATGGGCGCACAGTATTCGTATTCGTATCTACTATCTCTAATGTCCTAAATCTGTTCTCCAAATATTTTCTCAGTTGTTCCCATGTAGGTAAATCCTTGGTAACAGTATTAAGATGATGTTCCCATAACTTCATAGATTCTGGATCTAGCTTAGACACAATCAGAAACACAATGATAGCATCCCAGCTTTTCGTATCAATGCCCATGTTTTGTAGTGACTTTAAACAGGTAGATGTAGTGTCCAACAAAAGTCTAATTGAGTTTGCCGACTCGATGTGCAGTTTCTTTAATGCAAATAAACTCCTTAACACAGCATTGCAGTTATACCGCTTGTTATCATATCGCTCTATTAATTGTTCCCACGCCTCTTTGTAGTTAGCTTCAGTAACCGAAAAATTGCGTAACAGGTTAAGTGCTTCTCTAGATAAGTTACTCTTCAAATAATGTAATTTTTGAACCGAAGTGATACTATTGTTGTTGTGTATCAAGGAAGAAAACATATCAAAAAATGTCTGCCACTCTTCGTATTTTCCACTGAATGTTGGTAAATTGATTCTCGGTAACTTAATGTCACTGTTATTATTCCCGGTATCGCTATCAGGGTTAATCTTTTTTGTACTCTGTACTTCTGTAATGGATGGCGCAAGCAACTCCAAAGCCTCTCGTAGCATTGTCTTGTACTGGACATAGACCTCCTCAAACTCCTCATATTTATTTTGTGTGAAATAAGACTCTTTCCTTTCTTTAGAAGCAATTGAAACTATTTGCTTATGACCTTCTTTAAACTCTATGAATTGTTGCTCTAGTATCTCTATTCTAGTTTCAATGTAAGATTTCTTAATTCTCTCCTTTGGTGTTTTTCGATAATTCCTCTCAGATTTCTTTAAATTATCTAATAACTCATCTTGCAATAAATGTAACTTCTCGACGGTTGCCATTATTATAATAGATATATGTATGGGCTTCTCTCTCTAGTAGTAGTAATGAGAAATGAATCTCAACTCAACTCATAAAACTCTTGTTAGTATGTACTCGTAGTAGGACTCCAATTGAAAAAAGGTTTGTCCGCTCAGCTCTATATTAACTCGCTCTTGCTATTAATTAGCATGAATGTAGTTCTCGTAAATACTCTTTAAATACTCAAGAAATTAACACTTACGGCTTGTAACAAAACTCCATAATCTCCATCGCTCGTCAAATTATTACAGCCATTGTGTATACTCATGAATTGAAACTCTCTCATCTCCGATGCGTCGAATTATAATCCGGCTCGTTTTCGGACCATAATGTTTAGTTGTAATAATGCTTGTTCTAAATTAATAGAATATGTAATAATTCATGCTAATTTTCTCAAGAATTCATTTATTTGTCACACCTCATTTTTGACAGCTCATATTTTTAACAAGTGTATAGTGGACTGTATTTACTAACTCTAAAAAGGTTGGTTATACCTATGAACTCATTAAACAGTTCTGGTTACAAACGTATACAGATAAGCTTTACAAAATGAGACCTTGAAGTTTTCAAGATAAAGTCGTTTTTAATTATTACTGAGTAATTATAATTCGCAGCAAATTCAATTGAGTAAACAGTTTAGTAGAAATTGCCTAACGAATTTGAAAGATTATAATTATTACATTTTTTCTGTTGCAGCATGGAAAATAACTACAAACTACGTTTAGTGACGTCATGATCTATACATAATAATAAATACAATCGAATAAAAAAATGTATCTCTGGACGTCTGTGGCTAATCTTTGAAACGGCTGAACTGATTGTAACGGTACTTTCTGCAGAAAAATTATGTTACAAGGAGGAACTTAGGTTATGTTCTTTTAATGTAGTAAATATTATTCGTTAATCCTAAGCGGATAAATCCTAGGGGACCAGTTATTAAACGTCTACTTAATTGTTACTAAGGAAACAAATATTAACTTTACTATTTCTTTAAGGTCATCATCTCCCAGGCCTTATCCCATACATTGTTGGGGTCGGCATTTGATTCAACCTGATGTAGCAAATAACCTGAGATTTATACGAAGCGATTGTCATCTGACCTTCGTAACCCTTTCACGAGGAAAATCGGTAATCTGGGTTAAACCAGTTGTCGGAGTCTCTTAGGGCTCCGACTGACCTGTAACGATTGCCCAAGATGCTACTTTGGCAACCGGGACCGACAGCTTAACGAGCTCTCCGAGGCACGGAGGGAACTCGGGCGATCATCCATCCAACTACTAGCTTGGGTTAAGGTTGCTTAACTTCGCTGATTGAATAATATATATATAAGAATAATATGAGCAGTAGCAACTGTGCCACGAGCTCCTCCTGGAATATTTCTTTAAGTTATCCATATAAAATGTATGAAGCCAAAATTAGGTTCAAAGAAAGCTCTTCCTCAAACCGTTAGCAGTCACGACATATCTATTAACACATACAATGTTGCGTCTTCAGATTGCAATCTTGTACATGAAAGATAGCTAATCTCGTGACTCGCTCCCGTTATTTTGTAGGCAGCCGGGTTGTTAACAACATGACAGATTTACGATAGGTAAGCGCAATATTGTTATTATAGTTGTTGTTAGCGTGTCATTGTTTCGGGTCATACACACACGAGCAAAGGATCCGAGCACATATGTACAGTAACCTGGCAATATATCGCACACTCAGAACTTTAGGGGCTCAACTCCAAATTTTGAGTAAAGATCATAGATAGAACTAAAAATGTATGTTATACTAGAAGCTTTTTTGAAAACAAATCATAAAAAATATATTTTATAAATAGTTAAATATATAAATTATGAAATAGTCACAGTGTTAAAAAAATATAAAGTAAATTACTGTCAAAGTGTTTAATTAAAACTTGCCGACCTATGATTGCGATTTCCAAAAAAACAGATTTTTGATTGAGCCCCAATTTGTTCTCAGGGTGCGATATATTGCACATCGAACTCAGGAAAATGACAATCAGATTATTTCAGCTTCGTAGAGCGTTACCTCTATCGTCCGCGTTACTTCAATCGTAAACTATATCTATCTATTCAGATAATTCAAATTCTATTAGTAATTCCAAATCAGCAGTGTATCACTGAATGCATGTGAAAGTATACATGATACATAGAATAATTTTTTTTCTGTCTGTTTGCTCCGGCTTATTTCTGAAACAGCTAAACTGATTTTAACGGGCTTATCCTGACAAATAGCAGAGGTTACAAGCAATAACTTGGGGTCTCTTTATATAAATGGTTCTGCAAGATAAAGGTATCCATGAAATAAAATCAACGCCGCGTGAAACAGCGTGACATAGCTAGTCCTAGATCGTGAAAGAATTCTCGAAATCGGACGATTATTTACGTCCTACATACAAATGTACCTCTTCATAACATTAGTATAGAGTGGAATTTCTGTTAATCACTAGTTTTGTATAAATTACTCTCGCAATTCTATTGTTATTATTAAGGAATAATTATATAAGCACGACTTCAAAATTTGCTTTCATAAAACAGAGCTTACTAAACAGCTGACACAGTTTCTAACACGAATAGTTACAGAATGTGGTGTAAACAAGGCTTACACATTTTGTGGATCTGTTTCGGTAAAACAAAGGATGACATCTTTCTTAGAACGGTCAAATTCCGAACGCGCATAATTTACAATTACGCCTGGTAAAGGTCTCTATCCACTATACCGTGCTAGGACCGTATCAGATGTGGAAAATACCACGGCACGGTCTACCTTGCCCACTGGAATAGTTCAATCGTGTTATAAGCCCTTTTAAAGGTTTTATATATATATATATATATATATATATATAGCTGTTCGCTGTCCCCAACACTGGAACAGTGGCTCGTGCTCCCATATCTCGCTCGTTAACTGCACTCAATGCTCTCCTGGCATCGAACCAATCGATAATCGATCCGTCACACACATCCCCAGTACCATAAGTCACACACCAGTAGGGATGTGTTTGATCACGGATGTAACAAGCTATTGTGAAATTGATGTTTAATAATTTTTATTTTTATATCGTTAGTAATAAACAACCAAAATTACTGATTTTCACTTCAAAATTACAGCAAGGCATATCAAAGTACATATGGTACAGAATTAAAAAAAAAATCTGTTTTTCTGCCTGTCTGTTTGGTTCGGCTAATCTCCGAAACAGCTCAACTGATTTTATTGGAACTTTCACTGGCAGCAAACTAAAACCGCTACAATTAGTTATTGAATAAATAAATTTAGGTAACCAGTACGATGATCAGAAATATCTCGCCGACAATTATTGACGCGATGGTGCTGGTCTCATACATTTCAATGCAAAGTATATTTTTTGGTCTGACACGGTCTTGGCACGGTCATCGTATGGTACGGTATAGTGGGCAAAGACTTTAAGTTATATAATTGGACGAAACACGTCTAGCCACACTGGATAGTCTAGCTAGATATTATTTTTAAGTTACTCATTCACTACATACTTCTATGTAGGTTAAACACCTTTTGTAAACTTAACAATACAGGCCTGTAACGTTCATCTTGTTGTTCGATATGTAATTTTGTAACTTATTGTTCAAAATTTCAATAGCTCGTATTGTGAAACGACAAGTTAAACCGCTAATTAAACCTAGATTCACTTAATAGTTGAAAGTTCAAGATGATGTTACGATAGCTATTAGAACGGGTCTAATATTAATCACAGTTGAGTTTTAATAGTTAATAAGTAGGTTACTACATAATTTCTGTGCTTGTGTTATGTAGGTACGTGATATAAAGAAAAAATATCTAATATATACAATTTCCATGTCACAATGTTAGTTACCATACACATCCGAAACGGCTGGACCAACATCTATTTTTCATACCGCTAAGCTAATTCTCACGTCTCTCTATTCTACCTATGTGTTTAACATAGAACCTCCTCTTTTTTAAGTCGGTTATATAAACAAGTATCTATCGAAATCAGTAAATTAGTCCAATACGTCCTTTGTTACAGCATCTAGGCTAACTACATGCGTAGGAACAAGTGTTGAGTTAGAAAACTATTCCAAGCTTACAAGGTGACAAAATGACACCTACGTATCGTATATTATAGCTGTTTATTTAATTTAAGTACATCGAAAGCCTTTTTAACAAGCATACGGCCCACTTGATTGAGCCTAATCGTCTTGAGAATAAAGAAAGGTTTGAATTGTGAAGTCTAGCAATACTATTGCAATATACAGGACGATACAAAGCTAATGACACAATACATACAGGTTGTAAACGGTATTCAAATTAAAACGAAAAACATTGTATAATATAGTATTTTTTTAAAAGAGTAACTGTTGAGTTTCTTGCCGGGTTCTTCTCAACAAAAGCTACCTTCCGAACCCGGTGGTAACATTTATAATCATGTATAATAATGAATTTTGTGTCCTTCTGACGATTTGAGAGCTCTTTGTAAGAAGTCTAATCAAATAAAGATATTTTGAATTTAGAATTTTTAAAATAATAGTCATAGAAATTATGAAAAACATCACTATATTTCTCACTTCCTATGATTTGAATCAGAATAGAAAGAGAATTCAGTTATACACGGGAGGATTTTATAGGTACGTATATATATGCTCACGTCTGTATTCCCAAAGGGTAGGCTGTGCTTAAAGTACATTTCGCCAGTCCCGTGTCAGCGATTATCATTAACCGGGCGCTAATCCAGACTCCGGGAAACTGCTATTGGGAAAATAACAGATAAAAAATGCAATAACACATTATTTAATTTTTTTTCGAATTTTATTTTGTTTTAGTCATTCTATGAGTATCCCAATTCCTTAAACAATAAAGTTCACTGACAGATGTCAAAGACAAATTGAAATTGTCAATGGTCAAATGTGGCAAAAAAATAATACTTTGAGGTTCGAACTTAAGACATCCGCGTGGCCTGCAGTAGCATTTTCGACCACTAGGCCAATGAAGTAGACTAAAGGAATATTTCTTGCTATGGAGTAAAATGGATGTGAAATTTGTCAAATCTTATTGCATGATTAAATTACGTACTAACTTGTTTCATTAAATCATAATGAGGATTTCCATTTGAAATTTCCCAGTTGCAACCCGTAGTCTAGAATGTTGCCCGATTGATTTAATGACTGCCTGTCACCAATAATGCCGGTTGCCAATTTAACGTCTTTGACAATAGTTACAGGTCAGTCGGAGGCTTAAGAAAATCTGACAACTGGCTTCACCCAGATTACCGAATTTGCTCGTAGAAGAGGTTACAAAGGACAGATGGCAGGCCCTTCGTATAAAAATCAGGTGACCAGCCACATCGAGTTGAATCAAGTGCCGACCATAATATATATATGGGATAAGGCCAGGAACGATGATGATGTCACCGTGTAATAACTAGAATAAACTTATTGGGGAATATAAGGGAATCTTGTAATATGGGTACGAGATAAATGATAAATAATCCATGCAATAAATACTAAAAATGTTTGTCATCGACACAATTAACTCAATGCAAATTAGTTGATTAACTGGAAACTACGCTACCCTATCCGCCCGGGTTTACCCGACGGTTGAGGCAACAGATGTTGTAAGTAAAACCCAAACATCCTTTCACCAACGCGTCCCTGGCTATTTAACAGCGTCATGTTTACCGGCCGTGGTGGTCGAGTTGTTTTAGTAGTCGCGTGCAACGTGATTCGAACCTCAATTGTCCATGAAGCTTTACATGAAGGATAACATCAAAATCAAATTCAAGAATACCTTTGATCTGCGCGATTTGATAAGATTTCTTATAAAGTAATGTCAAATCGTCAGAAGGACGAATAAAAAAGTACATTATACAGTATTATGAATGTTACCACCTGGTTCGGATGTTTGCTTTTGGTGAGCAGAACCCGGTCTGGAAACTCAGCAATTACTCTTTTCAAAAATATGGGATGTGACGAAACTGTATAATATGTCTAAGATAAATTTCAAAGTCCTAAGGGTAGTGTCTGAAAAGGACAAAGCGTCAGTCAAATGTAACACCTTTGCTTACTCAGGAGGCTGCTGTGTACGAGTGTATATTTCAGAGGCACAATTTAGTCTAACTGGAATAACGTAACTTCAATTTCGTCTTAATCATTGGATGAGTTGGATCTTTAGTTTTCTAGTGAATTTATTAGTCATATCGATATGTATCAACATATTATAAATTAATCGGATTACGAGTAACAATGTTGAATGTATACTATCAGAATTTTTGAATATTGCCAAGTAAAAAAGATTAACATTTGATCAGCTACATAATGCATCTGAAGGCTTAAAATGCTGATTACCTTTGAGTACAAAGTTATATAAATCAAAGTAATTATATCCACAAATCTAATATCTTTTTTATTTCAAAGGTCGCCTGTTAATTTTATTGCCTGATCATAAATGTGCCTTGACATTTCGTATTAGGTGGCGACTAACCGACAGACGCCATATAATAAAACCACTATAGTTATAAATGTATGCTAATTATGCACAGACTCAAAATAAGGATAATTGTAGCCTCTAAGAAGTGATGTAAAAAGAAGACATGTATGCTAAATGAGACAGTTTTATTGGTTATATAATTAACGCTAGCGATGCGCGGTTGCGAGATGTTTCAAAACGAAACAATCGGATTCGTTCAAACTTTCCATCGAGTCAGTTGTCATGTTACCCTGACAATGAATCGAATCTCGATTATCAAGAGGTTTTTCGATTGTTTTGATGCAAGCGATTGGATTGTTCGATGAGTGGAGATTACACGCGAGTCGGACTCGCTACCAACGTCTACGATTGAAAACATCGCGATGCAGCGATGTTTGAACAATCGATACAATCACGATTAACGTCTCACCATCGCGCATCACTAACTAACGTCAAAAATAATTAATTATATACTGTATGAACTCAGCTAGTATTTTTCCTATCTACATGTCACTACGCGAAACTTAAGGATAAAAGACATAATAATTATAATGCAGAAAAAACTGATTATCGAATTAGCAATTGTAATTTATTTTTAAACTTAACTTTAAAGGTTAATTATTTGTTTAGTAATATAATAATATGGAAGATTTTTTATGTTTTTTTAAACACTAAATGGATTTGAAATATTACTCTTGTTTACGGTAGCCAGATTAATGAGGAATATTATATATAAGTGATTTATAATTAGTTAACACAAATATATTATTTACAACTAAATACCTATAATAGCATGATAAAATTAAGAATCAAATGATAATATTCACGTATATATATCGCAACTTTTGTAGGTACTATTCATTCGCGCGACGTCGATTACTATAAACGTAACATATCTAATCTATACAGATACATAATATAGAAGTGTCTATTTATAATTCCAAATTAAGATACAGACACCTGATGTGACGAGGAGATGACTAAGCCTACATTTGTGTAATAAAATAATTAGGGTCCCGCGAAATCATGCCACCCATGGAATAAGGTCTGCGCGGCTGCAACCGCGGAGCACAGCTAGTGGTACAATAACCTTGGTTTACAATAATTTACAATAATCTCAACGAGCCTTAAATATAAATACAAATATTTAGTTCAATCATGTTAAAAAAAAGCCGTGGTGGCCTTGAGGTTGGAGCAGTCGCCTGCTGCGCAAGCGACGCAAGTTCGAATCCCAGTGGGACCTGTACCAATGAGTTTTTCCAAAAAAAACTTATGTAAAGTGATTTCACACCACGTGTTTTACGGTGAAGGAAAACATCGTGAGGAAACCTGCATATTTCTGAGAAGTAATTCAAAGACGTATGTATAGTGCCAGAGACGACGACGCACTCACCATCTGTCACGCTGGCGCATAATCATCTTCGGAGTAAAGTGGGTGTTGTGATCACAGCATCTCTGCCTACCCCTTGGGAGAATATAGGCGTGAGCATATGCATCATGTTAAAATACCTATAGCTACTTGTTATTGTAAACTATTTTAGTCACAACACTGTTACATCAATTAGATCTATAAATCTTATAAACGTGTAACTCAGTTCCATAACAATCGCACTATTATGTTGTCAGTCATAAACGTCTTGTCTTATCCACGACACTCGGTTTTACCCGCGTTAGATTAACAATATGATCAATGTTACTTAGCAATAATTGATGCTTCGGTCCTATTAATCGCAGTGTGCTGCTATAAAGCCTTCTTCGGTAAATGAACTATTTAAAGCATTTTCTTTAATTCAAACATATAGTTGCTGATATTAGCGCGTTTAAACAAACTAGTTTTATAATATTAGTAGAGATGGTGTAACGCGCGTGGTTACGTTACGTGGCGAGATAACGTGAGGAAGCCGAATATCTTCCTCCTTTCAGAAGAGAATGTTAGTATTATTTCGTTAAGTGTTATGATCTTTTGTTTATTTACTATGACTCTTTTGTTTTATTTGGTAATTCTTCTTCAGTATATCTTAATGTGGATTACTTCCGATCTTTATGTCACGGATATAATCGTTAGCAGTGCATGTTATAATAATAAAAGAATCCACTAAGATTTATATAGATTTTAGAAATTATTGACAGTAACATGAGTGAGTGAGTTAAGTGCAGAAAAGAAATTCAGCACACCGGTGGTAATCGAGCTAATCGGTAATACAATCTACAGGAAACGTGTATATGACTGTGGGGAAATACGAGGTTTGTGCTTAAGAGACGGCTGCAGTCCCACACATGTGTCACACACTTATCTACGATTGCAATTTGTGTGTGATGATAATAAGGATGATTTATTCAGTTTAATATATCATCTCAGAAGAAATAGAGGTAAGCAGTTCAGGTGGAGTCGCAAAGTTATAGACTGGAGACCAGGGCAGGGTCGACGGCGTGGGACGGCAGGTGAGGTGGGCAGGCGATATAGCCCGAATGGTGGGAAAAACTGGACTCAGAGGGCCTAGTAAGAGTTTTCATTGAGTTTTTACAAGTCATTGCGTCGACTTAAACGCAGATTTGTATAGGATCGGATCAGCGCCGTCTGTCGACCTAAAGATTACACTATTGTGAGCCTATATAAATCTGCGTTTATGTCGACGCGATGACTCCTGACGGCGATTTCAAAAAAACTCGCGCTTGGCACTCATAAGGCCCAAGACAGAAATCTGTGGCGTGCATACAAGGAGACCTACTCAACAGTCGTTGATTTCAAAAATACGAAGATGAAGATTCAGTTAAGGATCTTGTTGGTATGGTAAAGTTACTACTGAGACAGCCTCGCAACTGGCTGGAGACTAAAAATCTTCTATGTTTCATTAAAAAACCAATTCATTGCTTCCCTTACCACGTTTGGTAACTCTTATGAGAAGGCGTGAAGATATATTTATATAGGTGAAATACTCTCAAATTTGGAGACACGCGTCGTACAATCTGTTCTACTTGTTTCATTTCAATACCTATTGAATTATAGGTTTTCTTATAACGCAAGTTTAGGTTTTTAGTTACGTCCCTCAAAATAACCTTTTAATGTCGACCTTCAATTCTCCATTTTGATGACAAGCGGTTCACCCACTATATACCATATTGGTAACGTTCGAAAACATGATGGAAATTTAAATTTTCTTTTGGTCAGACTAACATTAGTGACTCACGATTCAAAAAGTTTCATATTTTTATGCTATCCGTAGATAATTTATTTTTAATGCTCATATATGTAAAGTGTTGCTAATCATTTAAAGTCCCCTGTATAAGGATTTTGCTACTATTCATCCGATGGATGTTCACTGCCTCTCCGATAAATCCACCTCGACCGATCAAATCCCAACTGCGTCCAGCGTTTACCAGTCACTTTGACCAGGTCGTGTTTCCATCTAAAGGCCTAAGATTTGGCGTATAGTGTATAATCCACTGTAGAGCTTTTCTGACCCATCAGCCATCAGGGGGCTGACTAAGATCGTTAAAGAAATGTGTATTAGAACATCTTAACTTCGACGTTCAATTTTACGGTTCTAAAATGAAACTTCAAACATCAGAAGTTCTTAATACGCTCTGCTTAAACCGATGATAGTAGGCCCCCAGTTCGTCAATACAATTGCCTTATTTTTACGGCTATAAAGCTTTAGTTCTTATGACAAAACATCGCCTAAGATGATCCTTGGATCAAAGGAGTTCTCTTTCTGTAATACGGATTTCAAAAGGGATAGCTTTAGTCCGGGTTTGGTCTAGTCTTGGCTTAAACCATATTTTCTAATAAAGGAGGTTCTGTTCGGATATTAAACCCACGGCTAGAATTAACTTCATTCATAAGTGAATAAGACTCCGCAAATTACTAATTCATGTATTTTTGAAGTTTGTGTATATTATATGCATGTATTCACAAAAAAAAAAAATTTATTGAATTAAGACTTAATTATATATACAAAGAACAATACTTAAAACCAATTCACTTAAATTTAATTTGAAATCTTTAACCAATTCTAAAGTCATGGTTATCTTACAATGTTTCGAATTTGTCGTGAATTCTC
This sequence comes from Watsonalla binaria, assembly GCA_929442735.1. NCBI lineage: Eukaryota > Metazoa > Arthropoda > Insecta > Lepidoptera > Drepanidae > Watsonalla > Watsonalla binaria. The sequence continues at coordinate 11,064,175 of OV838921.1, read as the reverse complement.
ACCCCATGACACGCTCTATGCTATGACATATTTATCCTAATACTTGAACGCTAATAACAAGTGATTGGAAAAACACATTCAAGCAATCACCAGACTAGTGATGTAATAACTCTGAACCAGTTAGACCGCCAGATAACTGAAGGATATCATTATAACTTAACTTATGTAAGCTTAACTTGACAACATCTAGGCTTATCTGCTACGCACTAATTTCATAAGAATATAAATATGCATTTATACTTAGATTAACTGTGTGCAATATACACTGACCTCTGCTACCGCCTAATAGGCGTCGAATTAGTACCTGTTTGATAAGCTCTGTTTGGACGTTTTTTTTTGTTCGTGCGCACTAGCTATAGCTATATAAAGATAGAATTTAATGAGCAGTCATGAAATTAATGAATAGAGAGGAAGATCACGTCATCGCTTTATAATTATTAGCATTAAAATTTAGTGTGTCTATTTGATTGGTTGGTTGGGTTACCAATGGATAGGGAGGTAGGGCATAACTGGATCTCTTATTCAATTTCAATTTAAATTTATTGCTTTAAAACATATTCTTAATTTAGCACTTACAGGTACTAACAGGCACTAACAGTAAGACTATAAATGAGCAATATGTACCCTGTTGGGCACAGCAATTTTTGAGAGAGGACTTAAACTAGGTATATTATATTTACATTTTATATTATTATATTATATGGTAACTTATTATAGGTACCTATATTTGTATATATTTAAGTATATAATTTCGGTTTTATTTAATGTATTATTATATTAATGAATTCTTACAATATTTGTTTGATATTTGGTGCTGTCCGACATGGGACAGTACCTTTACCTTACAGAAGATCGCAACCGAATCTTTTAAGTAGGAGTGTAGTCACTATGCTAGTAATAGCTGGCATTATATTAGCACAGGGATTTCATTTTTAAAGCTAATGAGCGAGTGTGTGTAGTAACCGCTTAACATAATCATTCAGCTTTTTATAAATTTTCTCTACAGATATATTATTGATCTTTATAATATACATACATATGTATCTTACATGTATGTCCTAGCTCTTTAATAAGCGCTTGGTGGGTTAACGTGAAGATGATTAATCGCTCAGATTCAATAATCGAAAGACATTTTTATCAATCACTTTTGAAATGTGAACACGATCTAAACATGACGTTATTGACTGTAACCGATCGAGTCACGACCAAAGAGTGAGCCCCTGTCTCCTGACACACGAGACAATCGAATAACGATCGATTAAATCTTTGTCACTGTAACGATTCTGTTAAATAATCGCGTCAGGCGAAACAATACAATTTCTAGTCACTTTTGACCTATTTTTGAACACTTTAAAATTATATAATCGAATTTTTAATGCACTTAATGTTAGGTGGAAGGAATAAAAAAGGTGTTTTGTATTTCTCGATTTGAAAGTCATATAATACCACACTGGTACCAAAACAATAAGACTTAATTCTGAAATGGTAATTTTAATCGAGTTTTTTTTACAACATCTAAAAATAATTTAAGTTAAGAGCAACTATTAGGTTGTTCATCAAAGTCCCCGTTGCAGACGGAAAACGTACACTTTTTCATTTAATTCATATTATTATGTTAATTCATATGTTCATCATCCTCCTGCCCTTTTCCCACGTTATTTGTGGTCGGCGCAATGTGTTCTTCTCTTCCATTTCTCTCTATCAGCCGTCATATCTGTATTCACTCCTATTTTAGCCATATCATCTTTCATACAATCCATCCATCGTTTCTTAGGTCTTCCTTTCCCCTTGTAACCATCCACATTCATAAACAAAACTTTTTTGTCAACATTATCCTCATCCCTCCGCCATATCCATATCCATACCACGACAAATGTTTATTCTTCAACTTGTCAGCTTATATACTCATTCCTTACCTTGTCAAATCTCGTTACGCCACACATCCATCTCAACATCCGCATTTCAGTTGCATGCAGCTTTCTTTAATCCGTCACCTTTGTGGCCCAACATTCTGATCCATACAGGACGGCAGGCCTTACTATGTTCTTATTTCTGGTTAATTCATATGTTATACACATGTATACATTCATTTTATTGATTTCGTGTAAGATGTGCTTTGGTAAATACTACTTATTTATCTGTGCTCCTATTATAGTTACGGGCAAGTACCTTTTTTATATATATTTGAATTAATTTAATTCAAATTTATATAAAATTGTATAATTATTACAACTAGCTTCTGCTTGCGACTAGTCCGCATGGAATAGTTACTTTGGGCTAACACTAACTTTGACCCGCGATTGGTCTTAGCATTCCTCGATAAATAGGCTTTCTAACACTGAAATATTTTTCAAATGAGACCAGTCGTTCCTGAGATAAGCACGTTCAACCAAACAAACAAACTCTGCACTTTTATATATTAACTAGCTGTGCCCCACGGTTTCACTCGCGATAGTATACCCAAGGTTATTTTAAACTTTCATCCCCTGTTTTATCCTCTTGGGGGTAGAATTCATCAAAATCCTTTCACAGCGGATGCCTACGCCATAACTTCTATCTGCATGCCAAATTTCAGCCCGATCCGTCCAGTGGTTTGGGCTGTGCGTTGATAGATCACTATGTCAGTCTGTCAGTCACAGTTATAGATATTTAGAATAAATATATATAACTTAGCATCGTTCTTTGGAAATGAATAACAGCCTTACTCTAAAACTGAATCAAGTGATCACATACCTTCAATGATTGCAAGGTTGAGATGGACCGTTACCAATGCATATCACGATATGACCTACCATTCTCCGAAGTAATCGAATTCTGAACATTTCACATGATCATTGATAACCGTGGGAGCGCTAAATCATTTACTATACCTTGTCCAAATAATAAATGAAAACTGAGATACAGCCAAAAAGTGATGCACTATGTCGTCATTCGATTACGCAGCGATTATCGATTACATAAACTCACACCTGTATTCCATGGGAGTAAGCAGAGACTACCGCTCGCCACATGTTACGATCCTTGCATACTTCTTTCGCTTCGTCCACATTCATGCATTTCTGCATACACTTCCGTCGAATACGAGTGCTCCGAATTTAACCTTACTGAAATATATTATCGATTCAACGTATAAATTGATATTCGATTACTTTTCATGTAGTGTTTATTGTTTTTATTTATTTCTTTAGAAGTAGACTTCATGTAGACTACTCACATGTAGTAAAGTGATCTTAAATGGTGAAGCAATCGACGTCATCCATGAAGTTGAAAAACTGTTTCCCTAACACTACATATGCTCCTTAAATGATGGTACAGCGATTCCTCTTGGGGGCCAACTATGATCGATTAACTCCTTAGCTTTGATGTTTGATTTTACGGTACCAAAATGAAAAGTTAAAGCTCAGAAATTCTTAATACACTCTGCTTAAATCGATGAAGGCGTCCAGTTAATCGTCGAATATGCTGTTTGCTCGATTGCATCTGTATTCTAAAAAAGGTGCTTTACCAAACTACCGAATTATAACAATCACTTGTTACATGTAAAACTGAAAGTCAAATCATAACAAACAAGATAAATGATCATTATTATGATACAACAACTAATCTAGAAATCTTCCTCAATTCGAAAATAGAAGAGCACAGATTAAATAATGACACGTTTCATAATGTTATTGAGAATTTCCGCCCATCGGAAGTAATGCATAACTTATGTGCGAGAGTTAAGTCGGTCAATCCGTGAAAGGATACAGATTATCTAACATATTGTATAGGTCAGAGGCTATATATTAAAAATAAGATTTGAAGCGTATTGTTTCCTTATCGTATTGGAAGTCATTTTAAATAATTTGCAGTAGCCACAAACCAAATGTAATTAAAAAAGTATATAAAGAAATTGAGGAACATTTCAAACGATCTGAATGAGAATGTTCAAAAGGAGTCTTTAATGATTCGAACAAGGAACACGGTTCAAACGGAGCTTGAAGATTTGAACTATGAACGTTCCCAATTTTAAGGGAACGAAAGAGCCAGTGACTGTCATAAGCTGTCAAGTTGGTATTATTCCTCTTTTAAGCGACTTCAAAAAAGGAGGAGGCTATCAGTTCGAAAGCATGTTGTATTTCTTTTGTTTTTCATTTATTTGTGGATAGAGCGGGATAACATCGCTCGAAATACAAAGCTGCCTGATTGAAAACTATACCTTCACTTAATCGTAGATAAATAATTGGTAGCTATCTATGTAGAACAGAGGAGTATTGTTATACTACCTTATAAAAACCTCAAACAAGAAACATTGTTGTCTAACAGGTCTCGATACTATACATACTCAATGTATTGTCAACTTGTGCGACAAAAAGAAGGGATGGACAATTACTGAAGGAATTGAGCCGGCATGAAGAGGCTAATTGCCGTAACACGAAACAATTTAGCCTCGGTAGTAGAAAGGAAGCGGTCATCTTCGGCGATTTGAGCACAAACCGGACCAAGGCCGGGAGTAGGTTATTAAGGCGACGCCAGATTCGTGTACCGAAGTGTCTAATTGAAAAAATAAATACCTACGGAAGAAAACCTATAATAATGATGAGAGATGAAGACATTTTTTTTTTATTTATAACTAGCTGTGCGCCGCGCCTTCACCCGCGTAGACCTAATTTTATGGGTGGTCCACGGAACCTTTGTTTTTTTTAAATAAAAGCGACGCCAGATTCGTGTACCGAAGTGTCTAATTGAAAAAATAAATACCTACGGAAGAAAACCTATAATAATGATGAGAGATGAAGACATTTTTTTTTATTTATAACTAGCTGTGCGCCGCGCCTTCACCCGCGTAGACCTAATTTTATGGGTGGTCCACGGAACCTTTGTTTTTTTTAAATAAAAGTAAGCTTAAGTTACTCTTTGTTACAGTAGCTATCTGCCAGTAAAAGTCCCGTGAAAATCGGTCTAACCGTTTTGGAGATTAGCCGCATTTAACAAACAGACAGACGGAAAGCCAGATAAACAATTAGAAATAATATTTTTTTGGGTCAGTACTTTATATATTTTCACATGTATTTAGTAAAGCACACTTCAATTGAATTTATCTGTATAGATGTATAATTTGAATACATAAAGTCCTAGTGCAAATGCGTTTATATAGAAAAACAGTATTACAGTTTTATTTTAGCTAAAAACATGTATTACATTTTAGGTGAATTTCTGAACAGTTAAAAATACTAACTACGTGTAATCATATACCTTATACCTAATCACAACAGCATCCTCTTAGTACGTTCTCCGGAGTAAAACATGAAGCCATTATCTATGCAGCAGCACAATTTGTTACTCATGCTTATAGAAAAATAACTAGCATTAAAAACTAATTAAAAAGCTAATGATCTAGTCTGTACCCTCTTAAATATACGTCTAGCATGAATCCATATCCAATATAAGCTAAGTGACCTCAAAAGTAATACATAATTACAACCATAATTATACTTACGCGCTTTACAGTACTGAAAGGTTGAATTTGCATCGGTACCTGTTTAAGCCTATCACTATTGAGTGATGGATGAGTAAAATCGCCTTGGTATTTGAATTTAATGTTATTCCTTGTCTATGGGCGCTTATTGCAATGATAGTTCCGATGTGTAACAGTGACAGATGGTTACACGTGATATACATGTCTCATAATGTGAGTCAAACTATCATGGCAAAACCAGCTCATGGTAGGATGGTGGTTAATGTTCAAAATTAGACCTTTTCACTACGGTATTTGATATGCAAGAAATACAAAATTGATAGTCTTCGTATGTTTTTATATAATGAAATATAAGGTTATCGGTAACTTCATCAAAACATTCAGATCTATGATTAAGATTGATTTATGAAAGTTATAGAATGCTATGATTATGAGATATACAGTATGGTAATCAAGTTTATAAAGTCAAGATCAACATATCATGTGAAAAAACATTTAAATAGTATTGGTTTAATAAATAGATATTCACGATATGAACGTTAGCACTAAAACTTGTCTACTTATAAATCAAGTTCTTTTTTATTATATATATATGTTAAATTTGTTATGCACAAACTACAAAAAAATATCATCTAGTAAAACAACTTATACGTAATATAATATGACATGGCGTTTAATAAATATTCATAGTTATTTTTCAGACGCTAGCCCTGGTTATACGCCATATTGCCCTCAACCTTATGTTCACCTGTTACGACACTTCACAGCTGTTTAAAGCAAAAATATTGCAGGTTATTTGGGGTGAGCAAATTTAATTATCATACGTAAGCAAAGGGACCATCCACAAGCCAGGCGGGTGTCATGCCTGATTAAAATGTTCTAGTTGGGAACTTGTAATATGATGCACTCAAATGCGCAGAAAACTTGCAAAGCGGAATTTAGGTTCGCAATTGTCAGGACCAGCGCCATCTATGTAGCAAAAGTGTTGTAGCAACACTTACGACAGATACTGACAAATATCACCAAACATTATCTTTGACATCCATAAAAAGGTTACCTTATACTCTTCTCAGCTGGAAATCCCCGAATGAAAAAATTTAAATGAAGGATCAGTTTTTGTGAATGCCATTAGGAAGGCGTACCTTTTGAAACGGCTGACATTTTGATGATGGCAGTGCGACATTTATGACACTGATAGCATCGTCTAATCTACGATACCTTGGGAATTGTGTGAAGGCGAACAGGATGCTTACATGTTAGCATTTTATTGTTAACTTTCATTATATGACTGCTTATCTAGTGCTGCTACTGCCAACGCGAGGGTTCGATCTCCAAGAACAGCCCGGAGTCTGTAAATTACAATAGGCTCTCCCCTTATTACACGGGACTTAAACATAATCGATTGGAAAGTACAGTGACTGAGATGTGAATTCATGAATTAGCTTTTGTCATGATGCTAGTGGAAACGTTGTGCGGAGGTTTGAGGAGTGAGGACAAAGCTTCAATTGAGATTTTGTAAAAACGATGGATGAATTACGTGAAGGATGATACGGGATATAACGACTGTTATATAGATAAAAGATTAATTATTAATAATGAATGGATGTGATGATTATAATATAGTGGCAGTTTTGCTTTACCGACAATTATATACATTAGTTGCATCGATGAAGTAAAAAAAATGCTTACGTATTATTGCATCAAGCTTTGAATTTAAATTAATCGTTCGACATTATGCCGAAATGCCAGAGGGCTGTAAACAAATATGACCAACAAAAAAACGAATCATTGCAAAATATATCGTCGCATAATGTACCGTATTCGTTCTGTAATTTTGTATATAATTGGCGCAATTGCTGTGAACTTTACAGAGATACACATAAGGCATCGACGAGTTCGAGAGATGCTTTCCTTGCCATTTATTGCCGTATAAGTCGTGATATGGACAGTCATCTGTGCTTGGGTCACAATAAAATTACGGTCACATCCATAACAATCTCAAACAAGCACATACTTTTAACTCTGTATTGTAATATTTAACCTGATAAAAGCATTAATTTTTGCTAAAAGCCTCTTTAGAGTTTCGTAGCCAAATTGCAAAAAACGGAACGCTTATGAATTCGTCATGTCTGTCTGTCCGTTCGTCCGTATGTCACAGTCACTTTTTTCCGGAACTATAAGACCTATAATGTTGAAACTCAGTAAGTAGGTGTATTCTGTGAATTAAGATTTTTGGGTACTTAGAATTTAAACTAAAAAAAAATTTTCGTCAAATCCATACGTGTGGGGTATCTATATAGATCTTCAAAAAATATATTGAGGTTTATAATTTTTTTTTTCCTAACTGAATACTTTAGGCGAGAGACAAAACAAAACTTTACGAGAAATAAAAAGTGTGTCCCTCTGTAACTTATAAAATAAGAGAATTATAAAGCTAAAAAAAATATTTTATTTACATTACTATGCAAACATCCACCGAAAATTGGTTTGAACGAGAGTAGTTTTTCTTAATACGTCATAAATCGTAAACCGCTACGGAACCCTTCATGGGCGAGTCCGACTTGCACTTGGCCGCTTTTTTATCAAACGGTTTCACCGCTGTTGGATACCCGAGGAACATGTCCTCATGGACATACATATCGCACCCTTAGAACGATAGGGGCTCAATTCAGGAATTAAATGTTTTTGAAAATATCAATCTAGATCCGGCAAGTAATTATTTTAGTACTTTTGAGTACAATGAGACTTTTTTTTATATTTAATAGTAAAATCAGATTTTGTAATGAACATGAAGAGCCGTGGTGGCCTCGGGGTTTGAACAGTCGCCTGCTACGTAAGCGACGCAAGTTCGAATCCCAGCGGGGCCTGTACCAATGAGTTTTTCTAAAAAAACTTATGTACAGTGATTTCACACCACGTGCTTTACGGTGAACGAAAACATCGTGAGGAAACCTGCATATTTCTGAGAAGTAATTCAAAGACGTATGTATAGTACCTGAGACGGCGATAGACTCACCATCTGTCACGTTGGCACTTGAAATTCGGTGAAAAGTGGGTGTTGTGATAACAACACCTCGTGAGCATATGTATGTGTGTTTAATGAACTTGGGGTAGAACATACATTTTTAGGTCTGTCTATGATGATCTTAATTTGTTTTCACAATATTTGGAGTAAGCCCCTACCGTTCTGAGGGTGCGATATATGAGGGTATTATCCGAAGAGATAAGCAGTCAGTCATATAATACAGTCAGTGTAAATAGGTGACGAGCCTATTGCCAATAACCTTAATTTTTTACCAATTGCCAATAAACTTACCGTTTTCACTACTTATCCAGTTTATGCAATGATAATATCCCAGACGTATGTTTAGATTTAAATTACTTTGAGCCATAATTAAATGTTATTTTTATGACGAAAGCTTTGCTTTGCCGAAGAGAGGATTAAATTATTAAGTACCGATTTGTGGTAATATTCGTGAGATAGACATTACATTTATGTACGGGTATAGATTGCATTAAAATTGCACATATTATGTACATACATACATATGCTCACGCCTGTATTCCCCGAAGGGGTAGGCAGAGGTGTTGTAATCACAGCACCCACTTTTCACCGAAGATGATTAAGTGCCAACGTGACAGATGGTGAGTCCGTCGCCGTCTCTGGCACTATACATACGTCTTTGAATTACTTCTCAGAAATATGCAGGTTTCCTCACTATGTTTTCCTTAACCGTAAAGCACGTGGTGTGAAACCACTGTACATAAGTTTTTTAGAAAAACTCATTGGTACAGGCCCCGCTGGGATTCGAACTTGCGTCACTTGCGTAGCAGGCGACTGCTCAAACCTCAAGGACACCACGGCTCTTCTTTTTCTATTATTTGCTACTGAATTTATATATTGGTCTTGTAGATCTTCTCGTGATATTGTTTTGTGTATATATAAAATCATTATTAAAAATTAACCCTATTTTATTGAATTGTTTACAACTACTGAAGAAAACAAACAAAACTGGAGAGTGTACGTCCATAAAAAATTACAGCTACTTAATGCTACTTTATAGAAGTATTGTATTCCTGGTTGTTGGAACACAGACTCTTAGAGGAGTAGTGAAGTCACTTTGCTACCAAAAGTCATTATGTTGACTCAGCAATACATTTTTATAAGGTAAGCTATGCGTGGCTGACACTCTTGAAGTCGCAAAATACCGTCAGAAGGACCTCACTTGCTTGCAACCTTTACAAATAAAGAGGACATATAAAGAGGACATATTCGATCAGCGAAGTTAAGCAACCCTAACCCTAGCCAGTAATTGGATGGGTGATCGCCCGAGTTCCCTCCGTGCCTCGGAGAGCATGTTAAACCGTCGGTCCCGGTTGCCAATTTATCATCTTTGGCAATCGTTACAGTCGGAGACCTAAAATGACAACTGGTTTAACCCAGATCAAAGTTTTCCTTGTAAAAGGGGTTGCGAAGGTCAGATGGCAGTCGCTTCGTATAAAAATCGGGTGATGGGCCGCATCGGGTTGAATCAAGTGCCGATCCCAACAATGTATGGGATAAGGCCAGGGAGATGATGAACCTTTACAAATATAACAGGATGAGGAAATATATTTCCCGCCGTCTTTCAGACACAATTCCAATCCCAACAGAAGAAAATTTTATATACATTCTTATGCAACAAAAAACTAAAATACTGCAGCATTTATTTGTATACATTACATTTCAATGCAAACCTTAAATTATATTTAAAAAAAACGAAGTGTGCAAGTCAAGCTGCATTTCCTTCATATAATTAAAGATTATTATCTCGCCTGAAAAATCACGTACAAGGAAAACATAAAAATTGGGGGGGTTAGGAAGTGGTTGACTTTTAATGCTTCATTAATTGAAACACAAGTAATAGAGCTACTTAGATAATAGCGTATTAACGTCTAGGGCCTCACTATATTGAAATAATATGTGTATGACCAATAGACTGTACCAATGAGTTTTTCTAAAAAAACTTATGTACACTGATTTCACACCACGTGCTTTACGGTGAAAGAAAACATCGTGAGGAAACTTGCATATTCCTTAGAAGTAATTCAATGACGTATGTAAAGTGTCTGAGACAGCGATGGACTCACCATCTGCCACGTTGGCACTTAATCATCTTCGGTGAAAAGTGGGTGTTGTGATTAAAACACCTCTGTCTACCCCTTCGGAGAATACAGGCGTGAGCATATGTATGTATATGACGTATAAATTTGTCACTTATGATTATGTCTGTGGACATATTTTTCAGAGTTTCAATATGAATTATTATGATAATTTTCAGTTCGGAAGCCCGGTTGGCTCTTCAATCTCTATTTGCTTAGACTTGACAAGGAATACAGCGGTGTCGACTTATGCAAGCGACGCAAGTTTGAATCCCAGCGGGGCCTGTACTAATGAGATTTTCTAAAATCTTATATGCAGCGATTTCACACCACGTGCTTTACGGTGAAGGCATATACCAAAGATGTATGTATAGTCCCTGACACGGCGATGGACTCACAATCTGTCACGTTGGCACCTATCATCATCGGTGAAAATTGTTATTACAACACCTCAGCCTATCCCTTCGGGGAATGCAGGCCTGAGCATATGTATTTTGACAAGGAAATGCTTTTGAAGCCCTGTTTATGTGTCTATGTATAAGAGTGATATTGTTAAATATAAAAGCAACATAGCAAATAAACGTTACAGATTAAATTTGATTACTTAACCTTTTTGATGAGGAAAAAAGCACCAAGTAATCCATTGCCAGTTACAAGTGCCCAAGTGATATTTAAACGAGGCCATCCGCTCTTCTTTTTTACCAGGTACCTGCTTTACACTCCATTGCAAGCCACATGTATAATTGCTGCCAATGACATATGAGTGGATTTATAAAAAAGTTCCGCTAATCAAGGTTGTATTCGATAATTGAAATCTAATTTTGCACGAGACTTGAGTTCGGTGTCACTCTGTGTTATGATAATTCTCAATTTGTGCCCCAATGTGTCCATGAATTATACAAACATATGCTCACGCCTGAATTCCCCGAAGGGTTAGGCAAAAGTGTTGTAAAAACAACACTCACTTTTCACTGAATCTGTTTAAGTGCCAACGTGGCCACGTGCTTTACGGTGAAAAAAAACATCGTGAGGAAACCTGGATTAGACTGAGAAGTAATTTAAAGACGTATGTATAGTGCCTGAGGCGGCGATGGACCCACCATCTGTCACAGTGGCACTTAATCATATAGGGTGAAATTCGGGTGTTGTTGTTACAACACCTCTGCTTACACCTGCGGGGGCCCTTCTGAGATGGCATAAGCATATTTAAATTTTAACAAAAATGAGAACGAAAGGAAGGAAATATATATGTTTTCGATCGGTTTTCCATTCACACACTTCTCCCGGTAATTGTTACATTACCCGGAACAGGTAATATAAGTAACAAATAATGTATTTTTGTCAGTTTGATTTAAGAAACGTAAGCTTAAATTATATAGGACGCACCAGATTTTTATTCAAGGCTTATAATAAAACCTTAATTACCGTGTTTAGACGACTGTAATAAAGTTAATTGAATTTAACCATTAATCTAGTTTATTTCAATGACAATGTTAAATGTTACTTGTCCTAACACATCCAATAACGACCTCCTGATTATAATGCAGTAGCTATAAATGTGATCCAACGTTAATAATATTGGTCCCAAGTAATTAGCGTTTAAACTGACATTTACAGCGTGAGACTGATTTATAGTGACGGATCATAACTTTAGTTACAAGCCACAAAAAAATTCTTACTTCTGTCAAAAGAGAAAAATAATATCATACGGAATGCCTTGGGAACTGCGACCGCGGTACATACCCGGATTTGGCTGGAATTATTGCGGTTGTATGATGTTTTAGTTAAATACATAACCAAACCGTTCGTAACCTTGCCTGCGTGGCAGTAAGGTTCGATATACAGATTTTCCCCGATTTGTCACCGTTTGCCCCCTTTAAGGATGGAATTAAGAAAGACCCTTCCTCAGTGTAGGTATCTACCCTTCAGCAAGAACACATGTATGTCTCTAGGTTCAGGCATTTAGTGAGGTATTTTAATTTCATGTGTATGGATATGTTGCTTTTGTAAATTTTCAAGTTTAAGTAAGTATATATTGAATTCCAATAAAATTCCAAACAGATATATTACAATCAGTAATACAATTTAACTCATTCGTTAGATCATTTCATTGAATACAATACTTACACAATCTTATTTTTTAATCAATCAATCAGTCTAGCCCAGTTCTGTTCATTCATTGTTTATTAATGAAAGTCGTTGATATAATATGCGACTTTTTACATAATATCCGTAATTTTGTTAAATAATGCCAAAAACTGAAAATCCGCAGTGAATTAACCAGAAAATTATACTAGAAAGATAAAAAACACTTTGGTATTACATATATATATATGTAATGCCATCCCAGCAGGGCCCCGAAGGGGTAAGCAGAGGTATTGTAACAACAACACCCACATTTCACCGAATATGATTAAGTGCCAACGTGACAGAGGGTGAGTCCATCGACGTCTCAGGCACTATACATAAGAATTTGAATTACTTCTCAGGCATATGTAGGCATCCTCGCGAAATTTTTCACCGTTTAGCACGTGGTGTGAAAAACTGCACATACGTAAGTATTTTGAAGACTCATTGGTACAGGCGGTATTAGTATTTAAATAAAGCGTGTAGCTCAGTTAAATAAGTCCTAAAACTTTTTTGATGAACGTATAGCGTCATACAAAATTTTCCTTCCTCGACATTGTCCCAATAAATATGCATATTACAAATCAACTTTTCACAATTTTTTGTGAAGTACATATTCGTAAATCCAGTTTACTAGGCCCGACGGCGTACCAACGACGTCAGTTCACTTCCGCGTTTTTATTCTATGTGGTTTGCACAAACGACATGTAGAGCGAGACGACAAACGATTTCGTTAGGTATTTACACGGGTAATTGGGAATAAATAAGTGGTGTGATGTAACTATTGATTTTGCTTTTGTAAATATATTATTAATATAGATAAGGACTGTGGAACGTCGAGTAATAATAAGAATTCGAATAGGTTTGCAATCCATCTCCCTGTAATTCCATACTTTGTTGGGGTCGGTACTTCATTCAACCTAATGTAGCTGATCACCTGATTTTTAAACGAAGTAAGTGCTCTCTGACCTTCGTAACCCTTTTTACGAGGAAACTCGCTAATAACTTTTTTAAATATCATGTGGTATGGCGACGTATTAAGCACATTAAATAAAAAAATCAGTTTCAGGAAATAAGATCAATACATAAGCAGATAGGTATCAATTTTGAGAACTTAAATAGACAAACGGTTAGGGCAAAAATAATCCGATACTTTTGGAAAATACGCCTTGTAATTTAAAAGCAAATAAATTATAATTTCCTCAATGACGTACGACGAGTCCAGACTATTCATGAATTTAATCGATTTTAAACCAGAATTCGTGCATATCAATAACTTATTTCGTTAAAAATGAGTCGACAAAAAGTTGCAACTATTTTTTTTATCACTTACCTACTTTATTATATACTACGCTATTCAACTATACCAAGGTTGCAATCTAGTTAAATAAACCTATCTTCTTGTCTTAATACAACTTGACATCTTAAACTGGAATACAAAATAGGTGGTTCATGTATCAGCATTTAGACCAAACCTGATTTTTATATGACAGCGAGAATTGTAGATAATGGCAGGGTTGTGTTTACCTGGAACAAAACAGTCCATATTTAGCGATCTTGCATTTAAAAACCTTAGTCACATAAATTTTAATTATTACGTTTTAAATTATATGCTAGTTTGTAGGCTAATTATAAGTAAGGAATTAAAATTAGAATTTATTAAACTTAAACTCTTAACGGTAGGAATTCACGGAAGTGAACAATGAAAATAACGATGAAGCTAATTGCATGAAGCACTTTTAATATCGTATATTTTAAATGGCGTATCAAAGAGTATTAATTGTATCAAATTCTATTGTTTTAATTTGTATCATTCATGGTAGATTTTATTGAAATATTTCCTAAGCTTAGAAACAATATAAACAGATAACCGGTCGATTTAAGTAAATTTAAGAAATGAAGTATAGAGCTGTGGTGGCCTCGGGGTTTGAGCAGTCGCCTGCTACGCAAGCGACGCAAGTTCGAATCCCAGCGGGGCCTGTACCAATGAGTTTTTCAAAAAAAAAAAACGTGTGTACAGTGATTTCACACCACGTGCTTTACGGTGAAGGAAAACATCGTGAGGAAACCTGCATATTTTTGAAAAGTAATTCAATGACGTATGTATAGTGCCTGAGACGGCGATAGACTCACCATCTGTCACGTTGGCACTTAATCAAATTCGGTGAAAAGTGGGTGTTGTGACAACAACACCTCTGCCTACCCCTTCGGGGAATACTGGCGTGAGCATATGTATGAAGTATATATTTTTCTCTATCACCATATATTAATTACAAAAATATATTATTTTAATGTATATTCAAACAATAACAATAATAATAGTTACACCGAATATTATCTCTCGTCAGCTTATTTGTGAAAGCGGCAACCGTGATTGATATACCTACGAACATAGAGAGTATAATAAAGCCTATTTGCTATTAATGTCAACTTTTTACTGTATAGAGAAGGCTACTTTACTTTACTATGTAAGGTAAAAAACAAGGAAAGGAAAAAATCGAAACATGAGGTAGGATCACGAGTAGCTCAGTAAGTTGAGCACGAGTCCCGCCTCGTGTTCGTAATTTCCTGGCCATATTTAAGAATTTAGTATGTAGAACATTAGCTTATTTTTTTGCTGGTAAGAAAAAGGATATAAATTTAAAAAATAACATAATAATAGTTGTTTTTCAGTGAGCACCGGCCTATACATAGTAGTAAAGCATGTAGGTGTGTTTATTAGACGAGAGACAGGCCTGTTTACCTTGTCCTTTATGTACTAGCGGAATTGTGGCTGTGACAATTATACCAGCTTTTTATTTTTATCGTCTAGGCTAATATAAAGAGCAAGGGGCCGATCTGTGTAATTTTCTTGGTATTTAGTACTTGCAATTAAACAGAAGCCGGGGCTAAGTATAGACACAAAGATTAATACATTAACCTTCACACCCGTAAGCATAAACAAAACAGTTTCAATAACTAAGCCCTATTGTTCATACCTACTAAGTTTCAATGATATTAGATTGTTTTTAAAGTGCCCGATATGTCACTAACGTGCCGAAGCGGAGACATTTAAGTTGTCATAATTATAGTCACTGCCTTCAATCGCTCTCGAGACTGTAAAAGATCCATTGTCAGTGACAAACACTAGATTGCTCCTACTTAAAAGACGCAAATTTGGAAAGTAGTCCCAAGGAATTAACCCTCACATAGAGGAATTGGTGAAATGCATACTAGTAATGCTTGCTATAAATACCGCCTGATGGTATAGAATTTTTAATATGAGTTAGTGAAATTTTTAATATCAGTGTAATTTTTGTTAGTAAACTTTGACAATGATAATTTTTTTTAACGTGCCCAAAATGCCTTTACATGTAGACAGTGCACTGTGGATAGTGGTGTTAGAATACCCATTGGCCACCGAAGATAAAACGTCAACGTGATAGATGGTGAGTCTATCATTTTCTTAGAAAAAAATAATTGGTATAAATCTTGATTGTAATTTGCGACGCTAGCGTATCATTCGACTATTCAAACCACACGGCCTCCACTATTTACTTTTTTTCTTAAATCTGTTGGAAAATAAATGCCGTGTCATTGGCCGGTATTAATGCCTTAAAACAAAGTGAGAACGAACCGCTAGAACGAGTTACTTGAACGATAGTGCAAAACCATGAACGAGGCAATATTACCGTTGCGCAACCAACAATCAGCTGTAGAGCAAATATTTCTGATGGACACGCGTCGGTGGTCACCGTGCCACTGATCTTAGACAAAACATGAAAGTTTTACTTCACCGTATCTGTTTATATTGTGAACTGCAGCGTCAAATTCAAGATATGATAAGCATTTTCAGCTGAGCTTTATTAGACTTAGTTTAACGAAATCGGTCCAGCAGTTTCAGAGAGAGAGCCGGAACAAAAATACAGAAAGATAAAGAAAAGTTCTTTTTTTTATGTAGGTGTCTAATTTGATATGCTTCAGATACTTCAATTTTATATATCTGTATATATTTTTATTTGTTTAAGAGAGATAAACGATTTGTATTTTTATTATAATACAACTGGACCGATAAAATATCAATTCTTCCACTAATAGAATACATTAGTACTGAATAATTTGGGAGTATAAATATTACCACTAGGTTCGAAACATAACAGGGCTGGCCATCTCAAGCTACACATTTAGTTATAAGTAGATGTACTAGATTTTTAGTTATGTTAATTTTTATCGACATTTGTGCATTGGAACTTTGTCCATGAGCTTACGTTTCTAAAATTATTTATTGTGTATTCTTAAAATTGTAATTACTGAGTTTCTTACCAGGTTCTTCTCAGTAAAAGCAACCTTCCGAATTGATAGTACTTTGTAAAAATTCTAATCGAATAAAGATATTTTGGTTATGACTTTGACATTGACTAACAAACATGAATTATTTTCTCATTAAAGAAATCGATAACAAGGACAGAATATTTCGGTGTAGATATTTTAAAGGAGACGTCAGTCACACCGCTGGTTTTTCCAATAGTTTTTCTTTGTTTTGCAACGTCAGTCTTAGCCGAGTAACCACGATAATCTATAGTGACGATAGCCGCGACCACAGATTAACATCAAAAGAGGTCAGTCCATGTACTCCGCGATATTCTGTAAGGTTTCTCAGCATCCCACTCGACGTCGAGCGTTGGTTTCAAAGATGTCGAAATTGAACTGTATCGTCTATGTGTTATGTTTAATTTTCCTATGATTGAATCCAACGCTCGACGCTGTGCCCGACTCTGAAAAACCTTATAGAATAACGCAGCTGAAATCACGCGCATACCTTACTTACGCCAACCTTACTTCGAAAGCTAGTATCGTAACTAACCCTGTTTGATCTGACGGCAAAGTCTTGTGTAATATATCTAGTCCTAAACAAAACAGAGCTAGTATTCTGTAGGTATTGTATACTTTGAATGCATACCAAACACAAAAACACGAGGTAAATATTGTTTGCCATGACGTGAGAATCGAGCCCGTGACACCTAGAATAGCAGTCAGGTATACTCACCACTAAACCTCATATGTCATACTGTCATATGACGATTCTCGAGTCATGTAAGTCTGTCTTGTGTAGCACTTCTATTTAGTGACGCGACGGAGCGAGTCGAGAAACGAGCGAAAAATATTCTTATCACTCATTAGATACGATGACAAATTATGAAAGTGGAAGAAAAATTCCGCGTGTCAATACTACTTTATGAAGTGACTTCGATGTAATAATGTTTAATTACCGTGTATGAATAGGAGATTCTTGTATTTTAGGTAATTAAGATACTTTTAGGTAGTCCTGCGGGAGCGTTCATACATTACGAGAGGTACTTAAAGGAGGGGAGCGCGGTCGAGCCGAATCTAGAGATATCTAACCAGTAGCCCTAGACAAAAACATTCTCTCGGTGGGTCGAAAAGAAGAACTGAAAAATATGAGGAACCCGCACACACGGGCATTGTACGAAAGCCTGTTATTGAAAAGAGCCGTGGTGGCCTTGAGGTTTGAGCAGTCGCCTGCTACGCAAGCGACGCAAGTTCGAATCCCAGCGGGGCCTGTACCAATGAGTTTTTCTAAAAAACTTATGTACAGTGATTTCACACCACGTGCTTTACGGTGAAGGAAAACATCGTGAGGAAACCTGCATATTTCTGAGGAGTTTAATGACGTATGTAAAGTATTTGACACGGCGATGGACTCACCATCTGTCACGTTGGCACTTAATCATCTTCGGTGAAAAGTGGGTGTGGTGATAACAACACCTCTGCCTACAGAATGAATACAGGCGTGAGCATATGTATGTATGTAGATTAGTAAAAAAAAAGAGAATACTGCGCGTTTGTTATATTGGTCCGCGTCGAATATAGATGCCGTTACCTTACGATTATATAAACGACAAAATTCATCAAAGATAAGAACTGATATAATAGGTCAATTAAATATTATATTATTTATTATTGCATTACCCTAGCTACCCAGCATCGTAATTACTTGGTTTTGCAAGATAACTATTATATCTTTATCTCCTACAAATCTGATACATTTTTGTTTCGTATCCTTTCACAAAATCTTGAAATTGATCTCGATATTTAATATAATAAGTATTGTTTATTGATTATCGTCAATTATCGATCCTTGTGCAATTTATTTGCGATTAACTTATTTGGTGAACGGGAGATTGTAAAATAGAAGACATTTTGTTAGGCACTTAGTCTGTGGCTACTATTATGACCTCAAAGAGAAGGTTGTTGAATTGAACTAACATTATACATCTTATACCTTTAAATGAGCAATTGTCTATATATATATATATATATATATATATATATATATATGGGATGAACAAAGGACATCTACTTTATCATGAAATATATGAATATGCTCAAAATAACACTCCTTAACAACGGCGATTTATAAATTAGACTAGCTATGCCGCGCGGTTTTACCCGTGTAGAATTTATTTACACCTTGTAACATTAGCTATATCCCAGTAAAATTCCTGTTAAAATCGGTCCAGCCCTTAGTGAAAAGCTGTTAATTTAAAATTACGAACAGACTCTTCAATTTTATTTATCTGTAGAGGTTATGTAATATTTTAAATCAATGAATAAGCCCTTTAGTAATATCAAAGCAATCATACACAAGTGGCTTAAACTAATAACATTAATTATGTACAATATCTAGCTCGTAACACTATCATATTTGCAATACTTCTACGTATACTCGAAGATAAAATAAAATTAAGTGCTTTGCGAAATATTCAAGAGTTTTAAATTCTTTTTGTACCACTATACCTTAATTAAATATGAGTTTTTTACTTTTAATACGTATCTAGTTGACTGAACTGTGCTCGGTTTCTTCTTGAAAAAAAACGTTGAACGTCAGTCTCGATCCGGGGTACTCTAGTTTCGTTATCGCCCCGCAAGCTACTAGGAAGCCTCACCTTTGAGCTACCATAAATCGACAGACGTCAGTGAAATTTGTTGTCGTATTGTATTGATATTCTATGCGTTTTTCAGTGCCTGAAAACATGGTCAAAACGATGCTTTCCATAAATGAAACCTAGCTAGATCTATGTTTTGCCTCTGAAACCTCCTACATGAAAATCGGTGGAGTCGTTTCCGAGATTCAGATTCTATATATATATATACGTATTGCTCGAAAAAGAAAAATTGCTCGTTTAATGATATAAGATTTGTTTCGCTAATTGTGCCAATTTATAGGTATAGGTAATGTTCCATAACCTTCAAAATGTTGTTAACAATGTGACAGCGTAATAATCTTAATGTATAAAAGAAAGTTGTGTTAGTTATAACTCAAAAACGGCTGAACCGATTTGGATGAAAATTGTTGGGGAGGTAGCGTAAAATCAGGAGAAGGTACATATATAACAAACATATTTTTTTACATTTTCTCCGTCTGTTTATTCTGGATAAACTCTGAAATGACTGGACCGAATTCCACGGGACTTTCACTGACAGATAGTAGCTGTTTCAAGGAGTAACTTAGAATACTTTTTTAAGTAAGGGTTTCGTGAAGAAATCCACTCATAAAATTAAGGATACGCGGGTGAAACCGCGGGGCACAGCTAGTATGAGATAAATATCATGTTACAAATACAGATATCATATTTGACGTAATCAAATGATGCATTGTTCCCCTGTGTGTAGGCAAACTAGAAGCCGAAAAGACTTGTATAACTTTTACCTTGTTATTTCTTTTGTGCATTGAATTTGTAAAAAAGTTCACAGATAATTTGACTTTCTCTGTATTTACCGAACGGACAAAATGCATTTCGCTAAAATATTTCACCATTTCCCCTTGTAAGAGATTTTCATAAAATAATAATATATATTTACTTTTTTATCCTATAAACGTGGCAGAGGAAAAATGGTATGCGGCCTATGAACGTGACCATCGCAAAAATGACGCTTTTGTATTTGCCTACCTTATAAATAATGGAATCACTTAACATAGTCTTTGATTCTAGTTAACGGATCATCTGCAATAAGCCTGAGAAAAGTTACGCTGTAAATTTTACTCAGTTAACATATTTTCTATGTGAGTTAAAGGGCTACCTTGGAAATCGTATGGTTAGGATAATATTTAAATCCCGGGAATAAATTGAATTTTTTTATTTTATACTTATTATTTTCTTTAACACTGAGATGCAATTATTTTTCAGTTATAATATACCTAATTGTATACCTAGTTACACAAGACCTGACCTTCTAAAAACATTATAATTTACACTCACTTTTAAAGCTCATCGGAACTAAATTACCTACAATTTAAATCAATATCGATTGTCGAGACCTCCAAATGGATTGACAGTAAAAACGATTGAAAAACTCATCCTGAGTAGCAAGGTTGGTTTAAATTGTACCTAATTTCATAGACACAGGGTTTATTATGTCCATTAATTGGCGTGAGTCGAAGCAGTCACGAATACTTTATTACGAAATAGGTTCTACTCACAGAGTTCACTGATCAGTCGCAGTCTGCAGGTGACATATTAGAGAGACTGGCAGGAACTACGGCAATATATGATTGAATTTATAATAAGGAACATGATATTCCTCGTGACGGCACCTGTAGCTCTGAGTTCGGAAGGTTTCTTATTAAGACCCAGAAAGTAACTCAGCTATTGCTCTCATAGTTCCAATGCTAAAATAAACATCTTGTTCCTTTAAACAAGCAATTCTTGTAAGTCAGGGAAGAACTAATAAGACCAAATTAATAGTATTTTTCAGGAAGGTCAAATTCGGAACACTCACAACGGAAGAAAGTGTATGAAGAGATGCATGAAAGAGGATGTAGCGAAAGAAGTATGTAAGGATCGCAGCATGTGGCAAACGGTGGTCTCTGCCTACCCCATGGGATACAGGCGTGAGCATTTGTATGTATGTATGTATATATAGAATCTGAATCTCGGAAACGGCTGCAACGATTTTCATGAAATTTTGTGTGTAGGGGGTTTCAGGGGCAAAAAATAGATATAGCAATTTTTTTTTCCTTTTTTTTCAGCATACATATATGGGAAAACGTCATTGAATAGAAACCGAGCACAGCTTGGTCAACCAGGTTCTTTATGATTATACTAGATACATAGTTAACTTTTCCAATTGTAAGGCACGGGATGACCGGGCCCCACATGCACCTATACAAGGAAAACGAAGGCTTCGTTTTGTTCAATAATTATCGAAGGATGTGAGCGACCCGTCACCCAGAACTGGGGAAGAAAACTCAATTGGTCCCAGAGCAAACCGCGGTATTAGCTGATAGTATGGGTTTTGATTTATTGAAATTTAAAATAGTAAGAATCTCTCAGTTATGTGTTACAACTTCAAGTAAAAAACGTATGATGTAAGGTGCGCAAGAGTTGCCTCTACTGTCGATAACATCTCGTCGAAACGTAGTTATGGTACTTACGAATACTTGAGTAAGCTCGGAAGTTGTACCAAAAATGACCACATTTCATCAGATACGCGTATGGGTTTGCCTAACATCATAAAAAAAATATTAGGAAAATCGAGAAGTACTCAGCACAATTTGTTCAAAGGTCAGGGCAATTTGCTGTCCATCATCAGTTCCCAATTCACAAAGTAAGCCAGATCAGTCACGAAAACGGGGAGTAGATTATTATATAAGTGTTTGCAATCGGCTTAGCAATAAAATTAAAATTTAGCAGAAGGCCAGCTTCGTTCATCAAAATCAAAAGTTATTTGATTAGACCTCTTACAAAGAACTTTCAAACCGTCAGAAGCACAAAAAAGATGACATAAATACGGGATTATAAATGTTCCCCCGGTTCAGAATGTTGCTTTTACTGGAAATAACGGTAAGGGAAGAACGAAGAAGCGCCCGTACGAGCATTATGGTAGTGATAAGAGCCGAGGCCATCTGTTTATGCGTGCGTCTATCGCCATCACAGTAAGAGGAGATGACCTTCTGTATGTATTTATTTAGTCGTTAATCGCTCAGTCACAGGTTAAAGGTGCCGATGCGGTAGATCCGCTGATTATTCAACTCACTGACTGACGTTTGATGGAGGTTTTATTATAATGGCTTGTCATGATAATTATTGCTCTAATTTTTAAAAATGAGACTGAAATTTAAAAACCTATTTACTCAGACATGTATTATATTACGAAAGCCTTCGCATATTCGCAGAACGATAGGGACTCAACTCCAAATTTTGCAATAATGAATTTAGATCATGGACAGACCTAAAAAATTATGTTTTTCGCGCTTCCGATAGAGCTTTTACAAAAAATCATATTTTTATTTTATTTATGAACAAAACACAACCTAGACTATACTAAAAAAATATAAAAAAAGTCTCATTCTACTCAAAACTAGTAAAATAATTATTGTCAATATGAATCCAAACTTGCCGGCCGATCTATGATTGCGATTGTTAAAAAAATTTCATTTTTGTTTTGAGCCCCTATCGTTCTGAGGGTGCGATATGTTTAATGGTTGACAAAATACCTTTGTTGACCTACTTTAATTGGTCAGCGACGGTTGTGCACGGTAAAGGTGCTAAGTACATTTTTTTTAATTGTCTACAATATAGCTGCCACTTTCATGCCAGTTACAAATTTAATGAGATAAAAAAGTCTAGTCCGTATACATACATATAAGTAGGGCGATGATCGTAATCAGATGAACGTTCTAATTTGTTACATCACTCAACCTCGGTATATCACCGGAATACAACTTCAATAAACCAGTCTGAAAATTAGGAACAGTTCCGTTTTAAACCTCACACAATCACACTGTTTAGGCACACTTTTTATTCTTGCGTATAATTATATTATTCAGCAAAAAATCTCACATTCAATAGTGTTAAAAACGTCAAATTATATAAATGACAAGCATTATGGAACAAATCATTTTGCACAAAAGCTCCAGGCAATACTGCGTGAGCATGAAGACTAATTTTAATGACGGGTCGCTCACATCCCTCTATAATGGCTGAGGAGGGCGATGGCTGGCATTCACGTCATACTTGTGCACAGGTGCTGCTAGTGGGAGCTGGTCATCTCAAGCTACACAATTATTCGTAGTACTTATTTTTAGTTTTAACATTTTTTATATCGACTTTTGTGCACTGGAACTGTGTCCATGGGCTTATATATATTTTTTATGTTTTATATTGTATTACTCAAAGAAGAAATTTTTTTAAAGAGTAATTACTGAGTTTCTTGCCAGGTTCTTGTCAGTAAAAGCAACCTGCCGAACCGGGCGGTAGCATGTATAATCCTATGTAATCGTGTCTTTCTGACGATTTGAAACTTGTAAAAAGTCTAATCGAATAAAGATATTTTGAATGGAATTGAATTGAATTGAATTAATTCAGGTAATAAGATACATGAGTAAGAATACCTCGTGGTATGGGCCGCGGTAGAAAGAAGAAAAATCTGTCTTACTTAAAAAATCTCACTTTTTTATAAAATGAAGTCTATGAAACAATGTTTTGCCGTCTCTATCAAATATAGGTGCACAGAGAACTCCGTATCAAAGATCTTACCATACTGCGGTTGCGAATAATCATTCTTTGCCAATGAGTATACGCCACGGACCTAAAAAAAGTCCGCGGCCACATGATGCATCAAAACGGTTACAGACTCGACGTACATTTCAGTTATTTCACAATCCATATCGTAATTTATAATGTTACATTCTAAAACAAGGATTGGATATGATGAGTGATGAAAAGGTAGCTGTCTACTTGCGCAATTGTAATGTGTGAAGTTTAACATGATTATTTTAGATCTCTATTGTGTAAGTGCGGGCGTAACGATTATGGAATTAAATAACCGGAGGTAATGAAATTAGTTTGCTTCAATGGTAATGCGCTAGATTTGAAACGTTTCAGATTGAGATTTGATCTTGAGGTCAAGCAAATTGTTATGCTATTTGTATTAGTATTCAGTGCAAAGTGCTTTGAATTGTAAATTTGCTGAAACAAGCAAAATACGATGATAATGTCTCTATATCTCTCAAACCTTTCAGGATTTTTTTTGGGTAGCCTAACTAAACTATTCATTATAGGCCTTAAGATGAAACGTAACAGCTTTTCGTATTCTGGTGTATTAATAAATAAATATATAAAATAAAAATAAAACAGCCTTTTATTTCTTGTTAGGAAATTTAAATGTAACACATGTTTTAACTTTGTAACTTAATTATGTAAGTATGTACTACATGTATGTAAATAATAATAATAATTCACTCGTTTTTTTTTATTCTGGTGTATTACATTATTTTAATTAACCTTACGTTCACGCATTTATTCCCCGAAAGGGTAAAGGAGCTGTAATAACAACACGTGACAGACGGTAAGTCCATCGCCGTCTCAGGATACGTCTTCGAATTACTTCTCAGATATGCAGATTTCCTCACGATGTTTTCCTTCACAGTAGAGCACGTGGTGTGAAATCACTGCACATACGTTTTTTAGAAAAAAATATTGGTACAGGCCCAGCTGGGATTCGAACTTGCGTCCGGGACTTAATTAGATAATAATATGATTCAAGCAAGCGTTTACGACGAACTTGCGTCCTGCGAGAGACTGTGGCTCTTCTTCTAATTAACCATATATAGATATTTATTATGTATACAGATTAATGGCAATACGCTCACCCTTTATTACATGGATATAAAGATAACTGGCAAAATGTGAATGTACTATTGTATAGTTAAGTACACCTCTGCCTACCCCTTCTGGGAATACAGGTGTAAGCATATACGTATATATATTATAAATATTGTTCTGAACTCAAAATAAAATCTCTTCAACTGTGTAAAGGCTATGTTTTGCTTGAGTACTTACCCATGGGCCAACTTTCGTTTTCAATTCAAATACAGAAATAAATATGCCCAAAGAAATAATCTGAACCACTATCCGGCTATGACTAATATTTAGGAAAAGTTAACAGCCAAACGCGGGGTTCAACGACAATATCTGTTGAGTCATTTCCAAGCAAATTGAAGAAATCAACCAGTAGTTACCGATTATTTCTTATGATAGCGTATTAAACAAGGGGTATGAGCTAATTGCAATCCAATTTCTATCGATTCATAAGTATCAGAAAAACAAGCATTCGCATTTTTAATGTTAGCTGACAGTTACAAGAAGAAGAAATAAATATTTATATGGTTTGGTTACGAAAGGATTGACAGTCGATTAACGAATGAAATTTATAGGGCGAATGTAAGCAGCTGCTTTCATTCGGTATAAGGTTGCTCAGCGTCGAGCGATAGGAAATAAATACATAATACATACACAATAAAGTTCAATTTTTGATTTTTGAGACTGACACCCAACGTCGAGTGCGTCGCTGACAAACCATACAAAATAACGCGACAACAGTGTCGGTCGAGGGCGTCTAGGGAAGAACTATCATGACCAAATTAATAATTGAAATAGAAAGCTCTTCGGAGCATTCGTAGCTGACAAATATGTTAGAAGAAGTGCAGTACACGAATTGAAATGAAATATGTAAGAATTTACGGTGAAGGAAAACATCGTGAGGAAACCTGCATACGTCTGAGACGTTATTCAAAAACGTATGTCTCACATCTCAGTATGTTTATAATTGTAATATCAGATGAATTTGCACTTAATATAATACCTATCTTGCTTGACCTATTGAATCATCGTTACATTTGTTACAAAATCACGGCAAATTGCATGTAGCTATCAATAATGAAGTATACATAAACATCATTGGAATTCTTACTCATATTACACACGAGAAAGTGTGAATGTTTGTCATTATAAGTGGCTTTATAATGATTTGTAGGTCCAGTAAATGATTTGGCAATATGTTTTGTGAATCGTCAATATCTACATCAATATTAAAATAAAATTAACACTACTTTTATGACATTTATGTATAAATAAATTATATGTAAACCCTTTAACAAGCAATTCTTGTATTTAAATATATAGTCTGAATCTCGGAAGCAGCCCTGTCGACATGAAACTAAGAATACAAGGGGTTTCGGGGCGATACATCGATCTGACAGGTGTCATTTTGAAAAAACGTCAAAAAATAGCGAGCAAAACTCGATCATCAACATCGGTCAACAAGGTACCTACTCATCGCCCTGGCCTTATCCCATACCCGATGTGGCTGATCACCTGATTTTTATACGAAGCAGACTATTTTAGGCCTCCGACTAACCTGTAACGATTGCCAAAGTTGATAAATTGGCAACCGGGACCGACGGCTTAACGTGCTCTCCGAGGCACGGAGGGAACTCGGGCGGTCACCCATCCAATTACTGGCTAGGCTTAGGGTTGCTTAGCTTCGCTGATCAAATGATATGCGCAATAGCAACTGTGCCACGAGCTCCTCTAGGTAAGGTCTCTCCAACGAGGTACCTACTGTTATATTAAAAAGTGAATTACATTGGGTACCATAAACAGTTTTCCTGTTATTCCCAAAGTATTCAATGATTAATTTTTTTGGGAATTATCCCATAAAATACGTGAAAGATATTTAAGGACCAATCTTCCAGATGGTTAACTGTAACACATTCTAAGCTTATACAATACGAAAAATCATGCCAAGGTTTGTTTTAATGAGTTTGGAACTGCTGCTTAAATTCAGGCATCTGTCTGTGCAAGATAAGCGGATAAGTCTGGAGACCAATATTAATTAGATATTTCGCCTCTGAACGTAGCCGACCCAACCATTTACTTAACTTATATATTTTCATATATGTTCATATCCGCGGAACCCTTATTTTTTTTTAAGTAAAAGTAGCCTAAGCTGCTCCTTGTAACATCAACTACCGGTGGAAGTCCCATTAAAATCGGTCGAGCCGTTTCAGAGATTACCCGGAACAAACAGACAGAGAAAAATAAATGTTTTTTTAAGTCAGTCATTCTTTCATGTGCATTTAGTGAACATTTTGGAATTACAAACAGACACTTCAATATTATTTATCTGTATAGATGTAATTAAAATAAATAATAAAAATTTAAATAAAATCAAGTCTGTGAAAGGGACGAGTAATGTTACATCATGCGTCGTTATATTATTAGAATGGTTGCTAAACGATCCAATGATTACGATAAGCACTTTAAAATTGATTTTCAAAAAAGACTATTAAATACATTGCGTAAGGACCACAATCAATTGTACTATGAGGTTTTGCATGCGGTTTATTTGTGTGAAGAATTCTAATGGCTGAAAGCAAGTACCACAGTGTATAAAAGTATAAAAAAAATCCTAATTTTATTTTTTATCATAAAAAAAGAACCGTAAAAGAGCCGTGGTGGCCTCGGGGTATGAGCAGTCGCCTGCTACGCAAGCGACGCAAGTTCGAATCCCAGCGAGGTCTGTACCAATTAGTTTTTCAAAAAATGTATGTGCAGTGATTTCGCACCACGTGCTTTTCGGTGAAGGAAAACATCGTGAGGAAACCTGCATATGTCTGAGAAGTAATTCAAAGACATGTATAGTGCATGAGACGGCGATGGACTCACCCTCTGTCACGTTGTCACTTAAACATATTCGGTGAAATGTGACTGTAGCTGTTACGACACCTCTGCTTACCCCCATCGGGGACCCTTCTTGGATGGCGTGAGCATATATATACTATTTTTTTTATCAGCTTCCTAGCCATATCTCATTTATTGTTGGGTTGGCACCGGTTACCATCCAACTACTGGCTTGGGTTGGGACTGCTTGATGAATCTTATCGAATTATATTCGTTTTGAAGACTGTGTCGCAAGCCCATCTCAAAATAACCTTGTTAAAACTTTTTACTAACTTAAATAGCTTTTGATCAATTGAGGTTTATAATTGCCATAACTTACAAAAAGCTATATTTACGTATACTAACATGTCTGCCACAAGTCACTTGTCTGTTAGGATTTTTTTGAGAAAAGGGTTGAGCTAAAGGGAATGTCAAAATATATCACGTATGAAATTAACCGAGTCAAAATGTTCTCAGTATTAGTGTGATTGAATGTTGGATTTTGCTTGCTTAAATCAAGAAGTAGGTAAGAGACCTACTAAGATATATTATAGATATCATGTTAAAGATTTTATATAATCGTTTGTTGCGATTTCTAAAGATGTTCTATTGAACTCTAAAGAAACTCTCTATCATGTTGGAATCGATACGGTAATCTGACAGCTATCTAAAACTATAAACAACATTTATTAATGATTGCTGACTACCTACTAAGCATTAATTATTACACAAACATTGGTAGTGCAACCATGTCATGTAAGATATTAAATATGTATAAACACTTAAATGTAACTGCATCTTCATATATCACGCTTTACAGAGAGAGAGGTTGATTTTTCGAAATATTCTCATGTCTTCTGGTGGCCTCTCGTGACAAGCGAGCTGGGGCTTTTCACGCTCAGAAAATCAGGATAGCTCTTCAAGGTGGAAACGCTGCCAGCCAGATTCAATATAATCCGCCGGCGCCGATTCAGGCCGAGTTTTCTACTTGTGATTAGTTTTAATTACTGGGGCCTACCACCATCGGTTTACGCAGAGCGTATTAACAACAGCTGAGCTTTGACGTTTCATATTGGTACCGTAAAATTAAACGTCAAAGCTAAGAAGTTCTTAATACGCGCTGCTTAATCCGATTATGGTAGGCCCCCTGTTCCTTGTATGCCTGTATTCCCCGAAGGGTTAGACAGAAGTGTTGTAATAACAATACCCACTTTTCACCGTAGGTGATTAAGTGCCATCGTGACAAATGATAAGTCCATTGCCGTCTCAGGCACTATACATACGTCTTCCAACTACTTCTCAGACATATGCAGGTTTCCTTACGGTGTTTAACGTCACCGTAAAGCACGTAGTGTGAAATCACTGTGCATAAGTATTTGCAAAAAACTTATTGCTACGGGCCCCGCTGAGATTCGAACTTGCGTCGCTTGCGCAGCAGATGACTACTCAAACCCCACGTCCACCACGACTTCAGTTTATATAAATAAGTGTTTATTCAAAAAATGTATTACAGAACTGGAAAAAAGAGGTAAGGCATACGAGATATCCCGTCCGATATGCGGAGCTTCCACACTAGGTGGTAACCTCCATCTTACAGAAGCTAGAAGCCAAGTAATTCTGCCTTAGAAATGTGTTCCTGTGGTGGTAAGGTCTCCCGTGCTCTTAGAAAAGGACGAGGAAGAGTCGAACTGCCCACACCACCTTGCATTACTTATGATGTCCTATAATAAAAATTTCGATTCGCGTGTCAGTTGAAACTGGCTTGTAGAGTATTAATGGTGAATTTGAGTCGGCAATTATTAGGTAGAAATACCTGTTCTATCGCGTTTAGATAGTGTATTTTAATTTGCATTCTATTACACACTTGCATTTTATTACTAGTAGATTTGACAGACATAAAATATATAATTCCGTAAATATTTCCGGTGTTTTTATTAATAACTAGGTGCCTATATAAATCAAATAACACATTTATCTTCACGCCTTCCGTAAAAGACAGACAGGGGAATATTTTTTTAATTAGAACTTGATGCTGTTATGTATTATGTAAATATGTAACGATAGAAAGCAGGATTTCTTAGCATAAATTCCCGTCTGTAAAACGGATTCCGGTTTAATGACACGTATTACACTCAAGATATACCTACTTAGTTCAGTACCAATGTGATGCCTTACCATTGAACCACTAGCCTGAACAGTGATTACGAAAACGAGAGTTATAAACCGGAAAAGTTCGATTCGGACTCACGCACAAAGGGTTCCGCACATCTTATACAAGCAAAAATTAATCGATTGAACCGTTTAAAGAATTAGCCCGAACAAAACAGACAGAGCAAAAAAAAATGCTTATTTTATGTTAGTTTATTCTTTCATATGCATTTAGTGTAAAGCTGTTAATTTATAATTACAAACAGACACTTCAATTTCATTTATCATCATATAAACGTTGAAGGAAAACATCGTGAGGAAACCGGCATATGTTCGAGAAGTAATTCTAAGACGTATGTAAAGTAGCTGAGACGGCGATAGACTCACTATCTGTCATATTGGCATCTTCGGTGAAAATAGGGTGTTGTTATTACAACATAATAATAAGCCTTCCGAGGCTCACGCCTGTATTCTCCGATGTTAGTTTTATAGCGGCAGTAGAAATCTGTGAAAATATCAACTGTCTAACTATCACAATCACAAAAACACACGGCTCATGAAATGGTGACAGGTGGGCAGGAGTATAGCGAAGTCTTAATTAGTAATAGGGTCCTGTTTTTACCCTTTGGGTACCCTAAATATGCGAGAACACGATGACATATAGCGTCAACAGGTGCAATTTGAGCCGACACGCGTCGTGGATATGAAATAAGAGGCGTAGCGAATGGTCCCACTTGTGTTATCTCTTGAACTAACGTGAGCTTCTGTGATTTAAGTAAATATTAAAGCATTCAATCGTGTTGAATTTTCAATTGATAGATGTAGCGCCTTTAAGCCTCAGTCTGTTACAATCAGGTTTTTTATTACCTCTCTGTGCTCAGTTTCACCCGTGTACACTCATTTCACGGGTTTTAATTTTCTCATCTATACATCTATATATATACTGTTTGTAAATCCAAAATAAAACCTTTTCACTGAATGCATATGAAAGTATACACGATATTGACGTAGAAAAACCTAATTTTAATATTTTTTTCTCTCTATCTGTTTGTTCCGGCTAATCTCCGAAACGCCTTGACCGATTTTAACGGGACTTCCACAGGCGGGTAGCTAATATATAGATTAGCTATCCGCCATATAGCCTATAAACCGATTAGCCTATATAGCGGAAAGCTAATCTATATATTAGCTATCCGCCATATAGGCTACTTTTAAAAAATTATTAAGGCTCCGTGGGTCACCCATCAAATTAAGTCTTCGCGGGGGAAACCGCGAGGCACAACTAGTATCAAGTATGTACATTTTGCAACTAACATTTTATTTTTAACTATAAGTTTCATGCTTATGAAAATTAAAATGATTTATTCAGTAAGACCAGTTCGGAAACTAGCCTTCTGGATGAATCAGCAGGGAGCTGAAAACTGGCATATTTTACATTTCATCATTAATTTGGATAAATAACATTGTATTTCTGATCAAACGCCATTATGAAAGTAAACACCGGCAGGAAATCTGCATAAGTCTGAGGGGGATTTCAAAGTTACATTCACCATTAATACGAAGTCTAGACATCTAATCAATTTTAGTAGTAACTTTCCTTGCCATTCAAAATGTAATCACACGTGTGAATAATAGAGCTAGAGAACAGCTACAATACAATTCATAGCTCAAGGATCACAGGTGTTATTACTATGCGGAGCGGGTAGATGTGGTATAATGTCAAACTTTCATATCAAGTTAATCTGGTGACCTTATTCCTACACCGCATACAAAATACATTAATGTTCTTTATGCCTATGATGAAGTGCAAATGCAATCTTGTACATAATATGCATGCAAACTCATTTCGTGGTATTGCACAGCAGAAACAGGGTCTAATGAGATATCCAGTTTTATATTTGAATCTGCCTGAGGAACTAGGAGTCTATCAGCATCTAAGCAGAGCGCATTAAGAACTTCTGAGCTTTGACGCTTCAATTTGGTGCTGCTTGAACGATCATAATTGGCCCTCCGTACCGTTACCTTTTATACGATTTCGACTTATAATAGTCCTGTGCTAATTCCGTGAATAAGGTGAACAATTTATTATCAGAGGGCCAAGTGCGAGATTTTCACTGCCGCCGTCACAAGTCACCGCGTCGACGTAAACGGAGATTTGTATAGAGTCGAAATAGCGCCATCTGTCGGTCTAAAGATCACACTATTGTGAGACCATACAAATCTGCGTTTACGTCGACGCGATGACTTATGACGGCGATTTTAGGAAAAAGATTGGATCCGTTATGCTTCTAGTGGGACCACTCTCTTTGATTTTCATTGACTTGGGACCCAATTGTGATCGTTGAAGCACCGCGTATTAAGATCTTTAGCTTTGAGTTTAATTTTTTGGCACCAAAATGAAACGTCAAAACTCAGAAGTTCTTAATACGCTCCGTTTAAAGCGATGATGGTAGGCCTTCAGCAGTAACAGCTTACCAATCAGGCGAACTACAAGCTTGTTTTCCACCTCTTTAGACATACATACATATGCTCAAACCTGTATTCCCCGAAGGAGAAATAGGGTAGGGTATTCATAGTACACCCACATTTCACCAGTCCCATGTAAATTGCCCCAAGTCCCTTGTAATAAGGGCGCAAACATATTGCCATAACCGGGCACTAATCCAGCCTCCAGGCTGCTACTGAGAAATTACAGATGAACCTTTGCAGCATAAAATTGACAAATATAAGACACTATCACGCGTCGGAAAAACATTCTACATCACTGTCAGCACATAAAAGCAATAAAAATATGCCTTTTAACAGCGATAATGCAGGTTTTTCTGACAAATAATTGCTGCGGTACCTACTCTACTTATAAATTCCAATACCACATCTGTCGTACCCCGAAGGCAACGAAGAAAGTAACATTTCCAGAATTTGCATAATACGCTATTACACTTTCCTAATTACAAACGTAATTTCCTGGTCTTTATTATGACCGACACAAGGTCTGTTATATCAAGCCAAGGGTACTTGTTTGTATCTGGTTAATTAAAACTCATCAGAATGTAGGTTTCGATTCACTTTCACTGTCCAAGATGGACGACTGGTGACGTCATTGGCTTGTTCTTCGCGATATAAATGGTCGTAAGCAGTTGAATTAATCTCAACCTACGGATTATCAAAATGGAGTGACCTTTAGATAAATGATCGACAAAAAGAAAACTTATTGATGTGAAGAACACATTTGAATAGAATTACGCTCAGTTTTGTAATTATAAGTGGCCATAAACTATTTGCTAATTATTAAACACATTATTCTTAACTGTAAACCAGGACTTGGCTATTGGAAGGAATATTCTTATCACTTAAGGTTTATTTTAATTATATTAAACACACACAGGCATACATTGATCCACCAGCAACATCCAGATTAATCTTTATATATATAAAAGAAGTCGTGCTAGTTACACTATTTTTAACTCAAGAACGGCTAAACCGATTTGGCTGAAAATTGGTAGGGAGGTAGCTTAAAACCAGGAAAAGGATATAGAATACTATATCCTGATTTTTATAAGGCGAGTGCCATCTAACCTTCGCGTCGTCTTTTACAAGGAAAATCGTTAATCTGGCATAAACCAGTTATCAGATATCTTATGCCTCCGACTGACTTGTAACAACTGCCAAAGATGTTAAATTGGCAAACGGGACCGACGGCTTAACGTGCTCTCCGAGGCACGGAGGGAACTAGGGCGGTCACCCAACCAACTACTGGCTACAGTTGCTTGACATCGCTGATCGAATGATATGCACAATAGCAAGTATACCACGAGCTCTTCAAAAACCACAGAATATCAACCATAATAACAAAAGACTATTTTGTAACAAGACTGATCACACGCATGCATTACACTACTTCAAACGAGTATTTCGTACCATCTAATTCGCAGCTATTACGTTAACTGGTGTAACCTTTAAAGGTCAATGCATGCTATACAACATTTTAAGATCCATTAAGAGATTTAAACGCATCTTTAACACCATAATACAGCCTACGGACTTTTACATAAGAATAATTAATATAAGTGGATAGGTTTCATTCTCATGGCGGTTGGCATTGATCTTGAAGTGATATCTATACTTTATATTTTAAATGTGAAAGTGCTCTGTGGGTCTGTATGCTACCATTTCATGATCAAAGTATAACTCACGGTAGACAGAGCCGTGTTGAGCGAGCCAAGCATCAGCCTTAGCATGGTCAGCTTATATTACAATTATTTCTTATGGACACACTCATACTGTACCGAGCAGCAACTGAGTGACGGCCGAGAAACGACCACAGCTGAAGCCACTGCCGAAGCTCAACTCGGGCCCGGCACGGTCTAGCGTGCCATCGTGAAATTGGTGGAAAAGACAGCGTTAACCCCTCGTATAGAAATAAATCACATACATATATCATATTATCAAATTTTTACCAATGTCGTACAACCCAATTTTTCATTTCGGAATAAGAATTATGACAGCAAATTACGACCAATAAAGTAATGGAGTGTATATTAGCTTTGATACATAATTAGTTTGACTGTTAGCATTTGGGTCAAGTTTTCACGGCCCACCGGCTTCTAGACTATAATCTACAACATTTAATAACTGGTGCAAGTAACATTGGCAAATGTATCTTAAAATTACTATAGGGAAATAGAGCGAGTCGATAACAGGAGGCGATTGTAGGTATCGTAGGTTTAAAAGAATTTCCAATCCAATATGGTTTTCCCAAACGAGTACAGCATGGGGTGTCAAGAGATATTTACAGGGTTAGCAAGGCGATCGTCATGCCCCTGGCGACCACGGGTTGGTAACCACTTACTATCAGGTGGGCCGCGTGCTGCCTGTCATTCTGCTCTGGTTACAGCTATTTTCTTGCATTCATCTAGACTAGTAAATCCAGGTTTTTTGTCGACATGTTATAGAAGATTAGGTGTAAATGTATTTTGTACGGGAATAAGGAAAAAATCATAAACTACCCGAACATCCTCGGGCGACACCTAGGCTATGTGAGATTTGTGCACACTAAAATGGCCCTTGGAGACCACATTAAGATTTCCCTTAGCTATGAAATCAAAGTTTACAGACGGATTGCAAATGAAGGTACGGACAATTTTTTTTTTTAATTCTATCTCAACTAAATGAAGCCGTGGTGACCTTGGGGTTAGAGCAGTCGCCTGCTACGCAAGTGACGCAAGTTCGAATCCCAGAGGGGCCTGTACCAATGAGTTTTTCTAAAGAACTTATGTGCAGTTATTTCACAGCACGTGCTTTACGGTGAAGGGCAATCGCGAGGAAACCTGCATATGTCTGAGAAGTAATTCAAAGACGTATGTATAGTGCCTGAGACGGCGATGGACTCACCCTCTGTCACGTTGGCACTTGATCAAATTCGGTGAAAAGTGTGTGATAACAACACCTCTGCTTACCCCTTCGGGGACCCTTATGGGATGGCGTGAGCATATTTTTTTTTTAAACTAAGTGACAGACAGATAGAATATTGAAAACTTCATACTGTAATGCATATTGGTGTGTCGTTAATGTACTTGGAACTCAAGTGCCTATTTAAAAGCGCTTCCGCGCACCGCAATTAGTGTGTTCCGTATAATTTATTGCAATTTAGTGATTGTAAATGCATCACGAATGTCTTCCAATGAAGATATAAACCTAAGGTCGTAAAAATGAAGTGAATGTACCTAAAACCTTGTAAACATATGCATTAGTTATTATCGATGCATAAAATATGATTCTTATCGCTATAGATTAAAAATATATGGATTGATATTGAGTCTTGATAGGAACTTTAATTATGCTTTTAAATAACATCGGAAACAAGGAATTTTTTGAAGTCCGACGGCCGGCTTTTTACCTGTGAACCGTATTACATATGTTCTCGCTTGTATTACCCGAAGGGGTAGGCAGAGGTGCACTTATACATTATATGCATGTGTGAACCGATGAAGCATACAAATTGTGTCCCATAATATTAGTAAAATATCATTTCAATTAGAGATATTGAATTCCAGTTTTCTGTGCTAATTTTCAAACTAATCCTTACTTATGATTTCGGTGTAAGCGCTAAACTTCACGTGTTGCGTTTTTGATTTGTAGACAGAAAAAAAGCTCGTAATTCTCCAATGGTGGATAGGACTCTAGCTCGATGAGAACCGGCCGAAATGGGCCTTGAAAAAGCATTCTTTACGACAAATATCACGCCTTCCCAGAAGTCTACTCGAAGAAGGTAGTAGTCAGGCATGTTACTACATCCACATTTCCCCGAATTTTTTTTCTCAGACTTATGCCTCATACATTTCCTTCACCGTCAAACGAGTAAGTTTATAAATAAATGTATTCATGTACTGGGATTTCTTACTTGCATTACTTATGTAAAAGAAAGAAATTTAGAATATGGCACTAAATGTGATGCCTTTTCGCAATATCTAAGTAAAAACATTTTACCACACTGCAACCTTCACGCATTACTTAAAGAATACAAATGCCCCTCATAATTCACACAAATTCAACCCATATAAGCGAAACGAAAGGAGAGCCAAAAGTTTTGACACCGCTTCGTGAGGAGAGTTCATATTATCGTTTTACTTTTACTTTCCATTGCCATTTCAATATCATCTTATTATTAATGCAATGGACCACACTCTTAACGATTATCATTATCACTTACCGGCCTAAATTCCTGGGGCCCAACCATCATCATCATCGTCCCTGGCCTTATCCCATACATTGTTGGGGTCGGCACTTGATTCAACCCGATGTGGCTGATCACCTGATTTTTATACGAAGCGACTGCCATCTGACCTTCGCAACCTCTTTTACGAGGAAAATCTATGATCTGGGTTAAACTAGTTGTCAGACTATTTTAGGCCACCGACTGACCTGTAACGATTGTCAAAGATGATAAATTGGCTACCGGGAACGACGGCTTAACGTGCTCTCCGAGGCACGGAGGGAACTCGGGCGGTCACCCATCCAATTACTGGCTAGGCTTAGGGTTGCTTAACTTCGCTGATCGAATGATATGCGCAATAGCAACTGAGCCACGAGCTTCTCCTGGGGCCCAACCATGAGCTGTAAGTGCAATGTTAGTGCAGCTGTGCGACAGTGACAGGCCTTTACACGTCATATACATCTGTCTCATAATAACAGTAAAACTATCATGGCAATAAGAGGTTATGGTAAGGCTCCTGATCACAGATTAAATATAAGCTTTACAGAAACCTAGGAACATTTTGATCGAAATAACACACTCACACAGCGAACACATATATGAGGAAATTAGCGAAATAAGCGTAATGATAGCAAGATGTGTCATGTCGTGGCCGATCGCGTGTGCGTCATTCACGTGTTTTAGTGACATGTTTCAAAACTTCAACACGGAATTTTAAAATCACTATGCTTGACAACCCTTACGTTCAATGGAGCAACCGTCCTTATTGAAAAAATATATGCCTAGATAACTTATTGCTATCCTCTAAACATCACTTGTTTCTTATTCTGGAGGGCGTGATTTTACACGGGTTTCTATAATTCCCATTGAAAATCCCCATCCAAAAGTTCATAAATCCCCATTGCGATCGAAACCAGCTCGGAATGGGGATTTTTGGACTAATTTTCCACAAATCCCCATTAGGTTGAAATTAAATACGGACCTCATACTGTATAAGAATCACTTTTTTATTGGAACAACCCTTTTTCATTAGTCGGGTTTCAATTTTTAAACTTTATTTTTAAAAACCTAAAGTTAAGCAACATAATTTATTTCAATACTGAAATTCAAATAAAATAAAAAAATTATATAACTACGCCATCCCAGAAAGATCAACAAAGGGGTAAGCAGAGGTATTGTAACAACAACACCCACATTTCACCGAATATTATTAAGTGCTAACATTACACCTCTGTCAGGGAGTCCATCGCCGTCTCAGGCATTAAGCATACGAGTTTGAATTAGTTCTCAAACGTAAGGAGGATTGCTCACGATGATTTCCACCACCGTAAAGCACGTGGAGTGTAATTACTATCCACATTGTGTTCACTGCGAGTTCATAACCTGGGAGCCTACCATCATCGGTTTTAGCAGAGCGTATTAAGAACTTCCGAGATTTGACGTTTCATTTTTGTATCATATAATTAACGCCAAGGCTAAGAAGTGCAATACGTGGTGTTTAAACGATCATAGTTGGCCCCCTGTATAGTGACACATAGATTTCTTTCAACAAATAGCAAACAAAATTTCTGAAAGTGAATATTCAAAAGAAAGAAAATTATAAACAAATCTATTATATTCTTATCTCAGTAATTAACAACAAAACAGTAGCTTTTATTCCAACCTCATAATTAATGTACTTTCTAATTAAATCATTATGACGCAACGCGTGTGAGCCTTCAGCTATTTAACACGTCGTAATGTATACTCGTGTATGTAAATTAACAATGTTAAAGTTTGACACGTGGTTGTTAACTGATGGAAAAGTTCACACGCTTGTTTGAATACAGTTTTGATAATGACATAAGGTGATGATTTTGACAAATAATAATATTGTTTTAATAGTTTTAAACAGACGATAAATCATATTCATATTATAACTAGCTGTCCCCTGCGGTTTCAACTGCGTAGATTTAATTTTATTCCCATGGAACCCTAAATGTTTGCTAGCCCATTTATCGAAGAAGGCTATATTATCACAATCGCGGGTTAAATTAGCGGGCTATTCCACACCGACGAAGTCGCAGGCAGAACCTAGTATTGAATATATATAAAGTTTATTTGTTTGTTTGAATGTATGAATTGGTGGGATTCTGAAACTCTACGCCACACATAACCGATGGATCAGGTCTGACTCATATTATGAGACAGATGTATACACGTCATATACATCTTTCAATGCAACATCATTCAACATACAACTATCATTGCAATAAGAGCTCATGGTTGAGCCCCTGTCGTAGAGACAAAATAAGCATGTCAATAATCACCACAGTAGGTAACCGCTTGCCACGAGGGCCCTCGAAAACACTCGAGATTCCGTTCAAATAACTTGACATGCTAAAGCTAGCGACTTAAATGCGCTTTCATAACATAGAATTTACATAATTTATTATACCATAGTTTGAAGTATGTAAGTATCGAGTATTCGTTTTGTTTTTTAATACATAAGAAACAATCTCTTGTCTCGTCTTCCAGAGAATGCTTTATTTACTAGCTGTGACTCGTGGTTTTACTCGCGTAAACTTAACAAACAAAACTGTTACTAAGTGTTAATTTATTCATAGTTTTGCAAAATTTTCCATTATGATGATGCTTCGCTCCTATTGGTCGCAGCGTGATTTAATGAAATCTAAAAGTCTAAAGCCTTCCTACATGAATGAACTATCCAACACTGAAATCATTTTTCGATTCAACCCAATAGTTCCTGAGATTAGCTAGTCCAACTCAATAAATGAAGAAACTCGTCAGCTTTATAATATTATTGTAGATTTTATTTGTACATAAACTAACTTCATCCACCTTTATAAAAGGTTTTCAACTACACCATATCCTGCTCCAAAATGAGTTTCTTGCCGGCTCTTCTCAGAAGGCTAGTTTCCGAACCGATGGTAAATTCTTCGACATTCATAAGTATTCAGGGCCTAAACTGAGTAAATCGTTTTCAAACGAGATGTTAGTTAGGCGTGTTTGTTGAACGAGCAGTTATCCCCACATTTAACCACTTAGGAGTGAAATTTCGGAAGGTTTTCTGTTTTTTAAGTGAAAATGAAAATTATTTCGATAATAATTCAGTTTAGGCCCTTGCAAGACACTTATGAATGTCGAAGAATTGACCAGCCTTCTGAGAAGAACTGGCCAGAAACTCAGCTGGCATCATGTACATTTCATCCCATAGTAAATCATTATTAATTATAATAAAATTCTGTTAAAATTATATTAGATATTTTGAATAGATATTAAAGTATATACTTACTTCTTACAAAAACTAAAAATTTGATGTCAGTCCAGCGGACTACTCGGTTTTAGCACTTCAGTCAGGACTTTGAGTGTTATAATTGTGTTATTACAAAAAAAAATTACAAACGACTAATGTCCGATACGCGTGATGATTTCAAAGTTTTTACTTAAAAACCTGCAAGCAAAATCCGCAATTATTCATGGAGGACTACCGCACGCATCTCTACAAGTTTACACAAGTTAATTAGTTAAATGCCGTGTTGGCCGAATGGTTTGCGTTCGCCTTTTTACGCAAGCACAAGTTCTATTCCTGACCTGCGGGATATCACTCAGGCTATATCGCGCTGAGCAGAGGGCCTACTATCATCGGTTTAAGCAGAGCTTATTAAGAATTTTTTAGCTTTGATGATTTTGTGATACCAAAATTAAACGTCGAAGCTAAGAAGTTAGTAAGACATCACTGCTATAACGTTGATACTGCGGCCCTCAGGTAAGTAGTAGCTATAAATTTACGAAATATAAAAAAATAGTTTTTCCTTATTTATTGAAGAGTACTAGATGCTTTGGATGCGATAGACTCACCTTCTGTCACGTTGACACTTAATCATATTCGATGAAATGAACACGCACATTTGTTACAACACTTTTGGGATGATGTGAGCATATTTTATTCTTAGTATGGAGTCTCGATAAATGATTATAAACTATCTAAAAAATCATAAATATAGTCTATCAAGTGTCCGACACCTGTTTTGTTTTACTATAAACAATATCAACGTAACTAAATGAAATTCAAAATGAAGTAAGCACCAAACTAATTATATTACTGAAACATCAACTTGGCACAGTTAAATGACGTAACAAAAAATGCTTAATGAATTGGCCAATATGACCAGAACTAATGAACGCAAAATATCTTTAACATTGACATAGTATGGACGAACCTATTTTACAAAATTTAGTACTTAGCTAATCTGTTGCGATATTATTCAACTAAGTTTGATTATAGAATATACATAACCGTACTTACTTTATTTACTACATACAAACATACATATGCTCACGCCTGTATTCCCCGAAGGGGTAGGCAGAGGTGTTGTTATCACAACACCCACTTTCACCGGATTTTATTAAGTGCCAACGTGACAGATGGTGAGTCTATCGCCGTCTCAGGCACTATACATACGTCTTTGAATTACTTCTCAGAAATATGCAGGTTTCCTCACGATGTTTTCCTTCACCGTAAAGCACGTGGTGTGAAATCACTGTACATAAGTTTTTTAGAAAAACTCATTGGTACAGGCTCCGCTGGGATTCGAACTTGCGTCGCTTGCGTAGCAGGCGACTGCTCTAGCCCCGAGGCCATCGCGGCTCAATTTTATTTACTACTTACTTACTTTATTTACTACTTGATTTTATCTGCATAGAGTTAGCTTCACGGGTGACCCCCGGAAACCTCACGTTTTTTTTTAAATAAAAGTAGGCTAAATTATTCCTTGTAACATTAGCAATCTGCCAATGAAAGTCCCGTTAAAATCTGTCCAGCCATTTCGATGATGAGCCGGAAAAAAATACAGACGGGCAGAAATATTTTTTATTTCAGTATCGTACTTTCATTATATACATTTAGTGAAAGCAGTTATTTTGGAATTACAAACAGACACTTTTATTTATCTGTATCTATACAGACTAGGTAAAAAGTTCGCTGCACTAGAGCCAATGAAAGACTAGCCTACCTTACTGTTACATAGAGTATATAAAAAAGAACAAATAGTTGCGTGTTTGTTTATCCGATGTTTATTTATCGATATAGGGACCTTTAAATATAATCATTACGAGGGATTTTCGAAGTTCTCTAGGGCCGTTACCGTTACGACTGTGCGTGCAATACCTTTCTGCAACTCCAACCTCCAACTTGCGTGTTCAAAGCACTTTAATATTGTACCACAATAAACGTTCTACATTTTGACATCAGTCTCCTCATTTTTAAAGGTAAGATGATACTTTAAGCAAATTTCTAAAAGGTTTTTTTATTCACTCTTGATTTAATCGTTGGTTCTATATTATATGTTAATAACCTCTTTTGTATTACAATAGTGTAAAAATAAATCCACATAAAACGTGCAACGCGTATGATTGATTGTATACCCAATTCAACAATTTATCAATAAATTTGATTTTATCTACTTTACGTGTTGTTCCGGCATGGCGCAAAAAAGCGTATTTTCATAGCGTTGTTTGAAAGTAAGCCAATAAAAAAATGTTCTTGTTAAGTAGCCCAGTTCCCTATGCTTAGTTATAATGTGCTTGACTTGAGAACGAACCTAAGTCGAAAGATTTTAAGTGCGAGAAATTTTGAACCTTTTGAAATTTTGATTTCGAATCAAGAAAATAACTTTTATAAACGTAAGGTTCACAATATTGTGTGTAAGAGTACTGTTATAATATTGACGAAGCCTGCGATGCGGATTCATGTTTTTGAATATATTATATTTCCCATTTAGTTGTATCGAAATTTTCCCTCTTTTCTCATAATAACTAGTTGACTTTTACTTCGTAATCTGTATTTTTTTGCACGTATAAATAAAACAAAAAATAAAAAAAACAATACTCAGATAGGGGGCTTTTCTCGCTCAGAGACTCATTCTATTCAACGTGGCAATGCTGCCAGCCTTCATGGCACGATCCCGAGAGACACCGATTTGGGACAAGTTAAGTTTTCTACATGTAAATAGTTTTAAGGCTTTATTGAAAAGATAAATAAAAATCAATACCTATATAATTTGATACACTTATGATCAATAACATGTTTCTACAATATGCGGAGATCGCTAAACGTATCTGGGCTTAATTTGTGTGCAATTATTGTGAATTACGGTATCGAGAAGAACTGGGTTTAAGCAGAGCGTTTTAAAAACCTCTTAGTTTTGTTCTACCAAAACTAAACTTCAAAGCTAAGATGTTAAGTTGGTAAGACATCACTGCTATAACGATGATGGTCCCTGAACTCTATAAGTTGTAGCGGCCAAATGCTAATAGCGCATGCCTAAATCCGCCTGTAAATCATAGGAT
The DNA here is from genome assembly GCA_929442735.1 of Watsonalla binaria. NCBI lineage: Eukaryota > Metazoa > Arthropoda > Insecta > Lepidoptera > Drepanidae > Watsonalla > Watsonalla binaria. The sequence continues at coordinate 11,020,731 of OV838921.1, read as the reverse complement.
GTAGTCAAACAGACAATATGCATATTTGCCACCTTTGAAGTGTTCATAAATAGATCATTAAGCTAAACAACCAATCGTGCCGTGTTAATTGTTTATCAATCAAACACAGATCAGATCATTGTTGGTAACAACCTCTTTGTGCTTTATTGGGCCGAAGGTCGTGGGTCGGAGAAAAGGATACAAATAAACTACAAGGTAATAATTAGGTACTATAATCCACCGTAGTAATCTTAGTTAGGTATTTTGTACGTTCACGTACTTAGCTTTCATTAATAAGTTCACGCTTATAGTAAAACTAAAAGCATTTTATTGGTCTGAATAATATAGGATGAACGTTAGTTGCCTCTGAGTAACAAATTGTATATATCTACGGTTACTATTTGAATTGAATGAATATAACCCATGAGTTACTAATACTTAATAAATATTAGTAAAAATAATCTATTAGAAGCTATTGGACCGGATAGAAAAAATATTTCAGTAATGGATACCTATACTATGAGCAAGTAACATAGGTAATATTTTATCCCCGTACTCCCGCTAGAACGAGAACTACGCGGGAGAAACCGCGTGACGTCTGCTAGTTAATAACATAATATTTTTAACTGAGAATATTACACAGCTGAATGAGAGTTTTATGTAAATTAAATAAGTGCATATGCTCACGCCATCCCAGAATGGTCCCCGAAAGGGTTATCAGAACATCAATATTTCACCGAAGATGAATTACCAACGTGACAGTGGGTAATTTGAATTACTTCTTAGATCATTTGCAGGTAAAATTCGTGTAATGACAAAAATAAATTTTCAAGACATAAAACCACGAGCTGATCGCGGCTTTTCACACTTATAACATATATACATACATTGTAAGTATTGCTAAACTTCAAGTAAAAGTTAAACGTAAGATTGATCAGCCGTTACAAGTCAGGGGATCATTCGCATAATGAGGCACAGAAATAATATGTTGTTAGGTGGTCATATATGTACCAATTCTATCACACTTGTGCTAACAAAATAATAAAATGTCAGTACTTGTTATGTTAATCAAAACAATGATTTATTCCAATATTAACGGACGTCACGCGGTTTCACCCGCGTAGTTCTCGTTCACCTGGGAGTACAGGGATAAAATATAGCCTATTTTATAATGTAGCTATCTATCGCTGAAACAATTTTTCTAATCGGTCCAGTAGTTTTTGAGCCAATTCGTTACAAACAAACTTACATCTTTATTTTTGTATAGAATATCCGGAATCAAAGTGATAGTTCAGTAAATCAAAATGATGCTATTTCCCAATATTATCCGGAATAATATAAAATTAAAATAATTAAATAATAATAAAATTAAACAATTCTATAAAGGTAATCATTTAAGATCGCAATAACTTATTGAGTGAGACAGAAGACACCAATGAACTAAGTACATGCGGCGCACTGGGCGCAGCCAATAATCTTTTGTGCATTCCCGTCACCAGCTACGAACGCTTACCTTGAATGTGCACCAGTAGTTTATTGGGTCACATAGTGCGTGAGCACGAATAAATACGCAGGTGTTCCCACTAGAGAGCCGAGAAAAGCCGTGGTAGCCTTGGGGTTTTAGCTGTCGCCTGCTACGCAAGCGACGCAAGTTTGAATCCGAGTGGAGCGTCCACCAATGACTTTTTCTAAAAACTTATGTGCAGTGATTTCACTCCACTTGCTTTACGGTGAAGGAAAACGTGAGGAAACCTGCATATGTCTGAGAAGTAATTCAAAGACGTATGTATAGTGCCTGAGACGGTACTCCGTCACGTTGGTACTTAATCATATTCGGTGAAATGTAGGTGTTGTTGTTAGAAAACCTCTGTTTTCCCTTCTGGGGTGGCGTTAGCATTATTTCTTTTTTTTATTCCCACTATTTGCGCTGTGCGTTCATAAATCGTGATGGCTCATGGCACCAGTATACAGTATGTCCTAGTTGGCACGACGCCCATTATTACTGCACATACAGGCATACACTTACATTACAATAGCTACAAAGAAGATGCTATGTTATAAACCACGTCTAGACAGTTCAATAACATCTATAAAACTTAAGTGAACGTGTACCTTTTGTAAGTCGGTAAACGTTTACTGCGCAACCTGTGATGTAGTGTTGGGATTCGATAGTTAAAATGTTTCCCAATGTACAAATTATTGGAGTTCATTGTTGTAACAAGTGATCACCTGGACTGTAAGTTCATTATGTTAGTAAACCTTTTAAATAGCCTTTAATTTACAACACTATTAACGTGCTAATTGTTTGTTGAATTAGGTTAACGTTAAAGTCCACATAAATAATCTCTTTATCCGTATAGTTCATGAAAATGTTTCTGAATAAAAATGAAGTGAGTTTATGCCGCTAAAATTGCTTAAAAACTATTTCTTATAAATGCTTTTAAATAATATATATATGATTATGATAAATGGGAAAGTTGTGCTGTAGGTAGTATTTTATATTTTTTATAAGATACCGCACTAGTTATCTCTCTCGCGCTTACGCTAATAGAGTCGATACAAAATGTATGGAAATGACAAATCAGGCACGTGACATTCCCATACATTTTTTATCGTTTTTACTAGCGAATCGCGGATGTTACTTTGTCAACAGACCCTGGACTGTGACAACTCAGAAGGCAACTTGCAATCATTGTTGTATTGAATTGCTAGCTCGAAAAAAACGACGAAAATATGTCCCCGTCTCTATCACTCCGACATGTGTAAAGAGGACAGGTGATTGAGGTGCTTTCAATTTCCATTGAGCACCGAATTAGATGCATTAACATGTCAAGCAACCAGCAATTGACCCCGGGGTCAAGGTAAGTTGTACAATGGTAGGTTGGACCTTGAAGACGCGTGAGAAAGATGAACTTACAGGTTAAGTAGGCTGTCGGCTCAATTATGTGATCTTCATCATGAGATACTTAGGTGGATTTTACAACATAAAAATGGGAAGAGTATTTTTTATAATTAGTGTTTGAAATGACACTGCTAGGTGGATTATTCGAAAGAATATTTTATAATAAGCTTTAATATTTTTCACATTATCAGTAATTTTATATGTACATACTCGTTGTGGTTGAAGTCGATTATCATTTGATTCGTCTTCCAACAAAGTCGTGGCCACAAGCTAGTAAATTACTATATTATATTTTACTAGCAGACGTCACGTGGTTTCACCCACGTAGTTCACGTTCCCGTGGGAGTACGGGAATAAAATATAGCCTATATTTCTCACTAGTAATGTAGCTATCAATTGCTGAGAGAATTTTTCAAACCGGTCCAATTTTTTTTGAGCCAATTCGTTACAAACACAAATATATCCTCTTTATATCTAATATAGATGTTCTCAGAGATGGACATTTCTTCACGTTACAAGCTAGTCGTATAATACGTTTGTAATAGAAAACAACAGCAAAATTATACATTACTGTAATACTGCGGCTAAATAGCAAATTGCTAATTATGTTGCAGTTGATGGCAGTCGCACGCGCAGCTTAAACGTTAAGGATTATTTTACTTCTACATAACATAAATGTATATTACATGCAATCGAGAGTTAGAATAAATAAAGTACTTATTTACTGTATTACAAAATGAAGCTTAGGATAAAGCCAGGCTTAAGAATGGCTCGTTTTGTAACCCATGTGGGTTCAACCACCTTTTCATGAGGAGCTCGTGGCACAGTTGCTAATGCGCATATCATTTGATCAGCGATGCTAAGCAACCCTAACCCTAGCCAGTAATTGGATGGGTGACCACCCGAGTTCCCTCCGTTCCTCGGAGAGTATGTTAAGCCGTCAGTCCCGGTTGCCAATTTATCATCTTCTCATAATCAATTTATCATCTTTGGCAATCGTTACAGGTCAGTCGGAAGCCTAAAATAGTCTGACAACTGGTTTAACCCAGATCACATTTTTTCCTCGTCAAAGGGGTTGCGAAGTCAGATGGCAGTCGCTTCGTGTAAAAATCAGGTGAACAGCCACATCGGGTTGAATCAAGTGCCGACCCCAAGAATGTATGGGATAAGGCCAGGAAGATGAACCATATTTTCTTAAATAAAAGTTACAACTAAAGTAAATTATAATTGCATAATATTATGTGATACGCAAATACTATGATGGCGATGATTGTTCCGACCGATTTCGGCCATGGCGAACACTTCGACCCAAGTCAGATAATTAGCGCTGATGTGATCGAAGATGCGAATATTATATTTCACATATAAACCAGCTAATTATTTTTCTGTAAATTGTAGAAATCGATCTCAAAAAGCCTACGGAACGATATTAACAGAACTACGCAAGTTTCCAATCGCCACATCAATCTATACGGTAATAGCTGAGTGGCGATAAATGTGCTTCAAATTACCAAAGAAATATACGATATTAGATATAAGTGGAGGCTTTCACTATGGTTAAACAATAAAATAAAATAAAAAACCTTCATTTCAAAAAAACTTAACTAGTTAATATTGTTTTTATTGGAAAGTTAGTTAGACAACTACGTGCAATATATTTGTGTTGTTTTTGGCGGAAAACCTTGAGATTTATTAAATAGTATAAATAAAATCTATTCAGACAAATATAATTAAAGTGTCTGTTTGTAATTCCAAAATAACAGCTTTTCACTAAATTCATATGAAAGTATACGGTATATAATAAGTATATAAAATAAAAAAATATAAGTATATAAAATATACGGTACTGACATAAAAAAACTGGCCGGCTGGACCTATTTGCACGGGGTTTTTTAATATTAAAAAATAACATTAGGGCTAGTTGTATAGACAATATAACACGTACGAGTAGATGAAAATCTAGTAAACTATGATGACTACTACTAATTGTACCAAGTTTATCGAATCCTACTCTCAAACACGTCTTATGCAGTCGAAGTCAATGGATTGAATAAAGTTTTGGTAATAGATCATGAAATTACTGAAGCAACTAGAAATAAGAATCATGATATAATCCATATATACCTACCATATAATAATCACGTGTTATTGCTATAATCATATTTAAAATAATTTCGTGATTTACATGGATAACGAAATATATCTTTTTATTTGAATATTATAATGTTAAGATTTTTTGACATCCACAGCCCATAGATTTTGTAAAATAAACTTTCATACATTAATTCGCGCGACCTCCACGACAGTTACATTTCTTGGATATTGTGAGAATTAATTTGTATATATATATATGCTCACGCCATCCCAGAAGGGTCCCTTAAGTAAGCAGAGGTGTTGTAACAACACCCACATTTCACCGAATATGATCAAGTGCCAACGTGACAGAGGGTAAGTCCATCGCCGTCTCAGGCACTATACATACGTCTTTGAATTACTTCTCAAATATATGCAGGTTTCCTCACGATGTTTTCCTTCACCGTAAAGCACGTGGTATGAAATAACTGTACATAAGTTTTTAGAAAAACTCATTGGTACAGACCCTGCTGGCTGGAGCAGGCGACTGCTCTAACCCCAAGGCTTTTATTATTTATAATTAATATACCAATACAAAAGCCGTGGAGGTGATGGTAATAAAATGAGGAATCTTGGATGACTGGGAATAAAATCATAATACTATCAGAAAATAAACTTTTAAAACAGCTATAAAGTAACTCTATACTTTCGATTGTCTACAAACTCTAGTAATTACTGATAACCATCTATTAACAAATGCAAATATATTCATATAATTTCATACTCATTGCATTCGGCTGCGTGCAATAACAATGCTAATAGCTCGATCTAAAAACGCACGCTTCAACATTGTTATTGTGTGTTATTTGTGGATTTGCCTAATAATTATAACATTTAAGTATTAATTTTATAAATGGAAAATATTCCTGTCAGTTTTCGGATAACTAGTATTCAGTATTTACAGATTTTCGAACACTTGTGAGATTGTTGTCTATCTATTACCTTTTCACGGCTGAACCGATTACGAGATAGTTTTAACCCCAAGGAAAGACATACTTATAGTAAGTACCTTCTTTCAAAATTACTACGCAGACCAAAAACTACTACGTTTTATACCAAAGACGCCCATGTTCCACCTGATGCTGATAATTAGAGCGTCCCATAGCTTTTAGACGCTGGTGGATTCGACACAGGGGATCATATAAGACTAGCACCTTTCTTGGGAATTAATTACCAGCCGATAGAAGGAGATAGTGAAGTAAGATGGCTTATAGATGCCCACTGTACCTACTTAACGCAGAATAGGATGATAGGACACAGACATTTTCCTTATGAACCTCTTAAAAACTCACACTGGAGCAAAACGTTACTCTAGTTGGCTGCAGATACGATACTTCAGCCATAATCAATGTGTCTGCGAATTTGAGTAGCGTGCATGAATCTTAAAGATGCATGGACTATTTAAAGGTGTATGATCTTTGTTATTGTGAATTATGTTGGAATATCGTGTTGTTAATAGATATGTCATTTCTTTATTAATTACACACCCCTGACGTGCTCACTAGCCGTGATGTGAATCGCTGAGCGGTCAGCGTCATGGAAAGTGGGGTGAGTGATCTAAGTGGTAATGTTGCACGCATATAACACTTATGAGCTTTGTATGATGTCATTTGGCCATTATCTGTTATGTATCATGGTATTTATATTTAGAAAACATTCCATTGCAATGATTATGCAATGAAATAAGTCAGTTGAAATGGCGAAGAATTTGATTAGGCAGAAAAGTTCTGAAGTTGAGACCACGCACTGGAAAACACACCATAGAACCGCCCCCAACTAAACGATAAGACAACTTGGGGACCAACTGTGATCGTTTCAAGGAGCTCGTTTAAAGAACTTCTTAAATTTGTTGTTGATTTTTTTGGTAGCATACAATTTAACATGACTGCTAAGAAGTTCTTTATACGCTCTACTTAAAAACGTCCGTACTAGTCCTAGTAGATCGATTCTTGTGGAATTAATGCAACTATGAATCGTGTAATGACTGGAATACATTTTAGTGTGGAATTAGCTACAGTGTTGGGTGGGACCGTGTAACATATAGCAACAATGTTACTCAGCGCAAGATTGTTGCAATTTGATTAAGGTCAAATAAAACAAGTAGTTGCTTGGGCATTTAGACAAATCATTCCTCTAGGCGTGATACCATCTGACTGAGTTGTTCGTATCAGCAATATCTAGGAAAAAGTAGCTAAGCCTTTTTTACTCGGTGCATGAAAGACGCACTTACGCTAACATCTCCGCCGAATATTCGTATGAGAAATTGTACAGCGCCTCCAAGCGGTGACGTGAAGAACTAAAATATGGCATATAAAGTTAAGATGATTCTAGCAAGAATTGATTACGAAAAATATGCAAGATTCGTAATTAAAGTACTAAGGATGCACGCTTGTTTACCACATTACTGGTATAAAAAAGTGATCATAAGAAAAACTTAGTGCATTTTATTATTTACTCTATGGCAAAGTTTCCAATCTAAAAACTGCTTTGCATACCTTTTTAGGTGGAACATATCGTAAAATATTATTAATACATGTCAATTACTTGCTCCTGCAACTTTGTCGTATAGCTTTACGTCTAAGAAACCTTATAATCATAACGAACATACAATTATAAATGCGGACTAGTTGGAACCATTTACTGTTGAGACAAGTAATAGCAAATAGAGTTGTTAAGGCCACCGCGGTCACAGTAAAAAGATAAATATTTTCTCAGTTAACGTTCAAATTCTTATGAGTCAGTATCGTGAAATGGGTTGCAATAAGTACCTACGTTATTTTGTTATATTTGTTTGCTTTATAAATAGCCTTTGAATCTCGTGTTATGTAAGTGGAGATAAAAACTGTTACTACTTTGATCAAATCAATGTTAAGGCTCGAGACAGTTATTTAATATATTATGTTTAAGTCTTGAGGGATTTTGATCTTAATGTCAATTTCTACTAAGTTGGTAATGAATTGACAAAGGTAAGGCACATGGAATTCCAGTGGGAAGTAAACTATTGAATGTATAATATGCAACTTGAATATCAATGCGTGACGTTTGTCTATAAATCTTTGTTCACTTTCCCGTGACACTAGAAATATTTTTAAAGTGTAAGTTAGCTTAGCAGCAGACTTAGAAAATGTAACATTCTCCTAAAACAGCTTAAGAGCTGAGTTTCTTCTCAAAAGGCTAGTTTCCGAACCGGTGGTAAATTCTTCGACATTCATAAGTGCCTTGCCAGGGCCTGAATGAATAAATCATTTTCATTTTCGACACTTCGCTTTGTATGCTTGAATGATTTATGTCATTTCGATACGTATTAAGTGAAGCGCGAGGATAACGTCACTTTGCATACAGGCCCTATGCTCTCACCCATCTAACTAGTAGCTTACTCTGGGGTTATTTAATTAAACTAATCGAATATGCGCAATAGCAACTCTACCACGAGCCCCTCCATCGACTGTTATAAAAATGAATGGAACTTTTTTTATTCTTTCACAGGTAGACGTGGACCGAGCTCTATGATGATAAGGTGACAGATGGTAGATCTAACGTAGGTTAAAATATATGTTTTTACATAAGAATGTTCATGCAAATCTATATAGCTACAAATACTTATAAAAGTGTCGTGCCCAAATATGCATTCAGCCATTCGGAACACAAAATAGACAAGCATGAAATAGTAACACGAGTGCAAAATTAATCAGATCGTTGATGTCAACCTTGGTTTGTGGCCGCGACTCTCGATCGGTTGACAGTGTTGGTATAAAATAATAACATGAAGAAGGCCAGCTCTCGCACAGTGACTGTAAAAGGTTGACTCACACAGATTTTTTTTTTCATATAGCTGGCCTGCCCTCGCGTCTTTTTTTCCAGTTTTATATTCCTTTTTTTTATTATTTTTAGCTCTAAGCCCATCGTAATTCAACTCTTATATGTAACTAACCGTATCAAGATCGATAATGTAGTTTAGAAGAAAGATGCGTTGAAATAGATAAAATAAGTTTGTATGGAAATTTCGAATTCAATTTTTTTCGAATTTGAAAAAGAACGTACAGTTCACCTGATGGTAAGCGTCTATTGCAGCCTATGGACTTCATCCACTCCCCGCTCTCACTATGGCCATAATAATTTAGCTGCGATCTTCCGTAAGGTGGAGGTACTACGGACCTCAGTCGGGAAAATCGCAATTTCGAACGGGATAACGCGCTATACTCTACCTCTTATATACTCTTCTTAATGTTTTAGTGTTTCGAGATTTTTATGCGCGCGATTGTGTTTACGTGCATTCTCGACCAATGGAGCTGACTCTCTGTATGTATTTAGTTTGTGGTGTTGGCTATTGCAGGCGTGTGCGTCGATACCTACGTTATTATTTAGATATTAATACTTATTAATAGGTACCTATGTATGATTGATTGACTTGCTTCTATAGGCATTGTCTTTGTTTAGGCTATTTTTATAATTTAACTGACTGACAAGCATACGGCCTGTTTATGAGTAACCGACTACGTGATAAGGAACTGGAAAGGTGGCCCAGGCTCACAATAAACTCAGACTGCGATTTAATTATTTTATGAATGCCAAATAAATTTTAAGTTTTTATAATAAAAGCGCAGTACAATCAAATGCATTATTTCAAATATTGTTTAAATGGTTAGGAAAAATATAAAAATTCCTGCAAACAGCTGTACTATTGAGCCATCCATCTTTTCACACATTCAAATGGAATCGGTTTACATTTGTCCAAATATTATGTTCACAACTTTTTTTTAATCGTCAGTATAATAATAAATAATAATCCTCCTAACCTAGTTCCAGTTACGGCGGCTAATCTCAACGGGGTTAGCCATGTGCGCAGGAGATAGTGTGTGCGCAAACACAGTGCAATATTTATTCCCTCGCTTTCAGAGTCCGATGGGACGGCAATCCGACTCGACCGGAGAGAGATCATGTAGGACCAACAGTCGAACTTTTTTTTTCATTATAAACATTCTTTTCATTATAATAATAAAAGTGACCACCCACCTGTCCGGCACGAAGCGCGCTGGTGACGGCAAGCAGCGCCAGCGCAGCCACGCCCCACCATACGCCCGCTCGCATGGTCGATCACTGTAACATAACAAACACTATAAATATATCATCTAAAAATCATCATGATACCATTGCGCCTTTCACATTCATCTCCAAAAGGAGACGGCGGGCTAGTTTCTGAACCAATGGTCAGGGGTTAGCCGGGAGAGCCGTGGTGGCCTCGGGGTTAGAGCAGTCGCCTGCTACGCAAGCGACGCAAGTTCGTATCCCAGCGGGGCCTGTACCAATGAGTTTTTCTAAAAAACTTACGTACAGTGATTTCACACCACGTGCTTTACGGTGAAGGAAAACATCGTGAGGAAACCTGCATATGTCTGAGAAGTAATTCAAAGACGTATGTATAGTGCCTGAGACGGCGATAGACTCACCATCTGTCACGTTGGCACTTAATCAAATTCGGTGAAAAGTGGGTGTTGTGATTATAACACTTCTGCCTACCCCTTCGGGGAATACAGGCGTGAGCATATGTATGTATGGTCAGGGGTTTGACGTTTCATTTTGGTACCGTAAATGACACGTCAAAGTACAGAAACAACATTAAAATAAATTCCTCGATTCCGTTAAACTAGTTCACCATTTTGATCACCTTTGGCAATCGTTCCGTTCAGAATACGAAGAGATGAGACGTTAAATTGAATAAATAACTCATTAATGAATAATTAGCCTACTTTCAATTTCACATCTGTTCAAAAACGCATCTCGATCAGTTGCGCAAGGGCCTCTTAATGTATTATTTCCTTTTAACAAATAAAACATACTCTCCAACCAAGGTCTTAGATGTTTAAATGATTTCTCACGGTCTTGCACAAGTGTACTCTTAGTGTTATCAAAATATCATGGATTTGTATCATCCATCATATTTAAAAACTATAAGTTATTTGCTTTCCTAATCTAAAATACCAAGGTCTTAGGTCTTGCATGGCTAACATTTTTGATATAAGATAACATCGTAAAAATATTAATTGTAATCATTAATTTGTAGAAATATGGTTAAATCAATGTTGTCAGTGAGAAGACATTTTTAAGCTAAGAACGAACAATACGAATTTCATGCAGCGTCTTTGGTTTATAATACAATTTATAAAGCTTAGTTAAATCATTTAATATTTTAAGGTAGCACACTATACCTTTTTAATTTATATCACCATCTCCCTGGCGTTATCCCATACATTGTTGGGGTCGGCACATGATTCAACTCGATTCGGCTGATCACCTGATCTTTATACGAAGCGAAGTCATCCGACCTTCGCAACCCCTTTGAAGAGGAAAATCTTATGATCTAGGTTAAACCAGTTGTCTGACTATTTTTAAGCCCCCGACTGACCTGTAAAGTTTACCAAAGATGATAAATTGGCAATCGGAACCGACGGCTTAACGTGCTCTCCGAGGCACGGAGGGAACTCAGTCACCCATCCAATGACTGGCTAGAGTTAGGGATTCTTAACTTCGCTGATCGAATGATATGCGTAGTAGCAACTGTGCCAAGAACTCCTCCTATTTAATTTATATATTCGTTATAATAGTTACTTAGTCATTCACGTTATTAAATGCTAAATAGGTAATTCATATCACATTACCTGAGAACAATTAACAAATAAATTATTATTCTATTTAAGGGGGGTTAATCGTATAATCCACTATAACTTATTTTTTACACTTTTGATGACATATTCAGATTGAACACAATGCATGTAATACAATATCAGAGCAAGAAAAGGATCCCTTTCTTTAGGATTTTTGTGTTTCGATGATTTATATAAGTCAAAGTCAAAAGTATCTTTTTAGACTTTTTACAAAGTACTTTCAAATCGTCAGAATGACATTATACAGGATTATACATGCTACCGCCAGGTTCGGAAGGTTGCTTTTGAAGAACCTGGCAAGAAACTCAGTAAGATATCTATTTGTAAAGATCAAGGAATCTATAAAAGCACTTAAACCGAAAAAGAAACAATGGGATTTCCCCTCGAAACAAATAATATAACTCGGAAAATTATTTGACGATATATTCCCCTTAATGAAGTGTCATTTTACAGTGATCAATAAAGCAGTCGGTTGGTCGTCAGAACGCTTTCACTATCAAAATATACGACAACTTTCGTTTTAATACTAGAAGTTCTACCTGCAGACGTCTCTGTCTGTTTTTACTACATTATTATTCTGAGGAATAGATTATATTAAGAAGTGATATCTTCGTCGCCGTATATTTAATTTATTAACATAAAATACAGGACATGTTTTTTATTAAAGTTTTAATAAGTATAAAAAAAAACATTTTAAATACTATGAATGGTCAGTTTCCGAACTTTAATAATATTTAAATTTAACTAATTACTACTGCTGTAAAGTTTCCACATATTCTTGGGAAGGTGTCCAGGAGATAGACATTCGAACTGCAATCAACGCAAGATGGTAACACGCGAATAACGTTAGCAAAAGTTTATTAGCTTCACTGCATACAGGCAAGCTGTATGTTTTATTGTATGCTAACTTTTATAGTATAGTAAGAAGAGTAAACGAAAAGAGAACATTAGTACCAAATATAGAAAGCAGAAGAGGAAAAATTATGGGTCACCTTATACGGCATGACGGCTTTATAAAAACCATTTTGGAAGGTAAAATAGAAGGAAGGCGTGGCAGGGGCCGACCAAGGATAAGCTACATCAAACAAGTAAAGGATAAAATAACCGTCACGTCGTATAAAGAGGTCAAAGAAGCAGCACTGGCTAGGAACAAATGGAAGGAGCTTCATCAGCTGCACCGACAAGTGTCTAACTCTTAAATTAAGGAAGAGAATAACTTTAAAAACACATGTCAGTATTACATAATCCTGATACTTGTATTTTGACCAGTTTGAGCCCACAGCTGCCTTACTTATTTACTATTGAATTTGTTCTTTGACACTGAGTTTGATGTTACACATGACACCAACTTCAAAAGAAAGTAAGTAATTTATTTTTCTCTCATTGAATGCGGGTTCCTTATTTATAAAGAAAATCATATCCCTCAATGTTAAGGGACATCCACCCCAAACAAAATATATGACAATACACTGTCTACCTGCAGCTAGTGTATAGATAAAACTTTCCAACCGTACTACGTCCGCAGTGTATTGGTATTCATCAATAGTAGCACATTGCAACCTGCACTTTCGCGCCTAGATGCTTTGTGGAGCGGCGACACATGATGCAATGCGCTAATTGCTACTTTGAGGGTCCATTACTAATTGGATGCAGATAAGCAATAATGTGTCAACCCGCATAAACTTGGTTTTGAGAAAATGGCGTTTTAAGATGATTGTATACGTGATTTAAGATTTGTTTTATGACATAAATCCATTTTTTACGTACTTTTATGTTTCAGATGACTTGAAACACTTTTTTAGAATGTTAAATACGTGATGCATTATCAAAATATATCAAAACCTTTGAATTTGACTTTTTGTGGGTTGACACATTATTGCTTATCAGCATCCAAATGCTCTACACTGATTAGTGTTATCTTATAATTACAGCAGGCTGTAAAGATACATAGTTCTTTATTATACACTTAAAGTCGATACTAGTAATATTATTATAAATCTGCAGTTTGTTTATTTGTTTGAACGCGATTAACTAAGGAACAAGAAAAAAATTAAAATATTATATAAATTTAAGCCCTCTTTCAAAAAATTGCTGTGCCCAACAGGGTCCATATTGTTAATTTATAGTGTTACCATTCAGTGCCTGTAAGTGCTAAATTAAGAATATGTTTTAAAGCAATAAATTGAAATTGAAATTGAATTTTTTTTTACCATGATAGTCCATATGTCGAGGATGGTGATAGACTAACATCGAAAACCTATTTCTGCGTGCGCTGCAAAATCTATTGACAATAGAACAATATTATGTACTACGGGTTTGTAGGTCTTAGGTCAAAAGTCCGCGAGAGCATATATCTAACTATCATAGTTTAATCACAATAACCGCTTTTATGTTCATAAAAAATATTAAATCGTCTGGAGAAATAAACTACGTTGAATGTGTATCGTAATATTAATATAATCCCAACTTAATATTATAAATGCGAAAGTAACTATGTCTGTCTGTGTGTTACGCTTTCCCGCTTAAACCTCTCAACCGATATTGCCAGCCAAATTTCATTTGGCACAGACAATCTTTAGACCCTGAGAAAGGACATAGGCTACCTTTTATTGCGAAAAAAAGTATTATATAAAACTAAATCTACGCGGGTGAAACCGTGGGACACAGCTAGTGCCTCACCTTCACTTCCTCGAACACACTTCATCGAATAAATTACTCAGGTATTCGGTCCTGAGTTCGTTATCCGTCAAATCATACTGAGGAAGTTGAACTCCAACGGGTTTGTATTTCGTGTTACGTATAATTTTATTGTTTATTTTTCCTTAATTAATAAAAAAAAGTATTTTCTTCGCTAGACCCGCTATTTGTCAGTACCTCAACATAGAGACGAACTCGGGAAGACATCATAGCCAAATGAATTACTGCTGTGCCACATAGACAATTCTTCGATATCATCAATCATTTGATGCATACTCCTGAATAATTCAATAAACCAATTACCATTATGATATTAAATATTGGGTAAATATTAAGAGCCATAGTTATCGATTGGTTTGAGCAGTAAGTATGTTTAAAATACATGCATACATTATTCTCGCGCCTGCATTCCCCTATTGCCTTAATCTAAACTAGTCTAGACTGTGCTACTGATGCAAAAACCCAATAACTTCTAACCCGGCCTAGGGATTGAACCCAAAACCTCGTGTTCCGGAGTAGCGTTAGCAAACACAGACTAACGATCCAGTACACAACACATTATTTAGATAACCATTGATTCGGTTCACCATTATTAATCTTGACCTAGAGACATACAAATCGTAACCGAACAGCATGGTACCGGTGATCTAAACTTTAAATTTCCGTGAAACAACACGCATCTAGTCCACATTTTACAAATTTATCGGCGTTATGTAACAGATTGTGCAAATGTGCGCTATGTTATGTTCCAGTTAAGATTAATAGCGTTTCGGTCAGTAGAGTCTGTTTTTATGCACACCCTACTTTTGTGGCGTGATGCTTATAATTTCCAATACTTACCAGTTTGTTGCAATATTGACATCTAGGCTTGAGCTACTAATTAATGGAGCGTACTATGACTTCATTTAGGTTGACTAAGCAACGATGCAATTCAAAGTCATGCTTCAAAGATACATCATTCCTACCGCCCAGGTATCAGATATTCAGCCACCACAAGAGACGCATACAAATATTTGGTCAGACGGTAGTGTGCCTAGTAGGTGCGAAATTTGTTATAGAATCTTTAGATTTACACAGAAAAATAAAATTTAAGTGTAATATCAAATCAACAGGTTTTCACTCCATGCATATGAAAGTATACAGGGTACTGGCATTAAACAATTTTTTTTTTTTCTCCCTCTTTCTGCTTGACTGTCTATCTGTCTGTTTATTCCGTCTCTGAAACGGTTGGGCTGATTTTAAGGACAAACTGAGACTACTTTTATTTATAAAAAAATATTAGGGTACCGCGAAATGAAGCATAAAACTAAATCTAGATTTAGATAATATTTCTAAGACATAATTATTTTGTCTCGTTCAACATATCGTTCTTTTAAAATTCTTTACGGATCTTGATATGGTTTTTGCTAACATGTAAGACTTGAACTCCGGTGGGTTTCTAACTAAAACGTAAGAACGATATATAATATAAAGAGAGTACTCCTTACCTCTGTACTCTTACTTACATACTTACGGTATAATTTCTAAACTCGCGATTTGCAATATTGTGCCTTTATCACCATTAAATTATCATTAGTCCCTAGAAGGCTTTAATGATTAATTATAATTATTACTGCGACCGTTAACTTTTACTCCGGCAGTTATGATTGTCACAGATTTGCTACTTTCTTTGCAAGGAACTGTCTTTTTTATGACAGTTTTAAGTTAGTGTTTTAGTTGCTTTAAGGTGTCAAACAAGTTTATGATCAGTCTTCAAAATCTTTCAATTTCATTTAATACAATACTGGGGAATAATAATTAAATTCAAAGATATTTCCCGGAACCATAATTTCTGTTCAAATTAAGAGTAGTCTAATTTACTTCTTGTAAAATAGCTTGATTATCCGGAATAAGCACGCAGGCTGTCAGTCAAATAGAATATTTTTTAATTGTTTTTACATAAATACATAATTACAAATGCTCACGCCTGTTTTCCCCGAAGGGGTTAGCAGAGGTGTTGTAATAACCCACTTTTCGCCAAAGATGATTAAGTGCCAACGTGACAGATTGTGAGTTGATCGCCGTCTCAGGCACTATACATACGTCATTGAATTACTTCTCGGATATTTGCTGATTTTCCTCACGATGTTTCCCTTCATCGTAAAGCATGTGGTGTGAAATCACTGTACATAAGTTTTTAGGAAAAAATATTGGTACACGATCGATCTGGGATTCGATCTTCTCGTTTGAGCAATCGCTTACGTAGCTGGCGACTATTCAACCCCCACGGCCACCACGGCTACTTGTTTTTTTTTAATTACCGTATACACTTTTTGTTCATTTAGTGAAAATCTGTTAATTTGTAATTACAAACAGACACAACTTTATTTATTTGTATGTATGGATATGCCAGTTTCTATATGATGTTTTCCTGTGTAAATATCGTCTCTGCATTTTGCAAAGCTTTAATACTTGTAAGCTATTTCAACGCAATAACGTTTGAATTTCAATTCCAATGCTCTATAAAACACAACATAAGTAAATATCATTAATAGTAGCACGCAAGACTCAAGAATGGTATTAAAAAAAACTCCTTTTTCGCTGACATGCGAACACTGATAGTTAATTGAACAATTGACATTATATTGTCAGTAGATTTGCATAACAAAACCGGTGAATAGAAAATGTCATAGCCTTGAATTAGTAAGGATACATCGGTTTATTGATAAGGAACCCAACCCACACAGGAGAATATAATATCTACGCGTTCACAACAAAGGTTGTTTTGTATTTCAATCTATTGATCTGTGGTAGACAATGATTGACATTATAATATTTAAACAAATCTGTACATATATACAGATAAATAAAATTGAAGTGTCTGTTTGTAATTCCAAAATAACAGCTTTTCAATAAATGCATATACGCTAGTCATCATCATCCTCCTGCCCTTATCCCATGTTATTTGGGGTCGGCGCAATGTGTTCTTCTCTTCCATTTCTCTCTATCAGCTGTCATATCTGTATTCACTCCCATTCTAGCTATGTCATCTTTCACACAATCCATCCATCGTTTCTTAGGTCTTCCTTTCCCTTGTAACCATCCACATTCACCCTCATCCCTCCGCATACGATGTCCATACCACGACAAATGTTTATTCTTCAACTTGTCAGTCAGTGGTGCTACTTTCAGACTTCCCCTTATATACTCATTCCTTACCTTGTCCAATCTCGTTACGTCACACATCCGTCTCAACATCCGCGACTCAGTTGCAAGCTTTCTTTCATCCGTCACCTTTATGGTCCAACATTCTGATCCATACAGGACGGCACGCCTTACTATGGTCTTATATGTTTTCCCCTTAAGCTTAAGTGGGAATCGGGAGTCCCAAATACATATACGGTAGTGTGTAATGTATATGTGGTCCTGACATAAAAAAAATGATCTGTCTGTCTCTCTGTTTGTTCCGGCTAATCTCCGAAACAGCTAGACCGTTACACGGGTGAAACCGCAGGGCACAGCTAGTATACTAATAACCTTAGAATATTAATTGTGAACCAGTCTACTCACTACTCATATTCGTCGTCTAACCCTAATTTTGCAAACGACATGGGAGGATCCTCAATTCGAAAGGTATGTTTTGATTTACGGTTCAGAATTATGTCGTACATGACTTACACAGCTTAGTCATACATTTATATATATACAATACGATGTCCTGACTGACTGATTACCTTATGTATCAAAGCACAGCCTAAGTGGCTGGTTCTAGAAACATTAAATTTTAGACATTGGAGGGTGTTTGCTTTATGTTCTATCTTTCAGGCATTCACTTATAAAAGTTCGTTTGCAAAGTATACGCTTTTTCAATAAATTACCATTAATAATGTGTGAACTGCCATTATTTAGTTTTAGGGCAATCATCAAACAGATGTGTGAAAATGCATATTATAGTGTGACTGAGTATATTGATGATAGCCAAGCATGGCTCACTCTTCTATTAAATTATACTATAACAACCCTATGTATAAAGAAGGGACACATGCAAAAAACCACCGGGGAGTTTGTTTTGCCGTTTCTTCTCCTGACAGGCTTACATTTGGAAACGTTAGTAAATTTACTAACGTAATTTATCTTGGTACGAAGAAAAATTACGTTCAATGAGTGTTCCGTGTCCCTTATTTTGAATTTTTTTATTTTCAAATTCAAATAATAGAGGTTAATAGCAAATAGAAATAGAAAATAGCAAGCAACTAAGTTATACAAATATGTTAAGTTCAACGTCGATATGTCTCCGCCCTAACAGTTTCACTAATATGTAAGGAAGCTTGTAAAATTATACAAAAACATACAGTAGTATTATGTGTCAGTATCGTGACGGACAGACGCACGCAACAGTAAAGTTATTAAGTTGTATGAGTTCCTACACATAACCTTAGGGGGTCTGACAGGTGATTTATGAAAGTGAACGGGGAGTTATAACTGATTTGTTCAAATTGATAAGTTTAAAGATGCGTAGTTGTCATGTTTATCATAACTTTGATTTCATTAAACTAACTTATAAACAAATATAGTGTTTGTTGGATTCATTCATAGTGGAATAACGGAGCTTATTTTGTACGCGTCTTGTCCTACAGATGAAGATAAAGGACCAGAGACAGTGAAAATAGAAAAAAAACTAAAAATTATTTTTGAAATGGGTAAAGCGAGTAAATATGCTGCATTAATAAACTCTGCTTTATTTCGGATATTCACATTGCTATTTATTTACAACAAAAAAAATAAAATACTTTATTTCTTTCTTTTAATTATTTGACTTTGAGCGTGACTACAACTATTCTGCCAATGTTAAATGATTTTGAAGAATAAATCCTGTATGTTGTTAAAAATATGTGGAGGAACCCAATGGATTCCTCTCGGCTGAAATCTCCTCACAAAAAATCTGTTCCTAACAAGCTATTCTGATAACTTAAAAAATATACTAGAAAAAAAAATATTGTTAAAAAAATCTCTACCCTCACAAACACATATAAATAAAACACCCATAACGTACACGAGTGTTAGTTTACCTACATCCCATCAGCTCGTCGGCAACAATTATAAAGTACAGCTTAATTACAGACTCCGTGACATGTTTGTACGGTGGAATTAATTACCCAAGTCGCACGCGACGCGTATCTTTGTACATGTTAATGACAATCTGTCATACTTAGATAGCTGTTATTAAGCTGCGTATTGTTTTCTTTTTTTACAAGTTCTTTTAATTACATTTATGAGTAAAATTTTCATAATATTGCCATAAATCACTAATTAAAATAAATATATACAAATTTTCTCCTTAAGAGCGTAAGTTTATAAAGTCCTGATGTCAAAGACAGCTGCATATATCCTATTGCTGAAAGAATTTTCAAAGTCAGTCCAGTACTTTTTAACCAATTACTTACAACATACATAGAAACAAATCTTTCCTCTTTATTATATTAGTACAGATATAGATAACAATAAACTCAAATATTTTTTGTACGATCACATAATAACAGCTATAATCTACACTAGATTAGCAAGCGACACCATTCCGAAAGCTTCGTAGTCATACGTGTATCTAATTTATTGTGACGTATATCTGAGAGCCAACTATGATCTTCTTAGCTTTGATGTTGATACCAAAATGAGACGTTAAAGCTCAGAAGTTCTTAAAACGCTCTACTTAAACCGATGATCTGCCCTTATATGAAATATTTTATACAAAATTTGGCAACAAACAAACAATTGGTGTGATTTGAGCCGTAACATGAATCTGACCTTTAAATCCAGGAAAATGCTCACTAGCTGCCAATCTACGTTGATACCAAACTACCGACTTCCCTGCAGCTGATAAGGTAACAATAACTTCTACTTATCGCCATCCTGCGACCTTGTTCCACAATGGATCAGACTAATTTGACCTTTCACCTAATCTAGCCTATTAGTCGATACGTATCAACTGTGGCATAATCACAATCTTTGCGGTTACTTTAATATACTGAACTAGGTTTTTGCAATACAGCGGTATAGCCGTCAAAAGGTAGGAGACAGACACTATTCCATTCGGTATTATTAAAAGGATTAGCTGCACCGCGGTTTCACCCGCGTAGACTTAATTTAATGAGTGGTTTTATTTAGCAGAAATAATTTAAATAATAGTAACCTAAGTTACTCCTTGTAACATCCGCTATCTGCCAGAGAAAGTCCCGTTAAAATTTGTCTAGCCTTTTCGGAAATTAGCCGCAATAATCAAACTGACGGATAGATATTTTTTATGTATGTAACTATATGCTTTTAATGTATGTATTTTTTTATTGAATTGTAAATCCTAATTTTATTTTTTCTAATACTAACAGGCACTTCAATTTTATTTGTCTGTACAGAGAATTAAACCCGCGACAGTGTAACAGGTATGCTGACCACTACACCAACGGTGTCATCAAATTAAGATGCATCCATCCCTAAGAGGGTGTAGTGAGGGTTTAAAGAAATCTCTAATTAATATTCCAAGAACATATCTAAGAATCTTAACATTTTAACTATTTACGATGTAATATATTTACCTGTTCTGACGTGGCATCCTGTGTGATTGTCTTGAAGCTGTACTTACAGTCTCTTAGATGATTATCGAGAAAGGTTTACAACTAAGTATAGAACACAGAAATAGTCGTTCAGTCGGCTCGAGGCCGGAAAACGCGTAACCAGTAACATTCATAATTGGTCTCACCACTTCTGCAATGCGATTTGGGATCGAGAAAGTTACGATTTTGTAAACTTAATACCGTTCCAAATAGGCTTAAACTCTTATTCTTTCCTTTGTCCTAATTGTTTAATTAAAACAATGTCTTTAATCTATACGGATAAGTAAAATAGAAATGTCTATTTCTTATTCCAAAATAACAGCTTTTCACTAAATGCGTATGAAAGTACTGACATAACAAACTATACTAACATAAAAAATCTCCGTCTGTCTGTCTGTTTGTTTCGGCTAATCTCCGAAACGGCTGGACAGATTTGAACAGGACTTTCACCGACATGTAGCTAATATTACCGCGAAACCCTAAAGTAATGAAACTCATGAAATAATCCCTACGGAGGTATAACCGCGAGGCACAACTAGTATATAACACACGCTTATGCCGAATGTTTATGCCCACTGGGCAATCGAGCCATATTTTTAATCCATACTTATATATTAGCTAAAGAGTTTGTTTCCTTGAACGCGCAAATTTCACGATCCGATTTGAAAAATTCTAACGAACTAAAAACGAAGTCGCGGGCAGAAGCTAGTACAAGTAAAAAAATGCTAATATTCAATACTCTATATTAAGTCGAAAGATATTTCGATACCACGAGGAGTTATAACATTGACTCACAATATTCCGACTCCCCTTTCACTCGTGAAAGGCGATAAGTGTAGGGCGTTAAGAGGCGCAGAACTAATAGTCAGTAATAGTTTGATAAGAATCTATTTGGCGTGTTTTCACAAAATGTTGTTATTGTATTGTTATTTAGATTGTGTGATACGAATACCAACAAGAGATAAATTTATATTTTTAAACACAGTAAAGAATATTTGTATACTTTACGTAGCTTCCAACCACGGCTTTGCCCGTCGGTTACTATCTGTAATAACCCTAATAAATTTCGATTCATAATATAGCCTGTGTAATACGCTGAAGATGTAGGTTTCTAAAGGTGATGGAATTTTAAAAATCGTTTCAGTAGTTTTTGAGTTAAATCGCAACAACAAACAAATATTTCCTCTTAATAATATTTAGCAGACTACCACTAGTAAGTGTAAGAAAGACGATATGGCTAAAATAGGAGTGAATACAGATATGACGGCTGATAGAGAGAAATGGAAGAGAAGAACACATTGCGCCGACCACAAATAACATGGTAAAAGGGCAGGAGAATGATGACTACCACTAGTAAGTCATGCCAGTGACTGCAAGGCAGGTCACATTTTCCATACCCGCTAAAGGCTGTGGTAAAACGAATATTCGGACCAAACATTTGATGTATCTTTTGCTTTTAAAATTTTCTAACAGCATATGTATATATTGCTGTAAATTTATATAGCTTCACTTAATTTAGGACGTGGTATTTCAATTTAAGTGAAATAATCCCAAGAGAATATTTGTCTAGTTAACCAACCTGTTACTTAACCTAGCCCCTATTAAAACGAAATGAGTTAGAGATCCAACAGGTGATAAGCTGCTTGACACCTCAATTATACAATGGGACATCACAAGGCAACGTGTGCATTGTATGCAAATATCCTAATCCAATCAATGGTACAACAATGTTACGGGAAGTGTGTATTGTAACAATGACCCAGGAATCATACGAGTAACCTTTTGTTCAAACTATTTTGATGAATTCATTGGTGGAACATAGTTATGTATGAGTAACAAGTGCGCCATCTAGTACCGAGAACCAAAACATTTTTCGTATTATGTCCCTCACGTCATACTTATTTTCGTTATTTTTATACCTCTTCACACATTTTTTTACTGATATCAATCTAGTCTAATCTAGTATAGCCTATACAGAAGTTAGAGCAGTCGCCTGCTAC
This sequence comes from Watsonalla binaria, assembly GCA_929442735.1. Lineage (NCBI taxonomy): Eukaryota > Metazoa > Arthropoda > Insecta > Lepidoptera > Drepanidae > Watsonalla > Watsonalla binaria. The sequence goes on along the minus strand of OV838921.1, from coordinate 10,997,774 downwards.
GCAAGCGACGCAAGTTCGAATCCCAGCTGGGCCTGTACCAATGAGTTTTTCTAAAAAATGTTAGTGCAATTATTTCACACCACGTGCTTTACGGTGAAATAAAACATCGTGAGGAAACCTGCATATGTCTGAGAAGTAATTCAAAGATGTATGTATAGTGCCTGAGGCGGCTATGGACTCACCCTCCGTCACGTTGGCACTTAATCATCTTCGGTGAAAAGTTGTTGTTGTTACAACACCTCTGCTTACCCCTTCGGGGCCCTTCTGGGATGGTTTGAGCATATTTTTTTTTATTTATTATGTTCCACTGTGTGACAATGACAGACTTACACACGTTATATAGGTACATCGATCTCATAATAAGAGTTAAACTATCATGGCAACAAGCGGTCGTGGTAGGGCCCTTGTCCCACTGCTTGGTAAAGGTTTCTCTCCCCATTTTACATATTTTATTGATTAAAAAGAAATTCTGGACATCATATGTTACAACATCCAGATAATACCAGATATTCGAAATGTATTAAGAAAGCGGAACGTTATAGGACAGGTCACGTGCCCTGCACTAATGTAGCGAACAGCTGATGTCTATGACAGCCTATACATTTGTATCTGTGCATCACTCAAATGTTGACTGGCATAGAATGCTTCCGTTAATACCATACCACGTATAATAAGTCTATTTTGTTAAATATGAAAATAAAATTGGGTACATAAGAATATATTTGTCAGGATACATACACCATGTAACCATCACAAAAAAATTCTAACAACCCGAATCTCTCGCTGTATCTATCAAAATTTGCTATCAAATACAGAGCCTTATTCATTATTGTGCATTCCATTGTGAGAATTACTATATATATTTAAAACTATTTATTAATATGTCAAATATTTTTTTTAGTCCCCAAATTCGATTACAAATACAAAACCACATAGGTATATAAAGCTTGTATCCGGGAATTTGTGCGCGTAATGATTTGTCATAAATCTATAAATGCTCTGCACATTCGGCAGCTGACAAGAAACTCAAGCGAACTCACAAAAATAAACTCAGAGTTGATTAAAACAATAAACCAGAACCGATGGCCTAATCCGTGTCGCAAATCCTAAACCAGATCGGAATTCGTTAACGTAAACATTACACTAAGGAGTTCACTTTCTAAAGTCTTAAGCCTGCTTTATTTTACCGTTTTAACATATCAATGACACTTTCTACAGGCGTAACGTAATCGCAAACGTAATAAGTGACCGACACGCGAACAAGATGACAGACAAAATTGCCACATGAGACAATACCGTAGGCCTAGACAAAGTAATATTATGACATAAATCAGGCACGTGACACACGTCATTCTCGTACATTTAAATCGTTTCTATAAGCGAAGCGTGAGGATAATATTAGTTTGTCTACAGGCCCTAGTATTATCCCAGTCAGACTTAAGGTTCGGACAACGGTTGCGTCACAAGCTAACCTCGTTTTTTTTTATAAACGGTGGATTAGCGAAAATGTTTATCTGAAGAGCGAGTCGACGTCAATGAAAAAAGCAATAAACAAATCTGTAGTCAAATTATCTTAGGTTCATTATTGAGTGATGAAAACAGATTGATATAATCTAGTTTAACATCTTCATTTATTAAGAACGGTGCAGCCAAACACCGCTTAGAGTACTGTTGAGTGTCTAACTTCCTACAAAACAATTTGCAGCGGATTGGGACCGCGGTTCCAGTTACCTAGCGGTCCCAGTGTTCTTGGCGAACTTAATGCCATAGGGATTTTCTAGCAGTCAACCTTTACGTGATGCAGTTTATCAATGTGCCAAGCAAGCCTATGGGGGTCTTAATCTTCTTTGCCACTTTTTTAGTATAAATAAAACGTTATCTTCAAAAGCTTCTGGACTAACATATTGCAGTCAGTTAAGAGAACTGCAGTCTTTCCCAGTTCAAGGACATAAATGCTAAATCTAGGCTCAGTCATTAGAAATTAAGTCGCGTTTATAGTATTTGTAAAGTAAACCTTGATATTTGAATTTAAGACTTCATTTTCACCGAACCCACGTGTTGGTCAAAAGCCGAATCACTTTCAATGTGCGCTAAGAAATAGAAGGTCACTAGAAGTGTCGATCAGGAACTAAGTATATTGAACAATAGGCTTGTGTCCAGTAATAACAAATTGCTCGGTTTATAGTTTCTTATGACAAATGAAGAGACGTTGACAAAAAAAATCTAGCCTATTTGTGTATAAAAGTTCAAGATTATTAGCATTTTTAGAGAAAAAAATTCATAAAAATGGGCATTAAGGCACGTGACAGCGAAAACCAATCAGAAAGTATTACGTCACGCCACTCAAAACATCATTGTTGTTGACGTTTTCATACAACGGAGCAAGTCATACGAAGAACTCATTTGAAGTAAACAGATTACACTTGGCAAAGATGTATACAGTTTTATTACGCAGACTTTGAGACATCATTCAAGACACACTAATGAGCACGAGACACAATTCAGCGCTTTCTACGGAAATCTAAATTGTAATGTGAATATTGCTTATTAAAATATAGTTTTTTGAGATACAATCGATATTAAAGTATATAATATATGAATAAGCAAGTTTAGCCTATTCTATTTAATTGCAAATGCGGGAACAAGGAACTTCGTCACAGATCTAAAGTTCGGTGAAATCATAAGTTTACAGAGTTGAAAACCTTATAATTTACACTACTATTATAAAAAGGAAAGATTTGTAATTTTGTGTGTATGTATGTAAGAGCCGTGGTGGCCTCGGGGTTTGAGCAGTCGCCTGCTATGCAAGCGACGCAAGTTCGAATCCCAGCGGGGCCTGTACCAATGAGTTTTTCTAAACAACTTATTTACACCACGTGCTTCACACCACGTGCTTTACGGTGAAGGAAAAAAACATCGTGAGGAAACCTGCATATTTCTGAGAAATAATTCAAAGACGTCTGTATAGTGCCTGACACGGCGATAGACTCACCATCTGTCACGTTGGCACTTAATCAAAATTCGGTGAAAAGTGGGTGTTGTAATAACAGCACCTTTGCCTACCCCTTCGGGGAATACAGGCGTGAGCATATGTATGTATGTATGTGTGTATGTTTGAAATGAATAAACTGAAAATTACTGGGCCGATTTCAAAAGTTCTTTCACCATTGAACAGCTTCATCATCAGCAAGTAACATAGGCTTTATTTTATCCCCGTACTCCCACGGGAACGGGAACAACGCGGGTGAAACTGCGTGACGTCCGCTAGTTACAAAGGATATTTTCAACTAGAGTTATGTACAACGAGACAGAAACGAGGGTTTCGCTAAATCTTTTATATAGAATCGAGACCAAACAACGAAAAACTTAATATAAATAATAGATTCTAGGCACTTGTTATTGTACTAAACTGGAACATTGTTGAATAAAAGAAAAACTGAAGGTTTCTGAAATGTTAATTAAGATGTAAATGACGTATTTAAAACTAGTTATTGTATGAAGATTTAATGTGAATACAGAAATGACGGCAGATAGAGAGAAATGAAAGAGAAACTCACATTGCGCCGACCCTAAAAATAACATGGGATATGTGCACGTTGTGTGTTACACTTAAGTTAGCAGCTAATACGTCGGTTAAGTAATAAATTTCACAAATTCATATAGTTTTTACTGTATATATGTCTATTTGGTTTAACCCAGATTAATCAGGCCGACTCCAAATATGCCCAAACATTTTTGGCCAGGTCAGGGAGACGATAATATACATAGTCAATTTATAAAAATCTATTTTTTTTATTTGAGATACATCCCATTTCGAATGAAACCTCCTAAAACTTAAATTTTACCTCTTTACAGGTAATAATAATTTACGCTTAAACATTAAAACACGTGTTGTTTCTTACAATAACAAATTTTAATATGTATGTATATAATATATATATATATATATATATATATAGATATGCAAATAGCAACGTCATTCGCTAACAAAGTATAACAGATGTAATTTAGATCTGTATTGAGGTCAAGTTTGTATACGTCAGCGATATCTAGAAAGTGAATTATAAGTAATATAACTGGTTTAGTATATTAGTTAGCTCAGACAAAGCCTAGAGCTGTATGCACTAATTCGATTAAAATCTCTTCTTACCCAATAGTCTTGATAATTATTATAGTTGTTGCAATCAAATGCATTTTGTTTTGTTTTGTTAACAATGATAAGTTTTTAGCCGACTATAATAAAATGTAGGTTATACGATCCGTTTGTTTTTTGGAACTGATGACGGTTATTTTTATTTAAATTTCGATGTTCACTTTTGGGATTTCCTGATTTAAACAACAGCTGATATATATTAAAGATTTTAGACGCTAGAAGTAAACTGTGGGTCAATTATGATCGTTTAAGCAGCGTGTATTAAGAAATTCTCAGCTTTTATAGTTTTACGGTACAAAAAAGGCACCCCGGAGCGGGGCTCGGACCTCGGCTTAGGGCGTTGCTCAGGGATGAGCTAGGGAGCTGGATATGAGTGGTGTGTCAAACTCAGAAGTTCTTACGCTCTACATAAACCGATGATGATAGACTCCCAGATCATAAGGTATAGGAAAATAATATTTGAGCGACGCTATATATGAGGCAAGAGTATGGTCATATTATGCATTTAAATCATCAGGCTTACTAAGTACTAATGTGCTTATTAAATGATTTGCAAACACTGGCTTTATTTTGGTCTGAAAGGAGGGAAATATGTGGCAAAAGTTAGGATCTCTGAACTCTTTCAAACGTTATAGCATAATGATGTCATAGTATTTGACAGTAGTGTTTACAATGCCTCGCGGTGTGAGTAACAAGGTGTGAATTACATTGTTTAGATAGTTTTGTTGAATGCTAACAGTGCTAATTTAACAACCACACTATTCAAGACTACTAATAAATACATTTAATTTAATAATTACTATTAAAATAACATTTTCCATTTCCTATTAATATCTATACAGATAAATAAAATTTAAGTGTTAATTTCACATGTATATACGGTGATGTCCATCTGTCTGTCTGTCTGTTTGTTTCTGGTAATCACCGAAACGGCGGGACCGACTTAAAAAGGACTTCCCTATCAGCTACTTTTATTTATAAAAAAAATAGTGTACCGCAGTGTACCTATGAAATGAAGCCTACGCACACCTATAAATAGGAAAAGTGTCTTCTCAGTCGTCAGAAGAGGAGTCCATTTACAGATTTAAAGTTCTATCTCATATCACGTCTGTCTACTTTCAGGGGTTAGCTCATTCAGGGTGACCCGTTGAGCAGATTTTGCTAGGATTTTGAACAGAGTTAAATTAGATTGTTGAGTTTCTTCTCAGCGAAAGCAACCTTCTAAACCCTCTAACATTTATAATCCTGTATAATGTTTTTTTTTCTGTTACTCTCTGATGATTTGAAAGTGTTATCTCCGAAGTCTAATCAAATAATATTAGATTGTGTGATAACAGACAGTTGTAAGTTGAAAAATGATGTGGTACCAGAATTGAAAGAAATATGTTGAGGTGGTTTGAACGTATCGAAAGGATGAGTGAAAGGCGATTAACGAAACAAATCTGTAGAGCGAATGTGAGTGGAACTACTACGATCAAAGTAATAATATTTTTCAGAAAGTCGGAGCACTCATAACCGAAGGAAGTGTATGAAGAGATGCATGAATGTGGATGAAGCGAAAGAAGTATGTAAGGATCGTAGCATGTGGCAAACGGCGGTCTCTGCCTACCCCCGTGGGATACAGGCGTGAGCATATGTTAAGATTTTAGACTATCAAAGCCGGACGTACCTAAATATTATTACGGTATAATATTGTTACCCAGTAACTTACAGAACAGACCTAAATGTTGAGTCCAAAACAATGAAGTATTCTCCACATTAAACGAATTAAGTGAGTATTTTGTCTGGTGAAATAAACCAAATTTTGTCGTTCTTTTTGTGATCTTATTGCATTGATAAAACAGTTCAGTGAATGTGTTGCCCAACTATTGCGTTCAACCTTTCTGACTTATAGTATTTACTAGCCTCTGTCTGCGGGTTCGCTTGATTATTTGAGTACACTAAATCCTTTTCTATACACCTGACAATATGTGGATAATCATGATGATTAGTTGAGGAGTTGAGCGTTAGAAACAAACTCACTTATTAATTATTTAGAGTGTACTTTGATAATTTATCCATACCTGAGTATTGTTTTTAATAGAGTCTCGTCGATGCCTTTTATTGTTATAAAGACTAAAGATACGTTTATTTTTTTCTTTATATACATATACATGTACACTGCTATTATAAAGAGGAAAGATTTTTATTTTTGTATGTATGTTGATGATGAATAAACTCAAAAACTACTAAGCCGATTTAAAAAAATCTTTCACAAATGGAAAGCTACATCATCAGCGAGTAACATAGGCTTTATTTTATCCCCGTACTCCCACGGGAACGGAAACTACGCGTATAAAACCGCATGACGTCCCCTAGTTAAAAATTTCATGATAATATTTACAGTGTTAGTTATAAATATTTGGTATTAATTGCGTGATACTTGTAATGGTCTGGATGGACACAAATCAAAAAATCACAATCTTTTTAAAAACTTCAAAGTCAAAGTCCTGACTGAATTAAGGTATCGACGCGCATCCTAAATTGTTGGTCCTAAAGACATGAAACTTTGTAAATAGTGATTGTGTCGAAATTGGGATTAAATTTAGTTCGTGAAATCTTACAGCCAAGCGAGCGAAGCTACGGGTAAAAACTGGAATGATAACTACAGATCGAAATGTTACTAATTCCAAATTCATTGAAATCTATCTTCTTAATAAATATCTTCACAGAAAAATACAATTTTAGTTTGTTTGTGATACCAAACAAACGGCTTTTCACTAAATGCATATGAAAGTGTTGAGTCACTAAAACACACATTTCTATCCGTTTTTTCTGGCTAATCCCAGAAACAGCTGGACGGATTTTAACGAGACTTTTACTGACAGATAGCTTATGTTTCAAGAAGTAACTTACTTTTATTTTGAAAAAATACTAGGAGTCCGCGAAATGAAACATGAAATTAAATCTACGCGAGTGAAACTGCGGCACACAGATAGTTGCGAAAATCCTGTATAATAATGTTTTTTAATCCCTACTAATATGAGCACCTGTATAGTAAATACCACTGTATTATAATTTCGCCAAATCTCTCACGGGGCAAGCAGAGAGATTGAGCTCACTGTAAATGTTAATTTTTGTATGAATAATAAAGAAAGTGGTGAAACTGGTCAATGTCCTTGACTCGGTTATTGATAGCGACCACCAGCTGTGCAGATACAGAGCTATTGATTTCATAAAAAGGGCTTTGTGCTAAACAAAATACGTTCCACAATGTATACAACCCAATATTTTTAAACTATGACATACATACATACATATGCTCACGCCTGTTTTCCCCGAAGGGGTAGGCAGAAGTGTTGTAATCACAACACCCACTTTTCACCGAATTTGATTAAGTGCCAACGTGACAGATGGTTAGTCTATCGCCGTCTCAGGCACTATATATACATACGTCTTCACCGTAAAGCACGTGGTGTGACATAACAGAACATAAGTTTTTTAGAAAAACTCATTGGTACAGGCCCCGCTGGGATTCGAACTTGCGTCGCTTGCGTAGCAAGCGACTGCTCAAACCCAGTATTTAAATATTATTTGATAATGTCGCTCACCACGAGTATAGCGCGCGTTGATGTCTTTTGTACGCGTGTGTATGTTTGAACAAGAAATATCAACGCACTGCCTTACTCTTTATATTTATTTACTAGCTGTGTACCGCGGTTTCACCCGCGTAGACAAATTTGTATTGGCCGCGGGACCCTAATATATTTTTATTACTAGTAGCTTAATTTACTCCTTGTAATATTAGCTATTTGCAAGTGAACAGACGGACTGAGAAAAAAATATATACTTGATTATTTCATGTGGTTACTGTACGTATATAGGAAAGTGAAAAGCTATTTTGGGATAACAAACTGACACTTCAATTATATTCATCTTCGTAGATATATAAAGATATTTTTCCGAATCTAATTCCGAACGACGACAAATTCCAGAAATAACTACGTTTTACAAAACAAAAACTGCAGCTTGCTATTGTATTACTGCAGCATTATCTTATCTTATATCTTTAAACGAGCAATTCTTGTATAATTGCGAAAATTCCGAAATTCCGATTATATATATATATAATCGGCATTTCGGAAACGGCTCCAACGATTTTCATAAAATTTTGCATGTAGGGGGTTTCAAGGGCAAAAAATAGATCTAGCTAGGTTTCATTTATGGAAAACATCGTTTTGACCATGTTTTAAGGCACTGAAAAACTTATAAAGTATCATTACAATACGACAGCAAATTTCATTTTTTTTCTTTATTTATTTTTTTTTTTTTAATTAATCCCGGATTTTTTTTTCTTTTTGTGTGAAGAAGAACCCGAGCACAGCTCGGTCAACCAGGTACTCTATTCCTAATATGCATTGCTGCCTTTTGTACTGACGAAGTAATTAATCTTTAAGCAATATTTAAGCGTATTACGCGATAGTACTACTGGTCGACCGATTTCCGACTGTTAAATCGATTCTCTCGAGCTCCCTAGTTTGAACTTTGTAATTTTATGCATTTTAAATACTAACCGTAACAGCGTATCTTAGAATTATTGTCAAATGAATTATACTGAGCATGAATGTATTTTTTAAAGTTTACTTTCTACATATTCAAATGCATTTTTAAACCAAAGAATTAAACGCCTTTGTGGCCCCATACCAAATACGCAAAATACCAGATTCTTTTAATACCAGAATGGTGGCCGAGTGGTTTGACTAGTCACCAGCAATGCAAGCGACGCAGGTAACAATCTCACTGATCTGTAGGTCTTTGTTAGCCTACCTACATACTGCTGATAAGGCATTCAAAGACGTGTGTATGATAATAGAAGGATTTATTCAGTTTAATCCCTGGTGAAGCACCTTTGAACGTCGATGAACTAACGGATTCGGACACTTGTATTCTAAGAACAAACGACTGGAAAAAACTGTTATGGTGCCTGAGAGACTGCGATGAGCTCACCATATGTCACGTTGGCATATTCTTCAGGAAAATTCCCACCACAATATTATGTGGTTTTCTTTAACCGAATGTAATGACTGCGAAATAAGTTATGAGTTGTCTGTACATTATCTAATATATAAAATTTTCATGTCACAATGTTCCGTCACCGTATTCCTCCGAGAATTTTGTGTGCAGATCGGGTAGGTCTGAGAATCGGCCAACATCTATTTTTCATACCCCTTTCACTGGCAGATAGCTGATGTTTCCAGGAGTCACTTAGTTTTAATTTATTTAGGGAAAAAAATCCTAGAAATAATGCGTGAAAGTAAATGTACGCGGGTGAAACTGTAGGGCACAGATAGTTAATTCATATATTTTTTCAAAGTCAAAGTCAAAAGTATCTTTATTCGATTAGACTTTTTACAAAGTACTTTCAAATCGTCAGAATGACATAATTATACAGGATTATACATGCTACCACCAGGTTCGGAAGGTTGCTTTTACTGAAAAGAACCTGGCAAGAAACTCAGTAATTACTCTTTTCAAAAATATTATACATTTTAAAGAATACAAAATAATTAATTTAAAAAACGTAAGCTCATTTTTTTATATAAATGTCGTTTTAGTGCCGCGACATAAAGTACCAGACAGAGAAATATTAAATACGTATCAAAATGTATACAAAAGTCAATGTCGAAGTCTCTCCATTAAGACACAGCGAATAGTTTTGACCATTCAAATACCTATTCGTCTTTTTTCACATTCTAAATTTCGTCTCGGTTGAAAACGAAAGCAATAGTGAAATAAGTCTAGATATATATTCAGAAAATGCTGACGTTTTTTTTTTAAAACATTTAATGTTTTCGTCCTGACACGTCTTATTATACTGTATATCTATACATCTATTCTATACATAATACCAAATAACAGATTATCACTTAATCACGGATATTAAAGTATACACGATACTGACGTAGGAAAATATAAAATGTAATTTTTTTTCTCTGTTTCTTCCGCTTAATCTCTGAAACGGTTGGACTAATTTTAACGGGACTTCCACTGGCAGATAACTAATTTTACAAGGAGTAACTTAGACAACTATTATTTATGCGTGGGCCACTCATAAAATTAGCTTTACGCGGGTAAAAAGTAACTTTTAAATAAGGCAATGCAGCACACTTGAAAGCCTTTGAATGTTCGCAATCTTAAAATCGTTGCCATTCCTGTTAAAATAACTTCACTCCCTTCTTGGAGAACTCTCTCCTGTACTTATAGGAGAATCTTAGGAGAGTTTAATCAACAGCTCAACGGTCCGAGGTAGAAAGAGGATCGAGAAATATTTTTGAACATAATAATTGTAGATTTTCTTCACTGTATCAGTCAGACTTCCAAACGCGATATTGTTTGTAATTCTGCATAACCATATCGTTCTGATGACTTGAACGTTCTATGTTAAAACTAATCAAGTAAAGATATTTACATCTCTTTCGTATCTGTGTCAGTATATCAAAGAATGCTACATCGTTTGTAGCTTTGTATTTCTGCGCCATGGACAGATCTCTATGGTGACGAACAGATAGTAGGTGAACATTGCCCACGGTGCAAGCCTAGTGATTCTTCTATTAGTATGTAACATCTTTGGTTGCAACTTGCATTCATTGAAAATAACTGCTTTTTGACGGACTGTCTAAAAGACTGTCAATTTGTCTGTGACAGCTAAATTAGTTATAGATAAAAACATAACAATATCTAACTGAGATAAGTATACGCAACATATCATATTGTTGGTAAAGATATATTATAAAGAAATTATATATATATTACTTCATTCGAGGCCAATTTCACGTGTCTAATGAGTCCACCATTGTTGTTCCCGTGGTCTACTAAAGTTATTGTGACGCAATAAATACAGAGTGTAACTGTAAGCCGTTTTCATAATTTTAGAATGAATAAATACTATCCACGAATACTTATTTGATGTGTCAATTGTCCAAGTATTTTTAAATTTTGAAACTATTTTATATACTGTCGAATACTTTAACTGCGTAATATTATATCTGTGTCAAAAAAATATTATATCTGTGTCAAAAAAATATTATATCTGTGTCAAAAAAATGTTATATCTGTGTCAAAAAAATATTATATCTGTCTCAAAAAAATTTTATATCTGTGTCAAAAAAATATTATATCTGTGTCAAAAAAATGTTATATCTGTGTCAAAAAAATGTTATATCTGTGTCAAAAAAATGTTATATCTGTGTCAAAAAAATGTTATATCTGTGTCAAAAAAATGTTATATCTGTGTCAAAAAAATGTTATATCTGTGTCAAAAAAATATTATATCTGTCTCAAAAAAATTTTATATCTGTGTCAAAAAAATATTATATCTGTGTCAAAAAAATGTTATATCTGTGTCAAAAAAATGTTATATCTGTGTCAAAAAAATGTTATATCTGTGTCAAAAAAATGTTATATCTGTGTCAAAAAAATGTTATATCTGTGTCAAAAAAATATTATATCTGTGTCAAAAAAATATTAGACCAATACATTTTTGGCGTGTCTCAAAACTAAAACAAATTAATAAAATAAAAATTACACTCTGTGTCTACAATTATTGTTAAATAACAATTAACCGTCACACTGCGGCCGCTGTATTTAAGATACACAATGTTATATTGTCCTCAAGTAGTAATACGTAACTAAGTTTTATATTTAAATATCTCTTTTGGAAACGGATCGTATTTCACTTGATATAAAAACGTATATAATAACGAGTGTTTTTATTATTATAACTAGCTTTAACCTGCGATTGGTCTGAGCGTAATGATATATAGCCTATACCTGGATAACTGTGCTATCTAACACTGATGAGATTATTTCATCGAACCAGTAGTTTCTTAGATTAGCGCGTTCAAGCAAACAAACTCTTCAGATTTATATATTAGTATAGCTAACTCAATCTGGATATATCACTAGGAATAATTCGATGGAACATCTAGTGATCCAAGGACGAATAGAGGGCAAATGAGCTCGAGGTCGATCTCCAACTAGATGGACTGATAAGAGTCCCATGAAGAGAAATGGAGGACCATTGCTAATAAAGCTTGTACCAGTGCATCCATTATCATGACCGCTCTACCAAGAGCGAACGATTAAGAAAAATCGATATCTATTCATCTTCATCCTGGCCTTTAAATACCGACCTAAAGGAGATGAGGCTTGTAGATAAAAAGCAAAATAATATTAGTTTAATATGCAACACGCCATACATTTAATTGGTCGCAGTCCGATATGTAAATCAACCCACGGAGTATATATGTAGTGAAATGCATCGAACGCATGCGCATGTTAGCCGACACGCATTCACTTTCTATCTCAATGATTAACTAAGGAAAATATGTATCGATATTGTTGACTATGTGGACTAACAAATCTTTGTACTTTTAATAATAAATTATATGAATCAAGATCTATTTTTATAAAAGTATAATGGAATCTCTTTTATCTATGGCTATATCGTCCGAGACTCTATGCTATGTTGTGATACCTATGTACTAATATTCAATATTGTATTTTTTCATAATTGAGACTAAAATTATGAGAATAAAATATTAAATAAGCCATCGAGAACAGCTTCCTTAATGTTCCATCTTTGAATCATATAAAAATCGATTCAGCTGTTCAGCCAGCCTTCATATACTTAGGCTTTTCACACAAATATGAAAAAATATTTCGAAATAGTTCGAAAATTGCAACTCGTGGCTTGGAAAGCATTTATTGATGATACACGGAGACACTTTCCTACATGTATGAAGAAATGCATTAAAGCATGGAATGGTATGTAAGGATCGAATTTAAAATGTGAAATCGCGGTTGGAATAAGTCGCGGTTGGAATCTAGTCTATACATACATACATACAGTACAGATAAATAAAATTGAAGTGTCTCTTTGTAATTCCAATATAACCGCTTTCCACAAAGTATACGGTACTGAAATGAAAAAAAAAACAATTTTTAAATTTTTTCTCCTTCTGTGTGTCTGTTTGTTCCGACTAATCTCCGAAACGGCTGGACCGATTTTAACGGGACTTCACTGGGAGATAGCTGATGGTTCAAGGAGTAACATAGGCTACTTTTATTTAAAAAACAAATTAGAGTTTCGCGCGTTAAAGCATGAAACAAAACCTACGCGCGTGAAGCCGAGGGGCACAGCTAGTTTTGAAATAAAAGTGTATCAATGAGTATAAGTAGCAACATGTCTGAATGAAAGTGAATTTTTATTCGCATCAAGTCGAATTCCTTTCTCGAAATTAAATGCCTCATATTACTTATTTTGATATCAGCTTTCCTGTTTTAAAGTTGTATATAAAAATACTGCCCCTATTCTCTTCTCTATTTTAGCTAGAGCGTTAATGATAACATGACAGGAACATATTTATTTAATGTCATGTGCAGCGGAATCCTAATGATTTTTTAAATAAAAGCTCATGTACTAAGGAGCAACCTTGGTACATTAGCTATCTGCCAGTGAAAGTCCCGTTAAAATCGGTCTCGCCGTTTCGGAGATCAGCCAGAACAAACAGACAGACAGAGAGACAGCGATTTTTTTTTATACATACTTACTTCCATATGCATTTAGAGAAAAGCTGTTATTTTGGTATTAAAAACAGACACTTCAATTTTATTTATCTGTATAAATGTATAGAATTTTTTTTTGATTACATATACCTCATGAATATTTTATAATTATGTGGAATTTCACGAACATATATATAAATTCACGGTCGAGAGCTACATTTTAATTGTGAAAATACACATTATGTATTATTATAATTATTTATGCTTTACTCTTATTAAGATTTCTAACTGAATTCTCATATTTAATTTTCTTTCTACAAGAGTAGAGATATAATTGAATCTTGATAACGGATGTCCGAAACTGTTCAAAGATGTAGATTATTAAGGAACGTGATTCTACTTTTTATTTTAATTAAAAATACGTTAGTTATTTATAAATAACCAAATGGTTAGTGATAAATAACCAGGTGGTTAGTAATAACTAAACAAATGGTTAGTAATCGTGGCAAATGGATTGACGAATGCGGATGAAACGAAAAAGATCTGCTAGTCTACATTAGAATGGTTATTCTCGTTATCTACTTTTTTAGTAATGAAAACTGCATTAGCTGCCGACAGTACTCATATTATTTTAATTTTAGATATAAATACCTATATAACTTTGAGGAGCTCGTGGCACAGTTGCTATTGCGCATATCATTCGATCAGCGAAGTTAAGCCTAGCCAGTTGGATGGGTGACCGCCAGAGTTCTCTACCTGCCTTGGCGAGCACGTTAAGCTGTCGGTCCCGGTAGCCAATTTATCATCTTTGGCAATCGTTACAGGTCAGTCGAAGGCCTAAAATAGTCTGACAACTGGTTTAACTCAGATCACAGATTTTCCTCGTTAAAGGGGTTGCGAAGATCAGATGGCAGTCGCTTCTTATAAAAATCAAGTGATCAGTCACATCGCCGACCACAACAATGAATGGGATAAGGCCAGGGAGTAACTTTGAGACTCAAATATCTAGCTGTTGCTTGTTGTAATCAATTTGAGACATTCGCTTCTTTCATTTTAACTTTTGCAATTATATTGAGATAGTTTATCGTGGTTCTAGTTTGGGTGAATGTGACGTAGAGAGTTTATTTTTGAGCTCCTCAGCTGACAATTACGCGCGAACAGCCTAAGATCAACGTAAATTGAGTAATCATAATGTAATTACAACAAAAGTAAATAAGTTTTCGCCGGCAACAAATGAAGTGAAATGTTGCAACCGGCCGAGTGATATACCTACCGTTTACTTTCATAAAACAAGTTTTTACACAAGTCAAGTGCTCGACTTAACAAAATGCAATAGCGAGATATAATTAACGGGTAAAATATTATCTCGCCGCGAAATTATTGAAGCAGTCGTGACTACGGCCACACTCATGGTCGGACTTTAGAAAGCGAAACATTTTTCATTGAGTTACCGAATTATGTCTATGTAAATCACAAAATTAACACAAAACTTACCTTCAGTTAAATGTAACTGTCTTCAACTTGAGATACATAAAAAAACACTAATAGATTCCTAAGTCGAATCCACCATCGTTCTAAATATCACTGGTTGAAAACACGGCACCACCTTCACTAGCAGTTGAAAAAAAAAACTTTTTTAATAACACAAACTTCCCGCCAAAAATCTACATCATTTTGAAAATTCGAATCGATAATTTTAAATCGAGTTCCGTATCACTGATTCGATGTCAACGTCCTCGATGCAATCCGGACACTGGCAGGCAAGTGTCGCTATCGATTCGAACTTTTTACGCGCGAGTGCACTCGGTCGCAATAGATAAAATAATTATTTCGAATTTTCGAACGTGGTTTATACAAAGTTTGAATTTGTGGCGGGAAGCGTGTGTTACGTTCTGAGCGTGCGTTCGGAAATGTACGCGGAGGCCGGTCGGTGCGCGAAAAGCGACTGCGGTCACTGGTGCTCTCGCGACACTCTCTGCCCACCGCTGGCCGCATGTGTAAATGTTAATCCGTGATGTTATTTAGCTTAACCACCGACTATCGACCCGCTGCAGCCGTCACGGGCTACCCTTTGCCTTTCACAATATAGTCCATATTAACTTCTAAAGAGGTCACAACGCGCTGGCATCGGTTAAAGCGGTTGCGTTTGACCATGCTTTACAATAGATGCTTTCAGAAGCGATTTTTCAGTCTGATTTCAAAAATGAAAGCCAGTGCATGCTTACATAAAATGTGTTAGTACGCTTCTCGCATCGTAACTTGCATAAAGACAATAGTTATGGATATTTTTTGTGTAGACATAAGGAAAGAGGTGAAGAAACAAGTACAACTCCCTGATTTTAACATGCATCCGTTTCATTGCTTTGTCTCATAATACCCACATTTAGTTTGCCAATATGTTGTCTGCCGTACCTAATTTCAGTTAGTTATTCTTTTTTCAAACGCACTGCAATGTTTTAGCTTTTAAGCAGGAAACAAATAAGTACAACATCCTATTATGCTGCTATGAGTAAGTGTCTATTGTATATATGTGATTACAATTGCGTGAGCGGATATATATTATACCTAGGAAAGTTATGAGTTTCATTGAATTATGGTATTATATATGATACAATTTCTTGCTCGATAAAAATCCCGAGAGACACCGATTTGGACTAAGCTTCCTACATGTAATTAGTTAAAAGTACTGTTCCTTGTTTACATAATTATGTTTTTGTTCAATAAATGTTTATTAAAGCGGTGAAAAGTGTGTGTTTATTGCAACACCTCCACATTCCTACCCCTTCGGGGAATAAAGGAGTGAGCATACTTATGTAAAAAAAAACCATTTGTCAATCCTAATGCACCTTTAGCTGATCGCAAGCACGTTTCTAAGGCTTAAGCACTCCTGCTGGACGACAGCGACACCAGCCGCCTCTGTGAATAGGCTCGTTGGACTAGTGGTGGGTGAGCTCGCAAGCCGATCACGAGATTCCGGGATCGATTACCGGGTCAGTCAAAAATTGATATTAGGTTTAATAAATGCACGGAGTTTGAAAGTTGGGGGTGTTTACTTGCCTCTAAAAGCACGTAATATGGTTGCTCCTACGCCTCCAGTAGGCCTAGACAAAGTAACATTCTCTTGTGCTTGCGCTTGTATAGAAATGACATGAATCAGTCACGTGACATATGTCATTCCCGTACATTTTGAATCATTTCTACTAGCGAAGCATGAGGATAATGTTACATAGTCTACAGGCCCTGCGCATATCACCATTGAGATAAGCCACCGTGACCGAAATTCGGTTGCAGGAACATTTATAGGCTATACATACATGCCTGTACGTAATAGATGATATAATATTTTTCCTCACGAGTATAGCATCAATTAAAACAAAAGATTCCAACCAAGTATTCTAGAACTCTGTTCTCAGTTCTATTTAGAGCCAAGTATTCTAGAAAGAGAACGAGAAGTAGAGGCAGAGCTCCAGCTCGCTGGACGGATACTCTCCTAGAGACAATTAATAGTGGCACAGTCCGCACTTCATCAGGCTCAGAACACAGCAGTCTGGAGAGCTCTTACAGATAGAGCTACTTATGGTGGTCACGACCATCAGCTGTGAGGAAAACGAAGATGATTCTAGAAAATTGTAAATTTGTATTAAGACGCTGCATGGTTATGGAGTAATGAATTATTAGTAGATGTCCAACTAACACGGTATATTACCTCCATCCATTCTCCCTGCTCACTGCTGCCTCCTTGGCGTAGTCATCGCAAAATCTGGAATCCTTGTGCTCCTTAAGCGTGGTTCAATCCCCGGATCGAGCAAGTATTGAGTTTTTCATCTGTAATTTGGCAATAGCAGATCGGTAAAAATCCATACTATTTGTGCCCGGTTATTGTCAATAAGCTGTCCCTCTATGACATGGAACATAAACGTAACACCTATGCTGTAGTCTTTTGGGGTACGCAGGCGTGAGTATTTTCTTTATATATTTAATTCTACTGTAGGTAAGTGAGTTACACTGAACTCTCATTAAGGTGCAACCTGATGTAAGCCGCTCGACGCTCGTTTCCAGCGACAAATGTGGTCACGTGATATTTATTTTGGTTCATTTTAAATTTCCCGCGACTCAAAAAGGAACTACGTCATGAACCTTTAGAATGTTTTTTTTGTATGCGTTTGGGTGGCGCCCTCTATGGTTTACATTCACGGCTGCATGACGTAGTTCCTTTTTGCGTCGCGGGAAATTTAAAATGGACTCAAAAAGGAACTACATCATGCAGCCGCTCCTATCACGTGTCGCTACATATCACGTGACCACATTTGTCGCTGGAAACGAGCGTCGAGCGACCTACATCAGGTTGCACTTTTAGAATGTTTTTTTTTTGTATGCGTTTGGGTGGCGCCCTCTATGGTTTACATTCAAAAATCAACCCGGCAGATGGCGCTGCAGTCGGTATCTAGGTTATTTATCTATTCAGGACAGAGTCTGTCGGGTCCGCTATTGTATTTATAAAATACATATCTACCTAAGGAACATCTATTAACACGCATAGACGTAGTGAAGAAGAATCGTCCTAAATCTTCGCCATAAAGTAGTCTTGGTGCCGACAGGACTTTGTAGGAAAAGGTTAAGAAAGAAGCCGTTTTATCATTTGAAGCTGTTTTTCCTAAAAAAACCTTTTTTACCTTAACATTTAAAACTTGTACACATAAGGTTTAAAATTAAAAGCTTTTGGCAAAATAAAGAAAACAAAATATGTTAGTATCGACCGTACATACCATATATGTATTTAGAGATAAGCTGTTAATTTAGGAATTCAAAACAAACACTTAAATTTCTATTCATCTGTATAGATTAGGATAACTTTTCAGTAAAACATACCAGTACTTACATGCTGGAGGTAGGTACAGAGTACATACAAACCAACCTGGAAGTACCTAGGAACAGGAAACAAGAACAGATGTACCTACAGATTCATCAGAAACTTTAATTCGAAGATTTTTTAATACCTATAATCATAGAGGACAATCTGAATTTATTATTTACTAGCCCTGCGGTTTCAACCGCGTGAATCTAATTTAATTCCCGCGGAACTATAAATGTTATTTTTTAAATAAAAGTAGCCTAAGTTACTCCTTGTAGCATTAGCTATCTGTCAGTGAAAGCCGTTTTAAAAATTACCCGGAACAAACGGACAGACAAAAACTTTAAAATAGTGTACTTTAGTTCAGATCCGTATATACATTCATGTGTATTTAGTGAAAAGCCGTTAATTGCAATCGGACATTTCAATTAAATTTTTCTGTTTAGAAGTAAAAATTCACTATAACTAAGAGCGATTATAGGATTTGATTTTAAGCGCCTGTCAAGAAATTTCTTGCGTTTTGCCACCATATCAGTGCAGGCGTTTATATAAATGAATATAAATACTTATGAACCTGTAAACAAATGAGATTAATTAAATTTATATGTACATTTTAAAATTTATAAAGCTTAATTTAGTTTAGAATCTTTATATTTTGAATGTGAAACTGTTTTTTGAGATTTTCGGACTTAATAACATTACCATCTTTAATTTCTGAACGTTCTATAATCTGTCAGCGATTGACGTATTGATGTCAGATGGTCGGTATTTATTTGGTCAGGAAACATAAACATTTTCTGAAAGACAAAATATAAAAATATTGATTTCCTTCAGTGTATGCATGCCTAGTGTATTTTGATATGTAACGGCATCAGTATTGAAACAGGTAAGAACTTCAATAATTGTTCTCGTCATAAATTATTTAGTGATTTAAGACATGTGAAGGGAGTGAATACCATGAATTTTTTAGTACCTTAAATTTAATTAAAACTTCTAGACCTTCTTACAGTCTTATTTTTATATGAAATTCCAGTTCTACTGTCCACTACAATGCACTTTTATTTTACTCTAAGCTTCTACCTCTTCGCACGTCGAACTAGAGGTTTATATTTATTATTGGTTTATAAAATTATCTACAAAAATGTTGAAAATACCTGCTAACCTATTACGGCTGGATGGAATACTCATGAAATTACGTCATGTTATAGATTTTTTCTTCAAAGAAATCCTTGAACTGCATATCTGAATGATTCGACATAATACTAGTCTGTTCCCAGGGCTTTAACACGTCTTGTTTCATTCATTACAATAAGCACTAAGTATGATAAAATTGTAAACGGATCGCCATGAACAACTTGAAGTTTCAGTAAGTTGTGTTTTGTTTTCCTTATTCACCGTGAAAAAAAAACCTTGAAGCCAGTGCACTGAACCGTTAAAGTTGCAATCTGTGTTTAGCCTCTTTGGACGTCAAAATTAAGAATAAAATTAAAAAGTTTAAAATAATTGTCGAAAAATCGCGATCCCGCCAGCCAGTCACGGCGCTCACGGTTGCAGGTGTGAAGTGTACCGTGCGCGATATTTTATTGTATTATCTTATCAGTATAGATTATGTACACAAGTGAATTTATACCGTGTAATGGGCAACACATTACGTACCAACATCCAGATGGGTACTGTGTCATTAACTCTAGTTCATCAGAAAACCTAGTATACAATCAACGTATGGAACGTAAAGAGATTACTCTAAGTTTTCACAACTTAATCAAACGAGGTATTGTGTTTTGCAGTTCAAATTTGTTATCCGTGAATCAATTGTGTAGATTTAGTTGGCAATTGTGCGGCTTTTATACTTTTGTGCGTTACAATCTGGAAATAGTTGTGTTTGTGTTAAAATGTTGCTTTATTTGAATCAGCTGGTAATGTACAGTTTTCTCTTAAATTTTAAGTGAATAAATATTGAAGGTCAAATTCATAAATTAATGTTTTAATCAAACATCTGTGAGGAGTTGTTATGATTTAATTAATTACCATATAGGTAGGTAATAGACCTGATAACTAACTAATATTGGTGATCATGTCTGTATACATGATCTTGGGTCTGATATTGGGTTGATGGATTTGATCCTGACTGCAAAAGAAGAGTTCCAACTCCTTCTCCTTAAAAATTGTGGCTTAAGATATTATTTATATTCTATCTATTGTTGACCCTTGATCAAGTTGTCAATTTACCTGACTGTTATTCTAGGTGCTGCGA
Organism: Watsonalla binaria; assembly: GCA_929442735.1. Taxonomy (NCBI): domain Eukaryota; kingdom Metazoa; phylum Arthropoda; class Insecta; order Lepidoptera; family Drepanidae; genus Watsonalla; species Watsonalla binaria. The sequence goes on along the minus strand of OV838921.1, from coordinate 10,976,969 downwards.
GTTTGATTCCCGCATTAGGGCAACCAATATCTGTCTTGTGTCTGGTTGTTAAGTCTGTATTTATAAATTAAAAGTATTTAAGTTATATCCGCTGTTTGGTACCAATAGTACAAGCTTTGGATAGTTTGAGTTTAGATGGTGTCCGAATATTATTCATTTATTTATTGATATATATGAATAGTTTCTTTCTAGATACATTATGCTCATACATTTACTGTGGATTTTTGTAATTTTACGCAAGCGACGCAAGTTCGAATCCCAGCGGGGCTTGTACCAATGAGTTTTTCTAAAAAAACTTATTTACAGTGATTTCACACCACATGCTTTACGGTGAAGGAAAACATCGTGAGGAAACCTGCATATTTCTGAGAAGTAATTCAAAGACGTATGTATAGTGCCTGAGACGGCGATAGAATCACCATCTGTCACGTTGGCACTTAATCAAATTTGGTGAAAAGTGGGTGTTTTGATTACAACACCTCTGCCTACCCCTTCGGGGAATACAGGCGTGAGCATATGTATGTAAACTTATAGGCTTATAGTATCTAAGTGACAAAACAATATAACTAAGAAAGAAGATACCTACTAAAGGACACTTGGGAAAATTGCAAAATTACATCACACTATTAAATAAATCTTATACTAATCTATGCTTGGTAAAACTATCCTCGGACCACATAAAGAAAAAAAGCATTATAGTCTTTATGGGTGAATAAAATAACTGCAAGTCCATGAATGTAATAAATAAATAGCACTTAATTATATGTATCATAGAATTCATTTTAGTCTGGGATATTCCACTGTTTATGTATTAGGTATATTGATTGATAGTGTCTTAGTTACTTAGGCATTGTCCTACTTTAGATACCAAGGGTATCATTAGGTATGTACTTAGAACCTTTGTAAAATGTAACATTAAAGTGGGTAATTTTACAATAAAACACCCTTATCACCTCATTAAAAAGGTGTAATTTACCTTATAAAATTCAGATATGCTTTTGTTATTTACCGATATTCCTATCTTTATCTAGTCTAGTTTCAGGTTTAAGTTGTTGCATAAAGGCACAGTCAAAATAAAATATATACAGATAGCTTTTCAGAAAATGCATATGAAAGGATTGACATGAAAAAGTCTTTTTGCTCCGGATAATCTCTGAAATGGCGGCAACGACGGGTCCAGGGGGGGGTCATGGAGGTCCGCGACCCGCGAAATAAAACAAAAAACTAGAATCTAATTATTATACTACAAGCAATGCAATGGTACTTTCGCTTCACTTTACCCGAAATTTCACCCACAATCTTCAGATTCATTGGACTTTCTCGCCGGTTTCATACTACTCTATATTCTAATCTTTAAGTATTAATTGATAGTTCGATAGATTACTTTAGGGAGATTGATAGCTGTAAGAAACTTTAATTTTATATTTAGTTGCATCAACAAGGTGAACATTAAAACATTATTGGAGGGCAATAGACAAAACAGTTACATGACAAATGACACCTCAATTATATTATTATAGATACAAACGGCAATGCCATAGAAAACAACAGTATGATATGAATAAAATGGGTAGCTGTAAGAAACTTTAATTTATTTATTTAGTTGCATCAACAAGGTGAACATTAAACATTATTGGAGGGCAATAGACAAACTAGTTACATGTTATTATAGATACAAACGGCAATGCCATAGAAAACAACACTATGATATGAATAAAATTAGTAAATATGATTATTTTTTTTTACATAGAAATGAGTATAAGTTAACTTTAATTTAAGATATTAATTAAATTAAATTATGACGAGTGCACTTGTTCAATGCTGGTCCTGAACCTGCCGATACGATTTGAGAAGTCATCAATCTCTTGATATCTTACCAACCCGTCCGCATCATTATTTTAGCCGGCAGTGGGAATACTGCGGTTATGAATGGCATTATATGAGTTTACAATCCTATTCAAAAGAGAATGAAGTTCGTACGAGCAGTTTTACTGACAAAATCCAATTTCAAATACCTATTTGCTTTGGAATTAAAACCTCTTTGCATAAAAAAACTATCATACATTTTTTTGCAGATGAAGAGCTATACGGATACACAAACTACGCAATGGAGACGCCAACGCCGACGACCACCCCAGGCGATTGTCTGCCAGGACTATTCCAGGCGATGGACTCCTTGAACCCTGGTCTGGATTCAGATTTTGATGAAAGCCTGGCCGTACCTGAATCCCTGTCGGTTATAGACGTCGATAATGATAAGGCGGAGAGCAAGGAAGAAACTGATTTTACCTGTGAGTTTTAGCTTTAAGTTTCAAAGATAAGAAATTGAACTTTATCATGCATGTATTATGTATCAATTTCCTGTGATTGAAACCGATGCTCGACGTCGAGTTCGACACTGATAAACCTTACAGAATAAAGCTGCAATTATTATCAGCCAGTGCCATCTAGTTTCGAACTCTGCAAAGCTTATGCTAGATAACGTATAATAATTATTTATATACATTAATTCACCCAGACGAGACAAACACAAAATATTCAACACAAAATGGTTCAATCCTCGCGACAAGGACCCTAGAGTTGATTCGATGCACCAGACTACTAGATCTACTAAATCTAAATATTTGTTTACTCTCCTGTCTGCGTATAAATTTAATGTTTTTAAATATTCAGTTAGTATAGTTGAAGATAAAAGTTCCGCGGTTGCAAATGCCTGAGTCACAGCTTCAGAGGTTGACGAACTATTTCCGTAGATAACTAGGCGCAGCGCTAATTAAGTAGTATTTAAGAATAAATTAGATTCTCGAAACCGGAATCCGTTACAATGATTTACGAAATTACTATCTATCTATTTAGTGAAGTCTTATTTCGTCGCTTTTGCGTTATCGTTTAGTACTATGAGGACCAAAACAGTTTGATGGGTCAAAGAATTTTATGCTGTACTGTACTAAATATGTGTTTTTATTATAGCTCTAACTAGGTTTGTTCATATTGGTAGCAACGTATTGTTATAGTCGCGCAATACTTGTGAATAGGTACTGTATGTGGGCTGCTGCTGGCCATCACAAACTACACATTTAAATATAAGTTGAACTACTAAACTTTACTTTATGCTAAAGTTTATCCTACATGTGTGCATTGGAACGGTGTCCATGGGCTTACATTTCTTAAGTGATTTATTTAGTATTTTAAAAATTGTATATAATTTATGAAAAGAGTAGTGACTTTTCAAGTCGTTCTCGATAAAAGCAACCTTCCAAACCTGGCGGAAGCATGTGTAATCCTGTATAATATTTTTCAGTTAAGTTGAGTTATAAAGCCTAAATCCGGTCCCGATGAATTTACTATCCAACACAATATTTTTTTTTTCAATTCAAATTGTAATTCCTGAGATTAGTACGTTCAACCAAACAAACTCTTCAGCTTTATAATGCTAGTATTAATTGCCCAGTTTTGTTTGTGACTTTGTAAATAGAGTCTACGTTATCAGGTTAAGGGCATCTAAACTCGACTCGATTACTAGATCAGTCTGCATCGATGCAATTAGCGTCCATTAAATGAATAAAGATCCGTTTGTATCCAAGGTCTTAGTCGAACGGTCTTCCTAAAACTTGATCGCGTAAACCAATTACCCGCGACCTTCTAGCTATTCCGGCTAGTAGCTTAGTTTGGTGTTAAGCTTGTGGCTTATATTAAGCTACAATTTATACCTTAATTATCGCAATAGTGTCTAGTGACATACATTGTTATAGGCCTATTATACATCCATAGAAGATGATTCAAGTATCAGTGATTAGGATAGCCTTGAGGTTTGAGCATTCGCCTGCTGTGTAGCCTGTACCCATAGATTTTAAAAAAAAAACGTATGTACAGTGATGTCTCATCACGTGCATTACGGTGAAGGAAAACATCGTGAGGTATAGCACCAGAGACGGAAATGGACTCACCATTTGTCACGCTGGCACTTAATCATTTTTTGTGAAAATTGGATGTTGTTATTACAACACCTCTGTCTAAAGAACGAAATCGGTTGTCTAGACCGCGGTCTAGATATCGAGCAAAGATTTCGTCCTAAGGCCCTCAAAGTTTCAAAGCAAGATTAGGTACTATCGTCGAACCACGGAAGTAAAACAGTGACAACATTACAAAGAAACTTTGAATCATTCGCCACCGTAACAATACTGCCAACACAACAGAGGATACGACCTTCAGTAAGGTTTCAAAGAATGTTTTTTTACTATTGTCTCATGGTTACCGAGTTGATCGTCGATAATAAATCATAGGCATTGATTCAAGATTTAATACCGTCGGTAAGTGGCCGAGGGGTTTGAGCAGTCGCCTGCTGTGCAAGCGACGCTTTCGAGTCCCAGCAGCAATGGTCATCTCAAGCTACACAATTATACGTATTTTACTTTTAGTTTTAATATATTTTTTATTCACTTTTCACACTGGAACTCTGTCCACGGGCTTATATATTTTTTTTTATTTATATTGTATTACTCAAAGTTGTAAAATTACTTATTTTGTAAAAGAGTAATTTCTGAGTTTCTTGTCAGGTTCTTCTCAGTAAAAGTAACCTTCCGAACCTGGCTGTAGTATGTATAATCCTGTGTAATCCTGTCGTTCTGACGATTTGAAATCAAATAAAGATATTTTGAATTTTAATTAAAATGTTCTCATTTTAATTCAAATTCAAAATCTCGCCGACTGGTACCGCGGTTCCAGTCGATGTTTTCCTTCACCGTAAATCACGTGGTGTGAAATCACTGTGCATAAGTTTTTTAGAAAAATCATTGGTATAGGCCCCGCTGGGATTCGAACTTGCGTTGCTTGCGTAGCAGGCGACTGCTCAAACCTCAAGGCCACCACGCCTTCTATTTATATTAACTTATGATATGGTATATTACTGTGTTATATCATATACTAGCTTTTACCCGCGATTGGTATTAGCGTGATAATATATAGCCTATAAGCCTTCCTCGATAATACATGCTTTCGCTTCATTGTGCAATAATAATATAGTTGGTTAGTTCGAACTAAAGGGCTGCAGAACTAAATTAGTCATCACTTTGTTATCAAACAATTTTAATTGTCTTATCAGTGACTAGACGCTATTTATATACCTACAGTCAAAATACGTAGGTATAGCAATGAAGTAAGTAATGGATAGTTTTATAAAAAACGTAGCAGTGTTACCAACTCAAATTTCAAAAAAGCGTAAACAGGGTATGTCAAATACGTAGAATTTGTAAAAATTGCTCATGAAAAGCTAATAGATCTACGTACTTTTATCAAGCTGCTATTTTTAGTTCATGTTTCATCAGATTGGTCGCAAAAAAAACTCTTATTGGTTCCTTAACCTTCCGAACCCGAAATAGAAGATTTTTCATAATTATATTAATTAGTATTGTCTTTTCAGCGACCCCCGCAACATCCGTGCCATTCAAAGCCGTCCACGCACTGCCTGTTAAATTCAAATCAGTACACAGGAAAGTGTTCATTCCAGGTGTGGAAATAAAAGTCAGATTTGTTGAAAACGAACGGAGTGTCACCACGCACCTATTGAATCCTAATCTGTAAGTAAAAACTCACGGTTGCATACATACATATGCTCACGCCTGTATTCCCCGAAGGGGTAGGCAGAGGTGTTGTAATCACAACACCCACTTTTCACCGAAGATGAATAAGTGCCAACGTGACATTTTACATACGTCATTGAATTACATCTCAGAAATATGCAGGTTTCCTCACGATGTTTTCCTTCACCGTAAAGCTCGTGGTGTGAAATCACTGTACATAAGTTGATCAGCATAATATAAATCAACGTAATATAATTCCAAATTAACATCTTTTCACTAAAGGCATTTGAAAGTATGCAGTACTTTGCTTAAAAAAGAACTCTGTTGTCTGTCCGTCTGGTTGCTCCGGCTAATCTGTGAAAAGGCTAGACCGATGCTAACGTGACTTTCTAAAGTTTTAAGGAGTCTTACATAGTTGTTAATGTTAATCTTAGGCGGGTAAAACCGCGAGGCACAACTAGTAGCTAATAACGTCAGTACCCCTATGACGGTTTAGCCATACTCGCTAGCGTCACTCGCAATATTTGTATGAGATATTTTAGTTCTTCACGCCACCGCTGGGAGTCGCTGCACAATTTCTCATACTAATATTCGGCGGAGACGCTAACGAGTATAGATTACGAAAACTGTGGCAAACCCGTGATAGTGGTACTGGTTTGTATACAACTTCAAATCTACCAAACAAGCGTACTTTTAACCTGACAGAATTGCTCGTTTTTGACGAATTCATGATAATAGATACCCAGTACCGCAAGTAGGTATAGGTTTTAGCATGCTTTTACGTTGACGATATCGCCTGGGTATTTGCCTCATTTGATATGGGCGAGTCCAGGATGTTTTACGTCTCCATAAAGAAGGGTAAAACGCTGTCAAGCAACGACGTTTGAACGTGTAACCTTAGGGCACAGATCACAGCTTGTAATAAACCATACTTGTGATCGTGGACGCCAGTTAAATGGCTTAATGGAAAGGAACTCGCCATCACATTAACCGTTTAAGACAATATTTTCAATTACAATGACCTTTAGCCCGCTTCTGCATTACATAATCTGCATGCCCGCAAACACGGATATGACGTCATGGCAGTTCGCCACTGATAACAGTACGCGCCGAAATAGTGTATTGTATATTTTCTAACTTAGAATTCTAATATTAGTAAGTTAGATTAATGATTTGGTATCCATTTCTAGATAAAGAACTTATATTATGCAAACCTGTTTACCTGTTAATATTCTTGTAAATTTACTATCTTTGAAACAAAGTGTTCCTAAATATCAGCCTCTTAAAACTGCTCCCCAAGTATACGTTATAACATGTCTTAACATTGACCATATCGACTGCGTATTCTCCTCATTTTGTATTGGAACATAAAACTACCTACACTCGCCGGTAGGGGCAATTTTACGTTCCCATACAAATCCACATTCACGTTCATCACCATCTGCCGCATTCACTTTGTTCAGTAAAAAGTGGGTATTGTAATACGCCTGCCTTCGTTAGACTACTATTCGCCGCATGCTAAGATCCTTGTATACTTCTTACGTTTCGTCCACCTACAATCCTCCATCCATGCAGGAGCATGTCTTCATACACTTTCATCAGTTATAGTCCGAATTTGCCCTTTATGAAGAAGATGATTTATTTGGCCATGAAAGCTCTTCGTTGGAGGAGGAGCTCGTGGCACAGTTGCTATTGCGCATATCTTTCGATCAGCAAGGTTAAGCAACCCTAAGCCTAGCCAGTAATTGGATGGGTGACCGCCCGAGTTCCCTCCGTGCCTCGGAGAGCACGATAAGCCGTCGGTCCCGGTTGCCAATTTATCATCTTTGGCAATCGTTACAGGACAGGCGGAGGCCTAAAATAGTCTGACAACTGGTTTAAACTAGATCACAGATTTTCCTCGTTAAAGGGATTGCGAAGGTCAGATGGCAGTCGCTTCGTATAAAAATTAGGTGATCAGCCACATCGGGTTGAATCAAGTGCCGACCTCAACAATGTATGGGATAAGGCAAGGGAGATGATGATAGCTCTTCGTTGGACTCTCTCTACCGAATCTCCCACTCATGCTTTGTAAATTTCTTTCGGTAATTAGGTTTCGATACGTTCAAACCATACCAACGGAATTAGTTTTAGAAAATAATTTAATATATTTACTTAACAGATACACAATCCTCCTCCAACACGGCGACTTCACGTGGACGGTAAAGAAGCGGTACAAACACATACTATACTTGCATCAACAGCTGACGTTGTACCGAGCGTCGCTCAACATACCGTTCCCGACCAAAACGCACAAGTCACGACGAGCCAGCTTCAAGAACACAGTCGATACAGAGGAGAAGGCCGAGAGGGTCGCGTTGGAGGCACTGCCCAGGAGCAATTCCAAGAGGAGAGATGGCAGACCGAGGAAGAGGAAAGGCGCTCTACCCAGGTTTGTTTTACGATTTTTTTTTAAATCGCAGTCGATGGTATCGAGTCTGACTTTCTCGTAGTCGCCCTCTTCGTTGGATCGATACATCGAGTCAGCCGACGATCGGTTTCTTTCTGGAAAACCCCTCGCACGGGCGAGTCGCTGCTTGACTCGATGGAATTTTTTTCCGACTGAGATTGTATCGATCGATGAAACATCTCGCAATCGCGCATCACTTTACGTCAACTGTCGGAGCCTGCTATGCAAACGACGCAAGTTCAAATCTCTCCTATCTATACCGTGACTATTCTCAAAACTTTAGGAAAACATTGTGAATAAATCTACAAATATAGAAATGTCTTCATTTAGAAATCGATGAACTGACCCAAATAGTCTCGGTGTAAAGGATGGATAGCGTAAGTGTTCCATTATATGGCATTCTGGTTTTATTTTAATTTTGCACTGTTTCCGGTCTAAAGATAAAGATTTTATCAAGGCAATGATAGTGTCAAGATATCTTAAAAGATACAAGTAAAATGTTGTGACAATAACAAGAGGTACCTACGGTAATACACCCGAAGAATGTAATATGATTGATTGGGACAGATACTTTGAAATTAATGCTTTATGTAATAGTTAAAGTCGATTAAATATGTATGATGCACCTAATGGGCATCAGACTTTAATCACTATTGATAAACTTGAAATCTTATAAATAGTTCATGACCTTTCCTTTTTACTTAATTATAGGCCTTCAGATTCTGTTTGTTTCTCGCCATATTAGTGTAACCGACATTAACGTACTTTCTATATATATAAATAACATTGGATAAGAGCAGGAGGATAAATTATTATGTCTGAGGAGACGATCCCCGGAGAAAAAAATTATGGATACCAAAAAAGTATAAAAATTTCATATTCAAATTATCTTCATTAGACTTTCACAAACAAATTCCAATAATGTCATTATGCAGGGTTATAAATAATACTGTTGGGGTCGGAAGGTTGCTCTTACTTAGAAGAATTCTCTTAGAAACGCAAATATCAGCGTTTTCTGGTTCCCATAGTGATTTGCTTATTATAGGAATAGATGGCGCTAGAAAATAGTGTTGTAACAGGGGGCTAACTATGATCGTTTAAGCAGCACGTATTAAGAACTTCTCAGCTTCGAATTTACGGTACAATAATGGAACGTCAAAGCTCAGTTCTTAATACGCTCTGCTTAAACCGTTGTAGGCCCCTTCATATTTTTTTTATTTATAACATATCTTTAAAACTATTATTCTACTAAATTGCAGATTTCCGAAGAAACCCGAAGTGATGATCACATACGAAGGCATACAGTTGAGGATGAAGCAGCTAGAGGAATACTTATACAATTTATTCAATATTACTATTTATAGGAATCACCATGAAACGGTAAGAACAATATCCAGCGAAATGTCAATATATATAATACTTACAACTTTCAATCGGTGATAAAATCTACGTAACCGTTTTTATTATTTCCTCAAAAGATTAACTGGTCAACATGGTTAATGCACCTGATAATCTATATCTACACAGTAGGCAATGGAACATTCTATCGCGCTTGCGCTAATAGAAACGATAAAATAATAGTTTATAAAAACTAAAAGAACACGCTTTCATAAAAAATCCAACTAAAAATCAGAAAATAATTGCATTGTCATCGACTTTTGACAGGTGTGCAAAGTTTGAATTAAATCTGATCGCTCAAAGTAGGACAAAATCGAGCTCAAAGAGGTCGGTTACATACATACATACATACATACAGGTGAAGCTAATATAAAGCGTGTAAAAAAATATGTTAATGAGTGACGTAATAATCAGTGACGTCACAATTTTTTTGCGAAGTATGAGGATAATGTTACACTGTCTACAAGCCCAGATAAATAAATTTGAAGTGTCTCACTGTAGTTCCATATTACGAGATTTTCACTAAAATTGTATAAAAGTATCTGTCTGTCTGTTTGTCCCGGTCATTCTCTGAAACAGCTGACAGATAACGGATGTAACCAGAATAACTTGGCTATTTTATTAAAAAACAAAAGAGCCATGAAATGAAGTCTCAATACGTAAAATATTCTTGTATATTTCAGCTTAAGTTCCTGGAAGTGTCGACGTTATCGTTTATATCAGAACTTGGCACGAAGGGTAAAGAGGGCATGATTCAGAAACGCACCGGCTCCACGCAGCCCGGACAGGCGGGGTGCAACTGTTTTGGGCTCCTGGGCACTATGGTTTGTGTCAGGTAAGATTTTTAATACTATATAGGTAACAAGCATACGAACCTGATGGTAACCGATGCCTTTTAATAGAATCTCAGGGGAAAACGTGCTCATCAATTCTTGAGAAATCCCATGTTTTCTGGTATATTTGTAAAGCATTTATCACAAAAACAGCAAATTCAAAATACATATCTTTATTTGATTAGACTTCTTACAAAATACTTTAAAATCGTCAGAACGACACTAAATACATTATACATGATTATAAATGTTACCACCGGGTTCGGAAGGTTGCTTTTGTTGAGAAGAACCTCCTCCTTCTTTGAAGTCAGTTAATAAACAATAGCATATAATTTAACGAGTAGGTAACATACAGGTGCCTTACTGTAAAGTTTGCAAGCAGCTCGAAATTCCTGGGCTTTCTTCTTTCTGTGCTGTTAACGAATACCAATCAATTTAATTTTATTTATTTTAATTCCTTAAAAACATTATACACTTCTTATATCCTCCAATTCCGGTTGGAATCGGGGCAAAGGCCTTAAGACTAATCAGTAAACCAATGGCATTATACTGTTCCAGGTGTAATTACTTCTGCACGGGTCTCGTGTGTGCAAAATGGCAGGAACGGTGGTTGGTCGTCAAAGACACGTTCTTCGGGTACATTCGACCGAGAGATGGCGTTATAAAGGGGGTCATGCTGTTTGATCAAGGGTGAGACTTATTACTTAATCTTTCTAAGACCATCATCTTCCTGACCTGTATTGTTGGGGTCGGCACTTGATTGAACCCGATGTGCCTGATCACCAGTCTTTCTTACCATGGCGACGCTTATGCAGACAATACATGTATAATTTAAATAAATTAAAAAATATTTAGGTCTCAACTATGGTCGTTTTAAGCAGTGATTTGGTACCATTAAATAAGTCCAAGCTAAGAAGTTCTTTATACACGCCGCTTAACGACCATAATTAGCCCCAGTTTATTATTTTGTACTTCGAGTGAATAATTATAAACATTCGCATTAATTACTTTGGTTTAGTTATTTGCGTCGATCATGTGTATAAAACTGCTATTGTACATTCATACATACATATGCTCACGCCTGTATTCCCTTAAGGGGTAGGCAGATGTGTTGTAATCACAACACCCACTTTTCACCGCAGATGATTAAATGCCAACGTGACAGATGGTGAGTCCATCGCCGTCTCAGACTCTTTAAATACGTCATTGAATTACTTCTCAGAAATATGCAGGTTTCCTCACGATGTTTTCCTTCACTGTAAAGCACGTGGTGTGAAATCACTGTACATAAGTTTTTTAGAAAAACTCATTGGTACAGGTCCCGCTGGGAATCGAACTTGCGTCGCTTGCGTAGCAGACGACTGCTCAAACCTCAAGGCCACCACGGCTCTGCTATTGTTACTTTGCAAATAGACGCTTTATTTATATAGATATATTCTTCTTGCAAAACTGATTGACTGTTAATTTTTTCCGTGCAGCAAATGGACTAGTAAGTATAGATTATAAACAAGTGCTTGCCAAAATAATAACACTGATGTAATCAAAGAGGTTTTAGTTTGAGTGTTCAATCACATGACTTCATCACTAATGTCATAATCATTCGCACCCTCAGAACGATAGGGGCTCAATTCAGGAATCAAATGTTTTTGGAAATCGCAATCATAGATCAGCCGGCAAGTAATTATTTTACTGGTTTTGAGTACAATGAAACTTTATTTATAGTAACGGATTTTTTTTTTAAATTGGGGTAGTAAATATTTAGGTCATAAATATTAAAATTTTTAGGTCTTTCTATGATGATCTTGATCAGTTTTCGTAATAATTGGAGTTGAGCCCCTATCGTTCTGAGGCTGCGATATATCAGGCTTTATTCCATTCATGGAGTTAGCACCCAATGTTACTAGTTACCAAGTTTTTTTGGAAGCGACTAAAATGTGTATATTTACAAAATATTATTAATTTGCTCACGCCATCCCAAAAGGGTCCCCGAAAGGGTAAGCAGAGGTGTTGTAACTCTTACATTTTACCGAATATGATTAAATGCCAACGTGACAGGGTGAGTCCATCGTCGTCTCAGGCACTATACAACCTTTGAATTACTTCTCAGACATATGCTCATTGGTACTTGAACTTGCGTATCAGCATAATATTATATTAAATTAATTACTTACAATAAGATTAACATATTAGTATCAATAACTAATACTTCACACAAATTAGAGTTTTTATACATGACATACATGTTAAAATTCTTAATTCTTAAATAGAGGTCGTGGGTTCGAATCCCGCCTCGTGATCGTATTTTTCTTAACCCTTTTTAGGAATTTAATACTTTCATAATGATTCTACATAAAATGAGCAATTTTTATAAAATTTCGCGTATTCAGAAAAATGCTTAAAGGTTTCGGATGAAAATTATTTCACAGCTGAGAATTATGTAGGAACACAAAAAATATCCGGGCTCGGTCGCCTAATTAGTACATATGCCTATCATATTTTCAAAACTAAAAGCAGTTGAAATCAAACCTTATGGTGTTATGTTTAAGGTTTGAAGTGTCAAGCGGTATGTACTCAACGGGGTTGAACCACGGCCTGCAAATACTGAACCAAAGCAGGCAAATGGTGATCAAATGTTGGACGAAACGCAAGAGCAAAGAGTGGATGCAATACCTTAAAACTGTTGCTAATCAGACCGGTGAGTTACAAATTTATACTAATATTATAAAGAGGAAAGGTTTGTATGTATGTTTGTAACGAATTGGCTGAAAAAGTACATTATCACTGATTTATATAGGCTAGCAGTCGCCTGCTACGCAAGCGACGCAAGTTCGAATCCCAGCGGGGCCTGTACCAATGAGCTTTTCTACAAACTTATGTGCAGTGATTTCACACCACGTGCATTACGGTGAAGGAAAACATCGTGAAGAAACCTGCATATGTCTGAGAAGTAATTCAAAGACGTATTATAGTGCCTGAGACGGCGATGGGCTCTCTGTCACGTTGGCACTTAATTATATTCGGTGAAATGTGGGTGCTGTTGTTACAACACCTTTGCTTACTCCTTCGGGGACCCTTCTAAAATGGCGTGAGCCTATTTTTTTATTTGTTACCATATGTATTGAGATAAAAAATTACCATATATCTTTTCCAGCCCGTGACTTTACATACCCGAACGTGCACCATTCGTTCGCCCCACCACGGGCGGCAACCCCGGTAGGCATGTTGGTGGACGGGTCTGCCTACCTGTCGGCCGTCGCCGATGCTATGGAGCTGGCTCGCGAGGAGATCTTCATCGCTGACTGGTGGCTGAGTCCTGAGATTTACATGAAACGACCCGCCCTCAATGGCAACTACTGGCGATTAGATACTATACTTAAGAGGAAGGCTGTGAGTAGGATTTCAAACATATTACATATAGGTAAAGATACTTTGTAGGAGAATTTGTGAATTACTAGTATTTAGATTTTTGATAATTTAACATGTCCTGTGGTTAAAGCCTCCTCTATTAAAAAAATCAGCCAGATTGACAGAGAGAGAGAGACAGATTGATAGCGAGAGAGAGATTGACAGATTGGCAGAGAGAGACACTTTCCTAAATTATTGTGCAATTTTTTTCCAACAGGCTCAAGGTGTTAAAATCTTCATACTACTATATAAGGAAGTGGAAATGGCTTTAGGTATCAATAGCTTCTACAGCAAGAGCCGATTGGCCAGCGAGTATATAAAAGTAAGTATCTTATTTTAGCGTTATTACGTCATAACACAAGTACTCAAATTACATTTTCAACTAGCTGTGCCCCGCGGTTTCACCCGCATAGATTTAGTTTTATATAATATATCGGTTCAATATTGACAAAGTTTCATTTAACTTTCATCCCCTATTTTATCCCCTTGGGGGTAGAATTAATTAATACAATTTCTTAGCGGATGCCTTCGTCATAAAATCTACCTGCATGCCAAATTTCAGCCCGATCCGTCCAGTGGTTTGGGCTGTGCGTTGATAGATCACTATGTCAGTTTAGATTTAGAGTCGAATTTATGTATTTTAAGGTATTTTCACTTTCGCCATCCAATTGAACCTTTATCGAAGTCATTCGTCTTTCATTCAACTCCTTTATCCAGATTTTAAACTATGTAATGAGGCTTTTTCGATTTTGTAGTACTAAACACTGGATCGTGAAAGCCGTTACGACCATAATATTTGCCACAACTGTCTCGCTGTTTCAGTTTTCGTAAAACGCAACTGCAACACGAGGTCCTGGGTTCGATCCCCTGTTCGGACAACTGTTACCAGTAGTCTGGACCCGGAGTCTGCATTAGTGCCTGATCAATGGTTATAGGCTCGCCCCTTATGTACATTGGAGTTAAACATTACTGGCTAAATACGGGTGTACTATAACTAAACAGGAGCGTGCATTCCTTATAAGCAAAAAAGCAGTGCTTACCACGTCTAACTAAAATATTTATGTGATGATTGAATACACTCGTGCCGAGTGTGTGTCTATACCAAAACGTTTATTCCTACGCCGCACCACATTGGTATGTATCTAACCTACCTTCCTATTTACTAAATATGCTTACCCCCTCTGAAAAACCAATGCACGCCCCTGTAAGTAAGTACACCTACCCTTCGGGGAATACTGTGTGAGAACATGTATGTAAAACCTTAATGGCTTACGCCATGGAGCATTCTTATATGCTTTCAACGCTGGGCAAGACACATTTCTGGCGCTAGCAGACGTTAAATTAATCGCTGCCACAGTCGTTCATGCTTAATGTGTAGGCGTTACACTTCGCATATTTCCTTTGCAACTTACGCATTACCAGCGACACAGATCAATTCACAAAAAAATTAACATAGTCTTAAAAGTTTAAGATTGTTACGATAATCGGTGCAAAGTCAGTGCACTAAACAGCTAACAGTATGTAAACGTTAGGTGTTCCGTCACCCAGACCACGCGCGCGCCGGCGTACTGTTCTGGGCGCACCACGAGAAGATCGTGTGCGTCGACCAGACCGTCGCCTTCCTCGGGGGGATTGACCTCTGCTACGGACGGTGGGACGACCATAGGCACAGGTACTGCCTAATATACGCCTAATTTTTGACACAGAGTATCAGCTGGTGCTAGTGGTTTAACTGCCTCGTTGGTCTAATGGTTAGTACGTTCGCCTGCCGATCACGAGGTCCCGGGTTCGTAAAATTCACAATATAAATGCCCGGAGTTTGGAAGTTGGCGGTGTTTCCACCCCCGAGCCTCGGAAAGCACGTTGCACCGTTGGTCCTACGCCTGATCTTTCACCGGTCGTGTCGGATTGCCTCTCATCGGACTATGAGAGTGAGGCAATAAAGAGTGCACCTGTGTTTGCACACACACTTGTGCACTATAATATCTCCTGCGCACATGGCTGATCCTCGTTGAGATTAGCCGCCGTAACCGAAATTCGGTAGGAGATTATATATATCAGCTGGTGGTACCTTTCAATTTAAAAATAAAATTAATAATCCTTGAGCCGTGGTGACCTCGGGGTTTGAGCAGTCGTTCGAATCCCAGCGGGGCCTGTACCAATGAGTTTTTCTAAAAAAAACTTATGTACTGTGATTTCACACTACGTGCTTTACGATGAAGGAAAACATCGTGAGGAAACCTGCTCTATATATGCTCACGCCATCCCAGAAGGGTCCCCGAGGTAAGCAGAGGTGTTATAACAACAACACCCTCATTTCGCCGAATATGATTAAGTGCCCACGTGACAGATGGTGAGTCCATTGCCGTCTCAGACACTATACATATGTCTTTGAATTACTTCTCAGACATAAAATGCAGAATTCCAAAGATATTTTTGACCTGCATAAGATACATTTTGTCAAATATGTTGTCTTTGGCGACTGAATCGTTTTTGTTGAAATTGTTAAAAGATATAGATTTAGCCTCAAAAACCGTCATGGGTACTTAACCGTGTTTCTACTTCTTGTTTTTTTTTTCTATATTACTGTGGAACCTCTATCTCCCAGGCTGACGGATCTAGGCAACATAGCCCCAACTAAGTCATCGATCCGATCCAAGAAGAAGACGTCCAGTTCCCCCGGCGGGGGGTTGTACTTGCCACATGGAAATGGTCTCGAGGCAGCATTGGAACTTGCCAGGAGTTCCAAGGATATTGTCATCACATTGAATGAGTAAGTATTCCAGGGGTTGGACCACCCTATCATTTTAGGTTATGAAAAATTGTTTATACCCTATGATCCGACCTACCGAATACACAGAGTAAATTTATTCAAAATACGAGGAGTTTTGTTACAAACGGTGAGCCAAGAGAATTTAATATATATTTAATATATATATAATATATCTTTTAACAAGATTGCTTTACTGATGCGTATATATACGTCTAAGATATTTTAAGATATATTCGTTAATGTCTATTCGAATAAAATCAATTAACACATGGGGTAAAAGTGACACAATTTCTGCGGCCGAAAAATTCTATGTGTTCAATTCGACCTGCATAACGTAGGCTTAGTGATCCTTGATGGGATAGAACGAAGCATTATGGGTGAATCTTGAAACCTGCTCCCTGTCGTACATTCCTATTGAAATTTAAAATAAAGCTTATTTCTATGTTTTTCTTCTCGCAGACCCATAACTAGTGTAACAAAAGAGACCGCAAGCGATTCATCAGAGAAAGATACATCATCCGAGACACAAACCGAGAACCTCCCAGTGCTAGAACCAGGTGATCAGTTATTGATCACCAACCCAACACAAGACCTGTCCAAATTCGACACACCAGAGGTCCAAAAACGGAACGTACTCAACAAAATAACAGACAGAGGGAAAGATATTATAAGTATCATATACCCAGCGTATGAGGAAGAGAGAAATGAACAGAAATTCGATGATTCAGAACGGAAAAAAGCAGAAAAATACGCGTTATCTAACGACCAAGTATTACTCACTGACGCATTGGGGTTGAATATAACCACAGTGCACAGTAAAGTCAGTAAACCAACTCCATTAGCGCAAGTTGTGGAAGGGAGAGTGATTACGGAAAGCACAAAAGACGCTCTGGAAGGCGTCGAAGGGAATTCCAAGCTGTGGATCGGCAAGGACTACACCAATTTTATAGTTAAGGACTTCAACAATTTGGATCTGCCTTTTGTAGGTAAGTTACTTAAGAATTGTCAATGCGAATCTGAAAAATATACGGAATCAGGGGGCCTACTTCGAAAACGAAACTTCGCAATTGGACGAAAGTCAAAAGTAGTTTTCGTTCTTAAATCATTTTACTAAGTAGATTTAGAATATATTAACGGCAATGAATTTTCTAGCAGACCCCTTTCGGGCTCCATTTTAATGCGAATAAAAACCGTGGTAGGAACTTTCGGCCGAAATTTCAATTTTTGGAGAGATAGTAACCCCCTCCTGTAATAAAAGATGGTAATTTATGATTATTCCAAATTAGATTTCTCCCTTGGGCTATCAGATTTGAGCTTGAAGTGGTTTTTACATATGAGTACCTACTTTTAGGAAACCATAATTTTCCCCTATTATATGTTGTCAATTAAAGATCGTTAAAAACCAAACATTTTGTTAATGTTACAGTTCTTTAATAACTACTAGTATCATATAGCGCCATGTACCGTCACGAGTTTTGAGCGCTTAGTAAATATACTGAGGACAATTCCGGATTCCTAAGAGAGTCTGACATTTGATTTAACATAGATTACCGATTTTCCCCTTAAAAGGGATTGCAAAGGTCAGATAGCAGTCGCTTCGTATAAAAATCAGGTGATCAGTCACATCGGGTTGAATCAAGTGCCGAACCCAGCAATGTATGGGATAAAGCCAGGGAGATGGCAACACCTCTGTTTACCCCTTCGGGGACCCGTCTAGGATGGCGTGAGGATATGTATTTTTTTTATAGACTTAGTGGACCGCAACTCAACTCCTCGTATGCCGTGGCATGACGTCGGCACCGTGTTGCAAGGAGCCGCCGCGAGAGATGTTGCAAGGCACTTCATACAACGGTGGAACGCTATCAAACTGGAAAAGGCCAGGTATTTATTGATACTATCTACTGATGTCTACAAAATGTATGGAAATTACATCAGGAAATCAGGCACGTGACATATGTCATTCCCATTAATTTCGTATCGTTTCTATTAGTGTAAGCGTCAGTATAATGTTACTCTTTGTCTACATGCCCTGATTGTAATTCAAGAAGAAGTTTCGTTATTTAATTAAAAATAGTTGATGTAAAGTTAATCTGATAAGTGTACGTTAACCATAAAAATTGTTAGGAGAAATACGAATGGTGGAAATCAAACCCATGTCCACAGTAACATTTTACAAATCATTATCCTTCGCTTGATAGATTTAGAAAAAAATATTGTATGCAAGGGATTACGTTCGTTAAATTAACATAAGCTTGTATTAAATAAATGGCAATTAGTGATTTTTTTTTCAAATACTAAAAAAAATATTTGAACTTTGATCCTCAAATTCGTGATGAAATTGTATCTTCTCAATAAATATCTGTTATACTATTTTAAGCCTTAGTATCAAAGTCTTTAGTAATCAAAGTCTTATTATAAAATAGTTTATTTACATTAAGCTATAAGGTTCGTTATTGCTTACTTCCCAGACAGAACCCGAACTACCCGTACCTGCTCCCGAAGTCGTACACCGACATCAAACCGTTACAAGATCTGGATAAATTATTGGACGTGGAGATAAACAATGTCTCTTGTCAGGTAACTACATCGACGCTTACTCGCATAGATCCCAAAAGGGCAAATGTGACACAGTATTTCCGAATCAAAGTTTAGCTGCCAGCGGACAGGATTGTAACTCCGTCGTAGTTACTGGTAACATTTGTCTAATTTTGCCGCGATGGTCTTGTCGCAGGCGTTACTGCAGAACACGAGTTCCTGAGGTTGTTTTAAATTTCGTCCGAATGTGGTCTGCTAGAAAATTCTCAGATATTAACTAAACTTGAATTATTGATCGAAAGCGATATTGAAACTACGTTTGTTTTGGTTCGTTTGCGAAGATTCATTTTCGGAGAAACAGAGTAGACCCCCGGGATTCGATCTCTGAGTCGGGCAAAGTGTTATTGGGTTTTCCAATTTGGCCACGAGGACATGTTGTTACTTGTAGGAAATTTTATTAGTTCAGCCACGAGGATATACCCGAAATTTCTTAGCAGCTCGATCTCTGGATTAATGCCCTAATACATAATAAACATAACTGGTGAAGTGTGGGCTGTATGAACCAATACAAATATTTACCGTGAAGCCGTGGTGGCCTCGGGACTTCAGCAGTCGCCTGCTACGCAAGTTCGAATCCCAGCGGGGCCTGTACCAATGAGTTTTTCTAAAATACTTATGTACAGTGATTTCACACCACTTGCTTTACGGTAAAGGAAAACATCGTGAGGAAACCTGCATATTTCTGAGAAGTCATTCAAAGACGTATGTATAGTGCCTGAGGCGGCGATAGACTCACCATCTGTCACGTTGGCACTTAATCAAATTCGGTGAAATGTGGTGTTGTTATCACAAATAACAACACCTCAGCCTATACCTTCGCGGAATACAGGCGTGAGCATATGTATGTATGTACAAATATTTACCAAACATTGGTGATTATTTTTGTACTTTCCAGGTGCTTAGAAGCGTATCAAGTTGGTCCTGTGGTTTCCTAGACCCGGACACGGTGGAGCAGAGTATCCACGAAGCGTACGTGGACACGATCACGAGGGCACAGCACTATATCTACATTGAGAACCAGTTCTTCATAACCCTTTCAAGGTCTAGCGTCTCCGTTAGGAATCAGGTTGGTTCATTGATTAAAATACTAATACTAAACATGCGATTTTATTTAGATAAACAAGGATTTACAATAAAAACTATTTTACATAGGATTTTTTTGTATAAATAAAAATTAAGTTGGTCGAGCCGTTTGAGAAGAAAAATCCGAATTTTTTTTTAATGTATACTTAGTTTTTAATTTCACAACTTTCTGGTCGACTTTGTCCGCGTGGACTTTGGGCTAGCGCTCACTTTAACCCACGACTTTATTTACTTGTATATATTTATAGGATGTCAGAGAAAAAGGAACAGTCATCTTCTGTATATATACTTTTTCAATTCTACTGTAGTAGTTTGAGAGATTAGCGCGTTCAAATAACAAACAAACTTTTCAGATTTATATATTAGTATACATATGCATTTAATGAAAATCCGTATATTTGGAATTACAAATAGTCACAAATTTTTTTATTATGTGTCTCCACGTACGAATTGCAGATAGGTGAAGCGCTATACAACCGAATAATGCGCGCTCATCGCGCCAAGGAGACGTTCAGAGTGTTCGTGGTGATGCCGCTGCTGCCAGGCTTCGAGGGAGAGGTGGGAGCACCCTCCGGGACGTCGCTGCATGCCGTCACACACTGGAACTATCAGAGCATATGCAGGTGAGACACATTGGACTTACACACTATGCTAAATGTATCCTACTAACTCCTAAACGCGAAAGTTTGTGAGTATATATGTATGGATTAAGATCGCTGACAAAATCTGGATGCCAAAAGCAAAAAACAGAAAGTTATAGAGGAAGTTGGAGGAGGCCTATACCCTCCAAAGGGACCTTGCACAAACCTAAAAATATAAATTCATGAATATCTTTATTTGATTAGACTTAAACAAAGTACTTTCAAATCGTCAGAACGACATGATTCTACATGCTACCGCCAGGTTCGGAGTGCAGCTCGTGGCTCAGTTGCTATTGCGCATATCATTCCATCAGCGAAGTTAAGCAACCCTAACCCTAGGCAGTAATTGGATAGGTGACCGCACGAGTTCCCTCCGTGCCTCGGAGAGCACGTTAAGCCGTCAGTCCCGGTTGACAATTTATCATCTTTGGCAATCGTTACAGATCAGTCGGAGGCTTAAAATAGTCTGACAACTGGTTTAGCCCAGATTTTCCTCGTTAAAGGGATTACGAAGGTCAGATGGCAGTCGCTTCGTATAAAAATTAAGTGATCAGCCACATCGGGTTGAATTAAGTGACGACCCCAACAATGTATGGGATTAAGGCCAGGGAGATGATAGCCGCCGGGTTCGGAAGGTTGCCTTTAATAAGAAGAACCTGCTTAGTTGGCTAACGTTATTGGCATGTACGTAGGAGTCGCGAGGCAATCGTAACCCGGCTGTACGAGAGTGGCGTAGCGGACCCGTCGCAGTACATAACGTTCCACGGGCTGCGCACCCACGGCGTGCTGGAGGGCGAGCCGCTCACCGAGCTGGTGTACGTGCACTCCAAGCTGCTGCTGGCCGACGACCGCACCGTGCTCTGCGGCAGCGCCAACATCAACGACCGCTCTATGCTCGGCAAGAGGGACTCCGAGATCGCTGTCTTGTTGCAGGTATGGATTTTGAGGTTGCTCTCCTGTTGCAGGTTCCGTTTTTGAGGGTCCCTAATAATTTTATGAGTTTGTCTAGATATTTGATCGTAGATTGTGGCAAACGGTGGTCTCTACCTACCCCCATGGGGTACAGTGAGCATATGCATGTCTGTCTGACTAAGTCGACGGTCTAGACTTTTGAGGTGAACATTTTTGTCGTCATCAATTTAAATTGTATAAAGTTTATTATATTAATTTTTAGGTAGTCAATACATTTTAATTGAAAGCACAAATAAGCATTATGTTATGTTCCACATAATCGGAACCTACCTCGGTCAAACAATTAGTCTCGCCATCCAAAGGGGGAATGCTGCCAGTATCTTCGGTACCTTGCCTACAGGGACTTCTTTTAATATATTTTAGTTATAAGATTATATATTTTTAAGGTTTTTAGTTATTAGATTATATTTATAAGGTTTTTAGCTATGTAGTTCTACATAAGTTTATATATTCAAATTATAAATAATTACATCGGAAAGACTGTAATATCTTGAATTGTATGACATTTCAAGATATTACAGTCCTGCCGCAAAGCTGCGATATCAACCAATAAGCTTTACCACAAAAATAAGTAGGTACTAAGTTTGAGGAGGGATTTTTTTTTTATTTATATGTACCATCTACCGATACCCTGGGCTTAAAATGTTCGCTAAAGTCAAAACCTTGAATATGTGGCAAGCGAACAAAAACATGCCCACTATTTTCGCTGCTATAAAAGTTATGTTTAGGCTCATTTTCTTATCATAAGTGCAAATTTTCAGCTCCTTTTTAACTCATGACATTTCATATGTCAAAAAGTTCTTTTTAGTACATTGTGCCTTTGGTATTTAATTGAAACAAATGTTTTTTTCAGGACGAACAATTCACAGAAGGCACAATGAATGGGCAAGCGTATCCTTGTGGTCGTGTCGCCGGAGCGTTGCGCAAGCGACTGTTCCGAGAACACCTCGGCCTCGTGGACGAGCCCGGACACGTGCCGCTGGACGACCCCTGCGACGAACACTTCTATAGACACGTCTGGAAGGCCATCTCCACCAGGAACACAGAGGTTTACGAAGATGTATGTACACTTTATACAGATTTATATCTGACGTCACTAGTATTTTCGCTGAACGCTCAAAACTCGTGACGGCACCAGAACATTAATTACAGTAACCCGATTCACCTAATGGAAATACGTAGTGACTTATATCAAACAAAAAACGGAATAAGCAAATTTTTCGTCACGTTCATCGCGATTGTTTGCAATCGAAGTCGGTATCGAATCTAAATCATCTAACACGGCACGATGCATCGCGTCGGCTAACCATTCGGCTGAATTCGGCGCAACTCGGACCAATCGGTTGCAATAAAACAATCGAATGAGATTGTTTAATCGCTAGGGCGAGTCGATGGTTGACTCGATGAATAATTTGACCGACTATGATTGTTTCGATTGGATCACTACAATATGTCCTATCATCGGGGCCGTCAGATTAGTGCGAACCTGTGATACAAATTAATAGGCTAAAAAGAGTTTTATCTTCAGATGTCCTATAGCTATTAGCTCCAAGCATCCATAGACTAGTTGCCGCTTACCTTCAAGAGGGACTTATGACCCTTGTATTGCATTACTAAAGTATTTAAACTTAACCATCCTTTCAGGTATTCCACACAATCCCGACAGACGCCGTCCATACATTTGCAGAACTGAAGAAGTACCAAGAAGAACACAGTGAAACACTATGGCACAAGGATCCAGCACTAGCTAATAGGAAAATAGACCTTATTCAAGGGTATTTAGTCGATATGCCTCTGGAATTCCTTTGCAATGAAGTTTTGACGCCTAGAAACACCTCTATGGAAGGTATGATGCCTACTTCTTTATGGACCTGAAGGTATTCTCAAAATATGCGATATTTTGCTGCGTCAAGCAATTTAATCAGTTTAAAAAACATTGTTGTTGATTAATAATCATAGCTTATACAGTGCTAATTTGCTTTAGATCATACAAGATTGTAAATGAAAATGAAAACTATTTATTCAGTTTAGGCCCTGGTAAGACACTTATGGAAGTCGAGAATTTACCATTTTATATCAAAATACAATACAGACATTATCTTCCTTATTACAATACTTGCTTAAGATGATCCGCGATTTAAAAATATCTCCATCTCTTTTAGCGATAAGGATATCAAAATGGACATAGTTTTAGTCGGAATTTGGTAGCTTTGGTTTAATTAAACCTGATAAAGATATATATGCCTTAAGACATTTGTCTATCAGTCTTTGTAAATAGTGTGTTTAGAAACATATTATTTTATTTCTAAAAATATGGTTACAACTCTCATAATAATTGCATTGAAAGATGGCGCCAATACGTAACTACTTAAGGTCCATTATCGCTTAAATAGTGATTCCGATCCGGCCGAATAATAATTATTATTGTCATATTTATGGGAGGACTAATATTATTCTCTTATTTTTTAAAGTTTACGTATTGATATAAAATAATTCCTTCCAATTTAATAATTAAAAATCAGAATGACAAGACTTGCATTTAAAAATCCCTACCTCAGAAAAACATATAATATTTTTTTTTATACATATACATCGTTTTTTTTCTCTTTGTAATGTAATATGTACGTAGCTAGAAGTACTATAACTAAAGGATGTTTTAATTGTTGTTATCAATATGATCTTATTGGTGTGGGATGCCACGTGTGTCGATACGTTGGCTCCGTCCCATCTCCCCGGCACTGCTGTGGCGGCCGGTGCTGCTGCTGCTCAGCAGGAGTGCCTCAAGCATAGGAAATATGCTTGCTACGGTCAAGGATACATATGTTCTGCGTTTGCGGTTGAAACTCTGGGACCTTGAGGTCCAGATGCTCATCAACTTTTCAAAGAGGTTGCACGTCGTCTGGTAGAAGCTGACAAGCGGGCTGGGGCTTTTCTCGCTCAGAGAATCAGCATTGCTATTCAACGTGGCAATGCTGCCAGCCTTCTTGGCACGATCACGAGAGACACCGATTTGGGCCAAGTATTCTACTTGTAATTAGTTTTTAGTACTGTTCCTTGTATCTTATCAAAACATTGGTGAAATAATTATTTAGTTCGGATACTGGTAAGTATATATATATATGCTCACGCCATCCCAGAAGGGTCCCCGAAGGGGTAAGCAGAGTTGTTGTAACAACACCCACATTTCACCGAATATGATTAAGTGCCAACGTAACAGAAGGCGAGTCCATCGCCGTCTCAGGCACTATACATACGTCATTGAATTACTTCTCAGACATATGCAGGTTTCCTCCCGACGTTTTCCTTCACCGTAAAGCACGTGGTGTGAAAATTGTACATAAGTTTTTTTAGAAAAACTCATTGGTACAGGCCCCGCTGGGATTTGAACTTGCGTCGCTTGCGTAGCGACTGCTCAAACCTCAAGGCCACCACGGCATACTGGTAAGGCACAGACGAATTGTGTATTTCCTTACTAAAATTACTGGCAGTCTTTCTATTTCTTTTTTTTAATTTGATATAGAGGTAGCTAGAATCCCTAGGTTAACAGGCTTCTATCACTAAGCCTCTCTCTACATAGTTATTTTTTAAGCTATAATATTGTGATAACTACGAAGAAAAAAGTACGTCAATCTGATAATATTGTCTCAAGTATCGGTTTAGCTTTAGTATGTCTGAACAAATTTTTATAATAAGGTTTACATTTTTATAATAATGACAACTATAAGGAACATGTAATAAGGTTTAAAGTTCTGTGACCGGCACATTACTCTTTTCATAAATATTATACAATTAAATAAAATCACTTCAGAAATGTAAGCCCATGAACACAGATCCAATGCACAAATATCGATAAAAATTAAGATATAGAAAAGTCTAGTAGTTCTACGATGACCAGCCCCCACAAGCAGCACCTGTTCACAAGTATGACGTGAATGCCAGCCATTGACCTCCTCAACCATTATAGAGGGAAGTGAACGACGCGTCACTATTACTATTATAAGCCTTAAGCCTATTTTATCTTTCTCACCAGTCCTAACAGCACACACCTAAGTGCGCACTAAATACATTATATACTAATTTCGTATATAATATATTTGACATATTTTGGATTCTAAAGACAAATCAATTTCCAAATATTTATTTTATGGTACATTTCACAAACAAATTATTTCAAGTTATAACCAAGAACGGAATGATGACCATGGTGAGGTTATTAAGCTAGATTCCAAGAATTATTAAACCATTCCAAGTTAACCCAACGAAATTTTATTTATTCCATTACAATAATATTGAAGAATTATAAACACACTCCAATACAATAATGATAAAAAATATTAGCAAGTGCAAAAACAATACTATATTTGCCTAATTTTTCTATTTATAAGAGATGATAATATATTATAATAATGTTTTATTTATTGAACTAAGTACCTATCTAATTATTTGATGTTGTGAGATTTATATTGTGATGTTATAATACGATAATATTGTTGTGTTGTGTTGTTTGTATGAAACTGAATATTATAAATTATAATGAAGAAATATGTCTATTGTTTCATAACTCCCTACTTACCATAAACTAATTGGTTACCATTCTGTACATCTGACTTGCATCAAGTTTGCGAGCTTTATGGAATTTTTAAAGATCATCATCGTCCCTGGCCTTATCCCATACACTGTTGGGGTCGGCACTCGATTCAACCCGATGTGGCTGATCACCTGATTTATATACGAAGCGACTGCCATCTGACCTTCGCAACACCTTTAACGAGGAAAATCTGTGATCTGGGTTAAACCAGTTGACAGACTATTTTAGGCCTCTGACTGACCTGTAACGATTGCCAAACATGATAAATTGGCAACCGGGACCAACGGCTTAGCGTGCTTCCGAGGCATGGAGGGAACTCGGGTGGCCACCCTTCCAATTACTGGCTAGGGGTAGGGATGCTTTACTTCACTGATCGATTGATATGCGCAATTGCAACTGCCACGAGCTCCTCCAATTTTTAAAGATAACTTATAAGTTTGGTTGAAACTTTTGAAATAGCGCGCCATAAAATCTCAGATCTTGATTGACCAATTCAATAAATCCTTATTTTCTATTGGTTGAGAAGCTGTCATTGGACTCCAATGACAATGTAAGTCGACCAATGACGTTCAAGGTCAAACATTCTCTTTCATAAGTTGCTTACTGTGACACAAGATGGCAGCACATACTTGTCAAATTAAATAAATTCGCCTGTATTTATTTTAGACCTCAAGTAATGATAAATATATATTATTGATTGTTATTTTTGACAAAATCTTGTAGGAATATGTTACTTGGCGTGTGACTGCATAAACATGCTCCTGGCGCATTTATCGAGAATAATGCGTGATAGCCCTTCAAAAATGTAGGTAAGTAACTATTATTATTAACAGGTTTGTACCTACTAAATAAAGAGGTTCTAATTCAAAACAAGAATGAATATCATACTTATATGAATTAATGCGAAAGATGTTTACTTCTTAAAAAAAATCATAAATAAGTGCGTGGTGAATTAAATATTTAAATTTATTCTCAAAACTTATCCCGTTCGGTCATAGCAGGTTAGTCACGTACGCACGATTTGGGCGGGCTTTCAATAGACTTGTACATGTGTGGGAAAGAGACAAATAGCTAAAGCAGGGGTGGATTCCCGGCTGTCAAAATTGTTCAACATCCCGGATTATAGACCTTCAGTTCAAAAACAACTTTACATTTGAAGGCATAAGGGTGATTTTCGACTATTTTATTTTGTAACACAGTTATCTCAATATTGTTGAAATTTTATGTTCTTTTGTGACTATAGATTTTTATGAAATGATAAGTATTATTATGGGCATTAAACACCGTTTAAATTGACTTAATAGGCTCAAAAAGTTGAACGAGTAACTAGGTAGGTAGGTACCTACTTAAATAGGTGTTATAATTTATAAACATTTAGTTAGGTAGGTAGGTACCTATTCTAAAATATAATTCTCTTATTTCTGTCTGTAAGCACCTACCCTACCTACCCTACTATTTTAGTATATTTCAACCTTCCATTTTAAGTTTGTTTACTGATATGGTCTCTTAACTAGATAAACCTATTAATGAATTATAAGAATTACCTGTAAAATAATAATTTAATTTATTTAATTATGATAAATGCCACAGGTAGGTGTGGCTTAATTACAAACCCATTATATAGGTATAAAGTTTAATGACATTATTAGAGCTACGGTGATAGGTTAATTAAATATTTAATCACTTCTTTAGCCATTTTATTATGGCTTAGTTTTCACTTAAATTTGGTTACTGACAGGTACAAGGAACAGAAAAAGTACTTAGGTATAGGAGGTAAGTATATTGTTTGTTATTGAATACTTCCATGACTTTTATACTATTATTATGTGAGTAAGTAATCGGTTTCAATACTGCATTTTGCATATAAACTAGAAGAGCCAATGTTCAGGCAGGCATTTAGGTTACCTAAGCATGTCCTGTTACCTAGATGCCTATATGATACTGTCTTGATGAACCATTAAATGTTAATAATTGCATTATGTGGAACATAGATTAGTGAAAATAATAGTTTGAATGTGGAGGGTGAAACGTGTCATTAATTTCGATGCACTTGTTCTGGAGGCACACGCGTGTGACGGTGCGGCTGTGTGCGTGCCACGGTCATTACGCTGCATTATTTGTTGCGTAGGGCTGGATGGGCCCGGCCCTATCGCCGAGCGGCGATTCCTATTCCGCCGGCAGGCTTCCCTTCTCTCGCGGGCATTTGAATAGGGTCGCGCATTGCGTAACGCGCGGCCAATGACAGCGGCCCTGCACATGCACGGGGCGGAGTCGTTACGTCACCACGATCTGCCCCCGCGGTCGCGCAGCCGCCGGTGACGTCACGCCGCGCCCCCGCCCCGCGCCTGCATCTCGCGACACCAGC
Source organism: Watsonalla binaria (assembly GCA_929442735.1). NCBI lineage: Eukaryota > Metazoa > Arthropoda > Insecta > Lepidoptera > Drepanidae > Watsonalla > Watsonalla binaria. The sequence goes on along the minus strand of OV838921.1, from coordinate 10,948,288 downwards.
GCCCATGCTTGCCGCGGCGCCGCACGGAAACTCGCGACAAAACACTCGTGCGCTCAAAGATGGCGGATGGGTCGCACGAGGACCGTACCGGCCCGAAACAAATGAACGATTTAACTTTTTCCGGGCCCGATAAAGAACATGGTGACACAAAAAAGTGCAGTGGCGAAACATTTGACAGCGGTCGTTTAAAGTTATCGTTCTACAGGGAACTAGAAACGAGTGAATCGTGTGAGAAAAGTGATACACGCGGCGTGGCCGCTATTCGCGCGGCGGTCGGCACTAAAGATTCTCAAAAATCGGCTGACGCTCGCAGCGAGGACGGCGACGACAGAAAGAAGAGATGCTTGGACAGATACGACAGCTCGGAGTCTTCTGACAGGTCAGTTTGCATGCGTTTTATTTATTTACGTCAAGTTGTGATTAATTTAAACCAAAAGTTTAATTCAAATTCAAATCTAACTAAAGTCAATGCTCTAGTGACCGGAGGCTGTTATTTCGATGTCATGGTCATTGTGAAAAACTTACGTTGCTAGGCCGCTTGCTCGGTTGAACGCCCTCTGAATAGTTTGCTGGGCCGTACGGCGCGACACTCGCGTTTGACTTGTTAAATAATCGCTGAGGTTGGACTCGATAACACTTCATTACATATACTCATGCCACAAGACTCTCTGTCCACCAGTGTATCTGTTACCAGCCAGACAGACTGGTAACAGATAAAAAGTAAAAAAGTAGTCTGCATGTTCAAATTCTGAGCTTCAATTGTTTCACTTTGAAATCAGCACTTTGTATATTACCCACGATACAAAGAAAACAAGTTATCTATCATTACAAATACTAACAAAATAGTCCCTCATTAGTGTTGCATCATAAACTCACGAATTGTTAATAAGAAGCATGAGTAGTCTGCTTACCAACCCACTAATGAATGGCGACAGAAAAGCTCTAGGGAAACTTCATATCTATGAGATACTCATTCTTAATTTTTGTTGTATGCTATCATTTAACACTTTGCTGTTTTCATACGGACCTAAGGTGTATTTTTTAACGGACTTCAACCACAGGAGGTTTCTTAATTTGACTATATTCTTTTTTAATGATAAGGTTTTTTGTACCAGGTAACTAATTAATACACAGATCATATTAAAGAGCCGTGGTGGCCTTGAGGTTTGAGCAGTCAAGCGACGCAAGTTCGAATCCCAGCGGGGCCTGTACCAATGAGTTTTTCTAAAAAACTTATGTACAGTGATTTCACACCACATGCTTTACGGTGAAGGAAAACATCGTGAGGAAATCTGCATATTTCTGAGAAGAAATTCAATGACGTATGTAAAGTGTCTGAGACGGCGATGGACTCACCATCTGTCACATTGGCACTCAAGATGATTATCTTGGGCGAAAAGTGGGTGTTGTAATTACAACACCTCTGCCTACCCCTTCGGGGAATACAGGCGTGAGCATATGTATGTATGCAGATCATATTAATAAAGATGAATTCATTCATTCTCTGGCATCTTTTATTTATTTATTTCAAATAAATAACACTGAACTAACTTTGTCCATACTAATAATATTATCCACGTGCCTGCCACATATGAATTATGAATACTCCAAAACAAATATGAATATTATCGTTTGAACTTGACTTCTAAACCCAAGGTAAAACGGTCATTATCACAGAAATTATATACTTAAAGAGTCATGTATTTGATATGATAATATTTTTGTTTCTTTATATATTCAGATAGTATAATAGGTATCATTACCATGTCCTTATCTGATAATGGATCCTAGGACTTGACAACAGTACCTTATACATTTCAAACTAGATATGTAGGAACAGAAAACCTACCATCATCGGTTTAAGCAGAACATAATAAGTACTTGTGAGCGTTAGCATTACCGTAAATTTAAACTTAGAAGCTGATAGGTTCTTAATAACTGCTGCTTAAAAGATGATGGTTGGCCCCCAGGTGCCGTCGCGAGTTATGAGCGCGCAGCATCGTACACAGAGACAGGCAGAGTTTATATAATGACTACTGGTGTGACTAGTAATGGGACCAATATCTACCTGCTTAAGTATGATTCCTAAAGTTAAGGTCTCATTATTTAGTTGATGATTGTCTATAGTAAAAGCCATTCTACTACTTCTAACATTATACTAATACCAACTAAAAAAAATTGCATACCTTACGTATTAACTTGAATATCAAATTCTTAAAAATCAATTCACTTTAATTAAAAAAAGCATAAGGTTTGATATCTTAAGTTTCTAGCGGGACCTGTACCAATGAATATTTAAAAAAAATCTTATGTGACATCATGAGGAAACCTGCATATATCTCAGAAATAATTCAATGTATAGTGCCGAAATGATGATAGACTCACCATCTGTCATTGGTACTTAATCATCTGCGGTGATAAGTGGGTGTTGTTACAATACCCCTTCGTGAGCATAATGTATGTATGTTAAGTTTCTAGAAAAACACATTGGTTCATAGTTAAACTTAAATTTTATTTAAAAAGCCATAGAGTGAAACTTGTGAAAGAATAATATGAATGAAATAGCTAATAACTGAGTATCTAGGTGGATACTATCAATAACTTTCTATTTGGAACGTGGTCTGTTGGACAAGTTGTATTGGCTGATAGCAAAGTTAGATAATGTCTGTTAAGTGGCCTTATGTAGGTCACGCACTGCACCCTGAGCTCTACCCGATAATGACTGGGTGTATTGTTTCATCACTTACTATTGAAGGATCCGGTTAAATCCTAAATAAGTACCGGTCAGGGTTTTAAAACTTTCATGATGTGTTTATTTCGGGATTAAATATTTTTCAGTATTTTGGACATTTAAATGTCAGTTGTCCTCCGTGGTAGTATGTACCTATAAATTGTTGGAAAAGAATAATTGGAAAAAGTCGTGGTGGCCTTGAGGTTTGAACTACGCAAGCGACGCTTGTTCGAATCCCAGCGGGGCTTTTACCCTTTAGATTTTCTAAAAAACTTAAGTACAGTGATTTCACACCACGTGCTTTACGGTGAAGGAAAACATCGTGAGGAAACCTGCATATGTCTGAGAAGTAATTCAATGACGTATGCAAAGTGTCTGAGACGGCAATGGACTCACCATCTGTCACGTTGGCGCTTAATCATCTTCGGTGAAAAGTGGGTGTTGTGATTACAACACCTCTGCCTACCCCTTCGGGGAATACAGGCGTGAGCATATGTATGTATGTAAACAGAATAATTTTACTACCTGCCTACCTACTTACAAAAAATGGGTGGATGACTAATCTCAGATGTGATTTTCAAAATACTTCTTGCAATAAAGTGTTACTTGAGGGAATAAAATAGTTATTATAGTTAGCTATGTACCCCTCCCCCTCCCTAAAATGAATGGACGCGAACTAGTAACTGCATCTGTAATCATTCCAGAATAATCTGAGGTCACTGACCTAAATGCACTTGTTTAACTCTTAGTGGCAGATAATTATATTGATTTATATAATAATATATTTGATAACAATATTCCTGGCAACCTTTAAATTCATGGAAGTTGATAATTCTCTTTTTGAATGATTTTCCTGATACCCACATATTGATTTACACATTTGAGTTCTATGAATAGGGAGTTAAGTTTATATAATAACTTTGAACAAAGCAGACCTACGTAAAGTCGGCAACGAAAGTGCTTTACCATTTGTAAAAAAATCACGACGGCTCACATTTCTAGTGGGCTTGAACCATCATATTGAATGTGTGAACAGAATAGACCATGTAATCCTTTGCTGGAAGGTGCATATGAAAAATCATGGATTACGTACCTTTGGGATAGTCACATTATGTGCAGGCACAAGAAATGTAGGCATGCTGTTCTACGCCTAGGCCAATTTGACATATCAGGCAATGGAACATCCTCATTTTGCATGATTACTTCTAACTTGGTTAACTGATAATATTTTTTATTTGATGAAATGACAATATGGCTGAGTTTTTCCGGTTCTTCTCAGAAGGCTAGTTTCTGAACCGGAGGTAATATACGGACGTTCATAAATGCCTAAACTGAATAAACCATTTTCGTTATTATTGCCTCTACTCCCAGGGCAAAATCAGGACGTCACGAAACAGGATTCAGTACTTAGAAGGGACTGTACCTATAAATCTTCTAAGATTTCTAAGTGGCAAATAGGTACCATAGACTTTGGAAAATGAACAACGCCAAGTTGAAAGATTTTAATTGGAGCGATACCTACCTATTTCGCTACAATTTTCCGCATCATTACCAAACTTCCTTCCCGCTAATACCAGAATACCGGCTTAAATTATAAATCCGTATTTTGTAAGCTTAGTTTTATTACATTTATAATCGTGTTCATTCATATTTTTAATTGCTAAGTATTAATTACTCGCGTAATATTTAAAGAGCGCTGGTGGCCTTGGGGTTTCAGCCGTCGCCTGCTACGCAAGCGAGGCAAGTTCGACTCCCAGCGGCCTGCATCAATGAGTTTTTCTACAAACTTAAGTTCTGTAATTTCACCTCACCTGCTTTACGGTGAAGGAAAACTTCATGATGGAACTCATATATCTGAGAAGTAATTCAAAGACGTATGGTTAGTGCCTGAGACGGCGATAGACTCACCATCTGTGACTTTGGTACTTAATCTTCGATGACAGTGGTTGTTAATATTGCAACACTTCTGCCTACTCCTTCGGGGAATACAGGCGTTAGCACATGTATGTCAATTTAAGGCTCTATGTTGGAAAGTACCTAAAGTATATAGAAAAATCCTATCAGCTAGTTAGGTACATAGTAAATATATATGTACGTTATGTACCTTAGCTGATAGGGATATATATCATTGAAATACCTACATGACGACGCGATAACGATGTCGCGGTTCAAGTGTTCCTTATCGATTGCGTTCAACCCTAGATAACTGATATCGATATTTAGACATGGTGAAGTAATATTGAATATTATGTTTATATTTTTAACTGTTATAGGCACTTTATTTTTCGGTTTCCCCAAAAAGTTAACAGACAGACTATTTATATATGTTAATAAATTTAGCTTGAGGCTTACTTTACTTTGACTTAACGGTTTAGAAATGTAACCTAGGTAGGTATCTGTACCCCTATCACAGGTCACTCGCAATATTTGTATGAAATAAAAGTTCTTCACGTCACCGCTGGGAGTCGGTGTGCAATTTCTCATACTAATATTCGGCGGAGACGCTAGCGAGTATAGATTACGAAAACGGTGACGAACCTGTGATAGGGATGTGAAGACGTATCACGTGCACCCCCCCACTTAGCGACTTGGAGGAACACCGTGGAGTTTAGTCGGTGTGACTCTGACATAACCCTTCCGCTGCCCCCGCGGCGGTTGGTGTATCCATGACGGATTCTCCACGTAAAAAGAAAAAAAATTGGTATCTGATATCAGAAGTTACATTTCCTACTTCAATCCAGAAATGGTAAAATTATTTTTTAATTACCTGTGGCGGTAACTTACTGACATGGCATATATGGTGAGTATATCCCGACATTGTAGGTAGATCTGAAGGTATCATACTAATATATATGTATAACGCTAAAGAGTTTGTTGTTTGCTTGATCGCGCTAATCTCAGGTCGGTTTGAAAAATTATTTCATTAATTAATTTAGCCTAAAGTAAATTTCCATGCTGACGAAGTTGCGGGCAGAACTAAGTATTTATGTATGTATTCATAACTAATTAAAAAAATATTATCGCGTGTTATGTAAATATTATTTATGTAATACGATGGAGTCGAGTCAAATTATTTGACTTTTGAACTTGGTCGATTGATTTATGTATGAAATGTAAACAAATTTGCGCGAGTTCAAAACATTTATGTGAGGGCAGATACCTACCTGCCTACTTTTTCTATTTATGACTAGCTGTGCCCCGCGGTTTCACCCGCGTAAAGTTAATTTCATGGGTGACCCGCGGATGCCTAATGCTTTCTAAATAAAATTATTCTTAGTTACTTCTTGTAACATTACCTATCCGTCAGTGAAGGTCCCGATAAAATCGGTCCAGCCGTTTTGGAGATTAGTCGGACCAAACAGACAGATAGACAGACGGAAAAAGAAATATAAAAAAAAATGTTTTTACTATGTCAGTACCGTGTATACTTTCATATGTATTTAGTCAAAAGGTATAATTTTGAAATTACAAACACACACTTCAATTTTATATTTATCTGTATAGACTGCAGTTTCTCTGTGCTCTGTTGACCCTGACGACCGGGGAAGGTTGAAAAGGCTACATTCTCGGTAAACCTTACGTTGTTACGATGAGTAAGTTTTTTTTTTTATTCAGAGTTATAAAAAAGAGTTTTTGCACAGAGTGCACGCCACTCTTATTGGTAGCCCAAAAAAAATAACAACTATCTTCGTAACTATTAACAAAAATAAAACTTAAGTCTATTCTAGTAAAACATGGCCAAAGTCTACGTTTCATCACCTATTGCACCATGGCATACAACATTCTGGCATCGGCCGAGCTGGGGCTTGCTAAGACTATATTGCACGCACCGGTATCGGACAAAACTAGCCCCCTTCAAATTCGCTCCTGTCAGCTTCGCCCCGGACACATTCCTAACACATGGTACACATCTTCCATGTTGGAGAGCTGATAGTAAGAATAGTTACTGACACTAACAATGGGTTGTTGTAAATTCGTCCTTATTACCATATAGTAATGCATGCAAATTTAGACAAATTACGTCTTTTACAATGTCAAGTTTCGAGTGACACGAAGACGTTGACGCATACGTATGGGCCGACAGATATCGCTGTTCCGATTCTATACAGATCCGAGTTTACGTCAACGCGGTGACGGCGGCAGTGAAAAACTCGCACTAGGCACTCTGAACAAAAGATGCTCGGAACGTAGGGCGTTCACGCAAGCCTAACCCGCGCAGGGTTAAATAAAAAGTTAGGAGTTCTAACCGGCCGCGGCGGGGGACACCGAACGGGTTCCCGACCGCCGTGTGGTAGGTTACTGTTTTGTTCACTCACTGATGTGCTTGCAAACCGTGAATTTTATTTTGATTAACCAATACTTTGCAACTCAAGTATTGCTATTACGGTGTGTTCAATACATCCTTAACACCCGGTGCACCTTTTTGCTTTATGCAGGTACCGTCGCGAGTTATGAGTGCGCAGCGAAAATAGTGGGGATACTGCGCACGTTATTATTATATTACTCTGTCTACCTGTATAGGATGTGTTTATTCTACGAATTCTAAATTCCTCTTCGAGCTATTTCTAATTGTATACCTAAGTACCTGTAACCTATCTTTGAAATAAGAATCTGACAGATGTAACCTAAAGAACCAAAAAAGAGTTCCAAACATTAGTTCATTATTACCAAAAGTACCACCCACAAGTGCAGTACGAACTCGAGTTCACACATCAGCTGAGTAGATGCACAACCAGGCAGCAACTTACCATGCGCAGCGCCCGACCGGTCGCCCCCCCCCCCTCCCCCTCGGTCATTAGAAGCGTGCGCGGGCGCATTGGCCCCCGCCCGTTGCGCATGCCCTTCCATCTTTGAATTTCGGAACAGAAAAATACCATGTAAAAACTTGCATCGGAATTGGAGATGACCCATTAAAAGACCATCCCACACTCCGACAACTAACCGAACGTATAATATCAACATTTAAACCTCTTAAAAGGGGATTGGGCATTTGAAATGAAGCTATATTTTAGAGGATACAGGCGACTGGAACCGCGGTCTCAGTCGCCTGATAGCATTTTTGAATCGGTCCACTGCAATCACAAACCTAATTCGTATATTACACAGGATTGTATGTGATCGAAGAGGCTACGAGGCTCATATAATTACGAGTGGTCCCACTTGTCTGATAATAAAAATAAATATAAACGAATCAGGCATCTGGGATCGCGGATCCAGTTAGCTAGCGGTCCCAGTCGCCTGTATCTCATATTTGAGTCGTTAAAGTAGGACTTCAATGTTAGTTTTTGCGTTAAATTTGACGAAAAAACATGTTGCCTAGAGTTTTGTATTCGTTAAATTGTATGCCTAGCTGTGCGAGGTTTCACTCGCGTAGACTTAATTTCAGGGATGACCCGCGGAACCCTAATGTTTTTTTTAAATAAAAGCCAAAGTTACTCTTTGTAAACATAGCTACCTACCATTGAAAGTCCCGTTAAAATCAGTCCAACCGTTGCGGAGATTACCCGTAACGAAACAGACATGGAATATTTAATAAAATTGGTTTTTTAGATTTCTACTGAAATCTAAAAAACCAATTTTATTAAATATTTAAGGTACTCCTTATATACTTTTCATATACATTTAAGTGAACAGCTGTTTAGTGAATTACTAACAGACACTTCAATTTTATTAATCTGTATAGATCATATCACATCAAAGTAAATCAAAATATAATCTATACGTTTGTGTATATTTTCAAAATGATCAATCGGCTAACATGATATTTGGTAATTCAAATATTTTTTAATCATTCGCCAATGCAAATAAAGCAAGTAAAATACATTGCCGCAACATTTGATACGGAATTCCTGTCTTTGTGATGATCAGAGACGAGTTCTTATACAATAAAACGACCTGCCCCGGTCAGGTAGAAACTGAGTCATCAACGTGCCTTGGTCGTTCAACTTTCATTATCGTTTATTTATATTTTATTGTATATGTCTTGCTTGACGCGTGCGCACCGAGAACGTCGTAAACCATTACAAGTACTGGCCCTAATACCGGACTCTTCTTAAACACACCTTCAATGCACGCTGTCATTTACCTTTGTTTCACATACATACATATGCTCACGCCTGTATCCCATGGGGGTAGGCAGAGACCACCGTTTGCCACATGCTACGATCCTTACCTTTGTTATTAACAATTTTATAAGTGTCGTTAATTGAATAATAATAAATCTATACAGATAAATAAAAGCGAAGTGTCTGTTTGTAATTCCAAAATGAAAGATTTTCACTAAATGTATATGAAAGTATATAAAGTACGGAAATGAGAAACAAATTTTTCAAAATTTTCTCTTACTTGCTGTCTGTCTGTAATCGGTTGGACCGATTTCAACGGGACTTACACTGGTAGGTAGCTAATGTTACAAGGAGTAATTTAGTCTATTTTTGTTTAAAAAGCTCTAGACTTCCGCGGGTCGTCTCTGAAATTAAGCCTACGCGAGTTAAACCGCGGGGCACAGCTAGTTTCTTATATAACTAATATGATACTAATAATGGTTCTACGCATAGTTAAATAGGTACGGATACAATACATGACCTAGACATAGATGCCGTAACAGAAGCATATGTCCAGCAAAGTGGCGATAAAAATCTAGTGATGACATATAGGGTAGGATGTGAGCCTTCGGAAATGAAGTCTTATATAACAAGGGGGTGAGCATATTGCCTTGAAATGGGCTCTTATACAGACTCCGAGCTCTCACTGAGATAAAAGATGAAAACAATATTTCTTTGCCCGGTGGATCGAACTCCGGACCTCGTGTTCCGATATGAAAGGTAGTAAAGTTAACACGATTGTTCACCTAAGGGTGAGTGGAAAAACCATCAACCAGGTGATAAAGTAATCTAATAATTGACGTAGTTACTTCGACAAAATATTAACTTTAACTTACACATGTCGTTGCGTAACATGTATTTTACTATTTGTCATCTGACATCATTTACGTCATCGTAAGCAGGTTGTTTGTGATACTAATCAGAGCAATTCACACTGATCTATTGATAATGAACTTTAAAGTGAGCAATGACACACATTCGTGTGAGCATTAGTGTTATCATATCTAAATTATGTGCGAAACGCGTCATCACGTATCTTTGTCTTTCAATAAAAAAATTGTAACTAAGGGATTTGTTTGAATTGTTATAAATTTATCGTAAAACTATTCATATTCAAATATAACTAGCTGTTATTTTACTGTAGTGTCGCAGCCTAATTTACTCCTTGTAACATCGGCTATCTGACAGTGTAAGTCCAGCTAAAATTGGTCTAGCTGTAACAAACAAACGGACAGACACATAAGTTTTTTTTACATATTTTTTTGTTTATCAGAACCGCGTATTCTTTCATATGCATTTAGTGAAAAGCTGTTAATTTGGAAATACAAACAGACACTTCCATTGTATTTTTTTGTATGGATAGCTATTCTACATATTATACTTTGAGGTCGAAAATCGTACCCTAAGTTTGTACATATTTGGTTTAATTGCTGTGGCCCCGCCTTCTTTGGTATTGAACCAAAACCCACCTACTTAGAAGTATCAAACGAGCCACACCAATAGGCAAACGTAATGGTCACGACAAAATATGTCAAATTTTATACCTAATTGGGATATAGTACTTTTACTAATGGAGACGAGTACATTTAACACGACTTGTATTTTATTTTATTTTTAAATTATAAGAAATCCATTTACTCAATTAATGCAAGCTATAAAATAATAATGGATTATCTTAATGATAGTGATAAATTGAAAGTAAAGCACAGCACAAATATCCCAAATAAATATTTCGCCTTATCGCCGCATCCATATGTAACTCGTTAAACTTATGTTTAATAGTAATGGTGATGTTAACCTTACGTTTAGATAAAGCAGCATTATAAATATACTGGTACCGTTCGTTTTAATACGCAGATGTATCATGCAATGAAAAGAGGCATATAAAAACCTGTCATTTGTGGGTAGTTAAAACTAGACGGTTTGATAATGTCATTATTAATCTGTACCCAAATCTAAATAGATAAGCAACAATGTTAAACTACACATATATACAGACAAATAAAATTGGAGTGTTAGTAATTCTAAATTAACAGCTTTTCACCAAATGCATATGAAAGTATACTGAGGTACTGAGGTAAATAATTATCTGCCTGTCTGTCTGTTTGTGCCGGGGACTTTCACAGATAGCTAGTGTATTTTTTTTAAGTGAAATATGGAGTGGCGAAGTAAAGCCTACGCGAGTGAAACTGGGTAGCACAGCTAGTATGATATATATTTTTTATGTCCATTAACTAAGTCCTTGTATTGAACGGTAAAATGCGGCATTTTCCTAGAATCTTTATATCGTGGTTTACCCAGCGAAGTCTGATCACGCAAGTCTAGCTACGGTGAATGTGGAATGTGAACAACCTTGGATAATACTTACCTATCGACTATTGCCCATACCACTTTGTTTATCGTTTGCTGTACTTAGCTTAGCTTACCATGAAACGCGAACGCGGCAATAGGGAACCATGATTTACACGTACACATTAATTGCAAATTATTTGGAATAACATTTACGATACCTACTTATATCAGGAAAAATGGCATGGTTGGATTTATCAACACTATTTCGCAGTTCACTTACTATATTTATCATGTGGAACCGTATCCTTCCTCGGGGATTCCCCAAATTTATGGAGTTATTTACGTTATTGTAAGTAAGTTATAAAGTTATTTATTTTTTGACAAAAGTATTTCCAAAAATTACACGTGACTACAACCGAATATGTTTCATTGTCTAGTCCTGAGTGCCTAATGCGAATTTTCTTAAAATCGCCATCACAGGTTATCGCGTCGACGTAAACGCAGATTTGTATGGGCTCACAATAGTGTCATCTTTGGGCCCACAGACGATCGTATATAAATCTGAGTTTACAAAAAAAAAGTGAAAGACGCACTAGGCACTCTGTATATGAAATTGTTATGGTAACCAGTACCCCCTTAAAATTCCTCAATTAGCGCATTAACTTAACAAGCATAAAATATACTTTGCCTATTACCCAGGAACCAGTTCTAAGAACTTTCTATTTCTGTTTCAACTGGACTAAACAACAGAGCTTTAATGATTTTCGAATTGTCCGTATGTACTTTACACCCACACGGAACAGCTCTCATGTTTCATGTCAGAAAGAATCAGTGCAGTCAAAGCACAAACAGGTTCCTCGCTAATGCAATTATCGGTGCCTCGTCCGGCCCGCTCTAAGTGATGTGCTTCGAACATGTGAAACCATACTGAACTTCTCTCTCAGTAAATGTTTTAGCCCTTATTTATAACAGTGAAATTCTTATTTACCATTGACGAAAATGCATACGAACTAAACTGCCCCATTTGATCTGCTCACTAAAGCATCTTATGGCTATCGATTCGAAACGGTCATCTTTAGGAAATTACTATAATTATTCAACCGCATCTAAACACAACCAAAGTTTGCATATTCTCAGAAATTGTATCCTTCCTTTGTTTTTTTATCACTTAAGGTCAATAAAGACCAATGTTTTTATATATATTTTCCTTTACGTAAAATGGCGGAGTAATTACTCCGTATCGTTTATAAATCGCCTCTCGATTACAATTTTCATGCGGCAGTTTTTTCTTTTAAATTGTAATGAATAAAGTAGCATCGTGTCGCGCAGCTGCTCTGGCCTCTGGGACAGAACACACCTGCTCCAGTTTGTCCTTTGACATTTCACTTTTTTTATTTCATTTTGATTATTTATTGTTGCCATAAATTCCTTGTATTTTTATTTGGTTCAGTTTAAAGTAGTGTTGCTCCATAATAAGCTGTATAAGTTCTAACTGCTGCCCACGCTCAATGTAATTGACTCGTAGTACCTATGATACGTGTCACGACAAAGTAGACTTTTATTTTAATGGTTGACTTTTTCTGAAGAACACGATAAGTATCTCAATGATAGCTATCTTCGCAAGTGAACGCACGTAACGTCATAAAAATATGTTATTTATACAACAGTGTCAAAACCTTGTGCCCTTTAAGAAATTGTTTGAATATATAGATGTAGCCCATAATGAAGGCTGGTTTGTTAGGGCTGTAATTAGCGAGCGAGTGGGCGATCTCGTATGGACGATTCTCTGGTTTCCCTTTGTTATTATCTAAATTATAAACGATTAGCCGCAAATAAAACGCCGGCGGCAGCGCGTGCGCCGATACGTCATCGGAGGAGGTGCAGTTTAAACAAAGTGCTATTCGTGAGTCCTATTTTTTTGGCTAGGTTATAGAAGGACGTACAAGGTTGTCTCTTGAGTTAAAGATCAAACAATCACATGCTAATAAAAACCAAACGAAAAAACTAATCGATAACAATTACTATTTCTGTTAATTATGCACGACTAAATGTTTATTACAACTCAAATTATTGCAGCTGCAAGTAATACACTAGACTGTTGCAGTCTTAATATGCGGTTCACAATAGGTTCATCTGAAAGCTCGAAGGCAGACAATGAGAAACGTCTTCCGAATGCCATTGAGGCATCCCGTCGGGAAATGGTAGTTAGACAATGCACCCGTCTTCCGTTCCAGACTAACATGCGCGGAATCTATCTGGCTTTACGTCGATGATCTATTAATCCCCCTGGTAGTCACATTTGGTAAAGCAACACATTATTTGCAGTGCTCAATTAATATTTGGAACTGTACCTACTATCTTAAATGTTTCTTTCTTCGGCAATATAAATAATGTTATGACTGATGTCGACGTCGTAATAGTTAATTTTACTTTTATAAATCATTCATGATTTGTTAATACATTGATTAATTCGATTCATTGGTTATTAGTCTTACACCAGTGCAGTCATCCTACCTACGATGGTATTATTTACGTGAATATTAGACGTTTACATTTGAACACACGGCTGAATTGACGTACCCCCAAGTGGCCTAAGTCAACAATTTATTGGATCCCATCCATCAAGACAAGTCGGGGTATTGTCCAATTGCATTCCTGGTATTTGGTCGACTGGAATTTAATAGGTGTTTCAAATGTTAGATAAATTAATTGTTTTTATGTTCTATCGTGTGTATTAATAAAACATATGTTAGAAAATGAATAATTATTTAATTATCCATACAATTTGGAATATATTCACGGTCAACGACTCTAAAATAAAAGTATAACTACATAAAATCGTGAAGATGGTTAATAGAATATGATGACTCTCAATTCTACCATTTGCTTTGTTAATTGTCTGTTAATTTCCATACATATATTTCGTAAAAGCAGAACTTTCATCATTCGACTTGGGACTAAGTGTAGGTTGGACATATAATTTGGGCGTATTTCAAAGAAATTTGGAAATTCCTGCAAAATTTCACGAGCTCTGTAAGCTTACATCGTTAGAATTATAACGAGCCCTTACTTTGAAACTTCAAAGTCGCATGATTTGTGCGTTTGGAGTATAATATTAATTTGCCATTACAATGGCCGCTAATTTCGCGTGATATAATTTGAGATATTTGCCCCGCGGCCTGGGGTAAACACCAATTAATCCTGGCAACATGATACGAATCCAAGGGAGGGGAGAGCGCCCTCTGATGGCAGATTGCTTGCTGCATAATCCCGGTGCATTTCTACTGCTTCCAATGCAATCGCCCAAGAGAGGGCGTGTGCAAAGGGGATCGTTCCAATGGACGTCACACTAGGGCTAATGTATTTTTCTTTTACTTCATTGTTTGTCCGCTAATCGATCGTCTTTGCTCCTTAGTAGCCATTCATTCTGAAAGCAAAGTATATCCGAAGAAACATAAACAACCGCGTGCACTTAGATAATAGCACTATAATCAATACTTACTAAAGTTATTATCTTTTTATGTACTAGACAAAAGAAACGTTAATGATCTTGAACATCTGCCACGCAAGGTCAATGGCGAGTTATTTTAATGAACATTTTCACAAAACAATAATTTTGGCTACACGCGAAACCTAATGTTGTGAAAGAAAATTTGGATGGTATCCAAATATGTCATATTACCCAACTAAACAAATTGGGTTCAATATCACTAAGAAAGATAATTTAAACCAACCCTTTTTTTCTTGTCCTTTATTTATTTTAAGCATTCTTTGTAAATGTGCCTTTTCATACTCATTGTCATTTGCTGAGCTGACTTGATAGATTGTACCTAAAATGCCTCTTGCTCGAAGCGGGTGGAATTTTAATATTTAGGCACGGCGCGGTGTGAAACAAACTTTTCGGAAAGTTTATGATCACTGTGTATATCCTCGATGTTCCCCTCTCGTAACTAGTCAGCTCGAGGTATTCCGTAATTACTCCAAGTTAGGCATTTGTATGTGAAACTGTGAAATTAATTCCTTATCTTTACTACGCGTACGAAAACTGCTCCATTTTGAACTTGAATTATAACCTCCTCAACAAATACGTTTGAATACTTTATATGATAACTTTGACTTAGCAGGGTCATGTGAAAAAATAGACTAGTTATGTAAATTTCAATACATATTTTGGCGTAGCCATGAGCTCTTAACGAAAGAAAATATAATATTATCAGAGGAAGCATAACTAGAATGTACTTGAAATTGTAATTTTTATACAGTTATCGCCATAAATTCGCATAAACTAAAAAATTTAATGCCTGTAAAATTGAAACAATATGTTTGCTAAACTTCACTCACTGCTTGCATTGTACACCATAAAGTGATTAAAATTCATGAGGACCCTTACAAGCATCCCGTGTTACGCAGACACGTGGACCCTCTTCTGAAAGTCGAAGAGCGTTATATCCTGCGGTGAAATATTGTTGTTCACTTAATTTAGCCTAGCAATGTCTATATAAATGGAGGAATACCTGTCAATTTGCTGATTAAATTATTTTTTTCATTATTTTATTGATCGGATTAAAATCAACTTGCATTGTAACAATTTATTAATGTCGTTTTCACAATCATCATCGTTGCTTTAGTTCATTACTACACACTATTTTGATAATAATTTCTACATATATTGATAGCATTATTTTATAATGTATTTGCGTAATATGAATTTAAATAGTTTTCCGTGTCTGATAAACCTTGCATTACTAAAATCAAAATGTTTGTGCCCGATACCGTAAACATTTTAAGCCTTATTGATATTGCCAGGATCGTAAGATATTTATCTGAGTGTGACACGTGCATGTCGGGGCAGTACGCTCACATCAATATTTCATGCACTACTGAAACCCAAATTTGGAGGCGACTGGCACCAAAATGGGAGAGTAATCTGTCTGACTCAAGTTAATCTCACGTTTATCCGCCACTTATTGGCTGACATATTTGTTCCATACAAATTCACCTGACATAACAATATGTCGTCAATATAAATTAACGGATCCTTAGATCACAATTTTGTTTGCGAACTAGATTACTTACTTACTTATACTTGCCCACTGGTATAATATGATGGATACACATAGATGTTTTAACTAAATACTCATAAGGATCAGTACTTGATAAAGTGTTAATCACGTGATAGAAACCCAACGGTAAATTTATCTTTGAGATGTAATCGCTAAAACTGCAAAATATTTTCCAACCGAGTCTTCTGGACATCACGTAAATGAAAGTTCCTTACACAATAAATCAACGAAGTGACAAGCCCTGTGGACTAACCATTTTATTAAATTCCTCGATTAAATACCCGCCGGTGCGTTAAACGAAACGTTTCGATATTATCGCGATATCTCGACACCTCAGCTCACCTCGCCCCGTTTGTAATTACGAGTTCGCCGTCCCCTGCAATATGCAGTCTTGATTATTCTTATTTCATTTGTAATTTTGCTGTAGTATTTACATCAATAACACAAGTTATCTTATCCCTCTAGTAATATATGTCACAATTAAGATGCATCCATGGTGTTATTTAAATTATCTCAGTATGGTGATGTTGGACGTGTTGATATCCTATTGGCAATTCAAATTATTTATCCGTAATCGTATTGACATACGTGATAAGAATTGTAATAATATTATGAAGATCAAATCATAGAGGCCCTATGTATCGGTGAAAAATGACTGGTTGAACGTCTAAACATCAAGAAATGCTGCTTTATATCATTGCAGCCATAAGACAAATTAATTAGATTTGAGAAGTTATTAAAGAATCTGAAATGTATGACTCAATAACTAACTTAAAACAGTATTCTTTGCAAGCAATATTTGCTCGGACCCTATTATCTAGCAGGTGTTAAGGGTGTTTCGATACGACACACAATTATAATGACATGTTACAAATAAGCGTGAATTATAAGGAACCAGTTCTAATAATGAGCTATAGTGGTACATACTTTCAATTTGTATGTAAGACTATCTAAAATATGCAAAATAATCGAATGACTATGATTACAGAAATACACTATGTTTTCACAATTAATGACATCATACGTTTCAAAATCGAATAAAATTTTGGGAATACGATAACTACTTCCATAAATTTGTCGTTTATTTAACTTTTATACCTCTCAAGCGAACTTTCTAAACTATCGCCCATGGGATAAAAAGGGGGACAAAATGGAGATTTTGTGAGAAATAATTGGTTGGAGAATATTTACTGCTAATTTATTTAACTACACAAATTATCACGTGGGCTGATTGTATTTTCTGCTATTTCAGTTAATACTCAAATCTTGTTTTAACCCATTTGGCTTAATAAACAATGTTAGTTTCACGTTTATTGTAAAACTAGCTGTGCCCTGCGGTATCATCCGCGTAAATAAATAATTTAATTCCCGCGGAACCCTAACTGTTTTTTTAAATAAAAGTAGGCTATGTTACTCTTTGCAACATTAGCTTTCTGCCAGTGAAAGTCCCGATAAAATCGGTCCTGCCATTTCAGAGTTTAACAGACAGAAAAATTTTGAGAATTTGTTTTTTTATGTCAGTACCTACCGTATATACTTTCATAAGCGTTTAGTGAAAAGCTGTTATTTTGAAATTACAAACAGACACTTTAATTATATTTATCTGTATTGTCAGCACATGCATATTTGTGCTGACTAAGGCAGCGAGTGGTAAGTGCACGCCATGCCATCTATTCAGCCCAACGTGAAGAATGTGCAGCATGTGCAAACCGATGCCACGCGACAACACCTAGAAAGGTCTAACGTCGACGACCTGAAACATCTGGCGTTTAACTTAAACGTTTTACTAGAAAAAATATACGTATAACAAGAAATGGACAACAAGAAATAAACAACGCCTAGATGATTTCACCAACCATGATCCAGCAAGAATACACTTCCCGTAGACTAACAGTTTTTTGGACTTAAATGATCCACGATTTTTTGCCAAAATCCTATTGTGTTGATTAGCCTAATAAATTGGTGTTACTAGATTTAAAAAAGTAATTGATACTGAAAAACTGAGTGTATCAATCGATTACTAGTCTTAACCGTGTAAATAAACTTGCGGAATATTTTAGAAAACAATCGAGTAATAAAATTATGTTACGGCATCGGTAAATGACGAAAGGATGATTATAATTGCCGTAGAAACAGACAGATATAATATTTCTATAGTGCTCTCATAATAACTATTTTGCCATGATATAAATAAAATGTATAGTGCTTTCGTAACGCTTCGAAGAGCATGGACTGAATAGCTGTAATTCATATCCATACATACTAAATGAACAGTGTCTTGTTCCAACAGGTGCTGCCATATTTTTTCATTATAACCATTTATATTAAAGCTATAATTATTTCCGACATAATTGACTGTTTTATCCGCGTCATCTTATGATACAAACTGCGAATTTTGTAAAAATATAGAGGATCGATGATATTTTAATTAATTGCTTGGTAATTGGTTTTATCGATATTAAACTTGTTCTTTTATAGTGACAGCTGCATATATGATAGAGAAAGGTCACAGTATTACCACAATATTACGCAAAAAAACTATGAGATCCTCCATATGGTCTTACCATGTAAAAAACAAGATGAATCCTTTATTATCGACTTGGAAACAGAAGATTACTAGTGTCACGTAACGTTGGACCAGTAATGCAATGATGGTAGGATATATCGAGGATTTCCGATAAATCTCAAGATGACTCGCACACAATAACAATTATGTAAATAGATTTCACGTGATGCGTTCTTCAGAAAACCATACCAAAAAAAAAACGTTTCTGTATCTAAAGCACTTGCCACTCACGAATTTACTATTTGTTATATTTATATTCAATGTACATACATTCTCGGCACAGGTTTATTGGATATTGAAAGATAAGCCTCTTTTGTCTCGTGTCTGATGAATAGAATTTATTTTTAGAGTCGGGGATAGACTAAAATCAGGAATTATGATTAGTATTCCTCGAGATTCAATCAGGTGCCGCAACGGAGACGCTTGAAGTTAAAAACCTGGAATCGTTGTTATGTGGTAGTAATCGATGTTTATTCTGACATCAAGTGCAGAATTAAAGATTGATTTATTTGTTGTTCACATACAACGATTGCATAATGGAGGCGCCTGCACTTCAAACTGGTTCGATATTTCATACTAGCATTTCGATTTTATACGTGTTTTTGCCGCGGGTGCGACATTAATATGCATTCGAGGCGCGTGCGGCGGTCAGCTGTTTCTTCTATGCGCCCGCAAGCTGCGCGCTCCGTAAAAGGAAACAAGACTGGTGGATGGATTACGCCGATTACATCGCAATTATCCGAGCCGAGACCTGCCTACGTAACGTCGGAGCACTTTCGCGATCTTTGTTCACCGCGACATTGACCTTGCCGATCGTGAGACTTATGTAATGTTTTTCGGCGTCCGCTTCGCTGCCATTGAACTTCGTGTTCTGTTCATACACGCGCGCTTTGCGTCAGCGATTACCGAGTCGGCGCGAGTTCGTTATCACGTTTAACACTGCCACCTGTGCTTCGTGGACGAAAATTAAGCATCATCTGTACGATACCATTCGTATAGTTGACGAGTAACACGATATTCATATGCGCGAGACGATCGTTTTTATGGCTCAGCTCTTGATGAGGTCTGCACATGGCATTCACGACGCACGCTTGAAGTTTTTACTGTCACCGCCGAGCAACATCGCCGACAGTTATTTTGCTGACTCCATAAGAATCTTTAATAAGTGCTCTTCGTATGTACTTGCAGCTGATAAACATCATGCCCACGCACGAATTCATTTGAATTCCGGTTTGTCGATGTTTTGTCACACGCGTCTGGTTCTAAGTAAATGGGGGCATAAAGCGTACACGGCTAGAGTAGTTTTCTGTTCTCACCGAGAGAGCTCTCGCGGTCATAACTAAGTAGAGAGGTCTGCGTGAGTTGATCAGTGCCTTTCCGGTGCTGTGGCCGGACTTGTGTACTTATGTAACGGGCCGAGTGGACGATTGTGTGATAATCCCACACCCCAACGCACGGTTGCATATAAGCTGACAATAATTGTCTCATTGTTCAAAAGTCAACCATAAAGATGCGACCACGATACGGCTACCGGAACGTGACGTATTTGGCTAATGAAAGCCAAGGTGCAAGTATAACGACAAAACTTGACTGTACGACCGTAAAAGGCACTGAAACATGCCGGGCACGTACTGAAAAAGACGTTAGTAACGCGACGTGATACTATACACTGCTATGAGTTTTTCGATATATTGTGGTTTTCGTGTATCGATAATCTCATATTAGTAGTCGCATAGTAAAAGTTAAACTATCAATACAATAAGAAGTAATGGCAGGGCCTCTGTTGCCCAATTGACTTCGAAGCAGTCATCATATACATCTGTACCTGAAATTTTAATTATGTACCCTCTCGAAGGTACTTCAGACGTCTCGCCGTATCGCAGTATTCTAGGCGCCAACCAGTGGGTGGTATGAAGATATAATGCATCAATGAACTTACATGAAAATTAACCGAAGTATGGAAACCACTCGTCCCTGTTTAGAAATCATTGAATTTGTAATTTGTTGGATAAATAGTTGGTCTGGCAGGATTGAAACATACTTAACTTTAAAAAGTCTTTCTCGAATAGAATGCCTCATTATCACAGAGTAACATAAGAAATATAGTTAATCTCGGGTAAAACCGCGAGGCATATAATATACCTAGAAGGCAGTAAAATTTTAACGCTTATAAATAACCATTAATAATTTTGATCGTAACTTATATGGCTATTATATTTCATTACCTGTATAAAAAAACCATGTTATAAATTAAAAGCGCTTATGTAAATTGAGTTTTTAAACTGTGTGATTTATCAGTGGTAGTATTATTTTAATTCAAATCGATCAGCCGTGTAAGCGGGAGCCGCGGCGACCATTTTTTATATTCATTTAACAGCCTATATAATTATAAAATGTATCGTTTATCGTTAAATGTTTTGTACTATGTTTTATCATTTGGATCAATTATATATTTGTGATAATACGTTAATTCAATAAAATATTAATAAATACACAAAAGATTCACATTGATTATGAGGTGTTGGCAACTTCATTTTTCACACAATAGTACGTGTCACAAGCAATGAATCACACTACACAATGGTACTTTTTATTCCTCTCGTAAGGCTGCCTGCTTGCCTTTGTACAAAAGAGACGGATAGTCCTCTCGCTATCACGTACTCCAAGAGCACAGACAAAACGAATTTAGTGTTGCCATTTTATGATAATCGATCTCTAACATTTTATTTTAAATAAAATACTGTTACATGTCCCATTGTGCAGCTCCAAACTATATTTTTTTTTTTAATTTATTAGATTAGCAAAAATACGATGGGCCAGCAGACTAATCGCCCGATAATGAACAGGCAGTGCAAATCGGAACAGTTTCGTCGGATGTTGGGCATCACGCGAGCACCACTTTCGTCTCGGCAATATTACGTAATAGGATCATCTTTATGTCATCGCAATAGAGTCTATATTAGCGGGAATAGTTTTTGTGATTGATTGAAATGGATAGTCGCCACATACTATCACGCGATAGCTAAGCTCACGTAGTGAACAAAAACTGATCCAGAACTAAAACCGTGGGAAGATTATGCAGAATGTTGGATACGATCTTTTATTAAAGGCGATCAGAAAGTAAATTAATGTCGTCAAGATAATGAATATTGAAATTATTAGAGAAAGAAGCTTGCAGACTTAATCAACTATGTTATATTTAATTAATTACTAAGATTATTTATATTTGATCGTTACGCTAGAATTGCCCTTACAGTTTCATCATCATGCCTTTTTTTTCTGGCGGACTGGAATTCGAGAATTTAAACGGTTAGGTTACAAAGAGTCATGAACATGAATAATAGCGTTGCATGCAAGTTCGCGAAGCAATTTAAGCTGTCATGGAGAACTCAACTGACGCGAAATTGTAAGGTTTCCAAACGGGGCGTATTTGTGAATCACATTGTGGAAAGGGGTGGCGGAAGGTTTCCTACACATTCTCCTAATAAATCGCCTTAGTTGGTTTATTAGTGACGCTGTTAATTAAGTTCAAAAGGCTTAGCTTACACTTAATTAAACACGACCCAGTTGGGTGAAAGATTTTGAGCTGTTATTAGTGAAATTATTGTGAAAAATTAAATAATATATTGGTCCGCATTTTTTCTTTTTTTTCTACACCATCTTCCGCCTTCACGGTCTTTCCTGTAATGTTCGTTTGATAAGTTTCCTCCCACGAACTGGATCGTTATAAATTTCGTCCAAACATTTGATAACAATTTCGCAACTTCCATCGACCAGGGGCAACTCCCGTCGGGCTACATTTAGTAGGAATTAAGTGCACTTAATCGGCGGCGGAGCGCCCCAGGAACACAATTATTTGAACCCGCATTTATTATACATGCTGCGTACAATTTTAGAGTTCCTTCACCTTTTTGAACTGACTGCTCCAAAAAAGTGTTTCGAGAAGACTAAATAACACAAGTTCCCTATACGTTGCAACTGAGCAAAAATAAAAAAATCGCACTTAATTGCTCGATACAAAGAACGAAACAGCATAAAATAATACAGAATCTGTAAAACGAGACTCAAACATGCAGTTCGCTCATTTATACAGTAGGTCTAAAAAGGCCACTTTGGGAGAATCATAATGTGATCCGAACGTGATTCATCATCGAAATCACAAAATGGTCACTTAGGTGCTATTCATTAATATCATTCACGAATGATTAATATTTCGTAATTCACCTGTTTCACACTTTCTTATGAAGATTCTAAAAATTTACCACAAAATATGAATTGCTTTTGTGACAAATAGTATCATAAAACGTTACTTAGGGACTAACATCTACAATTATTGTAATATTTCGTGAATCATAATATGAATTGCACCTAAGCGACCTTTTTGTCATTTCGATGATGAATCATATTCGGATCACATTATAATTCTCCCAAAGTGGCCTTTTTAGACCTACAAGGCTGAGTTTACATTTCAGCTAGACGGTAGTTATGGCGTAGTCGATAAATAACTTGAGGAACGTAAATCGAAACAAAGTTTTCTTTAAAAAAAGCAGTCTGTTCTAAACGCTTTGTTGTATACGATCGAAGCTACGGACGGCTGATGCATTGTTGGAAGAATTCAGGTTTGAATGCACACAAGTTGAGGGTCGGTATACGGTAAAAATGCTCGTGACGCCTCAAACGTTAATCAGACGATATAAAAAAATACGCAGTAATTACATTTTAAATTGAACCAGTGAACACACAAAGGAATATTCTCTGCACTTGTTGCAAAAAGAAGGCGAATTGGCCAATTACCGTACAATTTGCGGTGTATTAACACCATGCGCCAGATGCTATCAGTGGTAGACCTCAACATCTACCAACTGCCACAAATCATAACATCACAAATTGCTGTTGTATACGTCTGTAGCTCTTGTACCTACTCATATTATAAGGCTAAGGTCAATTATTTCCATTAGAGCTTTCCTAAATATAAAAATTCCAACGGTTTCCCAATACATCGTTGCCTTTAGCACAACAAACAATAGCATAATATTTATATTATTGAACAATACAAACATTGCCGAATAAACTTCGTTAAAGCGCAAACCGTTGTTTATTTTCAATAACACTTAACGAACCGCGTATGTCATAACAGTTGCATCGACTTTCTTATTTCCGACAGCGTCGACGCCCACCTTTTAGGCCCGGGGGCCTGTTATTTTTTCTTATAAAACAGAGTCAGCGCCAAAGTGCGTGTTCTTTTGTGGATGTTTCCTTCACAATGGGCCGGTTTCATTATGCAGGCCGAGTGAAAAAGGAACGAAACAGATGTGCGGTGGTGGTGCATTCGCTGCTCGAACAATAGTCACGAACGGCGGTTGTCGATCGATGCTTGTCATCTTTTGTCCCACTCTGGAATACTGACAGAACTTCATACACTACAGCTGGTTCTATTACATTAGTTGCGAAAGTTACGCTTCGTTTAGCAAGTGCTGTACTGGCACTAACTGTTGTGATTAATGATATGGCGGTGAAGCACATCTATTCTAAATAGTTTGTCTCTTCTAGTATGAAAACAGTCGCGTATCGACAATAGGTAAGGCGGAAGCAGTTACCATAACATAACGGTAACGAGAATTAGTGATTACAAAGGAGTCCGCTTGTCAGTCATTATACAAGTGAGGCATGTGAGTCTTATTACACAAGATTAGCGGTTATATTGGCGTGCTGGTGGTATCGTTATAAAAACAAGCGCTCCCGAAGACGCGCGCGTCGCGTGCGTGCGCGCCCGCAGCGGCGGACGCGGTGAAATTACCCGCACTTATCTACAGGCCACTCGTTACGTACTTCGCGTACTTTGTATTCAATTAGTCCAGCTTTGGAATAAACATTCACTAAAATTCATGAAATAGAAACAAACTAACAAGTTTTCAAACCAGGAAGGTAGTGGATGGTAGGAGTTTTGAGACTTTTCCTGCCATCGAAATGAACACTTTTAACGATCAAGTTTGGAATATTAATTTAAAACCTGCTTGCATGCTCTGTTGGATTCGCGCCGCACGATCAACTTGCTCAGTTAATCAACGAACCCCTGATTATACTGAGCGCACTTGTAAGTCACTTTCCCTTCATACAAATTGCAAACCTCGACCACCGCTTTTCCCGGCGCCTCAGGCTAGCCGCCAACTTCCCCAAGATTTTTTAATTAATACATTCTCCGACTCTGCAACCTCTCTCGGAAAAGATGGAAAGAAAAAGGCTAACGGTAACCGATTGAAAAGAAAAAAATCTTTGCCCCCACGTTTTTATCCCTAATCTGGTAATTGTCGGTGGATTTTTTGCGCTATGAAAGAAAAAACGGAGCCCTTTGTGGATTTATACCCTCGCACGTGTACGGACAGGATCGACGGATCTTTTAACCAATCGCAAACATTGAACATGGAGCTGTGAATTGCATTGAAAAATTTGTTATCGGCCTGAACGATCGTGTGCCTCTACAAGTATGAAATTTATTCGAGCGTATATCTGACGAT
Source organism: Watsonalla binaria (assembly GCA_929442735.1). Lineage (NCBI taxonomy): Eukaryota > Metazoa > Arthropoda > Insecta > Lepidoptera > Drepanidae > Watsonalla > Watsonalla binaria. The sequence goes on along the minus strand of OV838921.1, from coordinate 10,923,017 downwards.
CTGGACAATGAATAATGAATACGTGATGAATAATCAGAAGCAAGCTTTGGACAAATATTTATCCAAGGACGTCTAAGCATCAATTGGGTAGAAGTCACGATGTATTTCATTAATAGGATTATAATTAAGCCACAGGGGTGAGGTGACACGAGGGAGCAGGTGCAAGGATAAAGGCGTAACCTTTACAACAGCTGTTCGATACCACGACGCTATGAAGGAAATGACTCCACGCCCTATCGCCAAGCATGTGAGAAGAGTGCACTTAATCTATTTCTAACTTATAAGTTGAAAGCCAAGGCACAGATGCAGTTTTATAGCGTAATCGATTATTATGTTGAAAACATAAATTTTACTTTAAGTATACAATAAACTAGTGTGAATTTAGCAGCTGCCAGTTATATCACGCACCCTAGCAGCATGATATTTTTTCGGTAAAGAGCAGTCGCTGTGTGCGGTGGTTGTGTTTACCAAGCTATGTACCAGTAGGCTCTGCAATGTTAACGGACTAATGCCATGGGATCTCATGCAGTGCTCGCCTAAAGCCATTTGAATATTAATAGGTTGGCCGCAGTATTCGTTCAAATGCACAAGTATAATCGCGTCGTGCATATATTATCTCAAGAGCTTACACCTAATCCGAATAGTAACGGTACTGACTGAGGATCACAACTCTGGGGAAAATTGATTGGTTTCAGTAGAGTGATTTCTTCAAATGATTCCACTCAAGCTTCCCCCTACAATTGATATGACTTTTGTCACTACAAAGTTTGTTAGATTGTAACACTCACCTCTTAACAAATAATTACCTTCCTGCGTGAAATTAAGTGTGTTACTTTTGACGCCGTCGTAAGTAGTGTATACTTCAGTGAGCCAATTTCTAATCCAAACAATGATATATAGCGCAGACACATAACACAGAAAGACGTTTTTTCGTACGTATTCTTTCGTCGAACGTACTTTTTTCCATTGATCAAATTCCCGATAAGGTTCGCCTACAATATACGATAAAGGGAATCCAATACCTCACTTCCGCTTCTTGAGACTTTCAAAATCCTTTGATAAATTACTGTTTCATCTCTGTTTCGTGCGAAGTTTTAGAATTTTCACCCTTCATGCGCATGTAGCTACGTTTCCAAGGGAGTCCCGAGCCGTGGGAGCGGTAATCCAGGACCCGGGGCCGGACAGTTTGTCGGGGGTTTTTAATTTGGAGGCCGCCCGCTGTGAACGGATTATCGGACCGGGAGTGTCGCAATTAGTACCGTTGAGGTCGCTCCAAGGCGACTTTGTGAGGATTAACTGAAACCCGCTGTGTACAGAGCCTTAGATCTTTTATTCAGAAGTTACAAGGTGGAGTTGACTGCCAGTTTTGACGCCTTTATAATAAAGGGTTGATTTAAATACATGCCGTCGAGACATTCGCCTCGTGAAATAATTTTCCACTAAGATCCTGATAAAAATGCGTTGCTTTGATACTTGCAACCTACAAGGCTAGTACTTATAAATAATGACTATTTCGAGGGTTCAATAACTGTCATAAAGCGATGCCCTTTTTACATCTTTGTAAGAAATTGCTTCCAAACAATTTTAATCGCTATCTGTACCAATTTGGATCGTTCAAAATAATACCATTTCGCGCCACCTAGCCTCCCTACAGCGCCTACTTTGGGGGGCATTTCATTCCGTACTGCGATCGTGGAACATGAAAAGCTAATATCGCCTCGTGGGAAAACCGCTGTTATTTTCTTATTATTTCTGACTGTTTGTATACATCGTTTGCTAGTGCATTATGAGATTATCGCTATTACGGTTTTTAGGATATTCTTTTATAGTATTTTGGTAACTGCCAGCCTTTGTGCTTACATTCTGTTTCTTTCTGTAGGTGCATCTGCTGTTCTTACATAATTAGAACTTACATATGCTCACGCCTGTATTCCATGAAGGGGTAGGCAGAGGTGTTTTAATAACAACACTCATTTTTCATCGAAGATGATTAAGTGCCAACGTGACAGATGGTGAGTCTATGGCCGTCTCAGGCACTATACATACGTCTTTGAATTACTTCTCAGAAATATGCAGGTTTCAGACACCATTCCAAGCTGGTTCTTAACATTCGAAAAATCATACTAGTAACAAACAAACAAAAAAATCGAGTCTAATATCAAATGTTTATTCAACTCGTGAATTCTCCTAACTGATCACATACACGTTTTTACTATTCCTGCAGTGAGAATGTAGTACGTATTATCTACAGTACAGCTAGTGTTTCCACACTTTGCTGCCGCGATTCATTCATTAAACGATAGCATGTGCGTAAAGCGTGGTGCACAATAGCTATGCTAATCACGAGTAGAGATTGAGATTAAACAATAATAGGCTCGCTCGGCCGTGCTCGGTCGATAGTAGGCCATCTGGCGGCTCCCGCGCCGTGCACGATCACAAATAATTGTTCGACATAGATTTTTTTGTCATGATGCCTAAAAATTTAGCACTTGTGTCGATCTTTATGTTTCAATTATTTTTGCGAGTCTACCTTGCTGACATCCTGACATACCTAATCGGTTCAGTTACATACACATTCAGTGACTCAAATTTTTTTTTGACTAAACATGGTGATTTATATTGATTTGATTGAAGGTTTGGAAGTAGCTGTATCAGATCGCCCGATTATTGGCTCTCCCAAGCACGTTACACCAACATAATTTTCCCATTTACATAAGCTCCGAAATCTGCGGCCAAAGTGACTGAAGCTTACGATTTGATGTAACAGTTTTGAAAGGGAGGGGAACCTCTTGTACTCATATTTTTCGTATGACAACCTACTGTCTAGTATATTATGTACTTAATCGCATTAATAACGTGTCTTTGACGTAGGTATACGCTAATGCAGCTTAAAACCTGTTACTAAAGCAAGTTATAACGGTTGACTGACATAACTTCATTACGCAGCATGTTGCAAAAATGTAAAACCTAGTTAATAAAATTTGGCACACAATAAAGCATCCCTCTCGGCTACCACTCGTGCGACTTCAATATTGCATTAATGAGCGCTCCCAACAATGATATTTAATTTCGAACTGAATGAGTTTGTCCTTTGTGAATTTTTAATTCACTACCCAGAGCACTACCGTCATTGTAATAAGGTTGAGTATCATATAAAATAACTGCACTAACCTTATGTAGTTTAGAGTAGGGTTGTTGAGATCGGGGGTGGGCTAGAGGCACGTGCATACGCATTTTGTGTATTACCTAAATAAATAGCGGTGTGTTATGTCAGCCTTGTTTTATTTATGTTTGACGGTTCTCACGAATTTGTTTGTGTTGCTCATTAATTTATCATTAATCACTCTGTAAATAAGTAATGCAGACAAATGGGTGACGTTAACATTTACCATATTTACATTCTGTTTGACCGGTTTACAATAAATCAGGGCTTAAGAAACATCTAATATGTTATGTGGGTACTATATTCTATACCCAGCATTCACTATCTCCAATTTTAACTATTCCAACAATCAAAATAGATTTAGCTTTATTTCTTGATCCCGCTGTAGCTGAGCATAATCAAACTATTTGTAAGGCTGTGATAGCACAATTCTTCGTATTCTGACAGTTTGACAAAAGTTTTATCGTTAAATCGTACGAATTATCATTTCCACTTAGACGTGTTATCATTTGGTCGGTATCGTATAAAACGCGATTGTCTTTTTTCCGATCTTACTCAAGATACACGCCGATAAGAATTTACGGGCGCGCCCTCTTATCAACTAACTATGTATCGTTAACGTTACCTCCATGGTTATGTTATATTCTGAATTAATTTGCTATTCAATTGGTATTGTTTTTATCGATCAAGACTAATAAATGCGAGGTATTAACAGAAAATCAGATGCTTTTTTTATACCACTAAGATGGCAAACAAGCATGTGGCCCATCTGATGGTAAGTGGTTTCCACGGTATAATGTGGTCGCTTGCTACGAATGCTGTACGTACTCGTTTAAATAGACTCACATAAATTTTCCTTCGAGAATCCTTTGTTATAATTGGGATAATCAATGACTTCGTAAATAACGTGGCCTTGAATTTGAAGACCGCTGGAAGAAATATATGTAAATGTGCAAACCATTTTATATATTCGGAAAAAATAAAAATATTCATACGATAACTAATCAAAACAATTCAAGAGCACATGTGCACTTTAAGCCTAAGTGTTTGACCATATATGACAGGAATTAGCATAATCCAGGATTGGAGCACGTGTGGCAACTGTCAGCCACGCGTCCATTCATCAGAACCCTTTGCATACTGCTCTAATGCATTCATTCATTCCTCCCGAAGGTTTGTTAGCAAATATCGGTTGGACATCTGTAGGGTTGGACCGATCGATAGATGTTAAACATGTTGATGGACTTGTTGAATAATATCGAAGAAAACATCTAGTGTTTAATTTGAACTACGTACAACAATGCTTCCCCTTTTTATATATGCTTTTTTACATCGTGAAATTCACGTATTTGTCAAGTATTCACACAAATTTATCTTTTGGGTTCAGAACCAATCAATTAGCACTGAATTTCTTAGCTTCCTATATTAAAGCCACGAATAACAATACTTATAATAACTAATAACTAAGGATTCAAAGTTTTAGGTGAAAATCTCAATATCCACACGAATAACACAACCGAAAAGTAAAAAAAAATTTGGAATTATATTCACATTGCGCTTTGCAAAATTCGCGAATGCAGAACTATACTAACTAAAGAATCTTCGGTACAAATATTTTGTAATGTGCGCATGCAATGGTCCGCGACGGGTGATCGGACCCCACCCGTTTCACACGACGCCCTTCGACACCCCTTGTGCCACCCTCGATGTAAACTGACACTGGATACGATCACATGTTTTTTTTTAAGAAAACGTGTAGATACTCACCTAATTTAATTAACATAAATACTAAACGCTAGTGGTGCAGAGCAAGAATATCATGAAATATGCAACATATGCTGGTTTTAATCATTAAAGTATTGATAAGAACATTTAATGAAGAATCATTGTTGACAGGTCAAACTGTATAATTGATGTGTGATGGAGCCAATTATACCTGTATTGGCCCCAGAGTTGTATGTGAAAAGTATTGTAGTTTTTGTATATGTTACTTAAGTTCTGCTGCGTTATTCACAAAGTTTTCACAAGGTTCAATTCTCGACGGCGAGTGCGATGATTCGTTTTTTTATTTATTTATTCATTTATTCAATAATAAGAACGGCATACAATGCCAATTACACTAATCAGACACAGGTAATGCAATATACACATAAAATATAATATAAAAACTAAAAATAAAATATGAACGTTCATCCTTTCTCGCAGAACATCATGCACTCTAACAATGGCTTGTTCCATCCGTCATCAAACACATCCACCGTAGGGTTATACTCCAGGAGAGCATTGAGTGCAGTCAAATGAAACGCTGTGCTGCCTTACGTGTGCCACCACGAAGTTGAACAACGAAAATATTGGGTACAACGGCGTATGTACATGACAGAAAAAAAAATATTCGGATTCAAGGTTGGCTCAAAACCCTGACGGCATCTGTAGGTATCTAGCAATTCCAGACAATTCCAGGCATCCGTGGGAACTTCTACGACACAAGTTTTGCAACTTGGAATCAGTCGTTCATAGAACTATCTCTATAATATCTATAATATACTCTTATAACGATGTGGACGATAATTCTGAAAAGTCGTTTAATTTTTTCATGTCATTTCATTTTATCAATAAAGAATAATAGTGGTCGGTTTTTGGCGGGCTGTATGTTTGTGTGATTATGTTCGTAGCATAAAAAAATGCCGCATCTAGATTGCTCTCCTAGGGCGATGTTTGCCCGACCCTCGTGTTCCCGGCGTATATTGGGTTACCAGGGCCGAGTGTCGCCGCGCTGGGCGGAGCGGAGATAATATCGACTTTTTCCACTATTACTGATCATTTGTCTCTTGATTGATAGCTTTTATTTACTCGACGAATTTGTTTCGATGTTCTTTTCCACGTTATGCTTTATTGGATGGGTATAATTTTTGCGATATGCAAGATAACAGATACCTTTAGAATGTCTATGTCCATGATCATAATTTCTGATGACGCGAATGATCGATCGATATTGAATTGATTGAAAATTTTATCATTTATTTATTTTATTTTATTTATTGACATACACACACTATCATTACAGATACACCTAAGGTATAATATTGAACATAGGATGAACAGCCGTGATGAATTCTAAATCCAACATCCAAATCATTCGAACAACTCATCCAACTTATCCCATACTACGCCACCGCTCACAGATGAATTCACCCCTCGGTATTTATGTAATAATACATGCTATAACGTCCATAGGTTTCCTACTCCAATTACTGTAATAACTAGCCATTGTGTGCTGGGTCGGCTTGCACTTGACTCATTAATTACCACTTCATACGACATATTTATTATTAGCCGTTTCCCATTAGGCAATAAACTAGAGCAAAATATAAACATTTTGCTAACGATCATATGAACTGCGCCTAAGAATTACAAAAAAATCCATAAGACCATAATGGTAGACGAAGGTGGAGATGGATTAGAGGAAGTCATTAAATTGGAAAAATTAAACTGACATGTGCTGGGAAGAAAAAGTCAAGAATTTGAGCATAATTTGAAGCAGAAATTGGTTCTTGATGCTTATATGATGATAGATGTAATATAATTTTTTTAGAACTTATGACACCGCTATAAACGAAAATAAGAGTAGTTGACGATTATCTGCGCTACTGTCATTGTCTTAACGAGAATACTTAAATTAAGACGAAAGTATTTAAGAAGCAAAGGGAGCTCCAAAGCTTCCTTTCATGAGAAATTAATGCAAAATAACAGATTCCCAAAGCATTAATCACTTAGGTCACAGCTGTTGAAGTGAAATCTTTCAAAGCAAGCCCGAAAGCTAAGGCACAGTGACATGAGGCTTACCGTTTCCTAAACTTAACTATCCAGGGAGAAATCAACTTATTTTAACTTCTATATTTATTGGGCTAAAGGTGAAAATTCCTTAATGCAGGTTTCGTCTCTCTGTGAATAAAGCTGGAGCTACTGGGATTTAGGGCTGTCAATTTCAGTTTTATGAGTTGTTTTATTAATAGTTTTACCGCTGCCTTTCCTGAAATCAGTTGATTTTATTTTTAATAAAATGGTTCAATTGCTTGGATTTTTATAACTATTTAGAGTGGATAGGCCAGTTTGAGTTCGAATCATAGTCTTATCCTGCTATGACGAAACTTAAATCAAAACGTTTTGAAATCGGTACAGCAGCTTTTTAAGAAATGCTTGAAAAATGCATTGAGTAAGATAGTTCCTTGTATTTTGTCTGAAAAAGTAGATTAAAATAGGTAACCCTACCCCAAGGGTCTGATTGCTCATTAATCACGAGCACTGTAATTACGCGTCGGCGCACACCCGACATAATTTGATTTTAGAATTTACTAATAATGAACGCGTTCAAAATAGCCTGTGATCGCCTGGCTATTTTTTAGTTTTGATACGCATTCTTTAAAAATTATGAATTTTTATTATAAGCTTACCCTCATCGCTGGCGATTATTTACGAATGTGCTTAGTAAAATATCAAACCCTTTTCCCAATAAGAGTATGCATTATGGATAGTTTAGTAAATATTAAGGATAGCAAAAATTTTCCAAGATAAACCTCCCGAAGCTCTCTTTATTATCAAGTTCGAGTTCTACTTCGGCTACAGCAATAAATTCACCTATAATGTTTTCTACGTACATAATTAAACACCAATAGAAATCCTGTCCAAAAAGTTTTCCACTCCTAGATTTATCAAATAAACATTAATATTCGGCTCATCCGAATATAATTATTAATTGTGGAGTCCATAATCGAACTGACACCTTTATAAATAGTGTTTCAGTCACCACCTGCCTCTAGAACCGGATACAATATATTATAAAGAAAACAATACTTCCATCACCCTTACGGTTGAGGCAGCTCGAGAGATAAATTGTCTCGTGCCTTTCACCCCGCTCGACGGAAGGGTTGAGACGAATAGCTTTTCTAAACGAGTCGGACTAAAAGTTGTCTATTTACTCATATTTGTTTTGGAGGTAAATGAACAATTACTATTGTTGGTGATATTTGACAACCTGTTCCAATAAATTTATTATGCGGGGATGCCAGTATGAACCTTGAGGACTTAACTCTCTTCAATTCAAAATGGCTTTCAGTATGTGCCTATTACGGGAATTGTAACATATAAGGAGCCGTGGTGGCCTTGGGGTTAGAGCAGTCGCCTGCTACGCAAGCGACGCAAATTCGAATCCCAGCGGGGGGCCTGTATCAATGAGTTTTTCTAAAAACTTATGTGCAGTTATTTCACACCACGTGCTTTACGGTGAAGGAAAACATCGTGAGGAAACCTGCATGTCTGAGAAGTAATTCAAAGACGTATGTATAGTGCCTGAGTTGGCGATGGACTCACCTTCTGTCACGTTGGCACTTGATCATATTCGGTGAAATCTGGGTGTTGTTACAACACCTCTGCTTACCCCTTCGGGGACCCTCTGGGATGGCGTGAGCATATTAATTAATGTAACATACAAATTCTAGACATTTTTTATGGATGAAAAGTTAAAAGTTTACTCTGTATATTTCCTTACACCAGTTACGCCACAGGTTCCGTAACATTTATCTCCAGCTACAAAGAAAATGTTGATATGATTCATCTTCACAAACCCGGATATAAAAGGTATTCTTTGAAAGTTTACATTAACAAATGTCTTCCTCCGTTCGTTAGACGATGCGGCCGAAATTAGCTCGGAATCTAATGAACTCGACGATCGTATATCTGGAAAGAATTTTATTTGATCACGTGGAGTCAACTGTTTGGGCCATAAATTGCTGGCTGCAAAGACACCGGGAAAGACAAATGAGGGGTGTTAGACTGCGGAGTGTCTGCAGGAAACAGTCTCAGCACTTGTGGTGAAAATAAAATGGATTAGTCAAAGTGGGAAACGCGGTTTGTTAAATTATGCACTGTTTCGATTTAGAAGTTTTGTTGTGGCGCGATACTGGCACTGGAGGACTAGTCTTGCTGAAAGCAAGCAAAGCAAAACTCAGTACCCAAGGTGGTAATATAAATCTTTACTTAAACTGCGTGTTTTATGCACTAAGGTTTAAAGATTGTCTTGTTCGGCTTCAACTGATGACTAAATATTTAGTTTTAAAACTCATTGTTGCCGGGTGTGGCTGTATTGATTTCACTGATTGCCCCCACAATCACAGTTGTGATGTACGCGGTACGTATACGGAGTTGAATCGAACCAAATTCAAGTCAAATACACCGAACATTTTGTGTACGCACCAATAGGCAAGTCCAAACAGCAGTGGTGGACCGTATGTTCAATTTATTAATGAACTTTCCATTTAATTAGTTTTCAATTAGTCGGATGTCATTTAGTGAATTGTGCTGATTAACTGCTATTTAATTATTTTGCAAAATGAGATAACATGTAAAAATAAAAAAAATAAGTGAGGCATGTGCTATAATGCAATTTTAAAGGAAAGTAGACTTGCTGTAGACTTAAAAACTTTTGTAATTTCATGTAAAAAAACTAAATTACTAGGCGGACAGGCGTGCAGGAAGTCGTACCCACTGTGGCAGGGTAGGGAGGCACGGGATGCTATACACCAACAGAATACTAAGTAGGCGGAATAAAACCTCTTTCCACTTATGAGAGCCTAACTTTGACGGAGTTTTTGCGAAAGAAGATTGAAAGTCTCACTCATGTAGTCAGAGGGAGAAGGGCCTCCAAATTGGACCAATTGCCATAACTTTCCCTCTGAACCTATCGACAAAGTTTATTTTTGACTTAGAAGTGGGACGACCGAGTATAATTATTGCAAAAATTGTAAAACGAAATCTATTTTTTGTTGCAGGTAAGATTGGAGTTCATTATGATCAGCTGCGTACATTGAGGGGTAAATATAACTCAAAAGAATATGTTTCTATCTAAGACAAAATTACAGAGCTGTACTAGTTTTAAATTCATTCTTATTTAAAATTAATAAAATGAGCCGGATTAGGCGTGTTGCACCAATGCAGTACGTACGAGGCACCACCGCGGCTAATCGGGGAGCGGGGTCAACGGCTGCGCAGGTACCCCACGGCCCGAGTTTTTTGTGGCGCCGCCGCCTCCCCCCCGCGCCGCATTCCGACCCTGTCCTTGACTACCGAATGTCACTCTTACCTCGTTTAAATTGATTTGAGTCCCAATTTGACCCCATTTGTCGAGATACTTACTACTGGCGTCAGGACACTTTACTTTCATTTTTGTCCACTACACACCTTCAGGCAACATCTTTTGTTTCGCCAACATGTCTCGTTAATAAAATTTACGTACAGAGTTGTGTCTGTAGAAAAATTTTAATTAGCAGTAGAAATTCAATATCTCACGTTAACAATATATACTGATGAGGAATGTATTATTTCCGATTCCAGTATTAATTTAAATGAAGGTAGGCGATGAATTATGTTAATGTGTAGTGATTTAGGTTTATTCTACTCGTTCTCACATTTCACTCTCATAAAACTCATTTATCAATCCTTCGCAATCCAATATGAGCTATAATTTAACTTCTACATTATCTACAAGATTACTAAAGCCTATAAACCTCCATAAAACTACGTAATCCAAGCAGACGACTATCCGTGGGAATGGGATAATAATTTGCGTATTTATGCTAGATATGATTTCAAAGCTATCAGTCAAACATTAACTACCTATGTAGATAATGATTTTTAGTTAACCGGAAAGTTACTAGACGTGTATAAGCGCGTTACCAGGAATAAATAATTAATAAATCCAGTAAAGCAAAGTTGCTCACGGAAGGAAAAAGTAAAAATACCGAAATGAATATTTATGAATCATAATTTCTTTCGGAAAGTAAGTGAGCCTCTATTGTCAATTGCGTCATACAGCAATCGTCACAAATCGCAATAGTTGGTAAGGAGGTCATAGAACTAGAGCTCCCGCCCACACCTCGGACGATAACCGAAGGTTCCCACCGCGCCGGACGGAAATAGTGCTCATAGTCGATTCAATACGCCGATTACTCATGGCACCGTACTCCGGCCGTGTGAATCGAGACACTCCATTCACAAATCCTGCATTCGATTGATTGATGCAATCGACACGCACATAGGATAAGTGATACACGATAAACACTTGCCTCCTGCTTTAAATACATTTTGAGTCATTGTTTTACCAAAGGTAATGTGAAACAGTGAAGAAATGCTCACAACAATTTTATTGCCGGACCCTTCAATAACAACGTGATCAACGACATTGCATATTCAAATTACATTCGCTTTATCATGTTCATCTTTTGCTAACGTTTGATTATATTTTTTAATCGCTCAGCGAGGGGTCGAGGAATGTTTTGCGAAATGATTTAATGAAATTTTGTTGTCTGGGAATTTCTGGATCGCATGGATGCATTTTTTTCAAATTCGCATCATAAACATCATTTCAATATAATATGACTTAAAATCGGCCACATGGCTCTGTAAATGACGATTTGCAAACTGCTTGATTTTGAAGTTGAGGATGTACGTACTTACCAGATCTTCAAATAGTACATAATATTATTACGCATGAGAGCTCATACAATTTGTTTGTTTCTGCTTATTTATGCGCAAAGCAGATTTTTCACTGATTCTAAACATTTATATTATAACAGTTTACCATTATGTTAGCTAGTAGTACATTTATTCGGGATATTATGCCCATCTGTTGAATTCTAATGTAGACTGTCTACGATTTATGTAAATTTGAATTTGTTCACACAAGTTTTTATCATCAACTTACTGGCCAGACTTATAAGAAGTTGATTATCATTGAAAAAGTTTTCACTAGATGTTTTTGTAGTATATTTTGTGTATAAAGCAGCAGTAGCACTTCCAGTTTTCCTTATTTGTCATGCAAGAATTCTGTTAAATAACCTATTCTACGTCTGTTTAGTGTTTATTTTTATCTCCCAAAGTGTAACTATTGTGAGATGCAAACAGTGCACTGTGCTGCATCGGTCGAGTGCCGTTGACCCGAACTAAGTTTACGGTCCGGTTCTCCGCCTACTGCCGCTGCGGTGTGTTTATCCATCTCTGTTGGCACAGTAGTCCCAGCTGGATTGATAAACGACTTGTACTCGACTGTTCTGATTTATTCCACGTCAACAGATACCGTCCGTTGTTGTGCTTTATCATCAGGCTGTTGACACAACATGTTTTTTGCTGCAATGCAATTCCTTCCAAGACGTAATGGATTGCCCTTGATAAGCAAAATAATCTATTGCAGTCCAGTCACCTATATTAAAGGTGATTATTTTCCAAAATGGCTGAATAGTCTCTTATCAGTTTACAGAAATTTAGAATTAGAATAGTTGGTCTTAAGTACGACTCTTATCCTGAAGCTCAGTATTATAATAATGGGGCCAGGCTTGCCTGACGCTGGCTTGACGTGTACCAGCTCAAGTGACGTGGTTCGGACAAGTCACGCACTTGATAAATATAACTTATGTGAGAGAATAAACAACTGTATTTAAACTACTACTCGAATGGAATTCTGGTGGGCCGCGCCGTCAAAGTGGATGATTACATTCATTTACTGATCGACCGGTAGTTAGTTCAACAATTGCCGTATAATTGTTAAATCTATTGGACAAAGCGGCGACTAGTTCGCGAGAGTTGTGGTGTTGTCACAACACGCACAATTTGCAACATTGTACCCCGTTTTTGACCTATGAATATCTACCTCAATTTCAATATTCTAAGTAAATAATTACAGTAAAATACATAAAAGCTGGTTTATTAAACCTAAAAGTCTTACGGATAAGATTATTATTTCAACTTACAATTTAACGAGATTCACGTTTCCTATTAAAGTAAATGTCGATAGCTAAGCAATAAAGTATCCTGAAGTACGTAGGAGCAGTCGGTTGTAAACCGCAGCTGGTGACTGTATCCCAGGGTCACATTTGTAGGTCGATGCAGTTACGGCTCACCTTTTCTTATTAACTTAGCGGAATAGGAATTGTGAAGGAAATTGTGTACGATATCTAAAATTGGAAACAGGCGTATTTGATAGCGATGCAGAATAAAACCTGTGAGCACGCTAAAGTATAAAGCGTGGACATTTTCGGTGTGACTGGCTCAACCATTTTCATCCTAGATGTCTGAGGTGTTTCGAAAGTAGAAATTAAAGGGACTCAATGAGAAGATGATACGGATCACATCACATAATTCCGTGTCTATTAAGAAGCATCCAAATATCTAATTTATTTTATGGTTTAGTTTCCAACGTTAGCTGAACATAGAAGCAGAAGTGCAATGAATACTAGACTAATCGCTCATTGTCGGATATGGCGGAAATCGTAAGTCAAATTCTAGAAGTGAACTACTTACAATACGACAATAATGTCAGCTGACAAAGACGAGGTGAACGGTATATAAGCGAGTTTATGGTGCATGCAAAGAACCTTGGAGAATTCCTAGCATCATAGCTATCGATAGGGCTGCTAGGGATGTACCATAGGTTTCTGATTTCACGTAAAATTTCATGGAATTTACCATGTTTGGGATTGCATTTATGTTTAGATATAAAATTATTGAAAAGTTCATCAGTAATACATATTGATGAGAATCTAATAATTATCACCCTTGAGAATTCAAAGATTTGGGCATTTTGATTTGATTAATGACGAAGTTCGCAAATCCTTCGTTACCAACCAACTGAGTATGTCATCATTCTTTAAGCTACTATCATTTTAAGACCTGCAAACAATATCAATAAGCGAAAGACGCAAACATTTATCGGCCATTCTAGATATCATATAGGGCTATGTTGGAATAGCGTACACAACCCTAATTGCATGCTTGTAACATGTTCGCTTTGTACCTAATCGCCGCGACTCACGACACGAATTGACACGACGGAGGGAAGGGCAGCAAAACTTTAGCACGCCGAGAACTGCAGACAAATAGCATCATAAAAAGTTTATTAGGGACTAAACAGACTAAACTAACATCTACAATTAATGTAATCATTCGTGAATCATAATATGAATTGCACCTAAGTTACCATTTTGTCATTTCACTGTCATAGCCTTTTTAGACCTAGTGATGAATTCATTTAAATATGGATTTTGATTTCGCCGAAGGAATCAAGCCTTTAAAATATAAACGAAACTAACTCATAACATGAAAGAAAAAAAACAGCTATGGTAAAGTCACAAGCACTATTTAAGAGCTGAGAACATAGCTCAGAATTCCATTTGTTTTAAGCTAATAGTAGTGTAAGTAATAAATGAATAAGAACAAAATGCAACAGTCGACTGTGTTATTATTCGAATGCTTGAAATAGTATTGTACCGAGAAATATTCAAAGGTACAGTTATTATTATGTAGGTTACTTGGTTTAAACACAGCATGTCGAGCCGGTGGCACTAAAAATCCAATTTTATGCACCTACCAAGGTCCAAGTCCACGAAGATAAAGACGCTACAATGTGCCTACTTTTAATGAATGTGGAATTTTAATATATCATCAGGTACGGTAAAGGATTAAACATCACAGATAAAATAATTCCTCCGAAATACAAAAACCAATTTGCACAAAATATCCTTAATTGATTCAACTTTATATGGACATGAAACACAAACTGATTGTGATTCGCAAAATATTATATTCATTTCTAATTATTTATTCACGCATCAATTGATGATAATATTTATTTTTTCTCTTTGCAATGTCTTAATTGGCTTTTGCATCGAAACATGTTATTTGTTTATAAATGCCCTTTTCATGTGCGTATTGTATGTAGATATTCCTATCAGTTGTCGGGATCATACGACCATAATGACTTTATTATCGCGTATGTACAGTGATGTTTATGCACAGTAATGCTGTAATTGGTAAGCTTATAAATAATAATATGTATATCTATGTACAAGGGGCAACGTTCTGGCACTTATTAAGAACTTCTTATGTATGACGTTGTATCATGCGTCAGGTGCCGGCGCGAGTTATCATTATAAGCACTGGCCTTGAATGTAATGTAATGTAGTATTTTCTGGGTCTTGTACGGTGAACAAATTCTTGGCCAATTTTCACTTAGCACTCAAAATTCATGCACCAAAATATTCCCCATAGTAGTTTCTATTAGGTTATTCCAGCCAAGACGTTGACTCTTCGTCTTATTATTTACCCATGTTGATTTACAGGGCTGCTTTTACGTCTCAGCTTTCAACGAAACGTCCTTTTGTTCGGGACCACTAAGTTTTTCTCCAGTTCTTTGTCTTAACATTTCTATTGTGAGAATTATGCTGGGCACTAAAAACAAACAGTTTGCTTTATTGCCCCACTATTGTTGTGTAGCCTTTCGGAAAACATGTTAGTGACAATTTGTGTCTGGAGTCGAGATTACGGGCTTATTGTCCGGCTGGAATAGGGGATGGTTATGGACTTAAGCCAGGGACATGAAGGTAGTAAGTACCAGCTTCTTATTATTGTTTTCCATAGATTTGTCTGTCTGCAAACTTTTAACTGCTGGAAACACTAACAATTTGTATTTTCAGTTGGTTTTACTTATAAATATTGTTACACTGTCTGTAACTCAAAAACTCAAATCCAGTTCTTCATTATATACAGGTAAGGCACTAACTGAGTCTCCCAATGCATCCCTATTGAAAAACGACGCCCCAAAATACCCCTAATTTCTACTCGACCCTAGCCAGGATGCGCATCGAATGCACGTAGTCTTTAATTAGTATCACAAAGTCCCATATAATGCTGTAATGAGGACAACGCGCCAGTCGTCGCCCGACACCTAACCGGCATTACATCGACTATTTCAATTGAATCATGAACATCAGCTGATTATTTTACTACGGTGACGCAATCCGTGCCGTCTGTGGTTGATGCCATTGTACATTACAATACAGACCACTTGCTTAATGAAAACCAAACCGAATTTGGCTAGTCAAACATGCCAGGTTGCCCGAATGGCTATGGAATTAGTACAAGGGGACCAACTATGATCGTTCAAGCAGCGCGTATTAAAAACTTCTTCGCTTTTACGATCAATTGTAAGGTCCCAAAATGAAACGTCAAAGCTCAGAAGTGCTTATACTGACGATGGTAAGCCCCCTTTAGTCAATACCAAAAGGATACATTCCGTAAGCACTAATACATTCATTAGCGAGTTCTGACAAGTATTAGTTTCGCGTCATTCTTGTATTTGTCTTAAAGATATGTTTTATCGCTCACGAACCTACTAATACTGAAATACATATTGGCATAACAAGCGTCATGCGATATCATTTGTCCTTGAACTACTACAAATTGACTTATTACATCAACACTCTTGGAAGTATTTGACTTTCCTAGAGGATAAACTTTTGCTTCATCAATAAAAATTATAGCAGTTGGAACTTTTTTTTTGTTTCCATTATTTATCTTCCTTCCAAGTAATACCAAAACGTCATATTGGAGGATGCTAAATCTTGAGATGGACTCGATTTGAGTGTAATTTCAGACATTAGAACAGTTATTAGTTTTTTTTTAAAACCTTTAAAATATAATCTTATAACTAAAATATCCCGAGTCCCTGTAGGCAAGGTTCCGAAGATACTGGCAGCATTCCCCCTTTGGATGGCAAGACAAATTCTTTGATATTAGTTGTAAGTGATGATGAACGGTAGATCTTCAGATTCCAGGGGGGCAATTATCGCTTTGAAGTTTTATTTTACGGTACCAAAAACAAACGTCAAAGCTCAGAAGCTCTTAATACGCTTTGTATACACCGATGATGGCAAGGCTCCTGTGAGGTACCTAACAAAGAAGTTCAATATGACGTTATCCAATACTGACCTCTATGTAACAGATCTCGAAATATAAAAATTAGCAATATTATAATTGAGTCTTGGAACTGTTAGTAAACACGATGAGCGTTATCTAACACGTAATGACAAAAGGTTACGTAGCGTTGTCTGTAGACTAGTCTCCGCGTGTGGGCGGACACATGCCCGGTCGCACGTGTTCCAGCCGTTCGATATAAAGCGGGTAACACCTTCGTGAGATGTGACTTGTTACTAATCAGAGAGCGCAGAGTGTTAACCGCATCTATATGTTTGTTCTTACTTAGCTTTATCATCAAGTTTAAATATACATACATACATACATATACTCACGCCTGTATTCCCCGAAGGGGTAGGCAGAGGTGTTGTAATCACAACACCCACTTTTCACCGAAGATGATTAAGTGCCAACGTGACAGATGGTGAGTCCATCGCCGTCTCAGACACTTTACATACGTCATTGAATTACTTCTCAGAAATATGCAGGTTTCCTCACGATGTTTTCCTTCACCGTAAAGCACGTGGTGTGAAATCACTGCACATAAGTTTTTTTAGAAAAACTCAATGGTACAGGCCCCGCAGAGATTCGAACTTGCGTCGCTTGCGTAACAGGCGACTGCTCAAACCTCAAGGCCACCACGGCTCATTTATTTAAATAGTTTAAATATAATTTAGAATTTACAAAAATCTATTGAATTTAATGAAATTGGTGATATTTGAAGAGGTGGCTAAATGGTTCGATTTGTAATGCAATAGAGACGCTTACAGTTTTTTTATAAACATCGGTTCACAACGTCACAGCGATTTTTACAGAGAAGGAAACATCTTCTTCTCGCAAGTCTTATGTATGAATTATTGAGTGAATATTTTCTTCTTAATGTTGTAGATGTTACATGAAGCACGTTGCGTGTTTTATTTGTGATGCCGCCGTCATATACATATGTATATCTCCATCATGGAACTACGCCGTACAAATTTTTAGGTAACCGGAAACTGACTAGTAGGATGTTGCCATGCCATTAATAATAATCACTCTTTATTTTGACCACTTACGCTATAGAAAAATACGGTACTAGGAATGTAAGGAATCTGAAAGGAATGAAACAAATAAATAATTTTAATAAAATATGTATGTAATGCCTGCCAAGAAATACGTATACATACATACATATGCTAACGCCTGTATTCCCTGAAGGATTAGGGAGGTGTACTTACATTACACACACATTCGACCAGTTATATTTAAATCCCATGTATTAGAGGGCAAGCCTATTGCCATTAACTAGGCACTAATCCTGGAGTCTGGATTGCCTGTTACTGGGAAATTACAGATGGAAAATACCAATAACACTTTGCCTGACCCGGGATCGAACCCGGGACCTCGTGTTATACAGTAGCGCTTGCGACCACTAGAACAACGACGCAGTCTTTGCAAAATATCCTATACTAATTGAATGGCAATTCTATTCACGAAATAGAATTATTATTTCTCTATAAAATGTTTTCTCTATTTATGTTACAAACCTAGAACGAGGTAAGCGTCCCAATTTATTTAACTTAAAGCATAGCTACTAGACCTGAACGACAGTGCACTAGTGCCAATTGAAACCGCTTGCGGTTACAATAACATTCTCCGGCGGTCTATTTGAACACGTCACAATACGGACTAGCAATAATTGTGCCGGTTAACTTGCCCGGTGTGGATAATAGGTTTCACTATGACAATATGTAGTGGTTTGTAAGGTGGCACAAGTAGGGGAGGTGAGAATTGAATATCGAAATCTACGCCACGTGATTACTTTGAAAGTAATCCAATTACTTACATACATAATTCTAATAACAAATGCTTTGTAAAGCTAACTTCATATTGATAAGATGAATGTAGAAGGGTCTTGAGTAATAAACTCATGGCAATTGGATTGAATTTAAGGAAACAGGCGAAATTTATTGCTCGTCTAAAGTGTTACCCTTTACTTTAAACGGTCGGAATCTTATTCCAATCAAAGAAAATACTGAACATTTTATTGCCTCTGATTTGGCGAATCTTCAACAAATTTATTACTGTAACTCGCCACCCTAAGTGCCTTGTGAGCTTCTGTCGTAACACCCCTAGCAACCCCAAGTGCCGTTAGATCCGGACCACCGCTCGACTGCCTTCATTTTTCACAAGGCCCATTATCATAAGTAGAAATGTGATATTCTTGACAAAACAAGAAACGTCTGTTAAATATTTCACTCAAACATTTTATACGCCTTTCCATTCCAATAGTTGGTTGCTATTGATGTTATATTTTCATTTTTCCCCCAAAAAACAATATTGAAAATACCCTCATATAGTCCATACATCTATATAGGGTCTTGACTATTTAAGCAAAATTTTTCACAGAGCATGGGTTGGTGGTATACCAATTTAAAAATATATAAAGAAAATCACTTTAATTTTTAGTGAAATTCTAATAAATATGTACTGTATTAAAAAATTAATAGTAGATATAATGAAAAAAGATTTAGCATTGATTTTTTTTATATTGTTAATTTTATCTGTATCACCTACCAATGCCTTGTGCCGATTATGCTCGTCTAATAAGTATAAGCCGTGTATAATTAAGTTGGAAATAAATATTTACTTCAAAACCACATCAATTGCAAACTTCACGGATAGCTGGTGTAATAGCAATGTAAATAAAAACGCGTTTCAATAATCCAGTCCGGTTAAGCCGCAATAGACTAGTTGGGCTTGCGCCATCTTCCCGGCGAATCAAGTCTAACCAACAAACCACAATTACTATCGTGTACAGTCATCTGAGGATTAGTATCAATTCTTGAGGGATCATCAATTACTTCATTAATTTATTGGGCTACGTTGTGTCTGTTAAGATATTGTACGTTTACCGCTTCTCATCAGCTGAACATCATATTCTTCGTATTTATTTAATTCTTCTTAATATTTTTGTAGAATTTTTGTCAATATACTAAGAATTTAGTCATGCATACAAAACATCTTTCTTATCTTCCCTAAACTTCTGCTAACATTCAAGTTATAATCGTTTTATTGTTAAAATTGTTATCTATTTGGGTTACTGGCTTGGCAAGCTTAGGACCCGGATCAAGCAAAATTCCCACCGCTGTTTGGTATGCGAATCAGTATCCAACCATAGAAAGGACTATAATCCATGTGCCTAGCAATAAGGCCGGCCTCACACAGTTGGAATATTTAGATCCTGAAGTTCGACTTGAGTTCAGACAGATAGATCTTAAAAACGTGTCTGGATAATAGTTCAATTGAATTCATTTCCATGAGTACTTCTATGAATCTGAATTCAGAAAGGCATTCAGACTGCGAAATCGACCTGCTAGCTACAACTGAACATACATTTATAGTTTAGGGATCTTGGTGATCCACTGAAATTGATCGCACGGTTGACATGCTTTACGTATGCCAAAGAACCTAACTGTATTCTCATTGGAACACAGATCTACAAGATTAGAACGTCTTACTAACCTGTTCATTCGTTGCCATGTCGTAAATGGTGAACGTGACATAAGCTCGGTTCAGTATATTACCGACAGCGCATAAGTTAAATAGACCGTCTAACTCAAGTTCTGTGGAAATAGTCCCTTAGTGCGTGAAAGCGGGTATTTTGGTCCATGGCCAACGCTCGGCGAATGCAAGGCCTCCTGTTGCAATAACTGCAGTTGCACTAATGCAGCGCCTTCTCTAACCGGTATCGATACTATTGGTACGGGCTCGTTTGCATACGTATCGCTTCAATATACCGCGAGTAAGCCCTGGCTTATGTTGCCTAAAAGGTCATGTTGGAAACTAACTGTAGGCAAACGCGGCAAAAGGATTACACTCTAGTAAATAGATGAAATGAATATTACAAGAGTCGTTCATCCATGGTTTCATAATTCTCTATCATATTTTGATTCAGATTCTGATGAGTAGCAATAACATGAGAACTGGTTCCAATAGTCAAGAGGTCTAAATAGCACTTTACTCAAAAATAAATATTACTCCACAATCAACAAAAGCATAGTAAAGTCGACGTTTAAGTGCTGCTCCAAATTACTATTTACGATCTTCCAATGACCCATGCCGCTCTCGTGTTCCAAGTTCGTACTTACAATAAGGCAATAACGTTTCCCAGGCAATATGTTTATTCGACGCTGACAAGTTCAATCGTAAATTCGAAAAACGATAAGCCACACTGTGATTTATATTCAGAAATAAAAAAATTCATCACACAATTTTAGACTTAAGTATACTTCGCCCATGGTAAGCATAATATATAATATAATTCACCGCCTAAATTTTGGAATTTTGCTGCGAAGCCGAGGTGAAACTTCGACTTTAATGCCTTTAAGCTGACACAAAGCTTTCGAAGCACAATGAGATGCCGTTGGTGTTCAATACAGCCTAGTGTGGGCGAGACGCGTATTTATACAGTCTGCTTGTAATATAAGAGACTCGCGTCTTCCAGATGCCATACTAATGTAAATATCAACTTACAGAATGAGTCTATATTTTCCAAAGATAACGTTATTTTACCGACACATTTCTACGAAGGTGTTCTATCGAACGTACGTTTGGCTTCTCTCCTATACAAAGATGAAACAATTGAAGTGTATGTTATAATAACCAAAGTTCAAAACTTTGTGTCCATATCAATAAGAGTCAAATCGTTGCTGGCACCCTCTTTAAACAAAGCTTGTTATTACAATGGAGGGATTTCATAACTATCAGGTACGCGATATGAGGTCTGGAATCCTGAAAGTGTCCCAACTTCTTCCTAAGGTGGAAAACTGTCATTGAGATTCATATTAATGTATATTGACTTTATCAAGACTTGTGTTTGGTTGCGTCCTTTGTTGTTCAACTCTGCTCATTATTATTGTCAGATAGTTCCTTTAAAATGTTAGATGCCAAATTTTCTGCGGCCTTGAATGCACAGTAGTAATTTTGTGTAAAAATGTGCAGTTATTCCAGTTATATTTCTGAGCGCTCCAAACTCGTGTCGGCATCTATAAACATGTCATAAAGATAAGTCATCTTTAAAAAGTAATCACGGTATGGATGGAAGCCGGAGCGGAATGCATTTGGGGTTCGGTCATCGTACCTTACTGCACCTCGTCGTGTCGCGCTTCGGTGACGTCGATGTTTATCGGCCGACAATTAAAACGTTGTTTCGCGACCTGTTGCGTCCTCTCCCCTCGTCCCCTGCACCTCTAGTTCACCACTCGACCGGACCGGCCGACCCTTGCGAGTCCCCATTCAACTCAGAAAGGATTTATTGGCTCGAAAATTTCCGAGGAATTGAACGAAGTGGGTTTTCGATTAGCGCCATTTGAAAACTTCCACATCTCGTGGGGCTTTTGTTGAAAGCAGACTTTCATAGGAGAAAAGTAGGAAATGTCTATTTTGTTTACTGTTTGTAGTTTAATGACTGTAATTACTACCATACTGCTGTATGCGTAAACATCTAGTACGATTGTTACATGAACTACATAACAGACCTATTATTGTTTACAACACATACGATCTCGATAGAGGCGCGTGCTTTCCAATAAAAACTTTGGAGGTCAAGTGTAGTAGGCGTATTTATATCGAAACGAGGCTATGTGCCGTCTGCGGGGGCGGTCATTAACTGGGTCGCGCGGGGACAAAGACCTCAGCCCCCACTGAGGGAGAAAACAGGGTGGTTTCGCTTTCCTCCTCGGCTCCTCCCGGCCGAGACCGGTTCGCGAAACACCCCGATCTTTGCGCGAACTCCAGCTCTAAATGTTTACTTTACTCGCTGCGCCGCAGTCCACCTCAAGGGGATTAATTTGGAAGTTCTCAAGCATTAATTCGCGTCAGGAACAGTTTTCCCTTTTTGCGGCTGAAAGACCCGAGATTGAGCTGTCGATATGATTACGGGTAATTTTTTGTTGACTTTTTTTTTAATTCTCGTACACGTCCGGCGCTTTGTTTTGGCCTTTCGCGGCGGGGTGACCTGAATGAATGAATGCATAATGTTATTTAATTATGCAAATCGGCGATACAATGTGACGTGTATGCGACATCGACCTGCCCCCGCAGGAAATCGGTGTCGCCTTCAAAACATATGGAGGGCATCGCGACGATCTTCCAAGAAATACCCGTCCATCACATTGCCTGCACGAACAATGACTTTTAGTTCAAAACAACCCATTTTTTTGTCATATTAAACGTTATGCCAAACAAGCATTATGGTGAATATTTAGATTGAATTCAGTTACCTTTCCTACGAGCCAGTAAAATAGTCTCGTTGAAGAAAATTTAATGGAACCTTGAGTCTGAAAGAAAATCAAGGATTTGCGTGATTGGCAAGCCTTGAATTACTAAACCGCAAAGCAATTTATGTAGCTGTCTACTTGCTACTGCACAATTGATGATATGTTTGCACTGGATAAGTCTGATACACGTTTGAACACAATTAGACTATGCCTGAAATTATACCTTTTGGAGTCTGAGGAGGAGAATATGGAGTCGCTCTGTCCGAAATACTTTAAATATTGATAATATTTCATTTATCGGGGCTTGAAGCACTTTCCGAAATAATTGAATAACAGAACGATAAACTAGATTACTTAAAATACTGAGTTTAATTTAGATTTTTTTCCCTTTCTTCCCCCTTATCTTATTTTTATCAGCCTAGAGACATTTAGTATCCCTATTTATGTCCGTGACTAGTCTGTTATTGCGATGACGTGTTTGGCCAATAGTAGCGGCGTGTGGTAGGTCAGTGATTGCGAATCGTTGATTGAACGACTGGCGAAATAGTGAATCAATTTACTTTGTCTAGCAAAGTAAATTACATCCATCCCGTTGCTTCAACTTTCACAATTCGTGTGTGTTTATCGTTGTCGATCATATTATGCTTATCAGGAACCTTTGGGACGAGAGAGCTGATCACTTATGTTTTTTTTAACTTTAGAACTTTTTTTTATCAGGTTTACGTCTAAGAATTTCAAAGTCAATACTTTTCAGGTACGTAACAGCTGTTCAATCGTTAACATTTAGCTACAAAGGATTATGGACTGAATGTAAGCAGGGATTGTCTTTTTAAGCCTTGTATAAAGCCCCAGGTGCACAGTTAAGTTCGATTTAAGCCAATTTCATTTCTAGACTAGCTAATTTCCGATTAGGTTCAAGTAGACGGCTTTATAAGGCTTTACTAAAAACCATTTCTAGAACATTGTGGTCAGCATTGCTGTTCAGATTATATCCTCAGGCCCAATTACTCTACAGTTGCAAGTTATCTCTTAATACATGCGTTTGACAATATTTAGTTACATATAAGAAAAGCTGGTCTTGCATTTGTACAATGAAGTCACGGTTTTATTTTACAATCGATTTAAATCTAGATTCAGCAAATTTCAAAACGTTTCGTAATTTGCCAGACTTGTCATTGACACTTAAGCCACTTTAATATCACCTGTCGAGTTTTGTCAGCTTTTATACCTTTTTTAACTGCCGGTCTAAGCCTGACGTGACGTTGATTTCAATACAGATTTAAGCAAATTTAACGACATTCAATGCGTAAAGATGAAACTATGTTCCAGTTTATTTTACTTAATCGAGAATTTTGACAACCTTCTTAAATAAGACACCACGGTAACACTAAATTAATCCCGCCGATTTGCCCGCTTAATGATTTTAAGCTAGGCTATGTCCGTGCTAACAACTATTTCAGCCTAATCTGTTCAGCGATTTTACCGTGAAAAGGTCAGACAAAACACACTTGCCCGCTTGTGGTATTAGTATGGGTGAAAAAAAAACCGCTTGATGATTATACCATTTGTGTTACTATTATTCTGTTGTATTACACGCCTGTACCCTCCGGGAAACGGGCCCCTGATGGACTGTAATTGGATGTTATTATAGAATTTGCATTCAAAGCTGCAGATGTTAAATAGTATTGCAGTTTCTTTCGCTCAACCGCTGGCATTCCAATTCAATAACATTTAATTGCAACAGAATAATCAATATTCCAATTAAAATATACATTTACTGGGCTTTTGTAAAAAATACAAAGCAATTGGTGTCGAATAAAATTCGAGGCTAAAAAATCGCTATGTATTGGAAGCATCGTTTAATATTACTAGTTGTGCCTCGCGGTTTTACCTGCTTAGAGTACACCTCATTGTATGGGTGGCTTATTACACGGAAGCCTATTTTTTTGGATAACATAACTCAGCTATCAGCCAGTGAATGCTCCGTTAAAATCGGTCCAGCCGTTTCAGAGTTTAGCCGGAACAAACAGACATAGATCCAGACAGACTAATTAAAACAGAAAATAACCCTATACAGATAAACATTGAGATTTAAAAAATAAGGGGATTTTATACATTTTTTTTAAATTAATCAACATCAATAGATGCTCTATGGCATAAATGTGCGCCTTAAAAGTTTCGACTTTGTATACTTTCTTAATATTCATTTAGTTAAAAGCTTTTTGGACTCACTAACAGACACAGTGTAGGTACATAGATGTATAGATAACATATGATTCCTATCAATTCACGAATACTAAAAATTTAAAATGTAAATAGTATTTTCACATGATTCCCGTTTACGTTTTATTATTTATGCTAAGACCCAAACTTGCATCCAGACCGATTCCAACAGTGGTCCACTACTTTACCGGCATGATGTTTGATGATAATTTCATCATGCTAGTTACCATTATACTCACCTGATTTTCATGTCATAACTTGACTAATTTAATTCCATAATAATTTAATTAATTTCAAAGGAAGTTAAGTTACACGCGGACGATGACAACAAACATAACATTTCTAGCTGTGCCCCACGGTTTCACCTGCGTAGATTTAGTTTTATATGATATTAATATTACGATACACATTTAACGTAGTTTCTTTTTTCAGACGATTTAATATTTTTTATAAACATAATAACGGTTATTGTGACTAAACTATGATAGTTAGATATGTGCTCTCGCGGACTTTTTGTAGATCTTAATAAGAATTACAAACCCGTAGTAAGTACATAATTTTGTTCTATTGTCAATAGTTTTTGCAGCGCACGTATAAGTAGGATTTTCTTATCTTCGTAGGATGATCTTACACCTTGAGTTACAAAATCGCAATTTTCTTACGGTTCCCTAATTTTATCAAAAACATAACACAGCATTTTAGTTTTTTTGAAATCGGAGATTCAGAAACAACGTTCTCTGAAGTCGTCAAAAGCACTTTTTAAAATATGAAAAATTTGTTAATGTCATAATTAGCTCGTTATAAGTCATCTTTACTAGTAACCCGCGCTGGTATCGCTCAGTCAAATGTGATTTATTTATAGCAGTACTCCCGATAACTGTACATATATGAATTCGAGCTCGTATCCCCACGTATCAAAACATAGGTAAGCATTACAGTTTCAACTCAAACGCGGTTGAAATAAGAACATTATTTGTTTAACATGTGGAAATGCTTATCTGTGTAGAGAGCTTTTTGTTGGCATTATGCTGCAGCTTATCTGCAGTTGTATAAACAAGTTGGAATGGATATAAAAAGTTATGGTTATGTGAGTGTTGATAATTAAAAAAACTACAGCATTACACTCTCCATGGAACGCGGATGTTAATCAAACCAGGAGTCCAGGCAGCAGAGAGTATAAGCGAGTTTTCATACAATTTCTCTATTTTTCTTCAGCTGGCTTAAACAATGTAACATTCTCTTTGCGCTTGCGCTAATAAAAACGATACAAAATGACAAATCAGCCTCGTGACATATGTCATCGAAGCGAGAGCAAAATATTACTTCTAGTCTAAGCCTACAGAAGCTACATACCCACGTCTTATTTCTACCTTTAAATATACCTCATAAAACATCGTACACTAAGAGGATTATAACTGGAATGGCTGGAAGTAATCAAGAGATGTGTGGAAGCATAATTAATTACAACAAATACATAACAAATCAACTTCCCTAAAGCTTGGTGAGAAAATGGTAATTTTGTCTATCTAATGGTAAAATCGTCGTTATTGAAATATATTACAACTAATTGCACTCCGTGTAAGATATATATGTTTGTGGGTTGTGAGGTTGAAGGGCAATATATATCTTACAACCGTTAGGCTCATGTAAATGGGTAGTTAAGAATTGTAAATCGAATAGCTTTAAAGTAGCGATTCTTGTACATATATATAATGCGAATCTCGGAAAGGGTTCTCAAATTCTCAATATACACGTGGTTTCGGGGCTGGTAAATCGATCTAGAAAGACTTCCAACTACAAAAATAACTGGCAAAGCTCGGTCATTCAGGTACTAGGTAATTATAGGTACGAGAAGATTTACTAATGTGGTTGTAGCGTAGCATGCGAAGTAAAGATAGTAGATGCACTTAACTACATACGAAAACATAAGTTGCTTGATTTATTAGACGTGTAATATTAAATTAGAGTTCTAAATGTTTAAGAGCTTATACTGAAATCTGGCGTGAGTTTCGAGGAAAGACAAAACTGGCCTTGCTCATAGTTAATCCTAGTTACGAGCAAGCATATATACATATGCTCACGCCTGTATACCTCGAAGGGGTAAGCCGAGGTGTTGTAACAACAACACCCACTGGTCACCGAAGATGATTAAGTGACAACATGACTGATGGTGAGTCTATCGCCGTCTCTGGGCACTGTGCATGCGTCTTCGAATTACTTCTCAGACATATGTAGGTTTCCTCCCGCATTTTTCCTTCACCGTGGTGTGAAATTAATGCTCATAAGATTTTAGAAAAACTCTTTGGTACGCTGGCCTCGCTGGGATTCAAACTTGATTTTTCTTAAATAATACTCAGTTTTAGAAATTATCCTTAGGACACAGATAATACCTTTTAGGGGATAGCTTTCAATCGATTAAACTCTAGACACTACCCCCCTTATTAAAAAACATGGTTTAAACGAAGCCTAGACTAAACTCGGACTATAACTATGTCCATCCGTTTATTACAGAAAGAGATGGAGCTTCTTTTAAACCAAAGACTATGTTTATGGGGGTTCTTATTGACAATCTCTACTTAACAAAACGAACTTTTTTTTTGAGCAAATTCAATTATATTCGTTAAGATCTTAGTATCAGCGATGTCGTTATGGATTCCAGAACCATCTCAAAGTATCATTGTGTGTTAGACTGTTTCTTTCTGAGTATAGGAAAACTTGTGATAAAAGGCTGTATTCTCCTTAAGGATTCTAACTACATACTTATTTCAAAGTTACAGCTAAGCAGTATACAAAACGAATATGATTGTATTGTATTGTTAAATCTGATAGTTTAGTCCAGTAATGTATATGTATTTATTGCTCCGGATTCAAGGAGTTAATAAGTTAAACTTATGTTTACCTCAAACTTTTGGTCAATGTTCCGCATAAAAGGTAACCTCTTATGGACAAAATAACTATCATAGCATTAAGATTAGGTTCGATTTGTGGATATAGTGTTTCTGCTCACGCATACAGTTACTACTCATTCGAATTGAATATTTCAAAAACAAATTATATCCAGGCCATCTGTAATCCTAGTTATTAGATGTGGTCTTAAATTGCTCGTCCTATCATTGTCACAGTCATGAAGGAATTCGAAGTAAATTACCGATTTACTGGGTGGTCTATGGTATTAACTGCCCCTTGGAATTGTGTACTTGTTCTTTTCTACCAATTTGATGCACTATGGTAAGGTGTGGTATATTTAATATTAGCTGTTTCATATCGCGTCGACTTAATATCATTGTGGATTTATTTTCCTGGAACCCAATTTTTTGTAATAAAACGAATCTACCAGTGAAGGTCAGCAGATATAAGCCAGAACAAACAGATCATGAAAAAAATGTTTTTTTAAATATTAGTATACTTTCATATGCATTTTGTGAAAAGCTGTTAATTCAGAATTACAAACAGACACTTAAATTTAATTTATCTGTATAGATATCTCGATCAATGGCGCTTGGCCCTACGACATTACCATAAGAGAGTGATCTTTCGATAACGTATTTGTGTTTTCTCTAATCGGTACATGTATATCTTGTTATAAAAGCTCGATAGCTTACACCCACATTTAACAGCTACCTACCCATATTATCGACATCACGATTCAAGCATTTCCTTTCTCAGCGCCTACATTTAACCGTGGACAGGCTGGATTGATGATGATCGATTATATCAATACTTACATAAATAGTGCCGATAGGTGTGCCGACTGCCGATACTACAGCTGCCATCTAAACTAATTGCATATTCATTACTTAGATAACTTGTCGTGAAACTATCGATAAGTTTGTTTATTTACAACTGACCCTGCACCTGGCAATTAATTAATACGACGACGGGCTGTGAAATGTAGCCCAATAAATAAATATATACATCATATATAAAAGTAAGGAGCTACACACTATTTTCTCGTACTAATAAACAACGCTATGTAAAAAAAAATTACATCAGCCTTGTCGAGAAAAACATGCTACCTACGAATTTAATCAGGGTATCATAAATTTCGATCTTAAGGAATATTGAAAAGACGGTACATATTAGCTTGCCTGCTAATAGCATAACGAGCCCAAGATGATGCATCAAGTTACTGCAACAAAAGCGATTGATTCTCGGCCTCGGGATCAAATGGGGCGAATTTCGGGTGCAGGCCGGGGTGAGGAAGCGCGCGGCGCGAGGAGGGCAACAATGCGGCCCGAGTATCGATCCGCTCCCCCCTCCTTCCCGTCTCGCCGCGCCGAGCCTACCAAACCAACCACTGCTTCTATGCAAGCCTGGTACTTTTGCTTCCTCATACCCACCCACCTAATAATATTTTCTTACTTTGCTATCTCAAGTTCTAAATTACAACAAATTTCTTTTACAAAATTTGAGTATTCTTACCTTTCATAATCTTATGTTTTTAAAAAGTTATATTTAAAAATATGTTGAAACGCAAATTCCCTACCAAAATCAGGGATCATCATTGCAATTTGGCTGGGATTATGGTATGGTTTCTAAGTTATGTGTATCCAATTAAACTCTGCGGTAATCGGAACTCGAAACTATTGATACCCCTCTGGGACGCAAACTGAGTCAAACTGGCGACCTAACGTTAACTTGCCCACAGGGATTTATCCTTAAGTCAAATATTTGTTAAAACAATCGATTTATTGGTATGTTTAGAGGAGTTAGATAGCTTTAACTTGACTTCCAATAATCTATAATTAAATTTGTTATCAGTAGAGTTTTCTAGAGTCTAGTCAGAGAACCTTCGCGAGATGAGAGGGCACTACTGAGTATAATTACCTTTAAAGTAGCAACACAATGGTACAGACGAGCGTCTGTACCATTTCGATCCCTTTAAACCTTATTTGTTTACAAGCTGTAACCCGCTGTTTCATCCACATAGACTTTATTTTGCGGATACCTAATCAAAATTAAAAGTAGCCCAAGTTATTTCTTGTAACATCAACTATCTGCAAGTAAAAGACATATTAAAATCGGTCCTGCCGTTTCAGAGATTAGTCGGAACAAATAGACAGAGGCAGAATTATAAAAAAAATGCGTTGATTTATTTGAGTTCCTTCCGTTTTTTCGTATGCATGTAGTGAAAAGTGATAATTTGGAATTACAAACAGACATTTCATTCTTATATTATCTATATTGATAAGTCATATAACAGCTATAAACCATTTCAGATGACAGGTATACAATGTGGAAATCGTAAAGTAGGTAAGGTAAAATTATGATCTAAATCTATTGTAATACCTAGTTGTTGGGATTCAAACTGTTCTTAGAACAAGGGGCCAACTATGATCGTTTTAGCAGCTCGTATTAAGAACTTATCCGCTTCGACGATTAATTTTACGGTATAAAAATGAAACGTCAAAGCTCACAAGTACGCTCTGCCTAAAACGATGATGGTAGGCCCCCAGTGCCGAGCTTGAAAGTGTAAAGGCAGCTGGTATTCACATAAAGGGCAACGCAGACGGCGCCGATGCGAGTTAGGGCTAGTGAAACCTAATAAACCGGTTATGGGTCCTACGTGACGCTCGGCCGAGTAATGAGTTTCGGAGAAAACCGGTGCATGTGCGGTTCCTCGAATAGAGCCACTTTGTGATTAACTGGCTCGTAATTTTGGTTGTTTAACTAAAGAAAGGAACACGATTTAGTAAAAAGACCATCCTAGAACATTTTTTACATCGACTCCTGTAATTCCCGAGATTAGCGCGTTCAAACAAACAAACTCTTCAGCTTTATATATTAGTATAGATATTTTACATAAATCCGCTTTCGCAAGGACTTGATTATTTACTAACTTTACAACCGGTTACGAAATGTTTAACTGTAGGTGTGAAAGATCGGTATTCTGCACAAACGCACTACATGCGTCCTTTATTGCCGTCTTGTTTTGAATGTACTCTAATTCCTTCTGACATGTCACATCTAAACAAATGCGTATCAGCTTGAAAGTGTCATGTTAACGTTTGGAAATATTTTGAAACCAATATACAAATTTTGTTTTCATTGAAATAACTTCGTCCCGTACGTTTAAGGGGTTCGAAATTTGTATCGAACTTAATGGAATATTAAACGTGTCTTTATTTTCTATCAGCAGGGTATCTTAGGACAAATAGCAAGCAAGACAGGAATGCGCCGATGACAAGTCGAAATGTTAGTACGTCGAGCCAGGGTAATTTATCTTCAATCCGAGTTCCGACGATCATTCATTTTACATTTGTATGGCGCTTTGTTATAATATGTGGGTGGACTCATTTTCGAACTCTTCCGATACGCACTTTCATTTCTCATTACCGGCTTTGAGCTTTGATTTGACTGTGATTTGAGACTTGTGGTGATTTGGTTGACCGATTAGGAAGAGATGACGTCCAAATAAATTAAAGTTGAAGTACTCTTGTCATTCTCTTCAATTGCTTGCCAACTAGGATAGGATGTTGGTTTCTATTTACCTTAGTCTGTTATCTATAAAGATAAATAGAATTGAAGTGTCTGTTTGCAATTCCAAAATAATAGCTTTTCACTAAATGCATATGAGATTTTATACGGTACCGATATAAAACTTTAAAAACATATCTGTCTGTCTGTCTGTTTGTTCCGGGTAATCTCCGCAAAGGCTGGACCGATTATAACGGGACTTCACTGTCATATAGCTAATGTTACAAGGAGTAACTTAGGCTACATTTATTTAAAAAACACCGCGGGAATTAAATTAAAGCTACGCAGCTGAAACCGCAGGGCACAGCTAGAACTATAATATAATAATTTTCAACAACATTCTTCTGACCCTTGCAACATTTAAGTCAATGCCTGTATCATAAAAAGCATGACTAACAACACAGCTGAGTGACATAAAACCACGGAACCACTCATTGGATGGTATCCCCAGACATTTCATAGGCAACGAAAATAAACGAATCAATTACCACATCGTGAGGCAACTCTGTTTGTCGTATTAATTTAAAAACACACTCAAAACCCTTTTGACGATCAACCTTAACATTCCCCGCATACCGCGAGCGCGTGATAACGCATGGATCCCTTTCTATTCCCCCGTTTTACCCTTTACTCGTTTGAGACGCGTGTAGTTCATAAGCGGCTGCGATGTATTGACAGTGATGACCATCTCATTACCATAATCATTTTGTGTTATAACTTCATCAAGTTGTTGTCGAATATGATCAAAATCTAAAATATCTTTATTTGATTATAGACTTCTTACAAGGTACTTTCAATTCATCAGAACATAAAAAATACACCATACAGGATTATAAATGCTACTACCGGGTTCGGAAGGTAGCTTTGTAGTTGTAGTTTGCTGAGAAGAACCTTATTGGGGATATGTTCGTCTTTTCGAAGTTATATAAAAGATTTGTCAGGCAGATTCAGTTCAATAAAACTATGTATATTTAGGCATAGTTGAGGCGCCGGACCCCTAATACCAATGACTTTTCCAAGTATTTAGAACTCAAGCTATCCTCCATTAACTTGGGCCTTTTCACGTATGTGTACCAGGGCCATTCCGCTCAATTAGCCGTACCGACCGGGTTTGTCTACTCCGCAGACGCGAGAACTGTTGTCGGCTGCTTTGATTAAAGTTTGATTGGGCCCTGTCACTCATTCGCCGGATTTAGAGCGCACGTTCGCGTATTCATGTCAAATAGCCGCGGTGGCGACTCTTGATTGATGTTTTTGCTGTTTTTATTCCGTGTGCAGTTGAAGGAAATAATGCCAAACGGCTCAACTGTTTTTATAAATAAAATCCTGCCATTTTACCCTTCGTGGTTTACGAGACCAGCGTCAGACTAAATGATTTTAATGTTTTTTTATTGGCGTCTGACTTTGTTCCGTAATGCATTGAACGAGGAAACGACAATTACTATTGACATTTTATAAACTTTCACAGGAGCATTCTGTGGGGAACGAAAGAAAAAGTTAAATAAATTATTGCCTAATCCGCGAAACACTGAACGACGTTCGAAAAGTTCTTTCCGAGGGGATGTTGGGGGAAGTTGCCTGTTGTGTAGTTTCTCGGCAACTTTTTGTGATTCGTATTAACACTCGGAGCAAAGTCACGTTGGTTAATTCTTTAT
This sequence comes from Watsonalla binaria, assembly GCA_929442735.1. Lineage (NCBI taxonomy): Eukaryota > Metazoa > Arthropoda > Insecta > Lepidoptera > Drepanidae > Watsonalla > Watsonalla binaria. The sequence continues at coordinate 10,889,442 of OV838921.1, read as the reverse complement.
TTTCCTTAACTTATTAGAATTTTGCTTAATCACTTGTAAGACTTTCATTCACGAAATCGGATTTAAGATTCATTGTCTTTAACTTCCCAAATACAGTAAAGTTATTACCACGAGATGTTGTTGTTTCCTTGAATTGGGTTCTAAATAATTACTTTGGAAATGTATTTTCTTTTTATATACATTTGTACTTCACTCAAGCTGTTTTCAGATGTTTACGGATACTTTCTAAGCAGTCTTATTCGGTTTGCAATGTGTGGGTACCGTGACGCATGAAACAGGTATCATCTTTAAATATTTGAAAACCAACTATACCCCGCGGTTTCACCCGCGTACACTAAATTGTGCCGCTTCGGAGATTAGCCGGAACAAACAGGCAGACAGGGAATATTATTTTTTCAGTACCTAATATACTTTCATATGTATTTAGTGAAAAGCTGTTATTTTGGAACTACAAACATACATACAACGCTTCGATTTTATTTATCTGTATAGATGTAAACTAAATCGTCAGTCTGGCCGCGCCGCGTCGACTCGATGTCTTGCGTGCGTACTTTGACCTCCATCAAATGTTTGTTTAATACACTAATTCATATGATAATTAATGTTATAAAACTGCTTCACTGAAACTTAACGTCTCGGAAATGAAATATGTATCGGCGACCCTTTCGTACATAACATGATATTTAATTAACTGAATTGCTTGATGATAAGCAGTTGGAGTTTGACAATAGTTATGGGAATGAAACAAATAAAATATTTCGATACTTGTGCACGTTAGTCCTTACGATTTGTATGTAAAAGATCAAATATCCGTGTGGGTAAGACGTTTTTGTTATCACCCTTGATTGAAGTGCTGTAGGTAAGCTCTTCAAAGAGTACAATTGTTCATAGAGTTTTCTTTATACACGTTTTTCGCTTATTTTTTTCAACGAATCAACAGTGAGATTGAATTTTTTTGCACCCTCAATTTGACGCCGTACAAACATACTAGTCAATGTTTATTTTATCACGCGAGCAATTAATGTTACAGTCTAATAATTAATCTCTCATCCTGAACACGGAATCCACAAAAATTAACAATTCAAACAACTCTTTATTGTTTCCGGTGCATATTGTTTTGACAGATGCCGCCATTGGCTATCCACATCCGAGGTACAATTTCATTTTGCACTGGGATTAGTGGTGTCATATCGATACTAGCTCTTATGCCGTTTGCATAATGTTGCAATCGGCCCAAATTTGTCAGCCCACGTGTAAGAGGCAGCTTTGCGTTTGTGTAGGCGTGGTGTCGTCGCATCTATTTTTAGGTTTATGAGTTCAATCCCCTTCGTCCCGCACTTCCCCTCTAGAAGTCTTCATCCCTATTTACGTAATGTTATGTGCCCCTCGTGTTTCGTGATAGAAATTGACTATAGCCCTTGAACAAAACGCTCCATTAGCAATAACATTCAATTACAATGGATTCAGGGTATTGAAATATTTGATTTGATCTCATGATAGATGATCGGTAGAGTCATTCTCACTGGTTCCATTATATCAGATCACGGCGTAGATCGATCGATATGTGAACATCAAGCAACAGTCGCAATCGATTCATGGACGCGTGATCATTTACACGTGATCGTCTACATTCCACGGGGAGTATTCGAAACCAGATATGTCCCAATGGATTCCTTTCTCATCAACAATTTCAAAAATAGCCTAGTATCAGTGGCTTAACTACGTAACGTAACGACTTATATGAAAATACGGAACATGGCAGGGTTTCACTGATACAATAATGATCGGTGAAACATGTTAGGTGAAATAGCCCGAAGGCGGAAAACGCGTGCGAATTTAATGACAGTACATTATTACACAAATATCTGTATTGAAATCAAGGATAATAACATATTTTTGTAACGGCATCAGATCAAATAAATGAAATCGCCTAACAAGTATTCTTTGAAAATCAATATTGTTTTTTCTATTAAGCATGCCGTTTCGCACGTATGTGTAAATTCATCACATAGGCAAGTTATCCCACTGCCACTTCTGCTCATATCTCAGTAATATATTTTAATCAATTTAATTAGTTAAAAAAATGGCGGCCAAATCTCATGAGAGTAGAATATAATCCGTTGTTTGCAAAACCCCCACAACAGCACGTCTGTAATGGACAATTATTTCGGCAGCCGCTGGACACACGCGTGGCTCGTGCTTGTGCGTTTATTATAACTGCGGACGGAGGAGCGTGCTCTTCGCGCTAACATTGCTCAACACACAAGCGACTAGCGATTTACCGATTGAGACTATTCACCTCTCTCATCTCGTATGAAATCCATCAAGGGCGCTGTTTTCCTATTTAATTTCCCTTTCCTCGTACAATATAGGAATTAAGTTATCATTCATTCTACTGTTTGTTAAAATATTTTTTTTTATTAATAACTACTGATAGTATGGATAGGTTCAGCAAAATTTATACAATTAACATCTCAATTTAATACATAAAAATTTTAAAACGATTATCGTAATGACATACTAATAAATTTGTGACTGACTGCCACAGCCAAATTGAATTTAAATGAGAATAAAATATGATTGTTTCGTGATCTCTTAACCCTTGTGCCGCGGCCGCAGGTCGATAAGGCCATGTGTGCAGGCTCCGCGGGAGTCCTCCCCCTCGCCGGTTATTTTCATTTATCACTCGCGCGCCGCTCCGTCCGCCGACCGACGCGCTCAGTCGCGACCTTCTGCGGCGGTAGCGATGTGCACCTAAAAATTGCCCAACCACGTGCTGGGAACATGTTGATTAAAATTAATAGGACGTTCCTAACTAGTAAGTCACGTAATAACATAGCGTTTTCACAGGACGGTAATTGAAAAAGTTCCCTATCATTACTTACGCTATAAGTAGCCCTCGTCTGTACTTACACCGTCTATGGATTAATAACTCATTAAAAACAATTCCCGATAACGCTTTTAATTATGTAGCTGTCTGCGGGGTGTGAACTGTAGGTGTTAATAAGTTACTTAATTATCTCCCCTACTCTTAAAATATCTGTCAAATCACAACAGCCAGTTTATTGATCGAGCGGAGCCAGTAAATCTAATAAGAGTTTTTTGTCCGACGCGAAGCGAATGAGGTAAAACGTGTTTGAAATAGACAGGGGATTAAGTATCCCCTCGCGATCACACAAGGGGAGTATGTGTGCATGTATGTAGTTTCTACGTAAAATTGTATTCTGGTGTGTACGACGTGCGTGTTCGCGGATCGCAAGGATCAATTTCACGCGGATCGATTACTGCACCAAAGAAAAACGTTCTCGAGGGAGTCTCGAACAAACAGTCGTCTCTGTAAACACGCCAGGTAGGCCCGAAGGACCATTGTGTCGACCGAAGCGGACTGGCAACGCCGCATCTTTCCATGTTTATTTTGTATTCCTCCACAGACCCTTGACTATGCTCAAACTCCATTTTAATTACACACCTATAACTATATCACCAGTTTTCAAACAACGTCAATGTTCAGTAATGTTTACACTTTTACAGGAGCGAACAAAGGTACAATGAGAGCTTTCAACTGCGTTCGCGGAATGTACTACAATAACAGATGAGCTAGCTAGAACGCGAGAGACCAATATTATACACACAATTTCTACTGTTCGTGGAAATGAACTTCGAATAGTGACGTACAATGCAATTAATTACATTAGTTTCTCCTTTTCGGAAACTATTAATCAAACGCATGCAATGCATTTCATGTTAGCTTAAAATTGTTTCTACTGTCTAATTAAATGACGTATGTGTAGTGCCTGAGACGTCGATAGCCTCGCCATCTGTCACGTTGGCACGTAATCATATGCGGTGAAAAGTGGGTGTTGTTATTACAACACCTCTCCCTACCCCATCAGGGAAAACAGGCGTGAGCATATGTACGTGTAATGTTTTAAATATAACCAGCAAAATTTTCATGAGTAGTATGGATTATCTGTGTTACCGTAGTACAGGTTCATCGCCCTGGCTTTGTCCCATACATTGTTGGGGTCGGCACTTTATTCAACCCGATGTGGCTGATCACCTGATTTTTATACGAAGAGACTGCCATCTGACCTTCGCAACCCCTTTGATGAGGAAAATCTGTGATCTGGGTTAATAGATCTGGGAAACCAGTTGTCAGACTATTTTAGGCCTCCGACTGACCTGTAACGATTGCCAAAGATGATTAATTGGCAACCGGGACCGACGGCTTAACGTGCTCTCCGAGGCACGGAGGGAACTCGGGCGGTCACCCATCCAATTACTGGTTAGGCTTAGGGTTGCTTAACTTCGTTGATCGAATGATACGCGCAATAGCAACTGTGCCACGAGCTCCTCAGTACAGGTTATCAGATCATATTAAGTAATACTAGTATATAACCACGAAATCTCGCTCCGATAGGCGACAACTCGAGTCCGGACACGTCGCTTCCTCACCCGTATTAAACGTCCGCCTACGCGACTCACTTCCTGTGAACACGCCTAGCCACGGCAAGCCATTAAATTAGCGATTCTATACACAATTAAAACGAAAACCTTTACAAGTTCAACCGCAACATATATATATACTTTATTCTACTAGAACATGTATTAGCGGAATAGAGCATTGTAATATTTCATATTTTCTATAACACTCATGGCATTCAGATGGCTTGGCATATGTCATGGCGTGGCGTTATGAGTCACACTTTCTGAATATATTTATTGTTAGGTTAGGTTATTTTTCTAATTTGTATTTTTTTACATTGTACCCATCGCCATCTCCCTGTTCCAGTCGCTACCACTTACATGCAATTCAAATATTCGACGCATTCATCAATATAGATAAATTTGGAGATCGTATAACTATGTATAACATATATATATATAGTTTTCATTATCTGCCGTCAATACATAATTGATGCCAAGTATCGTGATGACTGATGAACTAGAAGGACTAGAACGGACTAGTATGCTTGCATAGTACAATCAAAAATGCATGTATATCCACCAGGCGAGTTTCAATAAAACGCTCGCTTCAGAGCCCGACTGTAACGGTGCCTTTGATGTGCGCCTAACGACAGATATGCGGCGAAGGTAGCTATGCTCAGCAATATCAGCTCTAATCTGGCGAAAGCTGTACATATTGCCTTCATTTTTGAGTCATATTGGTCTTCACTTTTGAGTCATATGTAACAAGTTTTAAGCACACGGGTCTCGATTTCTTCCCAGCTTGGTAAAAGCTTTCTTCCTAATCCGACGATAACATTTTATAATTCTGTATATTCTGTAATTCTGGCAATTTGATGTTACGTTGTTATAAGTCTTCTCAAATGAAGATTCCCTTTAATTTTAATTAGTACTAAAACATATTTGTGTATCAAAATATGTTGAAAACCCTTACTCCGGTAAAGTTGTTTAACTGCATCGTAGAACTCCAAGTTTGAGAACCACTAAGTATACAAACTTAAACACAGTTACGTGTTTCATCTAATGAAGTAAAGTTCTCTCCTCAAACAACTATATCTTTTCCTTTTCGAAACTCCAAACAAGAATACATAACTATAGCTGAATCAATGTATTGTTTACAGGTAAGTGCGAGTGCGGCTGGCGCATGCGCGAGCTCCGTGGGAACAGACACCGGCCATTACCGGCCACTGGGTAAAGTTACACCACCGGTTCCTTACATTCTATGCTTCAGGAACCTTAGTAGGGGTTATTAAGTTACGATATGCGGTCACTGTTAATACTGAACTAATACTTGAACATACTGTAATGATATACAAATATTGCGAGATCTATAAGTAGGGTATCGAGGAGACAAAATTACACCATTATGTTTAAACGGTCCTAATTCTCCAAATCCTTAAGTATCATATAACCCACGGAGTCAAACATCTATAAATAATTTCTTCGTAAAGTCTGAAAAGGCCCAAGTCTTATTGGTGGTGAATCAGTATAGCATCTAATGAAACGTAATAACCCCACCGTTCGTTGAACTATAAAATTACACCTTTGCATCGACTGTAAACGCAGATGCGTTCAAAGATCAAAGGTGCACAGAACATGCGTACATTAATGTAACACTATCATACATTACGGATGTAGAGTCAAAATTAAATACACACGCACTCTAATGTAGTAGTTGGATTTTATTGTTTCGATACCCATCGTATATGATAGGAAATTCGGAATTTCCATAACGCTATCTGAAAATCTCTAGAATTTTTACATCTCAGGTCAATGTGCTAAAACTAAATACTCAAAGGATAGCATGCCCTCATTATCAACTTGAAGTAATCTCAGAGAAACTCAATTTAAATAACCTGCTATATTTAAATACATTAAATAATCTCGTGTGTCGATTTGGAATTAAAATGTTATCCATTTCATTAAGTTTTTATAGCGGAAGATCTTAATGAGCCTGAACAGAAGTCTCTCTGAAATTAAGCTGGACACTTTCTCGGACACGGTTGCCCGTTTATATCAAGACATATTCCTTACATGATTATTTTAACAACCCCTTTATAAATATTGAAGGTTTGCGGACAAGATCTCTTGGTTTTTTTATATACCTTATAATACCTTGCCATCATCATCATCTCCCTGGCCTAATCCCACACACTGTTGGGGTCGGCACTTTATTCAACCCCATGTGGCTGATCACTTGATTTTTGTACGAAGCGACTGCCATCTGACCTTCGCAACCCCTTTAACGAGGAAAGTCTGTGATCTGATCTGCGTTAAACCAGTTGTCAGACTATTTTAGGCCTCCGACTGAATTGTAACGACTGCCAAGGATGATAAATTGGCAATCGGGACCGATGGCTTAAAATGTTCTCCGTGGCACGGAGAGAACTCGGGTGGTCACATAATTTAACTGTGATTTATAAATCTTGAAGATTGAAAACAACTTTTTCGGTATCGAAAATTAATTATTTTCGAGCTCGACGAAGTATTTGCCTTCAATACACGACTGTATTTGACCCTCCTCATGAATAAGCCGTGCACTGGTGCACACATCACCCTAGAACTCGAATAATACCTAATGGATATGTCAATAAGAAACTCTACACCGAGCGAATTGAATTACAGACCCCCACGGTTGCGTTTACACACTTTAAATATTTATAATTGGATCTCTTTCAAAGGGTTTCTTCTTGCAGTGGAGTTCAACAACTTTTATGCTACTTTTTATACTATTCTGCTTGGGTTTAAGTGAATTTAAGCACTTTAAAGTAATTAATGTATATATTAATATTCATTTATTGGAACTGAAATGTTATATCTTTTCCATTTTACTATGCCTGATTGTGAATCGTAGTGATCGAAGGACCAAATGGGCCTTCGAGGTAAAATCAAATGTCTTCACAACCCCACCTTGGTAACTGTGAAATTCGTGATGTTCGTGTTGATTTTTAGAGATATTTCGGCAGTTTGGAATACCTTTATTTTTTTTATTTCCTTGCTTTTATACTCTCGCAAGGCTAAGAATTGCGAATGCGTGTAAACGTCTAGCATCTCCTTTGGTTTAAGCTCAAACCAGATATTGTTTGTCCCTTAAATATTTAGTGTTGGACATCTTCGGACACCATGGTCTGTCATGCGTCAGTAGCGCCGGTCGACGATGTCGTCATTCTTCCATCAATGACCTAATACGCCGGGCTCTGGTCACCGCCGGGGTGCCTGCTGTATTGGAACCAGTAGGTTTGGCGCGCAGCGATGGCCGGAGGCCGGATGGTATGTCACTGGTGCCGTGGAGATTGGGTCGGCCGCTGGTGTGGGATGCCACGTGTGTCGATACGTTGGCTCCGTCCCATCTCCCCGGCACTGCTGTGGCGGCCGGTGCTGCTGCTGCTCAGCAGGAGTGCCTCAAGCGCCGGAAATATGCTTGCATTGGTCAAGGATACATATTTTCTGCGTTTGCGGTTGAAACTCTGGGACCTTGGGGTCCAGATGTTCATCAACTTTTCAAAGAGGTTGCACGTCGTCTGGTAGAAGCTTCTCGTGACAAGCGGGCTGGGGCTTTTCTCGCTCAGAGAATCAGCATTGCTATTCAACGTGGCAATGCTGCCAGCCTTCTTGGCACGTTCCCGAGAGACACCGATTTGGGCCAAGTTTTCTACTTGTAATTAGTTTTTAGTTACTTATTTATTATTAATATATAATATATTAAAAACCTATATTTAGTGTTGTTGAGTGAACACGGCGTAGCATTCGCGTTTAGACGACTATCGCTTGAACCAACAAATGCATACTAACGAGCATGCAGAGCGCACTTTACTGCTTATAAATAGGGCAGTGGATGAGAGAACACTTCCGGCGTATCGCCGAGCCCGCAGCCCGTCTCCGTTATACGTACTACCTATCTATCTACGTATGCTCACAGAACGCAATTACTGCTGATGAAAGTTTAACGGCCCACATCGTGGTTGCTACGCTATAAAAAACACCCCATAGTTATCATATTTGTCTGTAAACGTTGAGGATACGGTAATAGTTCACCTTGGATTTATTTTGAATCTGTGTGATGTAGTTTTATTTCTATATGCAAAAAAAGGCCGTGCTAAGAAGACAAAAAATATGATCATATCATAATTATTTGTGGTTTTCCAAATTGCTTTTATATTTCGATGAGTTTTATGACTCTTATATGTTGTTTGTGAACAATGAAAATGAATAATACCTTTATAAGTTTATTAAATTCGCCTCATCATTTTCAAGTTGGTAACTTGTATCTCTACGAGATAATCTATATTAAGTAAGCGCGTCACAAAATCCATTCGCTTATCCACCCTCCGCTGCAGAAGATAAAAAATCACGCTTCGGAGTGCCTCGGACATGACGAGAACCACAAAAACACCCGCTCAGCTCGGTCTAATGCATGTTGCCAGAATAAATAATTTTACCTCGCTCGGAAAACGCTACTCGTTACCTCTAATTAATATTAATGTGGTTGCCACTAAATCATGTCTAACGCAGAAAATGTTACCATTATTAAAACAAAGCACTCAAGCTCTGATGCGTGACTGGGAGTTTTTTTTATACCTAAACCACATTTTTATTTAATTGTGTTAATTGATTTCCTTATCAATTGAGAAATGTGTAATCTATCCCACTAATTAAAATGTCAACATTAGCCATGCTACTAAATATTTATATCCACGTCCAATATATTATATTATATCGCCCGGTGCGGTCTAAAATAACTTTAATACTCTAGGAAGTTACAAAGTCGATGGAATATACTCGACTTGAAGGACCAATGAAGAACAGCCAATAGCTTAATAGTTTTAAATTGCTTGCTTCAGTCAAACCAATGCATTTTATTGTCATACGAGCTCAAGCTCACGTAGGAATAATTTGCTTCATGTAGATACGATGTGACTCCCGCTGTCAGTCAACAGTCCACTGTACAATTGATTGGAAAATTGTCTCCGACGCCGCAATGTCGTATCGGCACTTCCTGCTTGTTGCTCTTTCCGAACTCCACGTTGATTAGACTGGTTCTAGCGACATTATGTTACATCGATAACGTGAGGCCGTGACCCGGCCCTCGATTTCAGTTTCCCCCTTGTGTGCACCAAAGTTTACAGTAAAATGTTAACCAGAAGTGAGAATAAGCTGCTTACTCCACGTTGAGTTCATGACGTTTCAATTAACAGCAGCGTCGTGGGTGGCCCATACCAGCTTTTATGGTTTGGTTGGCACGTATTTCGCATCAACATCTAACGAACGAGAAGGGGGAGCGTCGTAAAAACTCTTCCGCTAACCCTATGATCCCATTCCACTCCCTGTGAGCTCTCTTAATAATTCAAACTTCCATATAAAACTCGTGAAATAAGAAACATCTCCAATATTGCTGTGAAATGACACTCTAATCGTAAGAGATCCCTACCCTATAAATATTCTATGGGTCTGTAAGGACCAAAATATCACCGGGAATGAAGAGTAAAACGTGGAACAAGCCATTGCTGTGGCGTTTGTAGGTCAAAGAGACGTCGCTCTCCAAGTTTTGCCACCTCTCGTCGAGACGCGCTCACTCCCTCTGACTTTGAAACGTACCGCGACTAGCGCGAGTATTGGATGTAGCGAGTGATTTTCCTTTCCACCCTCCGTCCTCGCTCGCCTACCAACATCAAAGTGCAAGATTTTATTATTACGTTACGACTCCAACGACGGCAAACAGCACTCAGTGACTTAACTACCATGGAGATTAATTCCTCATCTATTAGGAAGGAACAACCAAGTCGAGGTACTTTGTTAGAGCAAAGAAGTCTCTAATTAAATATTCATCTCAGCGCTTAAAATATTATTTCCATGCATTTGCACTTTGGCTCGGTGTTTAAAAGTGGAAAACATTGTAAAATTTATAATAACTGCTTTAAAAATTAAATTATGTGCTATAAAGTCTGGGTCGTTAACATTGCATTCACACATGAGAACATAATTTCAGAGCGTTGTAAAATGTATTCTAAATCTTAGTCTGATTTAATACTTTCTACGGGACCTAATGCAGGAACTCGCGCAGGAAGTATTATATTATTATGTGTAAGTTGTGAATTTGCATTGAAAATCGACAAAGCGATGACTGCATAATGCAAGTGGCTGGCTACTCGCATGTCATCGTCACCGCCGAAGGGCGAAAGGACGGGCCGGGCATCGCACCCGCCACTCCGCTACGCGATGCGATCGGATTGTGAATTATGATACCACTCAGGTGTCTGTATGTCATTAGTATGCGTTGCTGTACATGAAAGACTGAAAATCGACGGATTATTCGTTCTTTGGCGCAATATTTTATTGATAACTTTAATTGAGACATTAATTTCATTTTTATTTAAAGTAACTCGGGAGTAATCACGATGATGTATATGCATATCATGACATCCCATATCACCGATTATAATAAGTACCAACGTGACAGAGGGTGAGTCCATAGCCGCCTCAGGCACTATACATACATATGCTCACGCCTGTATTCCCCGAAGGGGTAGGCAGAGGTGTTGTAATAACTACACCCACTTTTCACCGAAGATGATTAAGTGCCAACGTGACAGAGGGTGAGTCCATAGCCGCCTCAGGAACTATGCATACGTCTTTGAATTACTTCTCAGAAATATGCAGGTTTCCTCACGATGTTTTCCTTCACCGTAAAGAACGTGGTGCGATATCAAAACACAAGTTTTAAGAAAAAGTCATTATTACAGGCCCCGCTGGGATTCGAACTTGCATCGCTTGCATAGCAGACGACTGCTCAAACCCCAAGGCCACCACGGCTATATCACGATGATATTTTGAATATAAAGAGTCTACTCGCAACCACGCGTCGATTTACGTTATAGTCCCGAGTAACTTTAAATATGAATTTGAATCGCGGAAGTTTAAGAAATATTATTTCATTTCATTCAACGTAAAGAGAACTGTATTTTAAAATAATGTGGACTGCAGACGTTGCAAACGAAGTAACACGTGTAAACAAAATAAACAACTAAAGTCGACGCGGGCAGACATACACAGGAACGCACTCAGGACGCGCCGGCCGGCGTCCGAGTATGATAAATGGATGCAACCTTCAAATGTACCTACCTCTAATTCTTCTTTACCAGTCCTCTGTGCGTCCCGGGGTGTAGGGTGACGAAATATTACTAACGTTAATGAAAAGACGTGACTGTGAAATAGCAAGGGAATATATGAACGAATCATAAAAGAGCAAGAGCAAATGTACAATCGAAATAATTTCGAAAGGTGTCACAAATAAACATATCGAAATCCATCTAAATTGTATGGAGCATTCCAAACAGCGCCATCAATAGATTCAGTGATTCGATAATCTCGTCCTCAAATACAATCCATTTGTCGTTCCGCGCGATGTGCCGGCAATGTCCCGTGATAAACGACTGCGGCGGTGTCGCTTTGCCCTCCTGTCATATTTTGTATAATGCAAAGCTTTGTCTCACACCATTTACTGGCTCCAATGTATTCCTTAGTGTAGGTCGTTCTCATAACAAAACAACGTAGGCTCTCAAATGATACACCGGTGTCAACGACAGCTCATTAAAGTATTCTTACTAATGAATCTCATAATGCAACATGCAACACAAAACAACCAGATTAAAAAGGGGTCCAGAAAAACAAGAGCAGTTCCGAAAAGGCAACGTAACAAAAAATATGTTTTTCAACATCTTCTGACGCAGTACTCTAACACTTTCGCAATACGGACTACATTTCAATGTAAATTTAATTAATATACGCAAAGTTATATTAGTTTTTCATAATCTAAGGATACAGCGGAGACAGTGTTGCCACAAAGCGACACGACGAGTGGCGAGAATACGCAAACAGGTGTCGACTCCGAGGTTATATTTGCATATAAATAGAGTTCCTGCTTAACTGTAACACTGGCTCGTCCCTTTCTCTCTCGTTAGGTGTCGTATGTTAGAGGAGCAGAGCACGTTGCGCCTCCTTGCACACGTTTTACGCCAGTACCAATAGCTCCAGGAGATTCTATTTGTGTTCAATGATGTAATATGGCCAGCCAGGCCATGTATCTTCAGCTAAGAAAGCCTTTCTTTACCCTAAACTCTTTGACAATATCGATCCAGCAATCAACGATCAATGGTCAATCACATCGAGTTTTTATATGGAATGTACCTGATGTTAGCATCCTGAGCATTTTCTTTTAGCCATTTCTATATGGTAGGCTAGAACATGGGTCGCATACATCATAGCGCATATTGCGCGTGGTGCGAGTTTTTCCGTCGGGGAAGTTATTTTGCTCTAGGAGAACAGGTTTGAGCCCGACAACTAGGAAGCTACTCTAGCATTTCATCGCCGGTAGTCTCCCATTAATACGTATTGAAAAAGCCTATGTATACATTACGTACCACGGATAAGCAAGAGGACACATGAATAATTGAAACTAAGATGGCTAGCGTTGAAATATGTATGATGCGGGCATTATCAATAGCTGTGAAATGATAAAATGCTCATCGTGCCAGATGATTAAAGCGCTGTTGATGCGGCCGGTTCCGCGCCTCTTCCGTTAGTCGTTTTTTATCATCCATCGATTACATCATAGGAACACGCGCGTTCTCGGTGCGTGACCCGCCAGCGTAGGCGCAGGTGAGTTGACATGCGAACTCATTATTTCCACATCCATCGAAGAATCCAACTACGTAGTTAGTTCTGTTATCTGAGACCCCACAGTTATTTGTATTCTTTTTTTTGGAGCCAACATTTTCTATTTGTTCCGTCGGCCCTTTTTTTTGCTGGGTTGCACCGAACGTCTCCGTTCCGAAGGTTCGGAGCGTTTTTACTGGGGCGAGCGGGGCGGTGGAAAGAGGGGGACTGCCCTCCCCGCCGACGGACCGTCCTTGGCCCGAACGTTCACCTTGACGCTGCGTTGCCGGCGCACCACAGGTAACAAAGTTCCGCGAACTACGTGATTTCTATGGCTGTCCGCCGAAAGTGGATCCTGCCCCAGTATCTTGGGACCCACTCGCCCGAGCCTAATGCTACGTGGAAACGTGTAATGAAACACCAACTGCATCATGCTTCTAATCTCAGCAGCTCCAGTCTACTTCGATATTTTACATTATCTGATGTCCTGTCATTGGTGGAAGGTCTTAATGAGAGTAGACACTGGAATAATTATGAATGAGTTGCGACGTGGTGGTCTGCAAAAGTGTTGTTGTTCACTTGTGTTGATCCAATTACGAAAGTGTTTTATTAGAACCCCCGCATCGGATTTATTGCCATGCTTAGCAAAGTACCTACTCGTATTTGGTCTGTTAAAATAATGAACATAGAAGTGAGTGTATTTGCACATGCCAAAGGCCAAACGAATTTATGATTTCGTTAAAAATATGAGTGATCGCCTGAACTGATTGATACTTTAACTACGCTTAGTAGTAAAAACCTTTGTTCACGTTTAAATCTATAGTAATCTGTCTCCCATTATTCAAAATTCAGCTTTATATAATTCCACATTGTTATAATGTTCTGTTTTATGAGTTGTAATAAGTATTCTTGGAACTGAAAGATAAGGAATAAGTTTTAAGTCGTTTTCTCGGAAATAAGATAAATGCTAAGATAAACTCCGATGAGAAAGTTTTATGTGATGAAAATTTTGTTTCATAAGTATGATATTTGTTAACTTACGCCTGACGAGGAGCTAGTAACAGTTCCTTTTCCAATTCTATTTTTGCATCGCTTTTATGGACTGTTTGATTTACTGCTCAACTTTTACTTATTTTGTGGCTTACAACAGAACCTGGCTTAAAGGCATATTAAAGCTTTTTCAGTACCAGCTACCAGCCGATACCTACCTGCTCCGAGTTCGTTAACCTTTCAATCTTACGTTGTATCAATCATGCTATTTAATCATACTAAGCTAATCTTATGACTAATAATTCCTACAAGGTAAACTTTGCAAATTTGGGAGCAATTACATATCCAGCGTTGATTTCGCTGGTCAGAGCGCTGGCTTGGAATCCTGGTGCTCGTCGGCCGTAATCTTATCGTATTAGAGACCGGACATAGGAAGGGCATTAAATTTGAACGATCGTCGTGGAGCGCGGGCAGAACGAACGCGCCTGAAACCGGTCGGCCGTCCGTAAATAATGGATTAGAGGTGGAGCGAGAGGGGGGGGGGATGTGAAGTGGGGGGTGTGGCGCACGCACCGGCTGCGCGCGCGGGAGCGGGGGGCGAAGGGCGCGGGGCCTGCGCCTCCCGTCAGCTGTTGCGCGCCCGGGACCGCGCGCACACCGCCAAGCCAATGCATCCGTGTTCGTAGCGCTAGCCGCCCGTCTCGCGACCCTAACCCTACAGTGAGTGACACAGTGCTGTGCAGTGTGCAGTGACGACCCGACCCAGTGTGATCATGTGTTGTGTGTGACCATACCCCAGGATGTGCAGTGCCCTCTCTCCGGCGAGGAGCTGACCGTGGCGCCGACGGGAGATGAGAAGTTATGTTACGCCACCGACCGAGGTGATTATCCTGACCTCGGCCCTCTAACACCATGCATGCGTGTGGGAACGGTGCGGGTGCCCAATATCGCCGTAGTGCTTTATCTCGACATGAGCTCGTACGCTTCGGTAAGCACGGCCAATCCATTTTTTTGGCGCTTTCTTGGATTCAACTGAAATGACAGAAAAAATATTTTCTTTGAAAATACGGTCGTAGCAAAAAAGCGTTTTTACGACCAACAATGGGTGTCGCCCTTTAGCTCAGGGGACTGATTCTATAGTTGAAGGTATGGTTCAATTTTTTACACGAACAAGAGCTTTTTTAAGAACTGCTGAATGCAGTAACTATTTACGAATATCGGCGCTTTTTAAGAGAAATGTCGTAACCATCAGAAGCATTAGAATTGTCTTACTTTACTCAATTAGCAATGCTCATAATGCATATTCAATTCTTGCAATAATTTCACACAGTGAAACACCATATTATGAGTAACAATAACCATTAATCATTAACAAATATACTCAGGAATTAGTAATAAATTAACTGTGAAATATAAAATGGATTTATCTTTTGCATGGTTATTAGGTATATGAGTTAGGTTGCTTATGTGAATTACCACCAATGTTTCCCGTAATGCGTCAACCAATAGTGTAGGTTAACACTGAGCAGGAAACAAAGCTTTTTGATGATTAACGTCTAAATAGCTATAGATATCTGTTTGTAAGAAATTAATTGGATACAATAAATGTCTAACTCGTGCTGCGTCCTTTGTACTAATTGGCGCTGAAATGGTGGGTATAGACATCATTATCTCATCTAGCGGAAATGCAATCGACGTTGTTCTATTATTTAATTTGTATCTTTATGAGCAAAAGATTAAGGAAGAAGAAGGCTTTTGTAGAGGATGTCAGTGAGAAGAAAAAGTGAGAGATCACGGAGATTTACTTATGAGTTATAAATTTGCTGGAAACAACATCGCAGTAAGTAGAGAGCGTATTAAGAACTTCTGAGATCGGATGTTACATTTTTGTAGCGTAAAATTAAACGTCAAAGCTAAGAAGTTCTTAGTGTGCGCTGCTTAAGCGATCACAGTTGACCACAGGCTGTAGAAAAGAAGGAATTCAGAAAAAACAACACAGTTAAAATCGGAAAAGGTTAAACAATTGGTTCAACTCTTATTTATAATATCCTTTTTGTCAAGATGAGACCAATTTCATAAAATTTTGCTTCGCTCCATTCACAGCGTTATCATTGTGCACACAAATCTTATCCAAAGAAGTGCGCGTCGGGCGGTTGCATTGAATAATCCATTTTATTATCACTATGTCACTCACAATAATGCACTGTGTTCAATGTAGCATTAGAATTTTCCACAATCGTACCATAAAGGCTTAACGAGCTTAGGCAGGTGACTATAACACCTTGTGTCTAGCCTTCCGGCTTCATCCACTGAATTATTTATCTATTCTTTGTCTTTTCTAAGACGGCCAGTAATTTTTATATCGTGTCTCAAAGGCAAAACAGCAAGGAAGTCATTGGAATTCTTGAAGCGATGGTGTTCATGATGTGTGACTCATTATTTCAAGTGTTCACTTTAATTTCACCACACATTGTAGCGTTGGAACTTGGACCCCTTCATTAGTTTAACCGGTACCTTTGTGAACAAATGTTCATACATTTTGTCGGCGACTCGTGTTTGCTTCTAGTGCTTTACGTTTTCTTTATTTGTGGGTTATTTTTCCTCGCTTTACACAACTCCATGTCGAGTAGTTTTAATTTGTTTCCCTTTCGAAACTACTTTCTTAGCTATTCATATGATAATTTCTAACGCTTATTTAGTTGTATATACTCAATTATTTGACAATATGTGTTTTCTAATGCTAATTTATTTCATTCATAGTTCTTGGTTTTATGAGATTTCTTCTAAACTGCTGAACAGATTTTGACATTTGAAGCACAGGTGATGACAAGTGCGATTATTAGGGCCTCGTTTTAATAATCCATCCGAAGTTGTCTGATTAAAAAGAGGTAAAATTTTACCTCGAAATGTGATCGACCTAATTTTATGGTATTTCAACACCACGTGCCGTAATTAATAGACTAGTTGAGCAGATGCTGCAAACTCGGCTTAGTATTTTTTTTAATGTGATAAATGGGGAACATTTTCATTTACAAGGATAACATTTACATTTGATTTCTGTGCTGCTAATATTTTTAAAATGTAATTAGTTTAATCTACAACCAGTTTTCATAAGCAACATCCTTTACGGTTCTAATAATATTTCGTTTTTTCGTTGTACATTGATGACTTTCTAACGTTCCCTCGTCTATCATTTCAGGGACGATTTTTTAAGGTATCGTTTTTCTATCGAAAACGTATACTGGGGTGAGTTTTTGTCGCCTTTTTTTTATTGGAACAACCGTTTTCTTCTTTTTTGTCCATTCTAGCCAACGACCGAAGTTTTACGACTGGTCCCTTTGGATATGGAGACTGGTATTTTATTTGCTGCGAACCCTGTTTCGTTGTAGTGACGATTGTAAAATCTGCTTTTGTTTGTTGAAACGTTTATTTCCCTTTGGTAAATAACATTACAATTAATATTACTGACTGTCTTAGTTGATATATTCGGGAAAGTAAACTTTAAATCAATATGTTGCTAGGAGTTATTAACATTGTTACATCCTTTTAAACCATCATTATTTTGCCTTACTGCACCCACGCCTAAAGGGCTAATATTTATTCGTTGCATTTAAAATTGGTCCAGCAGCGGAGCGTATCTAACTTATACGAGAATTTATAATTAGAGAGATCCGCGGGTCCTGCACTCTCAGCCCACTGCACCGGGTGCATCCAGCGCCTAATACGATTTAAAACCAATCTCGCCCCGCGCACGCTCAATTTCCGTCGCGTTGAATGTCGGCTGATCCAACATCCAACCGTTTCATAAGCTAGCGTGCAATCTTACGATCCAATTTTTAAATGTATTTTTCGAAATGTCTATATGCTTCTTATTTGGATTCTTCTACCTTCAGAAACTCCAGAAAATATTGATACGATTAACACAAGGTGTTCAACGCTTCAGAGGTTTCATAGGAAATTAATGAATGAAAATATAAATCTGAATTTTGATAACATTCAAATGAAAAGTGATATTTGACGAATTAGAACTTTTTCTTCTCAGGGCAACCTAAACCAAAGGACTTGAAAACGATGGAACTTATTTGTGCCGAGATAGTCAATAGCGTGAAGTTATTTGCATAAGGCATTGGCTATTAGTGGATGTTATCTTTAAATTGATACACCGGCCCTCTATTAATTCCTAGATACCATTTGTCCTCAAACTGTCAACCGACTGGTTACTTAACCACTCGTGTAATCTTCAACTAGGCGAGGCAGGTTCTCTGTTTACGGACTTATAATTAATTGACTGCACTCGAAGCAGGCCCATTATTACACCAAGACATTGGATCTCAACATTAATTAATTCACAGGTTCGCTCGGCAATAAAATTATCATATCTATTTACAACGTTTATGTTTGTTTCTGCTAATTATATATGCCCGTTTTGGAATTTATTGCTATCTTCTACTATGTTACTGTAAGCCAGCTTCCATTCTAATCTTTTTTTTTCACTCTTAAATCAACTTCGTAGCATGCGTTGCATGATCTGATTTTAGCTATAAAAAATGTTTCATAATTAATCGCACCATGTTGAAATTGTTAGATGATATCATAATTTTACCTATTAGCTTTAACCGCCTATGATTTCTGGTCAAAGTTATTTCTAATTTACTACTTTTACATGTTAAAATCTCACTGACAACAAAGTTTGACAATTGGTGCGTAATTTGATGCAACTCATGTCGCTGTCGAATCTAAAGTCATATCATTATTATTACTATCATCATCGTCGAATTTGCCTTTAGCTGTAGGCTTAACAACTACATGTTAACGTACAACAAAACCTAAGTATTTTTTTTCCATGCAATAAATACGGCCAACTAACAATCAGTTGTATAATTAATTGATGAGATCAAATAGTATCTGCTGATCAATTACTCAGATGTATTGTATTCCAAAATATATAATACAGTGAGTAATGCTTTGTTGATAAATTGTATAATGGTTCTAGTTTTAATTGATAAGTATCAGGCGTAATTCGCTTTCAAAATAAATTTATAGAAATAATCAATAATTAAAGGGTTTCTTTAATTTTTGATTATTTATATGAGCTAATTTTGGTTAGACTAAACCCATAGTTTTCCCAGTCATTGAATCATAATAAACTTGTGTCTTTTGAATCAGTATAGGCTTACAATAATTCATTGTAACATCGATGTCACCGGCTACTTTTTGCCTGATGGAATCAATCACTGCACCAAAATCCCATAATATCGATTTGCGATTAACCCGTGAAAGGCAAGGACAGAATGACAGGTTCGCAAATTACGATGGAATTACAGATGTGACGAAATCCTTATGAGAATTCCGTCCCAAAAGTAGCTGTCAGACATATCATTGTACTACGACCGCTATCTCCCAAAGTGACGTTACGTTTATCTCCCAAACCGTGGAAGGTCACATGCGTAAAGTAGATAACGAACTTATTCGTTATCATCCTCCGAAACCGTTTTTAGCCGATTTGTTTCGTCTACCTTATCACCTAACTGTGTTATTGTAATTTTACGACGATCTCTAAGTATTTCTACGCTTTCAACAAATGACGTTATCGATGCTTCGTTGCACTAAACATTTTGCTTTGTGTGCTTGCTATTCAGAGGTGCATGGATTGAAATCGTTCTTAACTGGAGATGCTTCGCCTGAACTGACTCTCCATCGCCTGCAATATTCTAAACCCTAACTCTCTGAGTTTCCTAACATTCTAATATTGTGTTTTCAGTGCATTACACATATGAATTGCAACTTGCACTATTCAATATTGTTTCAATGGTCGTTTAACTAACCTCAACGCAGAATAATTCCAACATGCAACAATAGTTTTACAGCGATCGTTAACATGCCTGGATATTGTTTACACGGTGAATAATAACGTATTATACATTGCGCCTGTTCCCTATGGATGTTTTATTTTATTATACTTGTTTACTATTGCTAGTTCGTCTTCGTTGACCACCACTTGTGGTTTCTAGTGTACTTTTATATTTATGAGCTTTTTAAGTGCCTTAAAATAATCGAGCTCATTCAATTCAACTGTTGATATTCCTTCATTTGTCGTACCACCAACATCAAGACAGTTTGTAGTATGTTAAATTAAAAGTAAGTAATTTAATCCGAGTAAGAGGAATTTGTAGTTTGTGACATCTCGGCACATATCTCTCGGTTCTCGGATCGTTTTTAACAAACCACAAAGATGTCACACCATGAGCTTTACTGGATCCCGTTAGCAGTGTTAGCACTTAATGATCTTCGGTGAAATGTGGGTGTTGAACTGCTCCGCCTGCCGCTTCGGGCACTCGGGGAATCTTCTGGAGTAATGTGAGCTTAACTTACTAATTTTAAGTGTTATTTTAATTGCGCATAAACGAATGGAGAACAAACCTTATTTAACTGTCTAAAAATGTTCTTCTGCTCTGTGCCACCGAAAACTTTGTATTCTGGCCGTTTCGACATCGCACCAATTTATTTTAATAGTTTTTTAAACTGCGCTCCAATTTAAAACGTCGTTCCCGCTGTAAATGTATTGCTTAAGCCATCTTCAGTTTCAGCGACGTAATAATCGTAATGCCTACCGGCCGT
Source organism: Watsonalla binaria (assembly GCA_929442735.1). Taxonomy (NCBI): domain Eukaryota; kingdom Metazoa; phylum Arthropoda; class Insecta; order Lepidoptera; family Drepanidae; genus Watsonalla; species Watsonalla binaria. Next base: position 10,868,715 of record OV838921.1, on the reverse strand, counting down.
TCACCCCGCAATCGTCGCGGAGTGCTTTATGCGTGCGTTCGCTAAAAATACGTGCGACGCATGCACGACACGAATAATAATCGAATCGACAATGCGACTCGAGTAATACCAGAATAGCGCATAGGAACAGTACGCAATACGCATGCGATAACGCGACCGAATTACATAACCTCATTTGCTAGTGAGTGACGTCATTACGAGTTATTAAAATTAACAAATGGATGAAGTATCTATTATCAGTATTTTAGTGCTTGGGTTGACAGTAGTTCTGTTGTTGAGTATTTCTCTGCTAGCAGCGCCCCGTGGTTACACTTATCCACGTTGCCTGTTAACCTAAAAGAAACCTAATCATATGTCATCCTTCGTCTTCAAGCCTTTGTCCAGCTAAAATAAAATGTCATGGAAGAATATTATGATATGTATGTAAATTAAACTGTTTATATTTACTTAAACTTACCAAATATGCAAAGCGTAACAAGGATGAACCATATTTTGCTATACAGTTTTTTTATAACTACAGTATTAGTTATGCAGGAAAATATATGAGTAATCGGTTTCGTGTATTGGTGACTGATAAGCAATTAAAAATAAGTAATAAGAGTTATCTTGATGAAAAATCTGAATTAATTTATTGTTATCTTTTTGTATAACTATTTATTAAATAGCGGGATACCTTGCCGCTAGTTAATGCATTGCCGCCTTCGGATAATTCGAGTGCATCTCTATCAAACATTATCCCCATACGTACGATCATTATAATATGTTGCTCAATTATTTGTCATAGTATCTGTAAGAACAAGGCAGAATACATTCCAATCGATCAATGTCTGTACGGTTACTAATATTATGATACTCTCAATTAATAAAAATGAATGATAATAATTTTGGTAAATGAAAGCTTGGCGTAATAACCAAATTGAATAACTAGGAAAGATTATCAACTTTTGCACTTTGATACTTTAGACTAGTTTGTATTCGATTTGAAAATAATAATATTACTTTATTATTTATGCAAATTTAATACAAAGTAACGGAACGGAAGCAAGCAGGTTACGAGTGAATGAGTGTATCGAGTTGATCGGTCAAGTTTACAAGTAGTCGATTTTAAATCGATGTTGTAGGCTCGGCTATTTTTATATCGAGATGCACCGGCGTTCCATTTTTAAATATAAACATCTAGAGCTGCCAAACTGAAGGAATTGCACGCGTGCCCGCGTGTCGGTTGTTTTTACTTTATTTTGAAATCGACAGTATTGGACAGTTTAATGTTCCAATTAATCTTCAACTGTGCCTATAAAATTGGGAGCTTATAAGGATGCCAATCCTTAATTAAATAGTATTGCTGAATAGTAAAAAGAAAAAAAATCTCATCTTCAATTAAATATTACTCTTGTCTTAAGAGGCTACTTAACGGTGGCCAAATGTATAAGACGTATATTTATTTATTTTATTTATTTATTTATTTAACCTCATAGAACGGCTTGAAGCCACTTAAACTAAAGGGAAAAAAGGAGCACTTTCATGCAGTCTCCTCACAAAACTCCAAACATACACACAAAATATTCTTCCAATCATCCGCAAACAAATCACATTCAGGGTGATTATCCAGGAAAGCGTTGAATACGGAGAGAGTGCGCGGGACAGGCGAACGGGCCCGAGCGACTGTGCGACTCGTGGGCACACAGAATAACTTGTGCTTCCTGCCGCGCAAGTAATTATTTGGCACGTAGAAGCGGCACAACTCTTCATGAAGAGAAGGAGCATCAATGTGACCACGTATTGTCTTAAGACCAGTTATCATTTGCGCATGTTTTCTCCTGACCTGCAAAGAATTATACCCTAGACTACCAAGGAGAAACTGTGTAGGGTACAAGTAAGGGTAGTATCCGTAAACTCGCTTGTAAAGGTGTCTGAGGAAGGCCTTCTGCACCTTTTCAAGCTGAACCGAGTTTTTGCTCTCGTGTGGATTCCACACACAAGCACTCGACTCGAGCTTGCTACGGACCAAAGCACAGAAAAGCATCCTCAGAGCCTGCACATTGGTGAAATCACGCGTGTTTCTGAGAACAAATCCCAGACGCCTAAATGAATCTTTGGCAACGGACTCCATGTGCTCATGAAAGTTTAGCTTGCGATCAAACATGACACCCAAGTCCCTCACGTGTTGTGGTCTTGATATAAGGTTTCCTACGAGTTGGTAGTGATAGTCTATGGGGTGCCGTGCTCGACTGAAGGTCATGATATTGCATTTAGATGAATTAAATTCCATCTTATTTGAGTGGGCCCACTGACAAATTGCATCGATGTCAGCTTGCATCGCTAAACAATCAGCCTCAGAGCCAATCTTACAGTACAATTTTAAATCATCAGCGTAGAGAAGGCACTTAGTGTGCTTGAGCACCTGCGGTAGATCGTTAATCATGATGAGGAACAGCAGAGGACCAAGCACTGATCCTTGGCTTACCCCAGAACGCGTATGGTAAGGCTGGGACTCATAGACACCTAGTTTGACATACTGCTGACGGTCTCGCAGATAGTCAGCGAATAGTTTAAGGAGCCCCGGTGGGAACCCTATTGCGCTTAGCTTCGTCAGCAGTATGTCGTTATTGACTCTATCGAATGCCTTCTTAAAATCGAAGTACAGCACATCCACTTGGCTACCTCTATCAAGATGTGCGGATACAAATTCAACCAATGTAAGTAGGTTACTGTTGACTGAGCGCTTCGCTCTGAAGCCGTGTTGTTCATCGCATAAAAATTTCTCAACCTGACTGTAAATATGCTTGTGGAGGATAAATTCGAAGACTTTGGCTGGAGAACATAAGTTAGCAATCGGGCGATGTTCTGTTACATTAGTGAGGTCAGATGTTTTTGGAATGGGAGTGACTCTCGATATTTTCCACTGTGAAGGGTAATAACCGGCGCGGAGAGCTAAATTAAATATATGTTGAAGAGGAGCACAGAAAAATTTCCTCCCTATTTTAAGAATGGCAGGTGGAACATTGTCTGGACCATTGTTATATATGTCTGTCTCTGTGACACAGTGGTACTGTGATGGCAATAAGAGCTTATGACTGACCGATTAGCAGATGATGAACGTGGAATTTACTTACACCTCAGACTTGGACATTATAATCATATTTCGTTACTTCATTATATTCTTCACAATGAAAACAGTTTGAAATACAAAACTGGTTTGGTATCTATTTCAATCAGTATACGTTTCAGTTTTCAACCGCTTAATTATACTACCCCACACGTCGCAGCTCAATGTAGTGGTTATTTTAGTGACTTGTAATAAAGACACGCGCTTCATTTTCGTATCTCAAGTTACGTTTAGTTATGGACAGTTTGCGGCTATTGTTGTGCTGTTGCAGACTGTTTTGTGTCTTATTACGAGTCTTTTAAAGTTGGCATTATTTTAAGTGAATTAGGTTTCTTTAAAAAAAAAAGGAGGTTCATAATTTTTTATTTTGTGCCAAGTTGTAATAAAAATGCAATGTCAAATATCAAAGTGAAACTGTCAAGTAAATGTCAATCGAGTGTTACAGTAAATGGTAGGAATAAAATGTTGTAACCAAGTGTTGCTGTAAGGGCAGGACCCTCCAAACAGATATCGATTTTATTATTGTTATTATTGATGGTTCTGTTCCCTTTGTGTTCACGCCCTAACGTAAGCCGGTTCTTCGGAACACACTCATTGAGCTATTTTTGATATCTTAATTTATATTATATCTTCACTGTAATATTTGGGTATATCGAGTTTGATGTTTAATATTTTCCTTTTTTATGCTCACACCTTCCTAGAGTAACTACACCTAAGTTTCACCGAGGATGCTTAGGTGCCAATTTGGTAGATAATGGGTCTAATCACACATATTCAAAATAACACAATTTTCTCAAAGTTCATTATTTTACTTAGAAATTTTGAAAGTTAATTGTTTATGTTGGTATTTTGGCCTAGATGTGATTAATTTATTTATTGCGCCCAAAAATACGTTATCTAGGTAACTCTCGAAGTAATTGGATTAGATATTGGGAACGCGAGCATGTAACTACAGTTCCCCAAAGTCCCATATTCTAGTCTAGAGGTTCTCAAACTTATTTCGTCTATCGCCCACTTTGAAACCCCTTATTTAGTAAAATTATTTTAGTAACTCAGAATACTTAAATAAAATGCATTGCGGTATAGTTTCTTTCCATTCTACCGATTCCATCTAACATTGACTCTTGAAAAAATATAAGTCAACTCACTGAGATCTATCTAGGTCATAAGTGTGTCCGTCTGACTAACTTTTACCGGCTTCCCGAGCACACAACACAACCAAACCCGTATGAAAGTAATTATACAAACTTTGAATAGCATTCGTAAATTGCTACCAACTCGCCCCCCGCGGACTCAACAACTATTACGACCGGAGAACGAGCGTTTTACACATTACATGTGCCATTAATGTTAATTAATGTACGTTTGTCAAAGTAAAAAATAAGTTTTAAAAGTTACGAACCGTGCCAAAGCCACAAAGTAATAGTAGTGTATTATCAGAAACTCGACGTCGATCGAAAACTCGATTAGTGCGATAGTAGAGTCCGATTAAAAATCGACTATTGATTTTGCAAGCTTACAACGTACAAATATTAAGCAGTGATACTAATATTATTTATGCGAGTTTGTCTGCCTGTCACTTTTGCAAGACTGAATCATTTTTAACCGACTTCATAAAAAGAAGGAGTTTATCAATTCGACTGTATGCTTTTTTTAAATACCGATATTGTTATTGTAAATTTGAGATTTAATATTCTGATGTGTGATGATAAAATGAGGAGTAATTCACATAGTGTTTATATACATACATATGCTCACGCCTGTATTCCCCGAAGGGGTAGGCAGAGGTGTTGTTATTACAACACTCACTTTTCACCGAATTTGATTAAGTGCCAACGTGACAGATGGTGAGTCTATCGACGTCTCAGGCACTGTATATACGTCATTGAATTACTTCTCAGAAATATGCAGGTTTCCTCACGATGTTTTCCTTCACCGTAAAGCACGTGGTGTGAAATCACTGTACATAAGTTTTTTAGAAAAACTCATTGGTACAGGCCCCGCTTAAAGTGTGTGTGTTTAAAGAAGATTAATTTTCAGATTACCAAAGCCGTCCCTTACTTAACTTTACGTTTTACTTTTAATTCTCCTGTGGCATAATTGTTGTCACATACATCTAGTACGGTATCAATAAGCACATGAGTAGTTTATTTTTGAAGCTTGGCCGGTTAACTGTTTTGCTGACTAACTACAACAACTCCATTATCTACTAATATATTGCTATAAATTCCTAATAATTATAATCGGCACTATTTACAGATATATATCTTTATTTCAACACATTGAACCCATAATTTCATTAAATTACTAAGACGTTTATGGTTTATAGTCGTGTCAAGTTATGACATTAATTATTATAATTTACGAATCGAAACGCTTAATTATGCCTCTTGTGTTTATTTATACGTCAATCAATCAGATAATGGGTGGGCGAAATGAAACTATAAAATTACTCACGTTATTACTTTAGTACTACTTACTATTCGATCATAAGTAGTAAATGTTATAGGAATAAAATACATGTGACAAAAGCTGGGTTGAATTCCATAAATATATTTCTTACCTGCCGCCCCTTCCGGGAAGGAATTTAATAAAATAGCTACTTGGCGCTCCCCCAGGGCATTTCAATCTATTCTTCTATATAGTAATAGAAGGAAAAGTGTGACTATCTGTCCGCCTATCTGCTACGTCTACACGGTTATAAGCCACTTTGCAGCTTTCGAAATAGGACGTAGATGAAGTCGCGGTCAAAAGCCAATATTTTCGACCAATATTTCTTCGATATTTCAAATCTTGCTCATATATGAAAAGAAGTCGTGCTCTTTGGTCTGAGGTCATGCTATAAGCTTATGTGGTTGTGCTCTCCCTATATCGTGGATATTTGCTTAAGTACCGGAGAAGTGGACATTGTTGAGACGTGGACAATGGGCATGCGGGCTCGTTCGTTGCCCCACCACAAATTACCCCCATGTTCAGGAACGATAACATCTCCCCATTAAACTAATATGGTAATCATTTTTCATAACACGCATGAGATCGCCGCACGTCTACGTTTATCGTGTCACGAGTAAATTGTTTCTTTATTGTTGTAGTTTGATTGCTGCATGCTGAAATGCTTTCATTTCATTAAGCGTTAGACATGATTGCATTTGGTATTTTACTATTCATGGAATTGCGTGTCCTCCTTCACCGATGATCTTCTAAGGGACTGCTAACGTTCAATTCTATCAATAATTTAATTTCCGTGTGAAAGAAGGACAAATAACAAACCCATTTATGTCGTTCGTCAATCATCATTCGGCAAATTGCAATACAATCAAGATAAACATCCGATGACAACTATGGACACAAGTAAAACAAAACATCGCAACGTATGTGCGAGCTCGTCGCCACTTATTGCGCAAGTCATTCCTATCGGCAGTTGGACCGAGACGAGTTCACTTTCGCCCACAAACGTTGTTTATGGTACTGCGCCAACTTTACGCTTTTATTTACTAGACAGACAATGCCTAACAATAAATTATAAAGTGTGCTGAAAAAAACAATGCGCGAAGCGTTTTACTGGTTTAGCTGAACTTTAGAGCCGTGGTAGCCTTGGGGTTTGAGCAGTCGCCTGTAGCAAGCGACGCAAGTTCGAATCCCAGCGGAGCCTGTACCAATGAGTTTTTATAAAACTGATGTGCAGTGATTTCACACCACGTGCTTTACGGTGAAGGAAAACATCGTAAGGAAACCTGCAAATGTCTGAGAAGTAATTCAAAGTCAAGTAAAGGAGAGACGGCGTTGGACTCACCCTTTGTCACGTTGGCACTTAATGGTGAAAAGTGGGTATTGTTGTTACAACGCTTACCACTGCGGGGACCCTTTAGGGATGCGTGAACATATTTTTGTTATTTATTTATGTTAACTCTACGGCTTGCTGCCTGGACATGGACGCCATATGCACGTATGGTACTTATAAATGGAATTATGAAATGGTGAGGTTTTTTTTTCGCTTGTTATAAGGTCTTTTCAATGGAGATTTTGTCCCAATGCATGAGTAAGCAAATGATTTAAAAATATTAGTTTTTATTTATGACATACATGACTTAAAAATCTATGTAGATGATAAAATATAACGTGGACAATGATATTCGCAGGTTTTTGAGATGTAATAATGAAGGTTGCATTTCGGTAACGGTATTCGTCCTTTGCAGGCAAGTCTCCGCTCCGTTTACCGTTATGCATCTGCATCGAATATTCAAATCTTGTTTATTGGATTGAACTTAGAAGTGACTTTGAAACAGCTAAAGCGGCCACGATTTAAATTGTTCAAAAGTTGTTAGCTTGTTTAAGGATTAAGTGTAACTGAAGGTCGGCACATTTTCAGTCCCGTTAATTATATAATGTATTGTTATAAGAAAACAATTCCAAGAAGGCCATAAACACTTACAAAGGAAAAACAACGAACATTAACTCTACCGACGGATCGAAGGACCATGACGAATGATGTCTTACTCAAACAAAGTGCATTACCGCTATACCACCAAGACACAAATGAATGCAACTTCTAATAACCCTTAAAGTTAGTCACGCATGATAGAAATTCCTTAACGTAGAAGTGCAGCATAAACTGATATTTTATAACAGTTATTACCGGTCGTGGTCTAGCGTTAATCTTTTGTTTTTTACATTCACGACTCCGGCGACTGGCGAGGTTGGCTGTCATCATCATGCCCAAGGTCACTGCACTCGCAATTATGGACCGTGTAGGTATGCATTGCCCTTTCTGGTACCACTGCAGTACCTACTAGGAGTTTGCGATTCCATGTTTATTGGTTTTGGTTCGAGTTTAGAATCTGAGTAATTGTTGTTGAACTGATTTAAAGTACATATATTTTCTTATTAAAGTTAACATTATTCCTATGAATACTGATACCTTATTAAAATCATTGAAAAGCTGAGAAGCTTAACCTTGTGGGACTCTGATTAACATTCGGATTTTTTCTATATATTAAACTGTATAAGTAAAAGTGAATCCTGCTACTTATAAATAATGTAATTCAAATGAACAGTTACCTTCATTTCAATTCACTAAACATCTGAAATAGGATCGCCTTCCTGTTCTCATATTACTCAACGCCCAACGCGCACTGACATACAACATTCTGTGACTACCTTTCAGAACCGCGAAAATTCTCACGGATGTTAAAAACTAATTTAAATTAATTAACATAACAAACTACCGTTGCGTGCATACGTGCCGTCCATTCCGTAACTGACGTGACGATAGATAAAGTGTGATTTCAATTCGAGATGTGATTTTGTCGATACCATAGTACGGGCTACATCCTTCATAATGCATTAAATGCATGTTAAGGTGCGCATACATTGACGGAACGAGGTGTTGTGCATCCTTATTTATTTTTTGATCAGTATTTGATAACATTATTATCCCCCTTATTACAAAACATCGCCTAACTTTTAGGCATAAGGCCTTAGTTTCACAGTTGTTATATCGCCTTTTGTGATACAGATTTGAAAACGAATAGATATAGCTGAAGTCTGAGTTTTGGCTAGTCTTGATTTAAAAAATGTTCTAACGTAATAAACTGCATGTAGCCCACATAATAGATTTGTTGTGGGGTGTTGAACAATTTTTTTAGTCTATAGCATTAATTGCGCCGAGTACGAGCGACGCGCCGATCCATGAATATGCTTTGCATATATTGTAGCGTACGATCTATTGTGCCGATAGCTTTACACTGCGCGTGATACGTGCACTTGACATAGTTTCCGCACAAAGAAATGTTATGTAGGAACTTCTAATGACCGGCGAGGATTGCATTATGTTATGACAAATGCATTTGTTAACATTAAAATGTAATCATCCTCCAGTAATGTTCGTACTGCAAATTCCATTTAGATTACTTATAGCAACTCATTGGAGCTTACTAAACACTAGTTTTACCCCGTTGTTCCAACCGTGTTCACTAGTTTAGGTACTCAGACCAATTCCTTGGTCTAAGCTAAGGTAATTAAAAGGGGGCTAGAGGTAGGTACCGTCATAATTCTAAATTCAAAAATATCTTTATTTGATGTAACTTTTAACAAAGTAATTTCAAATCGTCAGAACGACATGATTATACAGGATTATACATACTACCGCCGGGTTCGAAAGGTTGCTTTTACTGAGAAGTTTCGAGAAGCGTCGCGAGTTTTAAGCACTGAACTTGAACGTATGTATGATTATAAAATAATGAAGCGTTAATTAATGATTCCTATCAAGTTATGTTTACCACGAGATATAGAGGACAATGCAAAGTTATCGCTGTAGTTTACGTGGACGGTGCAATGGACGAGCAGTTTGTATAATTACCTTTAATTGATAATGGTGTAAATGCGTCATATACAGCAGGTCATGTACTTATATGCATAAGATTAATGCAGGATCGAGACTGTCATAAATCTAAAATTGATCACGTCCTGTAATTTTAACTAGTAAAAAAAGAAAAAGATATTTATCATGAAAAGCAAAGATAGAAGGAATCGAATGCTCTAAATTATACAAGTCTTTTCCCCGATTCTGATGTCGCATAGTCAAATTGTCGTTCCAATGATAACCCTGAACTTGTGAATTACTTTAACGGTCCATTGGCTTGAAACTGTGATTTAGAAGTTGAAGGTACCACGCTTAGAAGAACAAATAAGGAATTTCGGAAGCCTTTCCATTACTTTACTATTAGTAATAGGAAAAGTGTTATGTCACATCTTTACTAATATATAAAGCTGAAGAGTTTGGTCTCTTGAACTCTCCTCTACTGGTCCGATTAAAAAAAAATGAGTTGGCCTATTTATCCAGGAATATATATCATTACGCTAAGACTTAACGGGTTAAATAAAGTTAACGTTAGCCCAAAGTAACTATTTCATTCGGATTCAAATAAAGGGAGAATTTTACAGATTTTTTAATACTAATAAAAAAATGTTGCGCCAGCTTGTAGGTCATCCAACAGCTACTTTTCATGGCTGAACCGATTAGCGGCAATTTGGAATAGTGATGACTTTAATCCCGATGAAGGACAAGATTGTGAACTACTAAGTCACGGAATACTGGATTTGTACTTTGTAGGTTACGTCAATTTAGGTTTAATATAATTGGAAAGATTGTATAAAACCGACGAAGAAAATAAATAGGCTAATGGTAAAAGGATGTAACTTCAGTGACCTCAACTCTAATATTGCAGCCTTATCGATTTCCGTCACAATAGTTGTATTAACTGGGCCGCGTAATCGTAACTGCACCGCCTCTAACTGTCCGCCTTTCGGTAGCTTTTAAATAGCGAGTTTAATTTTGGTAATAGACATTCCAGACGGGACAATGGAAGCTCTCGTACTAAATCAAGGGATGTTCCGTAATTAGTTACATATCTAAGTAAAGCGCTGCTAAGTTTCAACCCTAAACATGGATAAGAGGTCATGGAAGCAAGGTGTCTAGGTTTTGGAAAAGATAGGAGATAAATAAGAATAGGGTAGAATATAACTAGATGTGTTTTTAGTTTCTACACTCTCGGAAAAATGCGTTTACTCAGTACAAACAGGGGGTCAACTGTGATTAGCGCGTATTAAAAACTTCTTAACTTTGTCGTTTAATTTCACAGTACCAAAATGAAAAGACAATATCCATAATACGCTCTACTTAAACCGATGATGGTAGTAGGCCCCCAGTTAAAACACGTTGAAAACGTCTTTTACCATGGCCATTTAAATTGAACCAAACATTAGCAGATCTCTTCAGTAATAATTCCAAGTTGATGGGCAGCATGTTTAGTCTACCTTCGGCGGTTTTGGTTTGTTACAATAAACATTGAGATTCCATTCTGTATTCCCCTATCACGAGTTTTCGTAAACTATACTCGCTAGCGTCACCCGCAATATATGTATGAGATATTTTAGTTCTTCACGTCACCGCGCTGGGAGTCGCTGCACAATTTCTCATACTAATATTCGGCGGAGACGCTAGCGAGTATGGATTACGAAAACGGTTGCAAACCCGTGATAGGGGTACTGTATGCTACGTTTGCGTACAAGTCGAAATTTGATTATTTTCACGGTTGCGTAATAATAATAGTCTTTGCAATTGCAAGCACCGGTAGATTTGTAATTATAAAAATCATTATTTTGTTCGCATGTTATCTTAATCTTGAGATAAGATTATCAATCCTTGGTATGATATCATCGTCGCCTATCTGTCTCGAAACGATTTACTTTAAAGTCATAGTCTCGAAAGCTTTTGAGTTAGCTCGTAACCACCGTCAAATGTAATTAAGTAGGTAGGTCGAAATATCGATGTAATAAAATCATATGAATCAAAGCTTTAGTACTTATTTGCTATCCAAAAATGTTGATATTAAATATTGTAAGGTTCACTAGCCTAGGTTACAAACCCAGGAATCTGTGAGTAAAAGTATTCTTCTTTAGCTTTTACTGGTGGCTTGGTCGTCGTCAAGGATAATAATGCAATGAGGGCTAAATCCACTCAGACTAAGTCGTGCGCCAAGCCAGCTTTATTTAAACTCGCGTGGGTGGTAGAAGCAAGTTATTGAATTCGATTCTCAAAATTTCCCTAGGGAACTTAGCTACTTATATTCTTTACTCGCTTATTTCTTTCACAATCCTCTCACTTTACGAATATTGTCTTTAATATCTGTCGTGTACCCAACAGGGCTTGTTAAATCTAAAACGGTAAGTGTAAAAATAAATATGTAAAGTGCGACATTATTTTCTAAAACCGCTTCGCTCGACGGATATGAACTAAAGTAGCGGCTTCAGACAAAAGCGGTCCCAGTGGATCTGGTTATTTCCTGCCAGACGGAGCCGGCAGGAAACCGCCACTGCAACATCTTCGTAAAACAACACACCAAATGCACCGTACAAGTAAAATGAACCCTATATTCTGAGCAATACGGAGTAGAAATATCGAACATAGTTTGCTGACGTCGATGTCGTTATTCTAGACACAGTAGGGAGGGTTTTGTAACTATCGATGGAACTATCTATTCTGAGATGGTTTGGTGCTGCTAACTAAACGCTTATCAACTCCAAACTTGATTTGAGAAGGAAATTGAGTTTTGCAAAAGCTATGACATTGATGATTCCATCAGAAGGTAGATTATTAAAAGTTGGTAGGTGTGAAATTAGTTAGATTTTTAAGCAGATTTTATCCCGCACTTATTTTAAAATCGACATTATTTAAAGATACAGGAGAGAAGATTATGATCCATAAAAGCATACATTAGTTGCTAAAATGATGAATGAGCTCTTTCGTGTCAGAAATCTGAATCCTCCAAAATAACAAACACCCTAATGCAGTCCAAACCAGATTGTAAAGGCGCTTTAGTTACAAAATCAATCGAATAACATTTGACAGGAGCGTTATGCAGGGTGCGCCCGATAACCTATTTTTCCAATGACAATATGATAGAACCGTATTCCAACCGACTAAGAGCGATATTTACAAATCAGATAGAACACTAAAGGTTGTAACTCGGCGTAATGAACTGTAAGCCTGACGCCTTCCCGACCGAGCAACTTTACGCAATCCTATGAATATAAAACGCGTAAATAAATAGCAGATGCGCGAAAAACTCACCCCGCCAGACCGTCAGACACTTAGCATAATAATCGCGGGGGTGTGTGCGGGGGGGTGAAAATGGGTGGTGTAGAAAGGGAGGCATTCACCCCCGGCTGTGACACGATTCTCACGCGTCCTTTCAACTTGTAATGAATGGGTACGGCGTAAATACTCGGCACTCGGATACTCGGTGACATAATATCTTAGCAATACTACTTGCCATTGAAAACCAGTCGCGGTGACAGTTACTCGTACCCCGTTGAAAGTGAACTGACAATTATTTAGCAATGCCGTAAATAAAATTCCGATCCCCTGACTTCAATGATTTTGTTATTGTGTGCTGTTTTATGTTATTACAACATAAAGGACATGACTGTCTTAGTCAAGTATCTACTGCTCAGATGAGCAGAAACTGTGTATGTACAGAGTTTTAAGGCGAATAGGCACAGTGCATCGATTTTCAAACACTTCCATAAACTTTTTGCATTTCAACAATGTCAATTTAGAACATAAAAAAATATTGTCTTGTGTTTCATATATCGAATATTTATTACCATCTGACAAACTAAACTTTACGACAAAAATAAACAATAAGTAAGATTACGAAAATTTTTAATAAGACTTAGGCTAAGCTTAGGCTACTTACGTATATTAAAAAAATGATTGAGTGTACCACGCTAATTAAGTCTGCAGGTACAACCGCGGACTAGTCACATTAAAAACTTTTTAATATCAAACTGATGAAGTAGTGATGTGAAATCGAATCGAAATGTTGAACGTTTCTTATTTTCAGAACGATTGGCCGCGAATACTATTAAGTTTCTTACGTGAGATAATAATAAGTAATTTACTAATTACTACTTCATTTCGCACTATTTAGGTATACTTAAAATTGTTTCAACGCAATGGAATTAGAAATTGAATATTCGGAACATTATTTCAATGTACCTAACTATTTGCTAGCAATACTAAAGTGAAGTTCACTATATTCCTTAATTAACATTACGCTATTTAAGTTTCCAATATCACAGTGTCTCAAATTAAGTAGTGAGTACATATGCGCGCCGCAGGGTGCCAGGTCCCTCGTAAGTCCCCAGGGCCAACTCCCCTACACGATGATCAATTTCCAACGCTAAACGAAATAATATTCCATTTTACGACCCTAAAAGAATGCGAATCTGGGCCCTACTTAATTTGGACGGGTTTTAAGTTGTCTTTGTTAGGTTTGATTTATTTGGTATGTGGTTGATAAAGGAACCAAGTTTATGAAGCTCCGGTCGGTAAAAGCACTCAAGTAGTAAAATGCAAACAATTTCTGACGCTCTTAACTCGTTAGTTTTAAAATGTTTATTAAATTAATTCAAAGATTAAATTAAATCGAATATTAGTAAACCGATACTTAAACCGATCCTTTGCAATGTTAATCATTTCTAAATAATTATTATGTCCTAACTTATGGAACGAGTTAGACGTTGTTTTTCAAATATGGACCATCAATACTTATGAAGACGATGGCTGTTCTATACATATTAACCTAATCTAAAAAATATAAATGGTTTGCATTTCCAACCAATAACACCTATGTATGTTCGTTCGCAACGTTACGAAGTTAGCTTAACACATTATCAAGGGTTGGATCAAAGGGCCACACGCGCACGCGACATGTGCGTCTGACGTATCATTTGCGCTTTTGTACGCCCACGCGTTATGCACGCACGCCGGATTACTCTGATGCATCAGACTAATAAATGGATGGTGCGTTTTGGTCTGGACGTGAATGTATATTTAATTCCATATATTAGTCTTGAACATTTTCTGTATAAAATTCTTCATTGTTCCTTCCTTCCTTCCACACTATCGCAGCAGTACGCTAAGCTCTAAGCAATTGAAGAATTAAATGTAATTAATTAAGTAGATTGATTTTACCGATTTTGCTGAAAATTTGTATCATGACGAACAGATTGTCATGTCAAATTCATTAAACTAAGTAATTACTCTGCAATTTTTTTTCAATTTAGATCGCTATCTACATTCATAAATCACAATGTCAAAATTTGTAAACAGGTACAAAATACGAATGTCGATGAAAATTATTTAGAAATTGTAAAGGAATTATATTACCGAGCCAGAGTTTAGACTTACGGTTAACATGAAAATCATTACACAGTTAACGGCACGTATGAACACGTAATCAAGAAAATTACCACATAAATAATAGTCTCTAACTTTTGAGAAGAACCGAAGAAACTTAGCCTGGGCCTGTAGACAAAGTGACATCATCTTGCGAATGTCACGTGACTTATTTATGTCATTCCAGTACATTTTGTATTGCTTCTATTAGCGCAAGCGCGAGAGAACTTTCGCGTGCTGTAGATGTTTATTATGCCATAATGCATTGTAGAAAAAACGGCATCAGTGAACAATTGACTACGAAATTATCGTGTTGCGTGGAAATATTTAGCAAGTTACTTTACTTGATGTGTGAAAAATTATTAGCTATCGCATAATATTTATTACTTACTAATAAAAGCACTCGTTATGTGCTAGTTTATGAAGTTATATTATGAAAATAACGACCTTGTTATATCAGACTGGCTTTTTAATTTACTCTGCTTCGAAAGCAGAAAATTGGAGACTAACTTCGAACGATCCTTTATCTTATTTAATTATATATTATATGTTTATTTATTTTATTATATATCATATTTTTTTTTTTTGTAAAATGTATATTTACATTTTTTTTCTTCCAATTAAAACCTGCTATGTCTGTCTCTGCATCACCCAAAGGTTGGCTGGTAGAGAATGCCTATGGCATTAAGCCCGCCTGTGCATTTATTGTATGTGGCTTTCTTAATAGCTTAGGATCGTTGTAATTTGATGAAGAATATGGAGAAGTAAATTTAGTAGAGTAGAGAGAAGTAGAGTTTACAAAGCGTGTGCTATGGTATCATAACCAACCACATTGTTTATGCCAATGCGGGTGTAACCGCGGCTGAACAGGTTTACTGGGGTCTGTGATACAGCTTTTCGTATCTTTTACAACCTCTCCATACAGTCAGAACATGTTTTAACGTTCATTATATCGATTGCGTATTTTACACATTGGGACCTTAGAACTTCATATATTCGCCAATAGGTTCGCTTTTTCGCTCTCATATAAAAATACGCAACCGATACACTCTCCGTTAAAACATGCCTTAAATGCCATAAACCTTAACTTTGGGTACTGTGAATTAAATGTTTATCTAAACAGATAAATAAAATTGAAGTGTCTGTTGGTAATTCCAAAATAACAGCTGGTACTGACGCAAAAAACAAATTTTCAAAAAAATATCTGTCTGTTTTAACGGGACTTAAGCTACTTTTATTAAACAAAAATACATTTTGGGTTCCGAATGAAATTAAATCTACGCGGGTGAAACCGCAAGGCACAGCTAGTTATGTTTATAAATATTATTGTTCTTACTACTATTGAATGTCTTAGTGCAAACAATGGCTTCAGGACTCCTGTGTTTGCCATTGTGGTTAATGGATTGGCCGGTAGTTGTCCAGGGTGCGCCCGATGTATGGTATAGTATGTATATACTCAATAACTAATTCGGCGAAGCTCCTTTCTTGCGTTCCCTCGTGTTTAACTTAAATTAATTTCATTAGTGTTCATAACTTGTTTAATGGCTGTATCGCTCTGCAAGTTATCTTGTTTGGATGCACTTAGCATTCCATTTATTATGTTTTATTACAGTAATCACGTGTTACGTGACTTAACAAAAAAATATAGAAATACTAGCTGTTTTACCCGCGAAGAGTTAATTTCATAACTGACCCGCGGAACCCTAATGTTTTTTTTAGTAAAAGTAGCCTAAGTTACTCCTTGTAAAATTCGCTATCTTACTACTTAATTTATGGTAGCAAAGCGTCAAAGTTCAGAAGTTGTTAAACCGCTCTGCTTAAACCGATGGTGGTAGGCCCCTAGGTCCCGTCACGAGTCATTTTATAAGTCTGTCTCTGTCTGCATGTATGGCGCGAGGCGAATCAATACAGTATCCCAACTATTTTGCGCTGCGCGTTCTTTACTCGTGCCATCATAGTTCCAGTGTGTGACAGTGACAGACTTATACACGTCATAGACATCTGTCTTATTTTAGGGGTTAAACTATCATGGCAATAAGAGGTCATGGTGCTTCAGGGCCAGTACACAAGTAACATAATCCTCGCGCTTCGCGAGTAGATACGAGATAGGATACAGAATGTATGGTAATGACATATTACACGTCACTGACGTCATTTACATATTTTTATATTTCGTTCTTATTATAGCAAGCTAAAAAGAAAACTTTGTCTACGCCTACTGTATTACGAATACATACAGATTTAAGTAATTATCGTGGTTCCGTATTTAATAATTCCGGTTGAACTTGGTAATTAACCCTTGCGCTTGCTATTATAGCATTGTGGCTAAATAATGACTGTAGCGTAGTATTGCATAGTAATTTCCTAGAACAATTAGTTCCTACGGAGCCCGTGACACTTCCGAGAAGCTTAACACGCGATGTAGGTAATAACAACGTAATCTGTTTGGAAACATGCTGCCTGTTTGCACTCATTGTTGTAATTTTATCCAGTTATTATTATTTATTACTCTACATGTTTATTCCCGCGATTTCTCTTTCTTTTTCTGTTCTTGTCCAAGATGTTAGATCGCACTATGATTCGTCTTCATTTAAGAATTAGACTGTTGTCGGTGCAGCTGATGAAGCTCCTTCCATTTGTTCCTATCCAGTGCTGCTTAGAATTAAATTTCCGTGAAGTTGTCTTAAAATACAGATTAGGTACCAATATAAACTCATTAAGCTCACAAAAGACATTCATTCATATGATATTAAAACATGCATTGAACTGGTAAATATTTGAACAGGTGAATTAGTTTATTAATAACTGCATTTTACGACCCTATTATAAATGTCCTACGACAGAGAGAGAGAGCGAATAGCAATACACTCTTTTGTGACGAATACGCATTACCTATTGTTTCTCGTTGCACCGATATAGGTGTCGCACGAATTTTGAGCGCTAGCTAAAATGAAGCTCGCCAAGCTTCATTTTACGGGTTTCATTTGGCAGTCCACCTTACTATTTTCGCTGACCGCTAAAAACTCAATCGTAATTCCTTTTCATATGTATTGAAAAATAATACTGGGTCCTGGCCAACGTCGTTGGTTAAACAAAACTAGTGGTGTCCGTATTGCTCTAACTTTCATTGATATCCATGGAAATAAAGTGGGAATTCCTACTCAGAAGAAATCTTATTAACATGGAAGAGAAGGTGGGATTCGCATCAACGATCTATCGTAATTCTATAGAGGCTTTCAAAGTAAGTAGATGTATACTATTAACATTAGACACCAATTTTGTAGGTAGGTTTGAAAAATTCGTAATATTTTTAATACGAAAGAAGAGTACAAAAACGATTTTAAACGTGGGTAAGTTTGTGTGTTCCGTCTGTTGTCGTACGTTGTGTCGCGAATCGCGGATACAAATATACCTACGTATGTTATAGTACATTCGAAATGTATCATTGTAACGAGACGGGTGAACGACCGAAATCGGCGCGGGCGCGACCTTGCATCGTCTCTGCCTCACCTACATACGCCGCCGACACACCGGCACCGGCCACTTTTGCTTTCGACAATTCGCAAAAAAGCGACTCGAATCTTTGTTCCACCTTATAAGTGAGATGACGTATCTAGGTGATGTAGTGCTGTGCACACACACAACACCACTCCGCCCATTATGTTTTCATTATTATTATTTTGCGAAAGTATTAGAACACGAGACAATCCTAGCCTAATTGTACTGTTTATCTCAGTACTCAGTGTTTTTGTTTTGGTTCATGCGTCTACAAAATTACTTTGAATTTCGCATTCAATTTTATTTAAAAAAAAAACAAACTTTTTTATCTGTATATTAATCTAATAGTTACCTACCCCTGGAGACGGGGAAGGTTTAGGTAATTTTTTTTATGAATCTATTATAAGTGACTGAACAATGATAGACAAGATAATTGTGGAAAAACAAATAACTATTGAAATGCGTTTTCAATAGTTTTCAATAATTTTTTTAGTTAAGATTATTCAGGTGTCTTAAACATTTATAAACTAAAGAACTTGAAAAAATTGGGTCAATTAGTGTGAGATGTTCACGCGAACCACTAGCAAGGAGGGGAAATCGAGCTCTAGTTATGTCTGTACGTTGTGGCTTTGTACAGGGAGAGCACCCTTCAAGATATAAGACACACCCTATTCGCCCCCGCATCGCTTCGAGCTTGGAATACAATTCCTAAGTTCATATCAAAAATGTCCATTATCGCATGGTAGAACCTGAAGCCATAAGTAACGTAACAAAAATTGTGTTATTCGACATTTACCTGTGGATCTCGGCCGACAAAAAATTCTTAAACGGGTTACGCGAGACGAAGCTCCCAGAATAAACATTTCACTTTTGACGTGAGACGGTGAGTCTCGCATTATATGGATAAATAACCAACCTCTCCTTCACTTTGTGGGTCGAATAATGTCACGTAGGAGCCTCATTTGAAATATATGATTTATTCCCACCGCCGTCACCGTCTCAACAGTGAATGTAAAAGCGTAGCTTAATATACTTTTAAAACATGCTAACAATGAGAAAAATTGTTAGCACATTCGTCACAGTGTGTCGCCGGGTCTACGTGCGGTGAATGTCACACGGCCAAAAATATAAGTGTGTGTTCGGTCCGGACGGTCGTTCGGCCAGTGCAGGCTCGTTGCGTCATTGCACTGGACCGGCAGGGCATTGCACCTTGCGCCGCTCACGAGCCGCCGACGAGCACGCTCGTTCCGCTCGCCCCCTACCATCAGTGCACATCTGTGCTTTCGTATGCGATCGATCGTCATGACCATTCAACAGCTGATTGTCATTACACACCAATAGATTATATTGAAATTAGTTGATCTAATGAATGAATATCATTAATATGTTTATTGTATTGTTACAGTGGCGTGGCGGTGCTGAGTCCGACGGAGAGTGGCGACTGCAGCGGTAGCGATATCACTGAACCGCGCTCGCCGCGAAGCCCTGAGTCGTCGTGCTGCACTACAGAGGAAGGCGCGGTGGGTGCGCGCATGCCGCCCTGGGCGAGCGACCCGGCGCCGCCGGCTCTGCGACGCATCGCGGTCCAACCTGCGCCCGTGCGCCGCTCACAACCACCCATCCACCGCCGCATCACGGAGTATTTCAACCACAAAATGAAACCCCAGAACGGTCTCAAACGCGAGGCTCATATTATGAGCAACGATGACACCAAGAGGAAGTGCCTTCCCAAAAATGGCGCTACTAACGACTTAGAGAAATATATCTCTTATTTGTCGCAGACGCTTAGCCCTAAGGTTTTAATGGACGAAGGAAAACCGGATGTAGTGGCGCGGAAACCCCCAATTAGTTTCCCGAACGTTAACATCGAGTCCAAGAAAATTGTTGATCTCAATAAAATAACACCCAACACGGTTGTTAATGGGGTTACTGATTTAAAAAATAATCCTAATGCGAAGAATCATACCGCCATAAATGGTTTCGTTCATGTCAGTTATAATGAGAAGTTCTCAAAAGAAAAGCTTTCAGGTGGATTACAAAACAGTCGGGTTGACTCGAAGAAACGGAACTCCAATTCCAAGACATCTGCGGACCCATCCGCCGACCGCATAAAGCGAGCAAAGAAGCAGAAATCTCTTATCGGCTCTACAAATAAAAATATTCAATTACCATCTAGAGAATTGATAGGGTTAAAAATAGTTCCAGCGCCATCAGAATGTAACTATGGGCCGCTCAAAAACATGGGTTTCAAAGTTGATGCGAGTACAACGACCAAAATGGATAGCAGAATGAATGGTGTCACATGTGGTTCAAACAATTTAAGCCTGATGACGATGGCTCCTAAAATAATAACACCTACCAAGAAAGATATTCAGAGGAAGAGTTCCCAGACAAAAAGGAATCGAAAATCATCTGCCTGCATTGCGAACGGCAAAAGTCTTACGTGGTCAAAGGTCAATAATCAGAAGAGAGAACTACAAAAACAGAAGTGTATAAATCCGGTCCAAACAAATGTTCCAATTAACAACATGCCAGGAGAAGGGAATACGGCGCCAAAGATGAACATCCCGAATGGAATGCGACAAGTGTCTATGACAGTGAACGGTAGCTTAGGGAATTTAAATGTACCTGCAACCAATTTCCAGAACTGTCATCAGATAAATCTTTCTCAGCCGTGCAATGGCACAGTAACATCAAGTAATTTACCCTCCTTTGTTGCCGTTCCCCATAACGTAATGCTTACTACATTGAGGATACCACAGAATGGTCTGCCAGCACAGGCTCTCGGCCAACAAAATAACATGACGTTTAATCGGCCAAACGTGAACGTATCGAGTCCAACTAAATTAAATGGCCAGTTCGTGTTTCCACTTGTTCAAAATATAAATGGAACTGTTGTACAAATACCGAATTTAGTGGCAAAAATGCCTAATTTCGTTCTTCCTCAAACTCAACAACTCGCACCACAAAGACAGGATCACTTACAAAATCCACAATCAGCTCAAATCCTCATTAACGGTACGTTATTGAAACTCGCAAACACCATGACGCCTGCATATCCACATGTAAACAAACCTTCGCCGGTTACGAGTCAGTCTATACCTATGATGAATAAAAATGTCACAGGAATGCCAACTGTAGGCATGACAGTTCAAACAAAACCTAATTACACTGTTAACCTAAGTCACCCTGTTTTGGTGCCACAGCCTGGATTTTTCGTCACATCTGTGCCAAATATCAACGTCAAAGAGACTTGGAGCTATAATACCGCGCATTCGGTGCACTCTTCGCAAACATCGTGTTCAAATCCAATAATTCACCACCCTCCGCCAATCATATCGAACTTCACAACTCAGGCTTTGCACTCGAGTAGTATACCTATAGCTCCAGTCAAGCCACCCGACAACCCAATTCAAGGAACGGACCCACCCAGCAGCACGGTGAAAGAACCAGAGCTGTGTGAGATGACGAGTCAAAAATGTGATATACCTTGGCTGTCCAAAACTGTCAACAATAACATTTTCTTGTTCGATTCTAATCTAAATAAGATGACCACGAGGCCTTTTGCACAAGTTAGTAGTTTAGCGGATCAAAATATTGATCTTTTGATTGGTGAGAAAACAAAAGAGAGCCCAATGGTTGAAGAAAAACAAGAGAAGATTGAGAGTTCAGTTGAACTGAGAAAAGTGGAGGAGGTCGCGAGGCGAGAAGAAACTATCTTCACGCAAATAACTGTTCTGAAAGATGTTTCGTCAAACGTCCACAGCAGCGTGCTAGAAGCAAATTTCTGCAATTCGACAACCGAATCGGAATCAGGAATTGGTACGGACAAGTCGATAGATTCACCGAGTGATTCGCAGGCAAGCAAGGAGTGCGATGAGGACTCGTCACTGTCGTTGAGCGTGAGTGTGTGTTCAGTGGACGTGCCGAGTCAGAAGAGTCCTATTCTGAAGCAACCTAAGACCTTGAGATTTCCACCTATGAGCCAGACGAAGTCAACAAGCAGCAAACGGACGTCCAGTACTGATACAGTGACAGTGTGCTTATGGGAGGGCTGCAAGAAGGAGTTTGAGAGCGACCCTGATCTCTTGGAGCATTTACAGGTAAATCATTGAAGCATTGCACTATACAGCTCATTCTATTTTTCCTTAAGCTCGAGCCTTCCCAGGCTAACGTAACCGATGATATATATGTCTCGGGGTCAATACATCTTTATAATAAATTCTTCTATTGAGATTTCCTCACGACTATCAATGACTGCATATAATACAAATACCGGTGGGATTGGATTTGCATCGCCTACTGACTACTGAAACCATTCGGCCAAGTTATGATTTATCAATCTTTCTTTAAACGTATGTTAATAAATGCTTCCAGTCGGTGCATGTTGAATCGCAAGCGGGGAAGGAGAACTACGTATGCCTCTGGCAGCAGTGTAAGGTCCGGGGTAAACCTTCGTGCTCAAGGCTGTGGTTGGAGCGGCATGCGTTATCCCACGGTGGGAACAAGCCGTTTAGATGCATCGTCGACGGCTGCGACCGCCGGTTCTCCACCCAGGTAATAACACACTCACAATCCAGTAGTTAAGTCAGCCTTCTAGGAGTCCACGAGCCAGGATGCAAGTCGCCAAAACGAATTCACAATAACACTCTTGATCCCAGCGCTTGAATGGGTTATTGTTTATCTCGTTCTGACGGTATGTGTGTTGGTTTTTGATTACACTCATGATTCCATATCATGTTTCAGGATAGTTTATTTCTATATTGGAAAATGTTATGATGCAAATAGATGCTTACTTTATCTTGGTTTCGCTTGTAAGCTCATTTAATTTATAGATCTTTTAATCGTGTTGTGTTAATGTGACAAGAAAACATTTTATAAAATCTTCACGATAGTCTTAATAATTAAGTAAAATTTGACAATCGCCATGTTCACTAGGTATAGTTTTTTGAAACAAACTGCGAGCTAATTGTTCTTGTAATTTCGCAAAATGCAACCATTTACGTTTATTACAAGTTTTTTATAATATTCTTGCAATACAACGCAGTGATAGTTAACTTCATTATAATAACTTGAGATAGTAGAAGATATTATAACTGACACTGTTGAAATTTAACTTGTTAAAAGGATCTCATATTAGACCCCCTCAATAATTACCTTGCCCGCTGTAGGCTTCTTTTTGGTTTACTTTTAGTATGGTCATTGTTGCCGGTCTTAAGGAGGGTTCAGACTATGCTGTAATGTATTACATTACGTCATGAATGAAAATTAATATAATTTTTTCTTACGCTAAATATTATTTTTTATACGCTCCTAAGCTCTATGCTATAAAGTGTAGCATGGTAAAGCGGAGTGTGAAAGTGCCCTGATTTGTGCATAGTACTATCGATATTGCCTGCTTTATACTATGTACTATGGTGCAATATTAAATTATGGAGCATTGTCTGAACTATGCTCTTTTCGTATGGGCGCAGATCCGACTTTCCAGACGTCTTTCTTTTTATAAGCTAAATGTAAAAATCAGTAGGAAGCTAAGTGGTCCTATGCGTAGTGTTCTTCAGAAGTCGGATTTCTAGATGCCAAGCTAACTTTCTGCTTTCTAATGATTTCGATACGTTCTGCTTGTAATAAAATAATTATATATTAATTATGTATCATATTCCTTCCCATAAAATAATATTATATTATACTGTTAAGTATCTATTTATCTAAGAATATCATAATAATGTAGTTGCTCAAAATCGCGTTCAATCACTTAGTGATTGGATCATTTCAAGTGATTTATTAACATTGAATATAACTTGAATTTCAATATCTTGTCAATATACATTTGAATTTATAACAAATAACAGAATTTTTAACTTTGTTGTGTGTGATGCCAATCATTATTTGATTAAGTGGCACATCACGACTAACGCTTCAAATCCCTTGTTCTATGAAGACGTTCAAAATAACCCTTAAATTTCCCTATCGCCATTAACCCTTACATTCCCTTCAATTAACAATGTTCAAATAGCTTGATTCATCTCGTGATGTGACCACACTGACGTCAATAACCTTCGACTATTCAGATGTTAAAAAGCTGTGTTTTCTTTCCCAAGGAACTGATGATGCGAGCTACATGACCCCACGGATAGCACGCAATGTTATTATTTTGATATCGTCCATTTATTTCCCCATGGGGTAAAGAACAATGATCAATTTGTTAGGATCCATTAGGTATCTATTTAAATAGTTAGGTTTAAGATAAAGGGTTCTTGACAAGAGTTAGGTATCTTCTAAATGTCAGGTTATTCCCTCGAAAACGAGGCTTTACTGATTGTGAAATGTATGAATGCCTTTGCAATATTACTTGGCGAAGGGCTGAAACGAATATTTAATATTTTCCCGTTTCCAAGTAAAAGGATGATAGGAAAAGACAAATCACCTTATGCTGGTTTTAATACAATACATTAAGAGTGAGCAAGTCATGCAGTGCTTATCACCAATGTAAAAAGTTACAGTATAAGAAATAGGTGATTCGAAACTGCAATTTGTAATAAAGCGCCTCAAGTGATGCGCACGCGCACTGCAGTAAATACTATATAATAGGCTTTTTTTATTACCTATAACCGTCACCGTTACTCACTTTGTCGAGTTCACGCTGGCCATGATGCAAGTTTTGTATCACCAACTAGATGATATAACATAGGAGTCTACAGTAAACATATTAGATATAAAGAGTGAAAGTGTTTTACTTTGTATTATTCGATTTGAAAAAAATCACCAGTATTTTGTATTAACATCCTGGGTGGATATAGCGGAGTGAGAATTGAATATTACTACACACAATGAAAAACAGCTGTCATTCACTGCGTATAGATATATGCATTTAGGTTCAAGATAGGGCCTCAAAATGGGCATTGTTCTTTATGTCTATTTATTTATATTATTTACCACTACAAGGACCAATGGATAACAAGTATAGTGATAGGATTAAGTAGATGCTAAGAATTTGTTACAGAATTTTCATCGACACGACAATTTTGAGAGCATCACTTATTTTTGCTCGCTACTCGTACCGAATCGATAGGAACGTGTGAGATTTGACATGCATAGTACTTCGTCTAGTATAACTCTTTTGTATAAAATATTATGTTGTGAACATTATATTTATGTGCCAATGTGACAGATTGCGAGTCTGTCGCCTTCTGTCAGGCTCATTTCCAATCCCTTGTGTTTATCAACTAGTTTTCAACGTTTGATGTAATTTTGTATATCTGTTTTAAATAATTTTACTATTTCGTTTGTAACTTATATAACTAATTATAAATTCAAAAAATCCCCTCCCCAATCCTCCGATGAATTGTTTTGTTGAGACCAATTGTTACATTAGCATTATTATATTCCAGATCTTACTCGAGAGGCACGTGAACAATCACTTCAACGAGACCTCCCCCAGCAATGGCTCCAAGAAGTCCACGGACAGCGCTTCCAAACTCATACGGAGGAACGGGAAGAAACTGCGGTACAGGAGACAGCCTTGGTCTGGTTAGCATAGTCATCTTATCTTATCAGAAAGCAAGTTGATACATTGGTGTGATATTGTAGGATTCGCAGACTTTAAGCTGCAGGTCCATTCGCCATCCAGCCGCTGCATCACTACATATTCAAATTCAAAATATCTCTATTTGATTAGACTTCTTACGAAGTACTTTCAAATCGTCAGAAGGACACAAAAACACGATTATAAATGGTACTACCGGGTTCGGAAGGACCGGGTTGAGAAGAACCCGGCAAGTTCAACAAATACTCTTTTAAAAATAAGTTCTTGATAGCCACACTGTGGTTACGAGGTATGGGAAGATTTCTGAAGGCTCGTATATTTTTTTAATATTATCTATTTATCTAATCTATATATCTATCGATTAAACGAGCAATTCTTGTATTTGTATGCAGGGGTTTTGGGACCGCTAAATCGAAGTGGCTAGGTTTATATTGTAGAAAATGTCAAAAAAAAGAGACATAAAGAGGGCATTAATATTTCCAGCGCGTATGTTCGACTTCTTCGACGCGGGTATGATGGAGGGTCTGGCGTGGCGGCTGGCGCGGTCGACGCGCTGGCGGCTGGGCGGCGGCTGCCCGCTTCGGGAGCCCGCCGGCAGACACACGCTCACGCTGCACACCAAGCTCACCGCCACCAGGCACAACGCTGCCTCCGGCGTCAGGGAGGCGCTCGTCACATACTACCCGCCTCATGTGTAAGTATTTCATTTAATTATAACTGAAGACTTGGAGTGGAGGCGCTGTGCTAGCTATAGTGGAATTTCATCATATTTTACTAAGTATATTGATCTGTGCCAATCATTGTTGATAGGTAGGCAAAGCGTTAGTGAAACTCTGGTGTTGGTCACGTTCATGGGCTGTTTCGCCATTTTTGTATAAAAAAGTACTTTCACAGAATGACAGAAGGTTGCTTTTACTGACGAAAACCCAGGTAGTGACAAGTAATCACTCTTTTAAAAACATATGTATAAATTTTGAGCGTAACATTAATTAATGAAAATATAAACCTTGGACAGGACATAAATCCCATCCCATGCTCAAATGTCATCAAAAATATAAACTTTTATAATCTACATAACTAGTCAATAAATAAAAATTGAGGCTTGAGATGACCAGCCCCTGCAGGCAACACCATGATTCACATAATAAATCGATCGAAATATCGATATAATCATTCGATCGAATCCGAAATCGTAGTTCTTAAGGACGTTTACGTGGCGAAGACTGAGCTTTTAAGTATTTTCTTTCATATAATGAACACTCATGGTAATACTGTTAACGACTTAGTCGCAACGACGTCTTTACGGGTTTCATTACGTGAATATGGGGTTATAATACTGTTCACAAGTATGACGTGAATGCGAGCCTTCTTCTTCCTCAATAATTACAGAGGGAAGTGAGCGACCTCAATACCTATCAAATAATACATACGCGGCGCTAATAGCCATTGCTTTCAAACGAATTTAGCCTTCTTCAACTGGTTTAGCCTTCAGACCAATCAGGTCGTCCGGGTTTATATACTGAGCTAGGTTCACTTAAGATTGTCTCAGAAATTGAGAGTTACTTATGTATTTACTCAATAGATTGACTAATTAACAGAACATGTGCTGATAATATTCAATGTCATTCGCGTCGAAGCACGTGTACCTACTCTATTCAATGTAATAACAGATACAAGTTCAACGACCTTTTTCATTTTCATTCAACGTCTCGCACACGAACCTAATGTAGTCATGACTCACACATACACACAATGTATGATATCAGCACTATAACGAAATGACAAACAAATGTGAATGGTTTCGCTAATTGCACAGGCACGGCGCAACGTAAAATTGTATTTGAAATATGTATCCAATATTTTGTTTTGCTCCGCGGTTTTATTCGCGTAGATTTAATTTCATGGGTGGTCCGCGGAACTCTAATGCTTTTTTCGTATAAAGCCCTAAGCCTCCTTGTTAACATTAGCTACCTGCCAGTGAAAGACCCGTTAAAATCGGTCCTGCTGTTTCGGAGATTAGCTGGACAGACATACAGAGAAAAAAAAAAGGTTTTTTATGGGAGTACCGTATATACTTTCATTATTCATATTAATTTATTGAAAAGCTGTTAATTTGGAATCACAAAGAGACACTTTAATTGTATGTATCTGTATATATTAAATTTTATTGAATAAACACTAGTCAGTAATTTATTGTCTGAATAAATCTTTTGTTTGATATTATTCATCATATAAAGGAAGGTCAGTGCCAAAATGGTCAATACACAGTATACGGAATTACCACCATTACGTGAGTAGTAGGCAAACGTTGAATGAAAATTTAAGTACTTAGTAAAATGAGACGAATCGATATAGATAAATAATAAGAATAACAATGTTTGGACACTAATCACACAGCGCCATCTGTTCCCAAACTAAGCTCGTACCATGGGGACAACGGATATAATAATTATATACTTTATTTTTATTTTAAACGTATTTATTTATACCCAGACACAAAGAAAAAACAAAATACTGCTCATAGTAAAAATTTTGCCCTGACGTGGAAATTGGACCCGCGATACCTAGCGCAGCACTCAGGTATACTAGCCACTACACCTAGTAAATAAAATTAAATATAGAATAATAATTAAAGAAAAATCACAAACTAAGTTTTGCAAGTAGTTATGCAGTTTCAATTAAAGTGAATAAAATCCTAGTCGATTCATATTTTAGACACATGCAACGATTGCAAATGAGACTCCATGGTTGTCTGTGAATAATTTGATGGAAATATATATAAAAATATATTGATGGAACGGAATATGACCTAGGTAATTCACGAGGTCTTAGTTACTAATGTATTTACGGTAGCACATGAAATTAGTATATAGAGATACCAATGTATTACTAACATATTTTGCTATGTCGACAGCATTGTTGGTCGCGTTAATACTCGTATGTTGTTAAAGTAATGTCAGGTAAAGCCAGGTGGGTTCTGTAGTGTTTAGTCACTTACACTCACATTACTTTCATTACAAGTAGACAGACATTGGTGTTATCATAATACCCCAATATATACGTATCGCTATGCAGCGCGGAAGGAAAATATGTACCATAAATAACTTCTTTAGAACTTAAAGATTTTGATCTAGGGCCTTACCATGACCTTTTATTGTCATCATAGATCGCATTGATCACGAGACAGATGTATATATGACGTGTATAAATCTGTCACCGTCACACAACTGAACTATCATTGTAAAAAGAGTTTATGGTTAGACCCCTGCTTTTAAAGGTGGTTGAATTTGTCACCTTTTGTGGTTTCGATAATTATTCAAAAACCTATGAAAAAGTTCAAATTATTAAGCATTATAGAGTTCTATATACAATAGTTGGATGCAGTTAAGCAATAATGTGTCAACCCGCATAAACTTGGTTTTGAGAAAATGGCGTCTTAAGATGATTGTATACGTGATTTAAGATTTGTTTTATGACATAAATCCATTTTTTACGTACTTTTATGTTTCAGATGACTTGAAACACTTTTTTAGAATGTTAAATATGTGATGCATTATCAAAATATATCAAAACCTTTGAATTTGACTTTTTGTGGGTTGACACATTATTGCTTATCAGCATCCAGTTATGGTACCTTCCTTCCGAGTGGCTTAGCTATGGTATATCTATAGCTTTTGGAACTTTTTTATGATGAACAGTCATATTATAAGTTTCTCTGCAAACTGCATAAATACGCGCTTAGAGCATCGTATCTTCATTATCATTGTGTCGTAGCGATGTGTCAATGTCGAAATTCATAAGTGTCTTATGTTCTTTAATATTATTACTTTGGTAATTTTATTCTCATAACCCACGAGTTTATAAGCATTGTAGACAATTTTAATTTCATTACCTAGCACTTTTTTGGTACTAGTCGTTTATCTTTCGGCGCTTTATTTTATGAGTTTAGATTAGACCAGGGGATAAGTTAATGGGAAATGCAAAGATATCAAGCCAGTTTAAAAAACATCAAATGTCAATTATATACATTATACAGAACATTTTTTGTAAACCAATCTGTTTGTGAAAGTCATAGACAGTAATCGGTTTTCCTATGACAATGTCGTGTATACTTTCATATGCATTTAGTGACAAGTTGCAATTTTAGAATTACAAACAGACACTTAAATATTATTTATCTGTATAGATATATAGATGTTAGTACTTAACAAGTGTATTAATTACAGAAACATAATGCCATGTTTATAAGCTAATGTATTCACTCAAACTTACAGTCACTTGCAAAGCTACAATATATATTTTTTTATTCACTACTTCTAAAGTTTCAGAAAATGAAGGATTGTCGAAGGGTCAAAGATTTGTGGTAAATTTAATTAATTTTTATTTCGCCTCTTGCAATCTTTATGTTGCAGTGTCCCCATATATTAACATAATACGCTTCAATGCTTACGCACACGGGGATCACATGCATTCAATACAAGACGATAGATATTAGTTGGTTAAATTATCATTGAATGACATTTGGATAGTCAACAATTAATGAATCAGATTCTAATATTATTGCATATACAATGTTTTGAGAAATCTTGATAATTTATCTGCTGACCGTACCGGAAAAGGTGCAGCGCGCACGCATAAAGCGTAATAAAATGATCTATATATAATATATATATCTTGCAACAGTTCGGATCTCATACATTGGCGGATATATGCGCACGCACACATAGATATAACAAT
Organism: Watsonalla binaria; assembly: GCA_929442735.1. NCBI lineage: Eukaryota > Metazoa > Arthropoda > Insecta > Lepidoptera > Drepanidae > Watsonalla > Watsonalla binaria. The sequence goes on along the minus strand of OV838921.1, from coordinate 10,838,085 downwards.
AAGAGGACGCGATTAATAATGTTACTTGCAGTGGAGAAAAGTAAACACGGCAGAAGAAATGCGAGTTGTTTTTTATAATATACTTAGTTGTGCCCTGAGGTTTCACCCGCGTAGATTGTACTTGATTTCTTGATGAAAGTAGCCTAAGTTACTCCTTGTAAAATTTGCTACCCGCCAGTGAAAGTCCCGTTAAAATTGGTTCAGCCGCTTCATAGATTACCCGGAACAAACAGGCAAATAGAAAAAAAATAAAAATTGTTTTTTTATGTCATTTATCGTATATACTGTAATATGCATTTGGTGAAAACTGTTATTTTGAAATTACAATCAGACACTTCAATTTTATTTATCTGTATAGATATAGATATTTCGATTTGAGTTATTAATTTTATGAAGCTAACTTAAACAAATTAAAAATTATTCCAACGACTTCAGAACCTCCTTCTGTTTCAACTCAGTAAAAATGTGTAACTCATAAATACACAGAAACTCAGTTTTTTATACAAACTTTTTAAATGCAATTTTGCTGTCTTCAGAACTTACGCACGCACGGGTGTGAGTTTAGACAGCAATATAGTGCGATCGTAAAAACATGATCATACTATGTAGGTAGAGCTATGCGTGTGTGCGACAGTTCCGTACCAATGTAGGAATCTGCCCTCTCTGTTGTGTGAAACTGAGTTTTACACAAATTTGTCTTCTTTAAATAGTCTGATGATATGCAAGTGATCCTCATTCACTAGAGCTTAGCAGGCAATGGCCAACATTGTGCCACACAAACGCATCGTGTCCGATGCGACTGCAGTTGCTAGCATACCAACATTGGTAGAATTGGACAAACTTTGATCAACGTGCACAAATATTGGTGATATTTAATTACACGTGTCATTTGATTGTGAAGTTTGAGACTACTTATGCTAGCAACTCTAAGGGTTGACAGTCCTATGTTTAATGTGCGTTAGAATTTAATTTAGTAAGGTTAATACTTTATTCTTTATATTTTGGCGAGGGGTCTGTTCTAGAAATCTAAATAATAAGAAGGTAACAGCATGCTTCCTTAGCGTACTGCTCTATACAAATAAACAGAAAATATTATTTTTTACAGCTGTTGAATGGTTAAAAGACTGGACACAATTTAACACATAAAATGGTTAAAATACTGCATGCAATACGATGTAGTATTATTATAAGCCTGTTTTCTCTGATGAGGCAGGCAGACTAGTATATAATACCCACATTCGCCACTTATGTTTAAGTTTCATGTAAAAGGAGGCTTAAGTAATCTATTGCCAATAAGGCAATAATCCAGATAAATAACAAATAACGAATATAACCTATATTCCCAAAGCATGGTCTAACATGATCACACAGCGCTATTGTCTGAAACGAATACTCCCTCTACTTCGTAGGCTTATTATTTAGATTTCCTTCCTAGAATTTCTCGTACGTAGCTTGAGTAGTTGTGCATGCTGATGTCTTCGGGATTGCAACCCGTCAAGCTGCAAACATGACAACAAACATGTTAATGAAATACTCAACTAGCTACTTTCAGATGGCGATAATTGGCAACTGTCATATTCCAATTGGTTGCCATATGTGAACCACCTTGTTGCAAGAGTTGTCAAATTCGACAACAAATATACACTTGTTTGCAGCTCACTGTGTGGCACTTTGGTACTTCAATAGTTAACCTACCCCCCCTGTTACAGGCTGGATGATGAATGGGTGCCTGTGAGCGATGTCCAGCGCATCAAACGCGTCGAGATCTCAGACCTACCTGTCCACACCAAGGTGCTTCTCTTCGAGCAGTTCAGCGAGTCCTACAAGTCTACTGCACCTAAAGCCTTAAACAACCTCCTGAAGGAGGATGACTTACCCCTGGTTAGTAAGAACACGCCTGATGTCAACGCAGCTTGTAATGAAGAGAAGGAAGTGTCTGGAGCTAAGAAACGCAAGCTCGGTCGCCGCTACGGAGGGAACTCATTCTGGCCATGCGGACGATAATTTTACCTGAGCCCGTATTGTACTCGCTTCTAACTTTAACCCGTTTTGATACTTCCAGTTTAGAAGTTATTTAGGATACAGATTTATTGAAGACTGCACGCGAAATTGCACCTTAAATCTGCATGCTAATTACTTGCGCAATGGTACAGTTTTTGTTTTGTAACAAGGTTGTAAATGCCTTGTTTTGTTCAGGGTGTTTGTGAGGTTAACTTGGGTTACAGTGAAGTGTAGTCCAAGGCGGGAGACAGATGTTGATTCTCCATCGGCTGTCGCCAAAGATTAGGCCTGGCGGGCGAAATTTACTCACAAGACTGATGCTTACTTTTTATAGTGATATTCAATGAACGGGACGACCGGCGGTCCACGGCGAACAAATGTAAATAGTTAGTGTGAAATGTAAAAATAGGTAAGGTGCCGGGTTTGTCGCGCGGTATTCGGTGTGTGTATAGTACAGTCTTATTGAAGTGGTGTGAGATAAAATGAGCGCACGAGTTAAGTTACATCGCTTTCCATCGAGCTGCATAGTAATTCGTCTGTAGAGACTAACGGTGCGATTATTAACGCACACGTATGAATTACAATAGCATGCAGTGCGATCGGATGTGTGTCTGTCTGAATGTTAACGTGTGCTCATAGGATATCTAACATCTCTTTGTTTGTGGTACTGTAGAGGATTTAGTATAATATCCGTTCCGCGGAGTAGTCTGAGTACTTGTAAGATTAGGTGTAAGTACGACCAGCGATGCGAATCACTGCCACATATATAATGTACATAGTGTAGTTGTAGATTAGTTTAATTTGCGTAAGGCGCTTCTCCATTCGGTTTCGTTGAGCTGCACTCACTAAGTGCCTCTCAAGTCTCCATGTCGACGATGACTAGACTCGCTTCACTCGATTTAAACAATTAAATAGTTCAACGTGTGCGTGATTCAATTTGTACATAACATGTACAGATAAAATATGGTTGAACACGCACACCAGCACGCAAAGGACAAACTAGATTGCAGATTTAATGTAATATGAATAGAGTTCAATTTCAACTTATTATTACGGAAGACAGAGAAGAAGGTATTCTTCCACGTGTTCATTCTTATAAGGTTAATTGTAAGGGTAATTCCGTATTAGAGTGTGACGCGTGTCATTGTGACAATCCTTCGAATATGAGAAATCTTTAATGGTTATGTGTGTTATTGAAATTTGAACTTATAGTACTGTACATAAGGTGCATCTATGTTATCATACAATTATTAATTAATGTAATAGATGAGCCTTTATGTAACGTTATAAGGATCATTTTTCCTTGTCATTCTTAATAGCCAAAAGGTGTCTCTTAGGTTTGCAGTACAGTAGGTAACGTACACGTAGTGTTATTTCAAGTTATACCGTGGAGTCATATCATACGAGACTCGCAGCTAGTGTGTAGGTAGTTGAGTTTAATTTTGATGTAAACGTCCCCGTTCACGTGTTCCAATTAATTATAAACGAAGCAATTTTCGATGACGCTTTACAGAATCAACAGCTGTCTAGTGTTAGTGTCACTGCCATTAATACATTATGACGTCACTGCCATTATTGTTGTGATTAAGGTAGCCTTTAGATCGGCCTGGTTTCCTAACAGCTGGAAAGTGATACTGAAATTTCAACTTTATTCGCAGCTTAATATAGCTCATTATACGAGATATTTGATCGAAACTCTTCTTTAAAGGATCAAAATGAATTGTACTTTGAAGATTTAAGGTTGAAATTTCAATGTTACAGAGCTGTTAGGTCGTTGGGGTAGTGTGCATTGGTTTATACGAAACCCGTTGGACTTAGCCTTGATTGATGAACTGTTAGCAATAAAATGTTTGTGATAAGACGAATAGTTTTACACCAATAATAATTTCCACGCACAAAGATTTAGATGTAATTGTGACGCTGCGAGAATATGTCGAAGAAATAAGTCAACTATATGTTTGTAAAGCTCACTCTTTAAAGGACCGAGAGAGAAATTCAATGATACATTTATTGTTTGTTTCAATGATTGCGAGTTTTTTGTTCCATTATATGTGCATTATTTTAGGTGCAAAGTTGGCTTATTTCTTATACATCGATGATAAACTAAGGGGATTCGAATGGTACAAGAAGGCACGTTCTGGATGAGTTTTTAGTCAATTTGAATATTAAACTTTTTTGAACAAATAATTTGAGTATTGCCTCAAATTGATTAAAATCTTGTTCAACTAATTAATTTGACAATGACATTATTAATGATCTGATGTCGATTGTATCGGGAAAGCATTGGATTTAATTACTTTGGAACTTTCAAGATTAAACTAGTACCGCTCTTCGAAGCCGAAATTAGCCGATTGCCTCCTTCCTATCGACGATGTGCAATATATATCACCGGGTATAATATCTCCTCTAGTTTTAATTTAATTACGCCTCGATCTTTAACTGATGAATAAAGTTCTGAAGTAATTATCTGTGCCTCGAAAGATATGATACTCGTATTTTAATAAGTCATGGTACCTGTTAATTCGCAGTACCATACTTAATTGCAATACAAGAATTGGACACAGTATAAATATAACCTTACTAAAAAAATAGCCTTACTGTGAGGAAATCTAGGCCTATATTTTTAAATAAGAACGTTTGCTCGAATGAGCTTGAGGGTTGTAAAATTTAAATTTAAAACAAAAATAAAATAGTTTTAAAAAAAAATCGGTATAACACGTAAATAACGTTGACACGACGTGACACCCCTATTGACCCTACCATTTATTCTGTTTATAATCTCGTAGATTTCTCATGAGTGTGTCATTTCGAACCATTTGTTCCTTAATACCTTATTGCTTGTATTATAACTGCCTCGTTGGTCTAGTGGTAAGCAAATTTCGATTCCCGGGTCGGTTCAAAAATATATATTGGGCTGTTGGTCCTACGCCTGATCTCTCTCCGGTCGTGTCGGATTGCCTCCCATCGGACTATGAGAGTGAGGGAATAAAGAGTGCACCTGTGTTTGCACACACACATTTGTACTATAATATCTCCTGCGCACATGACTGATCCTCGTTGAGATTAGCCGCCGTAACCGAAGTTCAGCAGGAGACCATTATTGCTTGAAAAGCTTATATTTATACTGTGACTTGGATCATTCTAGAAACGGCTCTGGTTGGAACGATGGGTCGACACAAAATGCCAATAATTGTCAATAGCCGAATTTAGATGTAAATCTTTTGGACGCCCCTATACAATAGATGCCTTTTTAGCGATAAGGGATTATACACGTGGAATAAATCAAACAAATTGTGTTCTGTGCTCACTCGATCTCGCTAGTATTTTTTAGTTAGTGCCTATAGTGTAAGTTAGGATGAATTGTATCCTTAAAAATAATAAAATGAAACACCATGTATTTGTCAGACTTTTCGCTTTTCATGTATGATATGAATAGGAACGGAGATTGAATTAGGATTTTAGTAGTGTTAAAAACGGTTCTAGCGTTTATATTATGAAAATTGGTATATAGAGGGAGCCTGAGGCGAGAGGTTATGCTCGCGAGTGGATACGGATCGAGTAGCGTGTATAGATTGTAATACAGGTGCCGTCACGAGCTATGAGCGCTCAGTGAAAATAGTGAAGGTAACTATGTATTTTATTCGCGTCGCGCCATACACGGAGACAGATTCCTGAAATAATTACTGAACATTGAAGGTCAGCGCTCAGAACTCATGACGCCACATGTACGAAGTTGTAGAGTTTGTTCGGAATAGCATGCAGTTCGCCGTCCCGCTCTTATGTGGAGCGGCACGCGAGACGGCGATACACAATATTGCACGCATTCTCTGTAGGCGTGGACCCAAAGATGCGTAATAGGACAATTTCTACAGTAGTCAAGTTGGTGCCTGATCGACGGAGTGTTATGGAATCGTATGCTAATAATTAAATACAGTTTAGGTTTCATTTGGAGAATTTCCAATGTACTGATTATTTTTTTAAATAAATAAAAAAAAAATTAGAGTAATTATTTTTTGTCAGCACTGATCGTAGTGCCATATTATATTGGCTCGGTTTTTTTAATAATAAATTATTTTCATAGTGAAATTGGACACCAAAACCAGAAAGACAAATTCTGTTTGTTTTTATCCGTAGGACTTGAATATTTGATCTCAAATCGGCAGTGTGAAGGACATGTGGTCTGAGAATGCTTCTCTTACTCAACACGTTAGGACTCGCTCAATTTTAAATTATATTTCAATAACAATACCTTACGCCACGAAATCGATCGATTTGGCCTATGTAAAAGTTTAAGTACAAATTTAATTTTCGCTTTTTGTAACTTAAGTAATATTAAGTTAAAATTATTTCGATACTAGACAATATGTTGTAAAGTGTTTCCGACGAATTGAGAACCTTCTTATTTTTGGGTTGGTTAATAATTAAACCTGTCAACGGGTTTCTGAAATATAATATTCTAAAGCAATGTTGTAATCGTGAAATTATTAAATATGTATTTCAAACTGTGTGTGTAATTAATTAATGTTCGTATGATTTAATTAAATTTATTTTTAAAGTTGACAACCATAATTGGCAACTCGTAATGAGTTGTCGATTATAGTTTATTCAGATATCCTCCTGCCGGATCTCACTTGCATGTGAAAACTTAGTTAACTCGAAAGTTTTTGAAGGGAACAATGATAATCACTGCCAGTTTTTATTTCAATCTAGACAACCAATCTGTTCATAAGCAACCTTTTGTAAAGGTATGAGGCGTGAAACACATTACAGCTGTAATGGTCATCGTTTGCCTTCACATCTGATATGAAAAATCAAGGTAAAACCATCCTTAAGCCACTGCACTTTAGAGAACAAAGTTCCACGTAATTGGCGACGGTTTCCCTGACTTTTCCCGTGAGGTGTTCATGGAATGTAAATAGTTAAGTATTTATTAAGTATTACGCTGCATTCTGTAATTTGGTTCGCGCCTTCGTGGGCAGAGGTGGCGCCCCACGCGGGAGTTGTCAACATGTTTCCTATATGACGCGTTTTATATGAATGTTCCCCTTTATTGTAAATGTTTGATGCCACCATAGCGAAGTGTACGTGGAGCCTTATCCCATAGTGTGCACTACATAACGATTTGTAGATATTTAATTATATATAGTATAATGTTTAATGCGTTGTCTTATTTGCTTTCGAACCCTACGGTCATATCCGAAAAGAATATAATTTGTGTCCCCTGTTGGGTAATCTACCTCAATTAATTTATCACACATTTGGGCATAATGTTAATTTAAATGGATCCCTGAAATTTGTTCAATGTAGTGATTATTAAGATTAATTCAAACGGTTTGTCCATCTGTCACAAGTACTGTATCTTATATTAAATACATATTGTATGATTGATACGACATGTGTTTTATTGGCTTTACACCTTGGAGGAATCCGAGGGGACTTTGTTCCTGTAAGGAACTAAACATCCAAAATCGACGGAATTTATCAACGTTGATGAAAGTTGCAAGAGGTAAGTCTAGCATGGCGAACTGTGAATGGTCCGAGGTGATCATATTACTTTCATATGATCACCTCGGACCATTCTCAATTCGTATATAATATTCAGATAATTACTTACTTCGACAAGAACAAATATCAGTAGCATTTTCAACAACAAAAAGACATTAATGCAATTTGTCATACATTCTTATTATTAGTTGACACCCGCGAATTCGTCCGCGTGGTATTTATTCCCGCGGGAACTCGTCACTTTTATTAGGAAATTGTAATATACTAGTTTGACCGGCAACATATACTAAATTAAGTTCATAAGTTTTTGTATGCGAAGCTATTTAATAAATTAGTTTTTGAACTATCCCACAGGAACTCTTTAATTTACCGGGATCATAAGTATCCTATATGTTGACCAGGGATATAAGTTACCACTATGAAAAATTTCGTTGAAATCGGTGCAGTCTTTTCGGAGACACGAGGTCCTTGGTTCAATCCCCAGGTCGGGCAAAATGTTATTGAGTTTTTTCATCTGTAACTTCAAAACATTAATGACAAAATAATGCCGGTTATTCAGAAACATTTGCGAATTCGAATGTCAAAATTGAAAGACAAATAATGAAGCTAGTTTATTGACACTTAACATGCAATCATTGGCGCGACATGATAAAATAAAGACATGAATCAATCAGGTAAAAAGTCGGGAGCACTCAGGCATGGGGTGGATCAAAATGGCCCATAGGGATGATACAGCCATTGGTTTAGATATCATAATACGTTGAGAGGGTCTAGTGCGAGTTTTTCCCAGCTGCCGTCACAAGTCATCGCGTCGACGTAAACGCAGATTTGTATTAGATCGAAACAGGGCTGATGGAAAAAAGAGTTTTTACAGTTTCGTCTCGTTGCTGGTTCATTATCAAGCTGGTAACCCATTAAGTACATATACTCACGCCTGTATTCCCTGTAGGGGTAGGTAGAGGTACTTATAGGTAGTATTTATACCCACATTTCGCCAGTTAAGTATCATGTGATATAGGTGGCGAGCCTATTGCCATTAACCCAGACTCCGGGCTGTTATTGGGAAATTATAGATGGAAAACCAATAATAGGTACTGGCCGACCTGGGGATCGAACCTAGGACTTCGCGTTAAGCTATTAAGTATAGAAACATGTAATAAAGAAAATGCATTATTATTTTTATTATGTACTAACTTTTACCCGAGACTTTGCAAAGTCTCCCATGTTACTTTTTTTTTTTTTATATTCTTTAATTTATTTGGAACTTTTGTCTAAGATAGATAATGTCAGCTCCATTGAGCTTGCACATCACAACTCAGCAATCATTAAACAATCCAAACATTAACCGGAAAAACCTATCAGCTACAACAGAGTTTGGCGCACAAAGCACGCCTAAAAATCAGGCCATGATACTTCTAGTATCTCTAAAAATATGAGTACAAAGTTTCATGATGATCGGTTAAGTAGTTTTCGCGTGAAAGCTTAACAAACAAACTTCCATTGACATTTTTAATTAGTTATTAGTAGAAGCCGATATATAAATCCTTCATGGTCAAGTACATAGCTACTTACCAAAGTAAAGAATTCCAAAGGTAGGCATTATAAAATGACGTCAATGCAATATTGGCATGAAAGTTTCCAATTTCTACGAAGCCGCGGTCATATTTATTGTTATTAAATGTGTTCATTAGAATATAGCTACGCTGTGAAAGGTTTTAGGTTCCGCCGGGAACGCTAGCGATAAATGTTTCACAAGGCAATACGATACCTGCGCAGGCGCTCACAACTTTCATATTGATTCATTTTAATTTTAACTAATTTTAAATAGTTGAGGTTCCATGATCTTTCAACGAGAAGCCTATTTGAGTAACACCTCCATCCACGATAAACAACGAGACAGGTGGTGAATCTGCCGCTGTGTTTTTATATTGCTTCTCAGATGTATACTAATGTTCACTATTTTCCTTCGCCGTAAAGGTTGTGGTGTGACCACACTTACCTATATAGGTTTCAATGGAAAAAACTCATTGATTCATTGAAGGAGCAACCTACAGGTGACTTCATGAGTTATGAGCGCTCAGCGAAAGTGGTGGGGTACCTGTTCATGTATTTTATTCAGCTGTCTGAATAAAATCTCATAAAATAACTACTTCGCATTAAAGGTTAGCCACACACTACACAGACCGGTGAGATTTGAACTCGAGATTGAGGGATGATTCTTATGTTACCGACATCTCTCATGGAGAAAAATATATATGGCATGGAATCTATACTAATATTATAAAGAGGAAAGATTTGTATGTAAGTATTGTATTGAATAGGCTCCGAAACTACAGGACCGATTAGAAAAAATCTTTCAGCAATGGATAGCTTAATTATCAGCTAGTAACATACGCTATATTTTACCCCCATGGGAACGAGAACTACGGGGTGAAACTGCGTGACGTCCAATAATACACACGACCTAATAAGTGAACGAGATGAGGGACTTATTCGTCGGGGGGACACGGAGAGCATGTGAGAATATAACATGTCTTACAATGACTACGAGGAATTTGATGGACTGGAGTTTACTCGGTACGAGTTCGATAAAGGTGTATTCACATTGAGCAGGCATGATTAGCTAGGTTTACGTAAGTGTTGTATAGAAGTACATACATACGTACATACGTAGTACGTACATATGCTCACGCCTGTATTCTCCGAAGGGATAGGCAGAGGTGTTGTAATCACAGCACCCACTTTTCAGCGAAGATGATTAAGTGCCAACGTGACAGATGGTGAGTCCATCGCCGACGCAAGCGACGCAAGTTTGAATCCCAGCGGGGCCTGTACCAATGAGTTTTTCTAAAAAACGTATGTACAGTGATTTCACACCACGTGCTTTACGGTGAAGGAAAACATCGTGAGGAAACCTGCATATTTCTGAGAAGTCATTCAATGACGTATGTAAAGTGTCTGAGACGGCGATGGACTCACTATCAGTCACGTTGGCACTTAATCACCTTCGGTGAAAAGTGGGTGTTGTGACTACAACACCCACTTTTCGTACCCCTTCGGGGAATACAGGTGTGAGCATATGTATGTACACGGAATATATTTTCTTTCACATTCTTTTCTAAGAATAACGAATAGGGAAATTAAAGGAACTCGGTTAGGTTTCGTATATTCTCAATACGTGGGAAACCCTCCATCTAATCTTCTTCAGAAAATGTGTGGCACAATTTTTTAAACGATTTTTGATCCCTTGTGCTTGTTTCTGGATAGGAGGAATGAAAATAATGCCAGTTTGGTGTAAAGATCCATTCTTCGCTTAGAATTTTAGAAACCTTTGCCTTACTGTCGAAATGATTCCATTGTTGATTACTCGTGGAGCGTGAAGTCAAAATCCTCGCAACAGTAGATTTTTGGAAATATTTTCAAAGCTGTATAAAATGATATGTGACCATTATTGAGGAATTTTATTAATATCCAATCGTTTAAATACAACAAAACAGTTGCCCACCCCTGTCAGTAGCATCTTGTTGCCTCGTCAGCAATTCGTGAACTACCGCCCGCCGCCTGCGCCCACGGCCCACTCCTGCGCAGCCCGTACTCCGCGTCGCATTACGTAAGTTGCATTCTGATATTTATTCATATCCTTTAATCCTTTTATGATTTTCTTTAAATCATGTTAGGTTGCATTTGATAGGTTTCCTACCAAGTATTTACTTAAACTGTTAGCATTTGGAAAGCATCAGATTCTGCAGTTGGTATAATAGCGTCGGTCTAGGGAATTCCTTCACTATACTTTGTTCAAAGAACAAGTAGGCTTGATGATTTGCACATTCTAAATATTAAATCTAAACAATTTATGAAATATCAAAGTTTACTTACTTACTGTATGTATAATTGAATCGATACGATATAGCGCATAATTTTTGTCTGTATCTCAGGGCTACTTATTTGTTGGATAAGTACAGATGTCGTCAGGAGTCATGAGCGCTGATTTTGTATGTGCAGTAGTCCTTTTGTAATTTTATCTCTGTTAGTCTGTATGTTGCGAGGCAACTAAAATACATTCGCAGTTATCACCACTATTTTAGATGAGCACTCATTATTCGTGACGGACCTCGGGGCCTACCATCACCGGTTTAATTAAGCACAGCGTATTAAGTACTTCTGAGCTTTGACGTCTCATTTTTGTACCGTAAATAAAATTTCTAAGCTGAGAAGTTCTTAATACGTGCTGTTTAAACGATGATAGTTGGCCCCCAGTAGGTCGTTAGTGATTGATTGTTAATAATCACAATTCACTTACTGAGGTCGATATTATATTATTTTCTATACTTAAATACTAAGATTCAGGGCTCATAATAGTTATGTATATCGTATTTGGTATCAATATTCATTTATTCAATATCCTAGCTGTCGTGTTGTTCACTAAGGTTTCTCAGCTTCGAACTCGACGACGAGCGTTGGTTTTAATCATAGGAAATTGATACATAATACATAAAAGATAAGGTTCAATTTCGTTTCTTTGTAGAGTGGCCAGAACGAACAAACCGACAGAGGAAGAAAACAGAGACACATTATATTTACTTGTAAATTAATATGCGCACGCCATCCCAGAAGAGTCACCCAAGGGTTAAGCAAGTTTTATATTTCACCGAATATGATTAAGTGCCAACGTGACAGAGGGTGAGTCTATCGCCGTCTCAGCTCAGGCACTATACATACGTCTTTGAATAACTTCTCAGACATATATAACAGTTTCCTCGCGATGTTTTCGTTTGTAGATAAGCAGGTGCAGGTGCAGGTGGAGCATCAAACCTCCAAGTACCTAAATATAAATTTATTTTTTATTCGTGAGCCACGTTTACGAGGCATCAGCTACTTGATTCGTATTTCAACCTGTTTAATTGTAATTGCTTACATTTTCAGTATTCGCTGCGCAAGCGGTGCTGTATTTCGCAATTTGGTAAGTAGATTTCATTATTAACATAACATTATAAAAGTCTGTCAATTTTTTAATGTTTATAATGTAAATTGCGTTAAAGTAACGAAATCTTATATTAATTAATGCCGCAAGGTTTTGAGAATAGGCACGGCACTTTGTTTAGGCTTTAACTTTTTCCTTAGATTCTAACTAGTGCCCCGCGGTTTCACGTGCGTGGATTACCATTCATGCTTTATTTCGGGGAACCTTTATACAGGATATCGGGGAAAATAGGACAGCTGTTTAAATATGTGATAGGGTATAATTTTAAGAAGCAAACAATATTATTATGGCAAAAATATCTTCTTCCATTTACGGCTAATTGACGTTCAAAGTTGACCATATCAAGACCTTTTTTCGCATAAAAATCAGCAGTATCGTAAAGTTCCACTTATAGTTTCTGAAATAATCCCATAAAACCATTTTTCGAAACCATTAACCTTCTCCTTAATTGAACAAGTTTAATGACCTTGCATAGGTTTTTCCGGCTTTTATTTGTATTTACATATCTAGTCTAAATTAACCTAACTATCTATGAAGATGGTAAGTTGAATGGTCATTGACTACGGTTCACAACGCGACGGAAGACAAGCAAGAAGTAAGGTTGCAAATTGCAAGAAGCAAGATGCAAGATACAAGGTTCAGGGTTGAAATGGCCATTACCTCACAGTCACGTGGTCTAAGTGGTACAACGTGTGATGTGACGTAGTGGAAGTCTCGACCCGGGCGTCAACGATATGAACAAGTCAAGCAACAAGTCTAGAAGTTCGGAAGTATCGAGAACTGCGACGGTCGAAAACGGCCTGCCAATTTTGGGACACGTATTTTTATATAAATAAGTTTACTATACAAAGTGTTGTTATAGGTGCCGTCACGAGCTATGAACGCCTAGCGAAATTAGTGGGGGTTACTGCGCATGTATTTTATTCACGTCGCGCCATACAGGCAGACATAGACAGAATCATAAAATCACTACTGCGTATTAAAGGTCAGCGCTCTTAACTCGTGACGCCAATTTGGGTTTATTTTCATTTATTTTTGTATCTTTATAACTAATATAATTATTGATAGGGGTAAGGGAGTACGCATCAAAGGTATTATAATGCATTATGTTTCGATATTTATTTAAGGGCCGTTGTGGCCGTGGGGTTTGAGGTTCGAATCCCAGCGAGGCCTATACCAATGAGTTTTTCTGAAAACTTGCGTGCAGTTATTTCACACCACGTGCTTTACGTTGAAGGAAAACATCCTGAGGAAACCTGCATATGTCTGAAAAGTAATTCAAAGACGTATACATAGTGCCTTAGACGGCGATGGACTCACAAGCTGTCATGTTGACACTTAATTATCTTCAATGAAAAGTGGGTGTTGTTATTACAACACCTCTGCCTACTGCCCTTGGGGGAATACAGGCGTGAGTATACTAATGTACGTATGAAATTTATCATAGCTTACATAAATAAAAATAATGGCAAAAGTTCTTATAAATTATATAGTAAATTCGTACGTATCAAATCACAGAAATAAATTCTCCCAAAATGTAGGGTAACTTTATGGGGCAATATTTTTTTTTAAATGCAAGTTATACTATCAAAAGAATGAGCTACCTACAAAGTATTCCATATTAAATATATTTTTTGATATACGTACATTATCTTTGATATATAAACTTATTACTCCATTTAAGTACTTTTTTGTTTTTAATTAATCATTAACTGATTAATAAGTGTAGTATAAGTGCAGACAGTTTCTAATTTTTCTTGATTAATGAGCTTAATTTTCCGTTCATACCTTGGTAAAAATAACTGGAAACTAGGTTAATTAATGAACATCTCGTCGTGTTCATGAATAACCCGGCCCAGAACATTTTCAGCGGCCGACGAGAATTTTGCATGAAAGTTTTATTAAAAGAACACATATGTAAGCAGGCACCTTTATCTATAGATGAAGGAAAACATCGTGAGGAAACCTGCATATGTCTGAGAATTAATTCAATGATGTATGTAGTGCCGAAACGGCGATGGACTCACCCTCTGTCACGTTTGCACTTTACATACGTCATTGAATTACTTCTCAGAAATATGCAGGTTTCCTAAACGATGTGTGAAATCACTGTACATAAGTTTTTTTTTTAAATCTGATTTTCAGTTAAGAGTAGTTTTTACCATGACATACGGTGAATATTCTGGCCGTACTCCGTAGTTCGCATCTGTAAGACAAACATTTCTTTTTCTGGTACTAGATGGTGCTGTGTGATCCCAACATATGTTTTCTTAATATTTTTCTATTTGCAACAGTTTCTATTTTCAAAAGCGTAAGGTAAATTACTTCAATATGTCTATAAAGTATCTCAAAAATCACCGGCCAGTTTTGCCAAGCCTTTCTTCAGTAAAGACGTCAGCAATATTTCTCCCTGAGGCCACAATAACATAACTTCCAGTATCCCAGTTATCTGGTTGAATCTACAAACGATTCGCTTCGGCCCATTGACTGTGAGACGGCCGTCTTATGAGCTAAACAGCTTCATAAACCACACCCCCAACTTAACGTGACCCCTTCTATTCAAGTCTTAATGCTGAAATAGATGTCATTGTAAACTGGTTGTTAAAATTAATAAAACGAATAGAAAATGCAAATGAAAATAATCTTTATTGCTTTGAATTAAAGGTTGGAAATGGGCATGATAGTGATGACGCGTGAAAAATTGAATTGGCCATGTGAGATGGTATCTGTCAGACGGAGGCCTGCAGCGATCGTCTACGATATATTGCAGGTAAGTATACTATTAGTTCGACCTTATTATTTACGAATAAGTGCCAAAAATTTCCTTATGTCGTATAATGTATGTTATCGTAATTCCAAATCTTCAAATTTTTACTAAATGCATATGAAAGTATATATTAAATAAAAAAATAATAATAAAAAGAATCTCTGTCCTCTGAAAAGGCTAGGCCGATTTTAGCGTGAATTTCACTGGCAAATGGCTGATGTTACAAGAAATACTAAATTTATATAAATATAAGTGTCTTACCAGGGTCTAAACTGAATAAATATTTTTTATTTTCTAAATGGTGGGGCACAGCGTAGTGTACCGAGTGTATTCTGATAAATTGAAAACATATTTTTGTAGAAAAATAAATAAAATAATAATATTATGCTCACGCCATCTCAGAAGGGTCTCTGAAGAAGTAAGCAGAGGTGTTGTAACAATAACACCCACATTTTACCATATATGATTAAGTGCCAACGTGACAGAGGGTGAGTCCATCGCCGTCTCAGGCACTATACATACGTCATTGAATTACTTCTCTGACAGATGGTTTCCTCACGATGTTTTCCTTCACCGTAAAGCACGTGGTGTGAAATCACTGCACTTAAGTTTTTAGAAAATCTCATTGGTAGAGGCCCCGCTTGGATTCGAATTTGCGTTGCTTGCGTATTTATCATATCTTTGTTTATTATATGATATATTTTTGTTATTTGATCTGAACACTATGCGACCTCAACGTCGAGCTGTAAAATATCTCGAAAGCGGGATCCAGGATGAGCCAATATCCGACACAGGAAATTTAACTTCACCGCAAATGTATAGAAAACAATTTCGTATTACCTATAACATTATCTAATACAGATTGTAAAATCAACACTGTAAGGATAACTGTAAACTGAGTTTCAAATTTGTTGTCTCAAAGAAACCTTCACCGCAAAAGTATAGAACAGCTTGCTTTATCAAAAAAATCTATACATATACTAAATAAAATTTTGTGTCTGTTTGTAATTCCAAAATAAAAGCTTTTCACTGAATGCGTATGAAAGTATACAAGGTACTGACATAGGAAAACAATGTTTTAAATTTTGTTCTGTCCGTCTGTCTGTTTGTTCCAGCTGACCGATTTTCGACCGAGTTATAAGGAGTAACTTAGTCTACGAAAAGTAACTTAGTCTAGGCTTTAAGTCTACGAAACCGCGGGGCATGACTAGTATTTAATAAATAACCCATCTGACCATCTATTGAAAACTTGGACAGCATAAGTGTCTATATAAAAACTAAAGTTGCCAGGATTAAGGCCTGTTGATTGATTGTACTTGACGAAAGTCGAACGTTGCTATCTTACAGTGACAAGGGCCATAATGGTAAATTAATTCACAAGTCACCATAATTTATGTTTTCATCAAGAGACTAGATTACATGCAATAAATATAACTTTTAATCCTGAAAGCATAACTTCAAATTTGAGAATTTTTATCAATGACAACCCTCACGCTCGAACGTTTCTAACTTCCATACTTCTTAGTAAACTTATATTTACACTAGCCGTGACCCGCGGAACCTTTATCTTTTTTAATAAACATAAGCCTAAGATACTCCTCGCAATATTACCTATCCGCAGCCGTTTAGGAGATTAGACAGACAGACAGACAGACATTGCAAAAAAAATGGTTTTGAATATCAGTGCCGTATATACTTTCATATGAATTTAGTGAAAACAGACACTTCAATAATTTTTTTCTGTATACGGATGTATATATGTACAGATGAATAGATTAACATATATGCATATATATTACATATATGCTCACGCCTGTATTCCCCGAAGGGTAGGCAGAGGTGTTGTAATCACAACACCCACTTTTCACCGAAGATGATTAAGTGCCAACGTGACAGATGGTGAGTCCATCGCCGTCTCAGACACTTTACATACGTCATTGAATGTATAGATTAAGTACATATAAAACCAATCACTAATTAATAGATGTTTGAAATGATCATTATATCTTAGTAAAGGTGGTTGAACAACATTGAATTGAATCCATGTACCAATTTACAAAATATCAGCACTAGAATTGGCACAAGATAGTACATCGATAACGGACAATGCCGATAGGGATCTAGTTTTGAGTCTAACTGCATTATAAAACAATATACGAGGTAACAGAAGGCCAGCTCTTTACACAGACGCAATACTCTCTCAAAATACTTAATGAAACAAGTAACGTACCTACAGTCAGAGGACTGCCACAGTCATATGGCATTTATTGTAACAAAAAAAATTACTAAAGTTGGAAGTACGATGATTATTTTATTTCGCAAAATATTTTACACTTCACATACTGTGAAGACACTAATAATCACGCTCTCAAAGTATGAAACAAGTGACGTTCTGTCACAGGGTCATATGCCACGTATTCTAACAAAATTATATTCTAAATTAAGAAGTATTATGATTATTTTATTTCGCAAAATATTTTGCAATGCTTACTGTGAAGACAATTAAAACTAAAATATTATATTCTTACAGTATACAGCTCATTTATAAAAGTACAATAGGTAGTTTTGGAGTTATGAGGGAATAATGAACATACGCATACATATATATACATATTTTGCTTCTTCGTAGTCGGGTAACATGAATTAAAGATTAAGTAATCTTTGTTCAAATAAGACTTTACAATATAACAACTTTCTGGGGAGAGTGATCAGCTCAGCATGTGGGAGCTCTTCTAGCCATTCGGGTGTAATGTCTGGCGAACACGTGCGAACACTGTTCTAGTTGGGAACTTGTGTTAATGCGCTCCAAAACTTTTTATTCACAAAAATACGATTGTTAGCGAACAGCGCCATCTGTGCAGCGAGCGAGGAACATTGCTTTATTTGTTTATTTCTTATATTACTTTTATTTTATCCAAGTAGTCACTTTACAGCGTGAACGTATATCGTTAAGTTTTCAAATGTGAATGTAAAGGCCCGACTTTCCGTATGATTTTTTTTGTGATTATAAACTGCATTTCTCGTTTTGACAGTTAATTAAGTGCAAAACAGACAGACAGAACTTGTAGTTAATGTACGGAATGTCTGTGATTAGGGGTGTAAGGATAATCATAATGCCAATAAATAGGGTTGTTAGTGTTTCAAACGCCTATCTTACAGCTGTCTAAAGATATGTAGTTACGATTAGCTGTAATATTCGACTATTATTAATCATTTAAATTTTCACTCGTATACTTTTATGTTTCATGTTTCACCATAAGCAAAACATATATTTTTTAAATATAAAAAAGAGTGTGGCTTGGGGTTTGAGCAGTCGCCTGCTACGCAAGCGACGCAAGTTCGAATCCCAGCGGCGCCAATGAGTTTATCTAAAAAAATCATGTATAGTGATTTGACACCACATGCTTTACTGTGAAGGAAAACATCGTTAGGAAACCTGCATATGTCTGAGAAGTAATTCAAAGGACTTATGTATAGTGTCTGCAATAGAGTCACCATCTTCTATGAATAGTGGGTGTTGTTATTACAACATCTCTGCCTACCCCTTCATATGTAGACATTTAGTTTAGCAGCGTATGATACATAATATGTATGACATGTAGTTATTAGCGTAGCATATAAAAACCCTTCAACAAAATGGCCTCTATCTCTTCCTCCGCCTGTGGTCCCTCGAATTACCGTCCATTTTGTGTCTGAATAATTAAAGCTAATGTTTAATTTGAATATTTAAGAGGACTCCGGACCCCGGTGGCACGCTTTCCCATACAAATGAAATACAGAAATAGTTTGCAATACGAGTATATAAAATTTATTCAGTATTGTATTGAAGTGAATATTGTTTTTATACCATCAAAATATTACAAAATATATTTTTGTTAAGATGTATAAATATTTTCAGAATAAAATGATTTAAGAAGAAGGAACTTGACACCTAGGTAGTTACTATCAGGATACGAATAATGACACAATCTATACATCTAGATATTTTATTTATCTGTATAGATATACAGATAAATAAAATTAAAGTGTCCCTTTGTAATACTAAAATAACAGCTTTTCACAAAATTTGTATGAAAGTATATACAGCACTAAAATCTCCGAAACGACTGGACCGATTTTAACGGGACTTTCACTGGCAGATAGCTAATATTATAAGGAGTAATTTAAGCAATAGATATCCGGGGGTCACCCATGAAATTCACTGTACGCGGGAAAAGACTCGGGGACAGCTTGTTTTTTATGAAATATGGTTGATCAAAAACTATTTTTGTCTAAACTAGCCTCTTCCCAAAACGGTTCCCGACTTCCCAAAAATACATCGACATCTCTCTAAGTGCAGTATGTCTTTGATTTTTTTCCCAGACACAGGTATCGGAAATGAAAATAAAAAATATTTATTCAGTTTAGGCCCTGGTAAGGCACTTATGAATGTCGAGAATTTACCACCGGTTCGGAAACTAGCCTTCTGAGAAGAACCGGCAAGAAATTCAGCATATCGTGCAGGTTCATTATATTAATGAACTAACGTTTTTAGAAAAACTCATTGGTACAGCAAGCGTAAGTAAACGCTCGATTAATATGTATTTGGCCATTGTGCGGCGCTGTCATTCGGTGTGTCAAGTGATATTTTGTCAGAGCACGAAAAAAGTAAGAGTTACGGAAATATTCGTATTTTTATAAAAAATATTTTAGTAAATCGTTTGTATGAGCCAGCGAGCCTCATGGTCGGTCCAAAGGCACCGTTACATGTTTAGTTCCGACCCTAACCCCTTAGCGAGCTCCAATCATAACTAACGAAGGATGTTGGTAATATTATTTTTCCTAATCCACTACTATTTGATACATTATTTACTGCGTACATACTATGTTATAAATTTGCGGTTTATTTATAAAAAAAAAAAATTATTAGCTCATGGATGAAACCAATCTATACATACTCTATACAGATAAATAAAATTTAAGTGTCTGTTTGTATTTCACAAAAAAAACAATTTAAAAAAAAATCTCTTTTTGTCTGTCTGTATGTTCTGGTTAACCTCCGAAACGGCTGGCCCGATTGTGACAGGACTTTCACTGGCAGATGACTAATGTTACAAGGAGTCACTTTGGCTACTTTTATTATATAAAAATTGAGGTTCCGCGGGTCACCGTGAAATAACTTTATCCGGGTAAAACTGCTAGTCTTTAAATATAGTTATATTTATTGCGATGTGGATGGTTACACGTAGAGAGGAAGATCTAAGAAACGGTGGATGGATTGCGTGGATTTTGACCGTTAACTGGGTGCAGATGTAGTCACGATTTATGAGCGCTCAGGTAGCTGGAACAATTGCGCACACATACTCTTTAAATTACTATCAAGGTCTAAACTCCGTTTAAATTTTCAGGAATTTTACACTAAAATGATTTTTCAAGACTAAGATTATTCAATCTACTAGCTATGCCCCGCGGTTTCACCCGCGTCAGCATACCCTAAGTTCTATATTAAAAGTAGCCTAAGCTTTCATCCCCTATTTTATCCCCTTGGGGGTAGAACTAATCCTTTCTTAGCGTATGCCTACGTCATAACATCTACCTGCATGCCAAGTTTCAGCCCAATCCGTCCAGTGGTTTGGGCTGTGCGTTGATAGATCACTATGTCAGTCAGTCAGTCACCTTTGAGTTATATATATTTAGATTTAATTCAATGTTCTTTTAAATATCTTTTTATTAAGTAACTAATAAGTAACTAAAAACTAATTACAGGTAAAAAACTTGGCCCAAATCGGTGTCTCTCGGGATCGTGCCAAGAAGGCTGGCAGCATTGCCACGTTGAATAGCAATGCTGATTCTCTGAGCGAGAAAAGCCCCAGCCCGCTTGTCACGAGAAGCCTAAATAAATATTATATAATTCTGAAAAACATCTTTTTAATAATATATTTAAGTTATTAGAAGATATTTTTAAAGGTTTTCTAATTATATTTTAAATGTACTATATAACATCAGTGACTTCAGGAATATTTTCCATTTACGTAAATAAAAATCTCACTCGTCCTCCATTCTTAAATTCGAGATTTCATAGTAAGTTTAATATTCGTGTCTCTCATCGTGTGGGGTGATCTCCCCAATATTGGTGTAACGCAGCAGTGTTAGCGAGGAAATGTGCCGCCGTCAATTGAAAACATCCGTTTTGGTTATAGGTGATGATGTTTGGGTGCGAAGGAAACACGGGTTCATTTGGGGTTTCATCACACTATCACATTGTTGTGTTATGTGTCTGTTTGTAGTTCAAATTGAAAAAAAAATCACTAAATGCATATAAGAGTATAAAAAAACAGACTTATACAAGAGAGCCGTGGTGGCCTCGGGGTTTGAGCAGTAGCCTGCTACGCACGCAACGCAAGTTCGAATCCCAGCAGGGCCTGTACCAATGAGTTTTTCTAAAAACTTATGTATAGTGATTTCACATCACGTGCTTTACGGCGAAGGAACACATCGCGAGGAAACCTGCATATATTTGAGAAGTAATTCAAAGATGTATATATAGTGACAGCGATGGACTCAACCTCTGTCACGGTGGCACTTAATCATGTTCGGTGAAATCTGAGTGTTGTTGTTACAATACCTCCGCTTACTCCACTCGGGGACCCTTCTGGGATGGCGTGAGCATATTTATAAAACATATAAAAACGGCTTGACTGATTTTAACGGGACTTTCATTGGCAGATAGCTTATGGTACAAGGAGTAGGTAACTCAAGGGACTTTTATTTGAATACAGAAATAGTAATAGTATTGCGAAAATCAAAATCTACATGGGTGTCAATCTACGATATGAACCTTATAGGGCTACCATGCGGTATAAATAATAATGCTAGGTATAAACCTGACCTACTAAAAAAAATCTTATTTTACAATATTAAGGAATAAAAGCTAAAAACTAGCTAGCAAACTTGGCCCAAATCGGTGTCTCTCGGGATCGTGCCAAAGAAGGCTGGCAGCATTGCCACGTTGAATAGCAATGCTGATTCTCTGAGCGAGAAAAGCCCCAGCCCGCTTGTCACGAGAAGCTTCTACCAGACGACGTGCAACCTCTTTGAAAAGTTGATGAGCATCTGGACCCCAAGGCCCCAGAGTTTCAAACGCAAACGCAGAAAATATGTATCCTTGATCAATGCAAGCATATTTCCGGCGCTTGAGGCACTCCTGCTGAGCAGCAGCAGCACCGGCCGCCACAGCAGTGCCGGGGAGATGGGACGGAGCCAACGTATAAGGAATTAGGAATAAAATAAAACATACAGAATTCACCAGCAAATTCTCGGATTATCTTTCATTTTCGACCTGCATCTTTTTTTTTATAATGTACGTTTGTAAGGATCGTAGCATGTGGCAAACGGTGGTCTCTGCCTACCCCCATGGGATACAGGCGTGAGAATTTGTATATATGTATGTATTTTTATTACATATGTATTTACTTCAGGGAACTATAAAGTAACTATTTAAATTTAAACACACACTAAACTCCACAAATCCAAGCATAACACAACTCCCCTCTAGAATAATGCAACCCTTAAGCGGTTCCCGATGCCTTTACGAGCTGTTACTTATCGCAAGGGGTGGGTTTTATTTATTGGTATTTCACTATTTGTTGGGCTTACCGCCATGAGTTCGGAGGTGTAAGAAACGATAAGAGAAGTTATTGTATTCGTGTGTATTGCGAGTGTGACAAGTTTTTCGTCCATATTTGTATGAGAAAGTGTAGGTACGCTTTCTAGCGGTCACTTTAGGTACTAACAGTTTTCATATAGCTGTGGCCCGCAGACCCCCAATTATTTTTTTAATTAAATGTAACCTTACTCCCTGTAACATTACCTATCTGTCAGAGAAAATCACGTTAAAATCGACCCAACCGTTTCGGAGATTAGAATAAAATGTTTTTCTATGTCAGTACCTTAATACTTTCATATGGATCTAGAGAAATGCTGGTATTGCTAAACTGACGATTTGAAAGTACTTAATAAAAAGTCTAATCGAATAAAGATATTTTTGACTTTGATTTTGTCTTAGGTGATATGACACCACTTTTAGAGTAAACCCTTGTGGACAGAGTAAGGATGTTATCTACTACGCAACAACTGTAAGGAACAAGCAAGAATGAGTTTCAATAAGCCCATCTCATTAATCTCAAAATGCTGTAATAAAATGTCTCCAACAAGAAATAGCATCAATAAAACATTTTATTTATATTACATTCCCCTTGTAGAACAATACCTTCGGTCCTGTCATACTACAATACAGCATCCTAGAATCTTGTAAATTATATAAACAACCTTAAATAAATCTTGAGAAAATGTACATTGCTTTCTAACGGCCACGTGAAAAACTTAATTTTTCCCAAGTTGCGCCAAAATGTTGATCCGTAGTAGCGCTTGCAAACAAGAAGCAGTCTCGGGAACTAAACAAGGAACGTTATGTTATGCTCATACGATCATGAGTCAAGTTGCCGGCTTCCCGACGCCTCTCAACGTTGCTAGGCAACGCTGCATCAATCAATATACCCCTGCCGAGACACACTTGTTCATACTCCGTGAAATGTGGGTAGTTTTTGTTTTGTGCGTGGGGAATTCATGAATATTTATTTCTGTTACTAGAAAATCAAATCAAAATTGTACAATTGGAACATAATGTCATCAACCGTAGTCTCTTACCAGTCTTACTTAAGACTAGACCAAACTCGGACTAAAACGATGTCCATCCCTTTTGAAAGCCATATCACGAAAGGGGATGGAACTACTTTTAGGATGACGGGTCGCTCACTTCCCTCTATAATGGTTGAGGAGGGCGATCGCTGGCATTCTCTTCATACTTGTGAACAGGTGCTGCTAGTGGGGGCTGGTCATCTCAAGCTACACAACTATTCGTAGCACTTATTTTTAGTTTTTAAATTTTTAATATCGACTTTCGTGCACTGGAACTGGCTTATATATATATTTTTTATGATTTATATTGTATTACTCAAAGCTGTAAAAAATTTTTTTTAATATAGTAATTACTGAGTTTCTTGCCAGGTTCATCTCAGTAAAAGCATCCTTCCGAACCTGGCGGTAGCATGTATAATCCTATGTAATCGTGTCTTTCTGACGATTTGAAAGTACTTTGTAAAAAGTCTAATCGACTAATGATATTTTTGAATTTTGAAAAAACCAATATCTTATATATCAATAGGATATGTTTAAAATAAATTTTTAAATTGACTTGGTATGAGTTATCGTGACATAAAAAATGAGACAGAAGACAAATTTTTTAATTTATATTTATGCTGGATGTGTCCCGATTTTCCTCGTAAAAGGGGTTGCGAAGGTCAGATGGCAGTCGCTTCGTATAAAAATCAGCCACATCGGGTCGAATCAAGTGACCCCAACAATGTATGGGATAAGGCCAGGAAGATGATGATGATACTAGATGTGCCCTGCGGTTTTACATGCGTGGAATTAGTTTCATGGGTGGCTATATTTCGCGGAATCCAGATAAAAAAAGTCGCTTAAATCTTTGTAATGTGTGCTGCCAGTGAAAGTCCAAGGAAAGAACAGGCAGACGAATACACAGAGATTTTATTAAACTTTTTCATGTGAGTCAGTACCATCTATTTAATGAAAAGCTGTGAATTTGGAATTCCAATAAACACTTCAATTTATTTTATCTATATATGTATATATATGTGTATAGATGTATAGAGACGCAAAGCGTGCGGTGTATTAGTACCTAAATACAATTCTCCTCAAGAACCTACGTACTTCTTGAATAAATAACTTTTCCAATTCCTGTTCTATTACTCCACTTCAGCGGGTTCAGCTTATATTACGAACCTAATACAAAGGTTGGATTTCCTCCGGATTCAATGAGAAAAAGCTCCCAAGAAACCTTTCATTTTCGTGGAAAACTAGACGTATTTACATACATTCGTCTGTACGTAATTTACGTTTTATTACATGCTTGACTGCTCGTCAAAATATTCGTGTTAGCGCTGAGAGCATTCGAATGGTGAACTTATCCAATTTATTTTTTGCTGGCATCCTATAAGGGGCTGAGTTGAGGGTGGGAACTTTTATGATGTGGGAAAGGTCAGACACCTTGAATACCAAGATATTTTTTTTGTATTGAAAAGAAGCACCCATCAAAATTTGCATTGTCTGTACCCGGAACAAACAGATATATAGGGCGACAGATAAAGTATATCATTTCACATGCATAATTACAAACAGACACTTCAATTTTGTTTATCTGTATATATATAGATAATAAGAGGTGTTGCTTTGAAGAATTCCATATTTATGTATAACGCAAACACCGAAAAAAGCAAATCGTAATAAACTTATTAGTGTACAAAAGGAATAAGTTATCAAGTGAAGCACTCTTACAACTAACTTGAACTTAGTTAAGAAGGTAATTGCATTATGACGTAATCCTGTTAAATATAGTTGCTCTGTGCTCACCAGTGCTCGCGTAAATTGTATTCTAACCAAGTCCCTTTCTTCGATTGACGAGCCCTTTACACAAGATGGGTAATTAAGTGGCTTAAGAAGTTAGTTATGCGATCCCATCCCACCATCTGTGGTAGAACAGATATATAAAATGGAAGTGTCTGTTTGTAATTCCAAAATAACAGTTTTTCACTAAATGCATGTGAAAGTATATATGAAACTGACTTAAGCAAATTAAAATAAAAAAAAATCTCCCTGTCTGTCTGTTTGTTCCGGGTAATTTCTGAATCGGCTGGACCGATTTTAACGGGGCTTTCACTGGCAGATAGCTAATGTTACACGGAGTAATTTAGGCTTTGATTTAGAAGAAAACATTAAATCTACGCGGGTGAAACCGCAGGGCATAGCTAGTCATCCATATGAACGTGTATCTAGTCACGTAGATATATATTCTTAAGTACAGATCCCGCCGTCACGAGTTATAAGCGCTCAGCGAAAAAAGTGGTTGTAACTGTACCATACAGGCAACGGAGACGGAAAAATGACTACTGCGCATTAAAGGTCGGCGCTCATAACTCGTGACGGCTCCTATACTTAGCGCTTTCTATAACAAAAAAGTTTTCTTTTTTATCATTGTCCCATAGAAAGATCTTGTTGTCATTTGCTTTGCGTCAATATCCCAGTATTGAAAAGGCTATATCATTATGCTCCACGTGACATCAAGCGACGGCTGGCTACAGAAGCGCCGCCGGCGCCGGCGCAGCATTCAATGCTAATTGACTATTACACAGAATGTCCACTCACATTCGCTTCCGTGCTCAACAAACCCAGCAGAATTGCTGTAAGCTATGAGCGCTTAGTGAAAATAGTGATGCGCATGTATTTCTTTGAGTCATGCCATACAACACCTAAAATTCTACTGGCATAAGACTTCTGCAGCGTATGAATTTATGAAATAACTGTAATCACTAGTGACCTTACCCGCCCCAAGAACTGTTACTGCAAAACAATCATACATACATATGCTCACGCCTTTTTTTGTTTTGTAATCACAACACCCACTTTTCACCGAAGATGATTAAGTGCCAACGTGACAGACGGTGAGTCCATCGCCGTCTCAGACACTATACATACGTCTTTAAATTACTTCTCAGAAATATGCAGGTTTCCTCACGATGTTTTCCTTCACCGTAAAGCACGTCGTGTGAAATCACTGAACATAAGTTTTTTAGAAAAACTCATTGGTACAGGCCCCGCTTGGATTCGAACTTGCGTCGCTTGCGTAGCAGGCGACTGCTCAAACCTCAAAGCCACCACGGCTCTTAACCTAAGTTAGCGTAAAAGAAATGACGGTCAATGAGTGTTCCATGACCCTTACGTTACGTTAGTAATTTTTTTTTTAAGTTGGAGAAAATGCTACGTTTGCGAATTCTTCGGGTCTACTTTTCTCTAATCTAACACAAGTTTTCGTTAGTTTAATAATTAACTGAAAGTAGGTTTTTTTTTGTAATATACAAGGAACAGTACTAAAACTAATTACAAGTAGAAAGCTTGGCCCAAATCGGTGTCTCTCGGGATCGTGCCAAGAAGGCTGGCAGCATTGCCACGTTGAATAGCAATTTTAGAACGAATAAGAACCGTGTTAGGACTTTTCGAACTTTCGACCGAAGCTTCGTTATTCGGAGAAAGCGAGTAGGTCCTCTGAAAACATAAAGGTATACACACACACATATGTATAAATAAAATTGGAGTGTCATAATTTGTTAAAATATGTCTGTCTACCTGTTCCGGTAAATCTCCGAACGGTATAATTATACAAGTAAAACCGCGAGACACATTTCAAGTAACTCCGACTTCCTTTATTTGTGGAAGGTTGGCGATCGCCCATGCATCATTCAAGGAGTAGTTTGAATTTCATGCCTTTAGAATCCCTCCCTTCAAGTGAACATGAAAAGTATTTTAGACTAGCCTCCTCCCAGTCTCATCGCCCGCATGTTATTTGAACCAGAAAATAAAGTTTCTTATAAATTTCAACCCCTTAGGGGAGGAATTTCGGAAAATCCTTTAGTAGTGAATACCTATTTGATTTTATTTTACTTATTTATTTGCTGTGCCCAACCGTTTCACTCGGGTAGACTTAATTTCATAGGTGGTAGGTTCGAAAAGTAGCCTAAGTTACTCCTTGTAACATTAGCTTTCCGCCAGTGAAAGTCCCGTTAAAATCGGCCCAGCAGTTTCGGAGATTTGCCGGAACAAACAGACAAAAATTGGTTTGTCTAAGTTAGTACGTAGATACCGTGTTTAGTATAAAGCTGTAATTTTGGAATTACAAACAGACACTTCAATTTTATTTATCTGTATAGATTGTATATATAGAGATATAATAATATCACGTTCAAAGGTATACTTTTGTCTCGACGGAGGTCGGTATTAGAGAGCCAGGTACGAACTTTTGCCAAATAGACTGGTTTGTCAGTGTGAATGAGACGTGACTGTGTAGCGGTAACGCACCTCTTTTACTGAAATGCTTCTTATTTCATAAAGATTGTAAAAGGGAGTTCTGACACAAGCTGTCAGAAGGACAAAAAGAAAAAACTGATTTTTACGTTTTATGTATATAGTATTTTAATTATAGTAGAATTAAATTACAACACCGCATTTAATTATTATAACTGTATGTGTTTAGTGTCCCGAATGCGTGCGGTTGTGTGTGGATGGATCTGTAGTAAGTTGTGGGGTGCTAGGTATAGATATAGATTTATTACTATCCCTATCATTAGTATCATTGATTACTGCATCATCATAATGATAAAACTAGTTACTACGATAGTGTTCCAGCTAGATTCTTATTAAGTGACGTCAGACTGGTGTCATTGATGTAATAGTCATTTAGGCCATCAATATGTATGAGCTTCAAATGAGATTACAGATTAAGCCAGGTTCGTTGAACTGTATCGAGGTTCAGTGATTATGCCAATACGAATTAGCTAAGTCTGATTATAACAAGGCTTTACTTAATATTTAAGGGTAAGCAGTTTTGCGCTATCTTATTCCAAGTATTTGTTCTTTACGGTCGATGGATGTTCCATGCATTATGTGTGTTCTAATCTTTCAAAAGATCTATAAGGTAATTTCAGAATTTTGTTTTCTCTGTTCAAACCTTCTTCTATACAAAAAAATTGCCTCTTTTATTCTATTGCATGCTGTTGGTACCTATAATTGTAGTGGTAGGTTATGTTACATTTATCATGAACTGAAACAAATTTATTATAAGTCTAAGTTAGTATCCTTAAAAAAAAATATAACCGACTTCAAGAAAAGGAGGAGGTACCTACTCAATTCGAATGTTTGGTTTATTAACTTGGAATGTATGTAC
Source organism: Watsonalla binaria (assembly GCA_929442735.1). Lineage (NCBI taxonomy): Eukaryota > Metazoa > Arthropoda > Insecta > Lepidoptera > Drepanidae > Watsonalla > Watsonalla binaria. Next base: position 10,808,997 of record OV838921.1, on the reverse strand, counting down.
GTATGTTTGTTAGTTGTTATTGCGCATATGATTCGATCAGCGAAGATAAGCAACCTTACCTCTAGCCAGTAATTGGATGGTTGACCGCCCGAGTTCCCTCCGTGCCTCGGAAAGCACGTTAAGCCGTCGGTCCCGGTTGCCAATTTATCATCTTTGGCAATCGTTACAGGTCAGTTGGTTTAACCCAGATCACAGATTTTCCTCGTTAAAGGGGTTGCGAAGGTCAGATGGCATTCAATCAAGTGCCAACCTCAACAGTGTATGGGATAAGGCCAGGGCGATGATGATGTATGTAGGTATGTTTGTCCAGGTGAAATTTTGCCACAGAAATTTAAACCATATTTAACCGATTGAGGTGAAATTTGGTATTCACGCTTATTTTAAACTAACTGTGACCCGTGGTTTCACCCGCGTAGACTTAATTTCATGGATGGACCCTATTTTATTTTAATAAACCTACCTTGCCTAAGTTATCTGCCCGTGAAAGTTCCGTTAAGATCGGTCCAGCCGTATCAGAGATTACCCGGAAGACAGACGGACAGACGGACAGACGGACAGACTGACAGACAGAAAAAGGTTTAAAAAAGGGTATATACTTGTATATGCATTTAGTGAAAAGATGTTATTTGGAATTACAAACAGACACTTCAATTTGATTTACCTGTATAGATATACATACAGATGGATAAATTTGTATAGATATAGATGTATGGTATATATGGTATGGTAGAGTTATTTTTTGCACTATATAGGTAGCAAATGAAAGTGGTTGCTGATAAGAGCACGTTTTTTTTATCTTCAATTAATACGACATTTCATAAAAGCTTGTTTGGAGGATAAACCTTATTGATTTTTCATTATATGTACAAGGAACAGTACTTAAAACTAATTACAAGTGGGAAACTTGGCTCAAATCGGTGTCTCTCGGGACCGTACCAAGAAGGCTGGCAGCATTGTCACGTTGAATAGCAATGCTGATTCGTCGAGCGAGAAAAGCCTCAGTCCGCTTGTCACGAGAAGCCTTATTGATGAATAATTTTATTCAAATTTAGATTATGAACTTCATCAATCTCAATAAAATCAGTCTGTTGTTGCTCCAATTTCGCTCATAGATGGCGCCACAATACAATGTATTAATGTAAAGGGTTATCAAATAATTCGCTATCAATTAATTGTTTATGTCACATGTGAATGTAGGTTGCCTTGTTACGTTATCTGTAGTGTGAATTAGGACGAGAACTTGTAGATAACACTAAATAAGTATGTAGGGACCTCAATTTATACGTTAAGTTTAATATGTAATATACATTAATTACATACATATGCTCACGCCTGTATTCCACGAAGGGGTAGGCAGAGGTGTTGTAATCACGTCACCCACTTTTCACCGAAGATCTATCGCCGTCTCAGGCACTATACATACGTCTTTGAATTACTTCTCAGACATACAGGTTTCCTCGTGGTAAAGCACGTGGTGTGAAATCACTTCAAATAGATTTTTAGAAAAACTCATGGGTAGGTACAGGCCCCGCTGGGATTCGAACTTGCGTCGCTTGCGTAGCAGGCGACTGATCAAACCCTACGGCCACCATAGCTCTTATTATTTAATATTAAATCCTTTATAATTGAAAATAAACTAGAGAATAGTATATACATATAGACCGAAGTATTGCAGTCGCATAATTCCAATTAAATGGTAACAAATAATATATACAAGGAACAGTATCTACTTAAAACTAATTGGAAGTAGAAAACTTGGCCCAAATCGGTGTCTCTTGGGATCGTGCCAAGAAGGCTGGCAGCATTGCCACGTTGAATAGCAATGCTGATTCTCTGAGCGAGAAAAGCCCCAGACCGCTTGTCACGAGAGGCTTCTACCAGACGACGTGCACCCTCTTTGATAAGTTATAGTCCGGTTTTTTACGATATGGTCTCTCGCAGTTGGTAGGGGGGATTTACCTCCTCTGCTTAACCGGATTAAAGGACGAGACCCAAGGGCCTCCAGCCGAGCTTAAACTTAAAAACTAAGCAAGGCACCCCGGTGCGGGGCTCGGACCTCGGCTTAGGGCGTTGCTGGGGGATGAGCTAGGGAGCTGGATCTGACCCCCTGGCAGACCCAATCCGCCGCCGGAGGACCGGCCGCAGGAGGCGTGCCGAGGTGCGGCAGATGCCTCCTTAAGAGGGCCGCGGGCGTCGGGACGGGGGTCTCGGCGCCGACGCAAGGCCCTCGCGGTTGAAGGGCGCGTTCGTGTTCCGACGCGCCCTCCCAGAGAGTAAGCCGGGTACAGCCCGGGCCATAGGAGGGGCCCAACGGCCAATCGTTAGGGGGGGCAACGCAAGCTTGCTAACGCGATCGCACGCCCCCCCTGTAAAAGCGACGAGGAGGAACACCCGTGGGTTTTAGCCGGTATGAGTCCGGCATAACCCTTCCGCTGCCCCCGCGGCGGTTGGCGTATCCATGATGGATTTCCCACGGAAAAAAAAAAAAAAAAAAAAAAAAAAAAAAAAGGGAGCTGGATCTGAGTGGTATGCATATGTAACAAATATGTATTCAAAAAATATAGTTACTTCAGTAGAGCAATAAGTATATTCCAAAGGGTCGTTTGAGACCCCTGATCGTGTCACGTGTCGGTCCTTCGTCATTGTATTGATAACACACCGTGATAAATGAGTGCCTATTTATTGTTATCATTGGGGATTTAATAGGGGCTTGGGATGATATAAATAAATGGTGAATACTTATAAAAGATTGTAGAATGGAGTCGGCGTAAAGGATGCTTTTTCAATACTAAGAACTGTGAATTTTGAGTTTTGTTTGATATGAAAATTAAAAGAGCCGTGGTGGCCTTGAGGTTGAGCAGTTGCCTGCTACGCAAGCGACGCAAGTGCGAATCCCAGCGGGGCCTGTACCAATGAGTTTTTCTAAAAACTTATGTACGGTGATTTCGCACCACGTGCTATACGGTGAAGGAAAACATCGTGAGGAAACCTGCATATTTCTGAAAATAATTCAATGACGTATGTAAAATGCCTGAAACGGCGATGGACTCACCATTGGCACTTAATCATCTTTGGTGAAGAGTGGGTGTTGTGATTACAACACCTTTGCCTACCCCTTCTGGGAATACAGGCGTGAGCATATGTATGTATGAAAATAAAAAATGATTTATTCAGTGTAAGGCACTTATGAATGTCGAAGAATTTACCACCGGTTCGGAAACCAGCCTTCTGAGAAGAATATTTTTATTTTCTACTAGCAATGTGTATACTAAATTACCACGCAAATGTATTTCTTATAACCTACGAGCTATTCTGATGTATAAGCTACGTTATCATAGAGTTTCATCACACACACATAGACGCTCTGTATTCCCTGTATTCCCCGAGGGGGTAGGCAGAGGTGTAATAACAAAAGCCACTTTTCACCGATGTCTAAGTGCCAACGTGACAGTTTCATAAAAAAACGTTTAATAGTTTTTCTGTAAAAGAGTAAGTAACGAACATACATACATTCCTACAAGCTTTCACATTAGTAGGATTATAAATGATTTTAGTCTAGACTTTGTATATGTCTTCGCATCCTGTCTCCGCAGAGCACTTTACATACAATATCATCAGCTCCCTGGCCTTATCCCGTACATTGTTGGGGTCGGCACTTGATTCAACCCGATGTGGCTGATCACTTGATTTTTATACGAAGCGACTGCCATCTGACCTTTGCAACCCCTTTAACGAGGAAAATCTGTGATCTGGGTTAAACCAGTTGTCAGACTATTTTAGGCCTCCGACTGGCCTGTAACGATTGCCAAAGATGATAGCCGACCACTGCTCAAACCCGAAGGCCACAACGGCTTTTGACATAAAAAGAGCATTTTCGTAAAGCAAGTCCCAGTTTGCAAGCTAGGAGGAAATGTGTATAATTTACCGAAACTCCACATTTCCGCAGCGTTTACGTCGCGTTAGAGTGTCGGATATTGCAATTTGCAGCCAAATGCAAACGGATGCTTAGTCATTAATTTTCGCCTGAAAGCTTCAGTCGCTTCAGGGTAGGTTTCTAATAACTTCTAGATTGACTAGCTAAGTAGTTTTATACTCCTTGCTTCATTAAATTTGGTATGTAATAAGTTTCTTAGAATTGAGACTTAAGAAACCTGCGTTTGTCTACTCGTCCATACAGATTAAATATTAAAAAAATATAAGCTCGTGCCTTCCCAGAAGAGTCCCACAAGGAGTAAGCCGAGATGTAACAGTACCCACTGTCCACTAAAGATCAGTCAACGTGACAGATCGGATGGCGAGTCCATCACCTTCATAATATTTACATATCTATTTGACTCTCTTCTCAGATTTTCTAACAATGTTTTCAATTCCTAAGAAGTTTATTGATAGATACGATGTGCGGTCACAAAACTGACGAAAAAGATTTCCCGTATGCAATTTGTCATCAGAAAAATGCTAGATTTCTAACAACATCTACGCCTCAATTTCGGCACATATTCCTGTTAATTTGGAATTACAAACAGACTCATAAATTTTATGTATCTGTTCAGGTTTAGTTGACCGTGTTACGGTCGATGTCTAGCGTCAGTTATGGATTACATTTAAATGGCAATTGACGTTGAATTAAATCAACCTATCAGTTATCACCAGCCTCATCTTATATCGCAACCAATTTCCTAGCAATATATCACAGTTCTAAAGTGTTGACTGAAACAAAATGGCGTTCAACTTCACGAGCGGAAGTTATGTCTCGAGTGCACTGCTTCCTGCCGCGTCGAGGAGGAAATTTACTATTATTACTGAAAAATTGCACTTCTCTACTACTGGAATTGTTAATGGATTTCAAGCAGAAATATATGATAATAAATTAGAATTAAAAAAAAATATAACAGATATCTGATTGGAATAATAAGTCACCCTGAATAAGCGTATAATCATGTCATTCATCATGTTTACCTATTTTTTTATTTAATAGCAAAACTAATTAGGTTAAGGAGCCGTGGTGGGTTTGAGCAGTCAGCTGCTACGCAAGCGACGCAAGTTCGAATCCCAGCAGGGCTAGTACCAATGAGTTTTTCTAAATAACTGATTTGATTTGCAGTGATTTCACACCACGTGCTTTACGGTGAAGGAAAACATCGGGATGCATATGTCTGAGAAATAATTCTAAGATGTATTCATAGTATCTGAGACGGCGATAGACTCATTATCTGTCACGTTGGTACTTAATCATATTCTGTGAAATGTGGGTGTTGTTGTTACAACACCTCTGCTTAACGCTTCGGGAATCCTCCTGGGATGCCTTGAGCATATTATTTTTACTTATTTTTGAAGTAGGTAAAATCTACTCACGCTGAAAGCTCCGCACCGAGGTCAACAAACTTTATAATGAATATGAAGTTGTCTCTTACCTTTGTTAATTCAGTACTAAACTTAAGTGTAGGACTTTTTGATTTAAACTTTGTGACTACCTTTTTGTATATAAAGCCGTTTTCAACTCTGTTGTTTTACTCCTAGCTACAGTGTCCCTAATAAAGTACCGGCACCGGTAAACAATTTTAGTACATAATGACCTCAATTTGCAACAAAGATATGTCTGTTAAAGTCAAAGTCAAAGTCAACAATATTTTTATTCGATTAGACTTTTTACAAAGTACTTTCAAATCGTCAGAATGACATAATTATAGAATACATGCTACCGCCAGGTTCGTTGCTTTTACTGAGAAGAAATTTTACAATTTTGAGTATATATAATATATATTTGCACGGGTCAGTACTTGATTCAACCCGATGCGGCTGATTACCAGATTTTTACACAAAGTGACTGCCATCTGATCTTCGTAAAGGGGTTTCAGGAAAGTCTGGGTGAAACCAGTTATCAGACTTTATAAGGCGTCTTGACCTGTAATGATTAACGCTGTATCTTAATGTGCGAACATTATTTATACACTTGCGTGTTGAAATATACAATTCATACAATTCAAGAAAGAGTCGTGGTGGCCTTGGGGTTAGAGCAGTCGCCTACTACGCAAGCGACGCAAGTTCGAATCCCAGCGGGGCCTGTACCAATGAGTTTTTCTAAAAACTTATCTGCACATCACGTGCTTTACGGTGAAGGAAAATATCGTGAGGAAACCTGCATATGTCTGAGAAGTAATTCAAAGACGTATGTATAGTGCCTAAGACGGCGATGGACTCACCCTCTGTCACGTTGGCACTTGATCATATTCAGTGAAATGTGGGTGTTGTTACAACACCTCTGCTTACCCCTTCGGAGACCCTTCTGGGATGGCGTGAGCATATTTATTTTTATTTTATACTATTAATTTGAGCACAAATACTTAGTAGACATTTTCTAAGTACGAGTGAGTTTACTAAGTGTAAGTAAGTTCACATCGAAGGTGTAATTAGCGAAGGTAACTGGGGCAAGAAATATGTAATATGTGTCTGTGCGTGATGTAATTATACTATGGGAACTGTGGTCATTACTGCATAGCGGCGGAGAGTTGATATTAAGTCGTATTAATTGGATTCGTGGCTTGATTACTTAATGGTGTAAGATAGATGTAAAGTTTAATCTTCCCAGTTAAAAGTTGCGAAGGTCAGATGGCAGTAATGTGAAAACGAACATACGTAATGTGAAGGCCTATAATAGCGAAATATATGTTAAAACGTTGAAGAACTAATCCTATAAATGTATGAGATAAAGAGATATAAATAAAATAAGAGAAAATTATGACTAAGAATGTTTGATATTCACTAGAAACTCACATCAGTGCTCTTGAAAATAAATCCAGATTAGAATAAATATAGTTAAAGGTTCCCTGGAGGCTCGCGGGGTGAATAACTATGAACCTTGCATTGTTATCCACGGACACATGAATCTCTGGAGTCTTTTGAATGCTAACATCGTTATAGGCGAATACCTTGTTAGGTACAATATCCCCTATCAAGAGTTTGTCACCGTTCTCCCTAATTTACACTCGCTAGCGTCTCCGCCGAATATTTGTATGAGAAACTATCTCCCGCGGTTTCACCCGCGTAGTTTTACGTATTTAGTTTCAAGCTTTATTTCGCGGAACGGAAAGTTATAAGTTAAGTTTGTTAACCTAAGTTATTCCTTGAAACATCAGTTATCTGACAGTGAAAGCCCCGTAAAAATCGGTTCAAACGTTTCGGAGATTAGCCGGAACAAACAAACAGATAGTCAGACTGAGAAATTTAAAAAAACATTGTGTTTCTATGTATGTACCATATAAATGGTTATACTTTCATATTTATTTAGTGAAAAGCTGTTCATTTGAAATTACAAACAGACACTTCAATTTTATTTATTTGTTTAGATGTATAGATTATACAGCGTGTCTTAGTGGTGACGTGAAGAGATGTGGCGACGCTAGCGAGTATAGATCACCAAAACTGTGCAAAACTCGTGGTAAGGGCAGTCACAGGGATGGGTAGAGAACTTTTTTAAATCGCGTTCCATGAATTTTTTTTCGTAAAGAGTAGTCAATACGATTTTATCGAGCGTCAATTCCACTTCAAGGAGTCTTTAATGTTATTAGAATACTGGCCGCTAACAATGAGAAAGCTTTCAATAAGAAATACAGACTTGTCAAGAATTTAGCTGTATTCGAAAATGAAAGACGAATTTCTTGTCCAATAATTGGAATTTAAAGTGAGTAATTTTTCTTGTTGCCTTTAAGTATAGGTATTTCTTATTGGACGTAGATATACTGTATATCTATAAATCTATACAGATAAATAAAATTGAAGTGTCTGTTTGTAATTCCAAAATTACACCAATTAAGTCGATTTCTCAATTTGATGTTTGGAAAAAATTCTGAAAAAAGTGTGCAAATGCCGACTACGGCGTGAAACCTCGTTCTGACATTAAGTTCCGCTTATTACGTTAAAAGAGCCGTGATGGCCTCGGGGTTTGAGCAGTAGTCTGCTACGCAAGCGACGCCAGTTCGAATCCCAGCTGGGCCTGTACCAGTGCGTTTGTCTTAAAAACTTATGTACAGTGATTTCACACCACCACGTGCTTTATGGTGAAGGAAAACATCGTGAGGAAGCCTGCATATTTCTGAGAAGTAATTCAATGACGTAAGTAAAGTGTCTGAGACGGCGATGGACTCACCATCTGTCACGTTGGCACTTAATCATATTCGGTGAAAAGTGGGTGTTGTTACAACACCTCTGCTTACCCCTTACCCTTCGGGGACCCTTCTGGGATGGCATGGGCATATTTTGTATTATTTTATTTTATTTATTTATTACCTTATAGATGCGTGCGTCTGTGTGTCTGTAATTTCAAACGATTCGTTCCTAGATAACGTGCTTGTAGTAAGTTTGTATATTTATACTGTGACATAAACCAGGAAGGTACAAAGAAGGTAAAAGGCGTGAATACAGTATGTTCAGTCTATGTAGGGCATATATAATATGTGTACGGCATCGACGCCATGGCGTGTTTCGCTCAATTATTCATATGTTAGCACCTCCGGTTGATGACAAGTGAGCGACGCGAACAAAGAATATGTAAGCAGCGTCAATTCGTAGAAAGACATTTCGAATCATTCCGAAGGGACTTATATCACCTTCATTTGCAGACTATTTACGCGTAAATTTATGGCATTGTACCTCCAATAAGCCCTTACAACTCCCTTAACCACAAATATCTATACTAATATTTTAAATTATAAAGAGGAAAGTTTTTTATGCAAGTACGTTTGTAACGAATTGGCTCAAAAAGTCCTGGACCGAATTTGAAAATTCTTTTAGCAATGGATAGCTACATTATCAGCGAGTAGTCTCTTCCAGTTCTCTCTATCAGCCATCATACTGTATTCACTCCCATTTATCTTTGACACACCATCTTTCTTAGGTCTTCTCTCCCCTTGTAAAATCGGTTCATATATCACGCAATGATTAACAGATACAGAGAGAGAACAGTAAATAAGCAGGTAACAAAACACTTAACCAGTTTATATGTACCGTGTACAGAAGTAATTGTATTGGTGAACTTATTGAACGAATTCAAAGCGTTAAGTTAATTACTTGTAGTTGAAGTATATTTATAAGTTAAGCGAGAAATTATCGAAGTTATAAATTAAACTTCAGTAGAACCTTAGAATTCCCAGCTTTACGTATCGGGCAAAGAGTCGATGCCCTTGTGTTTTGGAAGGGTTGCTTGTAGGTAGGTAAGTTAACTGTAATTATGCATGATAATTCAGTCCATAGGGACACATCCAGGCTATGATTACTATAATTAGACAAATTAACAGCATATCTTAATATAATACCATATTATTTTTCAGTTCTGGGTTTAGACCAACGAAAAAGAGTACCCGGCGATAAATACTGCAACTCGATCTTAGGAAAGAGACATTCGACTAAATTCGGTTTTGTAGAGCGTTATCTCATTCGCTCACTACCAATGTAGTACATTGATTTTATCGCCGGGTATATGTCCACGAGTTCAGAACCTTTGAATGCGCAGTAGTCAGTTTATGAGTCTATCTCTGTCTTTATGTATGGCGCGAGGCGAATAAAACTCACACAGTGTGACCACTATTAATTAAAATTTTTATAAAGTTTTTAATAGCACTGCCTCGCTGGTATAGTGGTCGAAAGCGCTACTGCAGAATACGAGATTCTAGGTTCGATCCAGGGATCAGGCACAAACCAATAAGATCGCCCCTTATTTCATGGGTCTTAAGCATATGTGGCGAAACGTGGGAGCAATATAAGTACCGCTATCTCCATGGAATATAGTAGTTAGCTAGAACATTTAACACCTATGAATCACTCACAAGTCCTCTCTGCAATCTTCCCATAATCTTTGGACAAAAGCAAAGTACATTCGAATAGGTTTTTGCCCAATAAAAACGAACTAGGGAACAAATCGAATCGTAATTTTAATTAAGCAAAAAGACACGTACTCTACAAGGCAAGAATCTTGCAACTTTCCGCTTATTTATTTTCAAGCTGTTTTCAGTCTTATGTCAAGGTTTTGAAGGTTTATTTAAGGTTGTTTATATAATTAACAAGATTCTAGGATGCTGTATTGTAGTATGACAGGGCCGAAGGTATTGTTCTACAAGGGGAATGTAATATAAATAAAATGTTTTATTGATGCTATTTCTTGTTGGAGACATTTTATTACAGCATTTTGAGATTAATGAGATGGGCTTATTGAAACTCATTCTTGCTTGTTCCTGACAGTTGTTGCGTAGTAGATAACATCCTTACGCTGTCCACAAGGGTTTACCCTAAAAGTGGGTGTCATATCACCTAAGTCAAAGTCAAAAATTTCTTTATTCGATTAGACTTTTTATAAAGAATTTCAAATCGTCAGAATGACATAATTATACAGGATAATACATGCTACCGCCGGGTTCGGAAGGTTGCTTTTACTGACAAGAACCTGGCAAGAAACTCAGTAATTATTCTATAATACAAATTGAGAATACAAAATAAATCACTTAAGAAACATAAGCCCATGGACACAGTTCCAATGCACTAATGTCGATAAAAATTACCGACATTTGTGTATTGGAACTGTGTAACCTACTTAGAACACCCATTTTGCAGGAAAGAGAATTTCACCCAATACTAACGTGACTAACTATGTAAGGATCGTAGCATGTGGCAAACGGTGGTCTCTGCCTACCCCCATGAGATACAGGCGATAGCATATGTATGTATGTACTAACTTGACAGATGGTCTTAGTCAATCGCCATCTTACGGGCCCGAATATTTTTTTTAATGAAAGATACTTCACGAAAGAGTAGGCAGAGAATTAGGCACTTATTTGTACATCCACATGTCGGCAATTATGTTTGTCCCCTGTATAGGGCATACTATTACAATGCACCTACTTATTCCCTCTCTGCAACACTCTAAGGTAGACTGGGAGACAATGCCCATGGCATTAAGTCCGCCTATATACTTTGTGTATATGAAGTTTTAATAAATAAATAAATATTAGGAAATAACAAATGGAAAATTACACTTTTTCCGAATCCCGGACCTCGCGCAAACACTAGACCACTTTTCATAGACTTCCACTGACAGGTAGCTGATCATACAAGGAGTAATAAGTTCATTTGAGAAAAAAAATTGGGTTCCGTGAGCTATTAATGAAATTAAGTCTACGCAGGTGAAACCGCAGGACACAGATAGTATATTATATTATAGATATTACGTGTGCGTTTGGTATTAAATATACCAGTATGTCTAAAAAGGCCACTTTGGAAGAATCATAATGTGATCCGAACATGATTCATCAATGGCCTTTTTAGACCTACTGATCTTTCTCAAGAAAATAAGCTCCATCCATATTCCGGTGACATAAGGAGAAAGGTACACAGAATCTGTAATTGTCTTCGACATAACAATGACGTGTGTCTACCTCCCTCTAACACCACAAGACAGACAAGTTCATGAGAGGATGTCGTGCGACTAGTAGTGCACACGTAATCGGATATGGTTCTCAGGAATCGGATTAAGATCTTTAGCTAAAGGTATTTTTAATATGGGTAGTGTAAGTCTGAAGGCATTTGAAAATAGAGCTGTGTGTGTGGGTTCGAAATTCACACAAGCATAGGTTTATTTTTATTAGTAAGTACTTAGTATGAAGTTTATTAATAATAAATAAATTGACGATATCACACGATTATCATATTTTTTATTTGTACTAGTTGTGCCCCGCGGTTTCACCCACGTAAGGTTCATTTATGGGTGGCCCACGCGACCCTAATATTTTATTTTAATTAATAGTTTAAGTTACTCCTATAATATAATATTAGATATCTGTCCAGCTGGTTCGGAGCTTAGCGGGAACAAACAGACAGACAGACAGCCAGAAGTAGAAATATAAAAAAAGAGGTTTTTTACATTTATATGCATTTGGTTCAAAAAAGTAATTTTGGTATAACAAACACACACTTCAATTTTATTTATCTTTAGCGGCGAGTGTCGGAAGTTTTACGTCTCCATACAAAAAAAGCGCAAAACGCAAGGTCAAGCGACGACGTTCGAACGGGTCAAAACCTATTCTTAGGGCACTGGTTAGACACCAAACCACACACACGACATATAAAAAAGTAACTGATACGAACTAACTGCTGCTCTACATTATTCTAGTCCACATGTTTTGTCTGGAATTAATCAAAACTTAATTTCAAGTTAGGGTAAGTAGAGCCACTTTGAAATTTTTTCGGCTGACTGAAGTTACTAATGTAATTATTATTTTTATCTGTGCATTATTGTGTGTATTAGTAAACAAGAGATCGACGGAATGTGCTGGTTTTTATTATCAAGTAAGTATTTAGGTACTTATTCTGTTATGAGAGTGAAAAATTCTTGTATCATGACCTAAGCTAGCCGTGCACTGGAGGTCAATATCCGACTCGGTCCGCAGAGATATCAAATAAATAGAGGTCGTGAGGTCACCTCCCTAACATTACAGATAATAAACCTGTGATCCTGCCAACTTGGAAAAAGCAACGATCTTATCCACAGAAAAATTGCTTTAACATTGAAAGGTGATTAACTTACGAATTAAGTTAATAAATATTCCAGTTTGATCCGGCGTGACTCCAAAAATCGACGAGCATTTCAATTTTTGCGACCATAACCGCACACGGTTCGCACCCTTGGCTCTTCTGTTCGCGCTGGCGACGTTTTTGCCTCTGCGGCAAGTATTGTACACCCTGAAATAAACTCTAACGTAGTGTGATAAGGTTGGTGTTGGGTTAACAGGGTGTGCAGGGGATGCTGCGTCTCTGTATGTATTATAAATTGGTTTAGAGCGGCGCGGGGAGGCGGCCGCTCGATACTTGCCAGTAGCGAAGCCTACACGCGCGCGTACACTCTACTCGACTCTATAGATGCCGGATTTAAAAACAAATCTGTGTACATAATAAGACCTTATTTGTGCATGTGGTACCTGTTTGTTTTGTAAGTAAGTATATAAAGTGTCGTGTTCCATTCAATATTTGGTGCATTGGATTGTCTGGGCTGAATTCTTCTGCGCAGAAGGTAAGCGCGGCTCATCCCTTTATTTATAAACATTGCGTTACTTATTTCTTATTTACCTGGAATAATATCATCTCTCGTGTGTCATTGTATATATAGAAAGAGAGGCATTTCGAATGTTTTATTTACTAGATGTTGTTAACTTGTGGATGCGTGAAATTCCGGATAAATTGCGTACATTAAGTTTAATGTCGGTGCTTATCTAAACAACTGCCTTATTATAATAAAATGATTATTTAGCTTCTTTATAATATGGAATTGAGTGTGTTTTTAGCCAAGATTGCTCTTTCATTAATGGATTGGGTAACAGTATGCCGGTTTAATTCAGGACCTCCATCCAGGAGCAAAATTAAAGGTACTAGGTAAGTCGGAACAAAATTTCCAAATCCCCGAGCTGCTGTTAGTAATAAACTGTAGGCTTACCATGAGTTTCGACAGTGATATATTAATACTCGTCAACAAGAGCAAGGCTCTCGACACCAAAGTTAAAAATTGGGCGAAACTCTGGGTCAGCTTTTGAATTTACTACGTATTCATTTACTGCAATATCGCAAGTTTTGCTTACCGGTGGCTAGTATGTCATCAGAATCTTAATTTCTTCTATTCTTATTATCTTTCTCCTCTTTTGAATCGTTATTTTTTTTATAACTCCAAAAATTATGTAGTTGTCAATATTGGATCTACATTTGCAATTCTGACAAACATTAGTAAATATTCTTTATTGCATTTGAACACGGTTCTATTTAACTGAAATATAAAAAATTGCACAGAGTTATCCATTTCAAGTATTTCTGGATCTCAAAGGAAACAATGCGACCCATAATTTCCTCACTGTCTCTGAAAAGGAAGTTATCAATCTTAGGTCACAGGTCTTTGCCCTTTGCAGTACTACCTCGAAGTCAAGTGCAGTGGCATTGGAGGGCACAGCTTCGCCTTAACTGCTTATTAGAGCAATTTATCACTGCAGTTAGTGCAGTTATGATCTATTGTATTGCTTATAGGGTTATAAGGCATCTTGCTATGTCGGCTTACGTCTCATTATTGCTGTTAAAAGATCCAATTGCAAGGTAGACATTCGTAGAAGTTTATTAGGAATTAAATGGATCTTGAAAGGAGACTGTTTAGTAGAGACTATAAATAAGGGTACGGATTTTATTTCCGAAACAAGGATTTTACATATGAAAAATTCAAAGACCTACTGAGTCAAGAGCCCTAAACCGCTGGAGAATCCGTCATGGATAAAACAACTGTCTCGAGGCAGCGGAAGGGTTATGCCGGACTCAACTCCACGGTGTTCCTCCTGGTAGCCAAGTGGAATGCAAGTGTCTGTCTTCACATGCTTCACCGTGACCCAAAAAAATAAACCGCTGGTCCTAGGGGTAACATTTAGATGATATGTTCTTTACTTGTACTCAACCTCTGTCACGTTATCACTTAATCATGTTCGGTGAAAAATTTGTGCTGTTGCAACACTGCTTACCCTTGTGGGATGGCGTAGGAGGGCGTCTTTTTCGAAATTCTGGTGGTTCACTTGAAATGGGTGTTAAATAGCCTGTGATGTTTCATTCTGTGGATCGAATACCACGCGAGCGGATGCTAGCCGAAGTATAAAAATGTGCACATGATATGCCTTTAATGTGAAATTCGTGAGATACGTCGGTACGTAAATGGAATTTGGCAGTTCTTTCATCTCTTTGAACTGAAACCCTCTTGGGTTCAACATCCTTTGTGACTCGATTTGTTGCGGTTTTAGATATTGTTAATTAAATATTTGATACGAATTTTCGCTTTATTATGGCATATGGAGTGTATTTATGTGAATTTGATCATGGTACCTTCATTTTTTGAGATCTTACTCGCATGTCGACAAATTATTGAATAGATAACTCGGTCACCATAACCTGCTTGCAACTTGGCTTCATGGTAAGTGATGTTGCTAAAGGTTACATTGATATCCTTCTTCTATAATAAGCGGTTGCCACTGTGTCGCCTCATCTGAATATAAATAACGGCTTTTTTTTTATTTAACCAGTTTCAGTTTTACTAAAATATGTGTGCAGTGATGTCACACCATGAGCTTTACGGCTAGGGAAAATCTTGAGGAAACTGATTTATGCCCGAGAAGAATTTCGAAGAATTTAAGAGTAGGAATACCCTTTATTACAAAACATAGACTAATATAGACTGCAGTCCTTGGTTTAAAAGTAGCTTCATTTCTTTTTGTTATTTGGAATTCGAAAGGAATAGACATAGCTTTAATCCGAGCTTGGCTTAGTCTTCGCTGAAACAAAGACTCAACTCACCACGTTTTGTAATAAGGTGGAATGAGTCCATCCATTGCCTCCGGTGGAGATAGAGTTGTCGCCTGTCAAAGTCAAAGACAAAGTCAAAAGTATCTTTATTCGATTAGACTTTTACAAAGCACTTTCAAATCGTCAGAATGACACAATTATACAGGATTATACATGCTACCGCCAGGTTCGGAAGGTTGCTTTTACTGAGAAGAACCTGGCAAGAAACTCAGTAATTACTCTTTTCAAAAATATTATACAATTTAAAGAATACAAAATAAATAATTTAAAAAACGTAAGCTCATGGACAATGTTCCAATGCACAAATGTCGATAAAAATTAACATAACAAAAAAATCTAGTACATCTACTTATAACTAAATGCGTAGCTTGAGATGACCAGCCCCCACAAGCAGCACCTGTTCACAAGTATGACGTGAATGCCAGCCATTGACCTCCTCAACCATCATAGAGGGAAGTGGACAACCCGTCATCCAGACGCCGCCGCAAGCAAAGGCATTTTAGTGAGCTTGACAACTCAAGCCAGTCAAACAAAGATCACGTGTGTCACGTCGGCAACTAAACATCTTCTGAAACAGCATGTATGACTACCTTCGTGAACGCTTCTAAGTATTCAATAACCTATCAAAGTTTATAGATGGATTGCTATCCCCAGTTATCTGTCAGATTTGATTTATACCTTCAACTTCATAATGATGTTAACTAGCGATAAGGTATTGGAATTAAAGTAAGGACAAGATAAATTTGTTTGTAGTGTTTCACCACTCGCTACATAGATGGCGCCACTCGCTAACAAATGCAACGTTTGTGTACAAATACACGAGAACCTAAATCGCGCAATTAGATTTTGCAAGCGCATTGCAGTATACATACAAGTTTCCAACTGGAACAGTTGGAGCCTCGGTACCCCTGGCATGACACCCGCCTGGCTGGAAGATCTAGATCTCTCGCTCTTCCCACATGTTTATATATAGTAAGCTAAATGACAGATGTATGGAATATTGAAAACAGTCGTAAGAAAGTAAAGCTTTCAGTACTAACAGAGCAGGTGTAATTGCTGATCCTATATCCAAGCAAAGGAGCAAATAGGCAGAAGATATACGAGCTATTTTGTTTAACAATTGCCTTATTCATACGTATGTTTATGACCCATTTGTCAGACTAATAGGGCGACCGATACCATAAAACGGCACCAATAGCACATTATTTTCACCAAAATTTCACTTCGTCCGAGGTAACGTAGTCAGCATTACCGGAATTCCTATTAATGCTAGCTTGGGGTTAGCAAACAGCCCTGCGTATAAAGTCTTTGTCCCTTATATTTACTCAGGAACCGTAATGTGGCAAAAAGTGGCTGTTTCAAGACCTTGCAACATTACGGGGTCAGGGGTATAAAACGCGGTCGTATCGGTTTGTCGGTTTGGCTGGGAATGTTGGTTACATGCGACTTTAATTCTTTGCTACTTAATGGCCGCTTTGGGTTTTTTGAGGAATTTGGTTGAAAAACTCGGCTTTTTAAATTTTAATGTCACTACTGTGCTGTGTAAGTGCCTTGAGGTATGTGCAGTCGCTTGCTACGCCAGCGACGCAAGTTCGAATCCAAGCGGGGCCAATGAGTTTTTCTAAAACACTATGTAAAGTGATTTCACACCACGTGCTTTACGGTGAAGGAAAACATCGCGAGGAAACCTGCATATTTCTGAGAAGTAATTCATAGATGTATGCATTGTGCCTGAGACGGCGATAGACTCACTATCTGTTACGTTGGCACTTAATCATCTCCGGTGAAAAGTGGGTGTCGATTACAACACCTCTGCCTACCCCTTTGGGGAATACAGGTATGAGCATACGTATGAACTGTGCTGATAGGAGGGTCCGTAAATAAAAGGTAAAAAAACCTATAGGTAACTGAAGCGTGAGTCAATTTAATTCAATGTGAGTCTTTATGTGGCCCAAGTTTCAGCAAGCCTATAGATAGAATTTCGGAAATTTTCTTGTCGAATGCCTACATCACTCGAAGAACAAACCTTCCAAGTTTCAGGTCTCTACAATCAGCAGTTTAGGCTGTTCGTTGATCCCTCACTCAGTCAATGTATATTTCGGTATTATATCCAGAATAAAAAACGTACAGTCGAATTGATAACCTCCTCCTTTTTTTGAAGCCGGTTTAAAACCATTCCTGCCTACGCTTTATGCATAAATCGAGTCTCATAGAATATAGTATTACAATTTTGTTGATAGGTTGAACAGCGAACAATAAACCTTAAAATTTATGGACATTGAGCAAGCAAATACACTGTTGTGGTAATCATTCACTTTCGTCACATTGGCATAAAACCGCACATACAAGGCGCGATTGATGATGGTGCAAAAACCAGTGAATGGAGGCGTGGTACTGTCATATAATATGTACTGTGACATTATGTATAATGTATTACACACACATGTGTGCTGTGGTAAGTTACGTTATCAAGAGGACTGTGTAGCTGGAGGAGCACAGCGTAAACTCTTTTATAATATATACATATAAAATTCAAAATCCTGCCTGACTGAGTAACTTATACATATATCAACGGATGGCCAGCCTAAGTCGCTAGTCTTACAAGACTTTTTGGATATTGTGAGTTCATGTTGAGGTGAATGTATCCAATAAGAAAAGGCTTTCCGAAATTCCATCCCTAAGGCGGTTAAAGGATGGTTGATATGTTTTATATTCTTACTGTCACGCAGTCGTAGATACGGGTGCAAGCCTCGTACAATATAAATATTTTTTTTATTTCAGTCGACATCCCAAACGTCCCTAATCATAGAAATAACGTAAACGGTAATGGATAACCTGGGGGTATAAAACAGTGGCATCCAAAACATGTGATGCGCATGCGTGAACCAACCCCTGTCTGTTCATTAACCTCTGGACGTGATGCGGGGTGCGCAAGGTCGGTTCGTTGGTGAGATGAGAATGTTCCCTTACAAAAACTAGGGTTGCCGCATTTGCCTACCGAAAAACTTAAAAAAATACACATATTCTCACGCCACCCCAGAACTCTACGTCTTTGAATTACTTCTCAGATATATGCAGATTCCCTCACAACGATTTCCTTCACCGTAAAGCTCGTGGTGTGAAATAAATACACTTTGTTTTTTAAACTGGTACAGTTTGCTGGGATTTTAACTGTAGAGCTCACATGTACAGGTCTCCGAAGAATTAAGCAGAGCCAACTTTTTTCTTGTTTCAGACGCTATACATACGTCTTTTATTCAACATAAGGGACACTTGGAACACTCTTTATTCACGTAGTTTCCAAATTTAAGCCAGAAGAAACGAATTAAAAGTATTTAAACTGCCGGCAACTATATAGTTTAACATAATCGAACCTAATTGATACAGTCGTGATGGTGAATGTGTGCAGCATAGCTGTTATGTAGATACTCCCAGATCACGGATTTCCTAAGAATCCGCCTGAAGCATCTAATAGTCCTAATTTCCTTACAAACATCTAACACGTAACTGCAGCTCATTCCCGCGGCACCACAAAGCATTGGCTAATGGTTGTATAATGACACTTCATGGAAAGGGCCCGTACCACAGCGCGAGCGCATTGTAGATCCTCTTTTTTTAAACCAAAACTATAGTCTCAAAGAACTCCCGGTTAATATGAATATAATTTCATAATTCGACAAACTGGTTTCTGATGCAAAGGCTTGGGACCAAAAATTTGGGTTTTAAGGATGAAGGTCAATACAGTAATTATATGTTCGGGACTGGATATGTGCCTTAGACGCAGAAAGATTTTACTTGTAACGTTATATTGAAGCCTTCTTCAGGCGCAATCAACGAGACTTCATTCCAATTATTAAATAAATGTCATATTTTGTATGTCAGTGTGTCAATCCATTGCTCAGACAATGAGTGGTTTATATTTCTGCGCTTAATAATGCAGAACCACTTATAGAATTCATAAGAATTCATACTGAGATCAAGATCTTTGCATAATTATCTATATTATTATCCATTTTACTTGTCAGCTTCATGTCTTCGTGCCTTCCTTTCGAAGAGTCTCAACTTTCCACTGAATAAAGCTCCAAAGTGATAGGGTGAGTCCCTAAACTCCTCAGACGATAAACATTATGTTTAATTATTGTTAGCTAGTTATGTTAACAAATATAGATTTTCGGGGCATCATAGCTCGCTGAATGAGTTATGGAAGTGAAATGTATGACGATGTAAATAAAACCGATTAATTCTGCTCAGATCTGAAATGTCTTTGATTAGGCCCTGATAGGGTACTTATTAACGTCGACATATTTACCACAGAATCCTCATGAAGTCTGTAATCGTGCAGCAATCGAACCGAATCTTTCAGCACATAAGTACTAGTTATAACTTAGAGTATGATTAAAGTTATCATAAATTAAACTGAGCACGAAAGCTAATTGCCAATGAAGATTTCATAGTAAAAACTAACCAGGTCTGTATACCGTGCAGTGTAGTGTACCGAGATGGTAATGCAGAGAATGTGGCGGAATTATTGGAACGGATCTGAAATTGATTTATCATGTTTCCATAAGGATTTATAAGCGCGATGTTAATGTCTGATTGCTGAAACTGGAGTGATGATGTGATAATGTCATCACAATGTAAAGCTTGTGGGTTTAGCATTAGAACAGTGCGAAAATTTAAATCAATCATTGGTTCAGTATCATTTTGTCCTTATTCTCGTAAAAGTCATCATCAAGATGACTTAAATTATTATTAAACGTATAGTCTCATCCCATACATTGTTGGGGTCGGCACTTGATTCAATCCGATATAGCTGATCACCTGATTTTTATACGAAGCGACCACCATCTGACCTTCGTAACCCCTTTTACGAGGAAAATCGGTAACCTGGGTAAAACCAGTAGTCAGACATTCTGAGGCCTCCGAGAATTTGATTTGTTCTTATATTTAAAAAATATATTTGCCCCATAGCCTTGATAGGGATTTAATAATAAGGAAAAAAGTTCTTTCTTAGAAATATTATTTCAACATTGAGTGGGTAAATTCGTCTACTTAAAGCAAAGCGTATCTTCAAAAGATTTTTTGTTCAATGAATGATTATTTAAGAGAAACCTTTTAATAACAAGATTTCGGATACTTTTGTGAATCTTGAACGATGGCTGGGATCCCCTATTTAAGTGATATAAATGGGCTTGCGAGTTGCAAATGGTTCTATAGAGGAGCATTGCCCTCGTAAAATAGAGCGATGTAGTTTCTTTAGAAGTGACCCGATCTCGTTAGTAAGAAGATCTTTTTACTTCGGAAAATACATCAATACAGATAAATAAAATTTACTACTGGCATGGGTTAGGGTTGCTTAACTTCGCTGATCGAATGATATGCGCAAAAGCAACTGTGCCACAAGCTCCTATTTCTTCTCCGTTTTCAGAATGGAATATAAAGTTAAAATTCCCATGAAGAAGCCGTGGTGGGTAAGATGTTAGAGCAGTCGCCTGCTACGCAAGCGACGCAAGTTCGAATCCCAGCGGGGCCTGTACCAATGAGTTTTTCTAAAAAACTTATGTACAGTTATTCCACACCACGTGCTTTACGTTGAAGGAAAATATCGCGAGGAAACCTGCATATTTCTGAGAAGTAATTCAAAGATGTATGTATAGTGCCTGAGACGGCGATAGACACACCATCTGTCGCGTTGGCACTTAATCAAATTCGGTGAAAAGTGGGTGTTGTGATAACAAAACCTCTGCCTACCCCTTCGGGGAATACAGGCGCATATGTGTGCATGTAATTCCCATGAAGCAAGATGTAGTAATCGTTTCAATAAACCCACATAGCACCTGTCTATTAGATACACTCGAAGTAAGCTGTCATAGCAACGGCGAGCTTCAAGCTATTGTCGTCCTTAAGAACCTTCCCACGCAGTTCTTGCGGCTTATCTTAAATCTGGTACGAAAGGGTTATTACGACGTTACGGAAAGTGTTATTTCTTAGAATTTGAAGCAATGATGAAAGGCGCCTCCAAGCCTTTTTTTTCAAATAATATGTTGTCACAGCGAGAGAAGACACTGCTGGTTATATTCATAGGCTGCAGTAACCGCTTACCATCAGGCGGAGTACGCTTGTTGGTCACAGCAAGTGTACTAGAAGAAAAAAATATATATGAAGAAAATCACATGGAAATCCGAATGAATCGAATCGAATGTGTATTTTTTAATCGATACTCTCTATAATCGAATCGGTACGGCGTCATTGGCAAAGCACAGGGCATATTTTTAGATGTAACTCAAGGCTACTTATAAAAAACGCGGAATACACAGAGTGGCGTGCGTTTAAAAAGATAGACATATATACATATACATGCTCACGCCTGTATTCCCCGAAGGAGTAGGCAAAGGTGTTGTGCATTATAACAACACCCACTTTTCCCACCGAAGATGAATAAGTGCCAACGTGACACATAGTGATTCTATTGCCGTCTCGGGCACGATACATACGTCTTTGAATTACTTCTCAGACATATGCAGATTCCTTCACCGTAAAGCACGTGGTGTGAAATCACTGTACATAAGTTTTTAGAAAACTCATTGGTTCTGGCCCCGATGGGATTCGAACTTGCATCGGTCCACCACGGCTCTTAAAAAGATAGAGTTTTTCTCAATAAACGTTTATATGCTTTCCTTTAGATATTTATAGCAAATTGTATCTATATTCAGCTCCAATTGTATGGCCTCGTTTAAAAGTCCCTTGGCTGCCTTACGGCGTTGGAAGTCGGGCGCTCCTTGGGGATGAATACGAAATATCGCATGAAAAATTAATACGACATTTCACAAAAATCAGGCTATTTTTAGCTGTAGGTACATCAGTGAATGTGTCTGAAAATTTTGCGTTTATTTTCACGTGGGCAAATAAGGTGGTGAAAGATTAGATTAGAGATACACGTGTCGCTGTCGGGAGTTTTGAGCGCTCAGATTTAATTTTTGTTATTATATTTTATTAATTCATTTAATTAAGATTCAAGGCTAGTTAAAAATGGATACAGGGTATCTAAAAATGAATTACGCTAACGAAGTCTGTGGTAGAAGCTGGTAAAGTTTACAGTGCATTAATAAATATAGGGGTTATATAAACTATCGCCTGAGATAATTGGTCCTAAAGTAATTCCATCTTTGTTTGTGATACTGATTTCAAAAGGGATGGACATAGTTTTAGTCCGAGTCTGGCCTGAATTTGTTATATATTCGAGATCTTTATTTTGTACTTTGAATTATCTAATAAAATAAATTATTTACTTTTCCTTTCTTTCACATTACCCCAATTCGAAGTTTATCGTCAAGATCTCTTCTCTTTCCTTTGGTATTCTTCTAAGATTTCAAATTTGATGATCGAATCAAAAATAGTGTGATCAGAGACAGTTGCAAGTTGAAGAATGATGTGGTGACCAGAATTGAAAAAAGTATGTTGAGATGGCTTGGACATATCGATAGGATGAGTGAAAGGCGATTAACGAAACAAATTTATAGAGCGAATGTGACCGGAAGTGTCGGTAGAGGGCGTCCAAGGAAGAACTACTATGACCAAATTAATAGTATTTTAGACAAAGGTCAAATTCGGAGCACTCGTAACCGAAGAAAGTGTATGAAGAGATGCATGAATGTGGATGAAGCGAAAGAAGTATCTAAGGATCGTAGCATGTGGCAAACGGTGGTCTCTGCCTACCCCCATGGGATACAGGCGTGAGCATATGTATGTATGTATGTATGAATATTTAAAACTTCATTGTCTCTAGTGGCGAATTAAGTATAAGGTTGTAAAAAACTATGAAGTCTCAGAGTTTTACATTACTTAACAGGGCGATGCTACGGGCCATTAACCATAAGCGCATACGGGCGCCGCGCCGGGCCAAATAGCAGGGTTCCTTTGATCGAGGGGGAAAGTGGTCATGCATTCTGCGATAACATCGAGGAACGCCCATGGCGAGATCTTTGAAATAATCGACGAGGAGTCATGAAGGGAGATGTTTTTGTTCATTCCCTCCACGACGGGAATGCGATTAATCAAAGCAGACAAGCCTCAATCTAAAGGCTCAACGCTTAATCACTTTTGAAGATAAAACTGAGAATAAACGTTACGAAGAGTCGTGGTGGCCGAGTGGTTTAAATACTCGCCCGATGTGTAAGTGACGCAAGCTCCAACCACACAGTCTATCAAGAAGATAACGAATAGAAAGAAAAATAATGCAGGTACAGTAACATTATCCTAGCGCTTCGCTACGATACAAATTGTACGGGAATTACATGTTTGGAATGGGGACTAATTATGTATAGGATCTATTACATCACGTCGGGACCCTTTGATGGAAAGTTTATATCTGTATCAAAAGAATCGTCCCCAGTTGTCAAAACTCGACCAGCGAATGGAAGTAAATAACTCGGGTGACCTTTTATACCCGACGAGAATTAATATCACGCTAAAACCCGACATGACGAGGTATATGGCAACTGTCTAACTTTTATTGCATAACGCTGGTCTGGGACGCTCAAATAAAAGCATGAAATGAAAAACGCCCTCGGGCCCGATAAGGTCACCAAAGGTTGAAACGGTTAATTGTTTCCCCTCGCGATACACATCTTGATGATGGATTTTTTAAATAACAGTGGATTTAATTTTATACTAGCTGTGCCCTGCGGTTTCACCTGCGTAGATTTAATTTCATTCCCGCGGAACCCTAAATGATGACTGGATACACTCGTGTCGTGTGTGTGTGTCTATACCAAAACGTATGTACCTACGAAGTGCCACATTGGTATGTAGGTACTGTGGCGAGCGACCCCCGACTCGGGTCACTCGCTCTCCGGGATCACTATTATTTACTATGAAATAAAATTGATATACTGTTTTTCACTTTTTATTCCTTTTCCTTCCATCTCCGTTCTATAACTGCCTCGTATGTCTAGTGGTTAGTATGTTCGCCTGCCGATCACGAGGTTCCGGGTTCGATTCCCGGGTCGGGTCAAAAATGTATATTGGGTTTTTCTGTCAAGAAATTCACAATAAAATGCCCGTAGTTTGGAATTTGGCGGTGTATCCACCCCCGTGCCTCGGAAAGCACGTTAAGCCGTTGGTCCTACGCCTGATCTCTCACCGGTCGTGTCGGATTGCCTCTCATTGGACTATGAGAGTGAGGGAATAAAGAGTGCATCTGTGTTTGCGCATACACTTGTGCACTATAATATCTCCTGCGCACATGACTGATCCTCGTTGAGATTAGCCGCTGTAACCGAAATTCAGTAGGAGATCATTATTATATCTAAGAACTTCTACTATTTTATTTTTTTCAAATTATTTCCGGATTATTTTTAATATCTTTCATAAAGTTTAAGCATTAAACGAAAAAGGTTTTAAGTTGCTTGTTAGGCTAAGGCCTTACAGTACCTTACCTACTTACCTACTTATTGTTTATGCTCACTTCTCTGAAAATCCAATGCACGCCCCTGGTGGGTACTGGATATGATCATAACTGTTGGTTGATTAATCAGCGAAAGTCATTGAACAAATGATCTTCCTGTCAATTATATTTTGCATGCCAGGCCCATAAATACCGATTACATCCCATACATTTTAAAGGCTATAGTTAAATTGGAACCGTTGCGCTTGCATCATCAATCTTGCTACGATCACACGCGGATGTTGTGTTTTTATAAGTAATTGCTTGCATTTACATGAAGTGTCTGCCATTAGTAGTGATAGGGTGGACTGGAAGATATGTCGTATAAGGACCAGTGGTCATAGGAACGATATATTCGTGTCTAAGCGTGAATATTGTAAACCAGCCCTATACCTTTATAATAAACTAGCTTTTGATACCAGACTTTGGGTAGCATTTTTTAAGCTTATTATTAAATATACGAATTTTCATACAAACTTCATTTTATATTTTTATTTTAAACCCTTAAAGTTAGAATTATTACAACTAGTGGACGTCACGCGGTTTCACCCGCGTAGTTTTCGTTCCTGTGGGAGTACGGGGACAAAATATAGCTTATATTAATTAGTGATAATGTAGCATTCAAATGGTGAAAGAATTTTTTAAATCGGTTCAGTACTTTTTCAGACAATTCGTTAAAAAGATACTTGTATACAAATTTTTCCTCTTTATAATTTTATCAGAGATTGATAAGGTTCAAGATGTTTTGAATTCGAATTTGAAACTAAGATTACCAGAGAGCCTCTGTCTAGTCTAAAAAGTCATCTGTGATTGGCTATGTTTTTTAGCGAGGTGAGATCATGCATACAGAACATGTTTTTATTTGCGACGGCCGCTGACAATGGGTGTCCGGGGTTGTAGGATGCACCGGCCTGATTAGTTCACCGCTTGCATTCAAATTTTACTGTGGGAACGTGCCCTAATTAATTCATAACAATATCTAGTTTGTGAGCTTGTGATCCACGTGGGATTAAACGAACAATTTAAGTATTAGGAAATAGGTGCCGTCACGAGTTATGAGCGCTCATTGTAAATATCATCGTCCCTGACCTTATCCCCTTGATGCAACCCGATGTGGCTGATCACCTGATGTTTATACGAAGCGACTGCCATCTGATCTTCGTAACCTCTTCTACGAGGAATATCGGCAATCTGGGTTAAGCCAGTTGTCAAACTTTCTTAGGACTCCGACTGACCTGTAACGATTGCCAAGGATGTTAAATAGTCAACCGGAACCGACGGCTTAACGTGCTCTCCGAGGCACGGAGGGAACTCGGGCTGTCACCCCATCCAATTACTGGCTAGGGTTAGGGTTGCTTAACTTCGCTAATCGAACGATATGCGCAACTGTGGCACGAGCTCAATGTAAATAGTAGGAATAATTATGTATATGTTCGCGCTCGGTTCATATAAGGTCCAAAAGACACTATTGCCATTCAAGTCCAGCTAAAATTGATTGATGCTCTGTCTGTCTGTATGGCGCGAAGAAAATCCATGCGCCGTGCAAATAAAATAGTTGCCCCCACTATTTTGCGCTAAGCGCTCATTACTCCTGAGGGCACCCGTAGGAATATACGTAAATATAGGTACCATGCCATAGCAGTGTATTCTTGTCAAAGTTAAACTTAAATAGGTAACCGCACGTATAATTAAGTTTTTTGTAGTTTCCAAGTAGTCAGCTCCCAGACTCTAAGGCAAAAACCTGTCTGGCAGAAAGTTTAATGTAGAGCCTATAAAAGTCAGCTAGAAATTTTTACTTTACCGAACATAACTGTGGAAAGAGGTTTTATGTTAGCATGATAGGCAGCGTGTGATCGGTAAGAATGGACGAAGAAGTAAGATGTGACGGATGACAGAACGATGGTGGACGACGTGAAAGACGGACGACGAAAGACGTATTGATTATTTTATTATTTTAAGATGTTTATTTAAGTTATTATAATTAGAAGACGAAGTAAAGAATATTTCAGTCAAACCTTTATATTTAATTTATTTCAATCCCACATAACGATAGGATCGAACAATTATTCTTTACTATAAACATACCAGCCAATCGAGCACCAGACGCCGAAGTCTTTAGTGACCAAGAATACGAGGTTATTCTTGGTAAAGAACAATCGTATGTCCTGTTATGACATGCGATCTAAACATCTTTGATTCGGAAAACATAAGTGGAATAAACCTCGGATACGTAAGTTCTTGTATTGTTCTCAACAAGGTATTTTCCATTTGAGCATTGGGATTGTGTCCATGTGCTTTCATATTGGTGTTGATATGTTGTTACAATTTGATATTTTGTAAATATATGTTTTTTTTAAAAATAAAAGTTTAAGTCATTCCTTGTAACAATAGCTATCTGCCAGTGAAAGTCCCGTTAAAATCGGTCCAGGCGTTTCAGAGATTATCCGAGACAAACAGATAGATTTGAATATTTATTTTTCAAGTCAGTACCATATATACTTTCATATGTATTTAGTCAAAAGCTGTTATTTTTTAATTACAAACAGACACTTCAATTTTATTTATCCGTATGTATAGATGAGTAATTGCTGGGTTTCTTGGCATGTTCATCTCAGCAAAAGGAACCTTCCAAACCCGGTGGTAACATTTATAATTCTGTACAGTGTGATTCTTCTTGAGTATGAGTTGAACTATTAAAACAATAAGAGGCCATGGTAGGGCTGCTGTTCCCTCGTGCAGAAAAGATCTTGTAACTTGAAAACTTAGATGTATACACCATGTAGTTTGATTTAACGCAAATTTAACACAATTACAAAGACACGTCACGACAATATTAATGCCGTGCACATACGGTCTATTTACCGCTGTTACGGTAAACATTGATATCATGCAGAACTCTCACGGGATTTGCATACAAAATGTCGTTATGAGATCATAGTACGACACACCCTTTTCTAGCTTATACATATACTACCGGACGTCACGCGGTTTCACCGGTGTAGTTCTCGTTCCTGTGGGAGTACGGGGACAAAATATAGCCTATAATAATATATAATTTTGCTATTTTAGTAGTTTAGTTTAGTTTCGGAGCCAATTCAATAGAAACAAATCGTTCCTCTTTATAATGTTAGTATGGAAAAGTATAAAAATATTTTAGAATAGACAAATTAAATAAAAATTATGAACTGAACACTGAACTTAAATTTGTGTGGAATGGTGCCCAAAAAATAAATAATAGGCATAAGTAAGTCTGTCTGTGGCTTCGAATTGGAATTAAGAATATTGCTATTTTTTCCTTTTATTATTATTTTTTAATCTTTTATGTATGGAAAATAAATAAATATTTCTATAAAGGTAATGCAGAGAGGCAATATGCAGTTTTCTTGTTAAAATGTGATCTAGACTTTTTAGGCATACATAATAACTATTTTTAAATTTATAAAAAACTCCATAACTTAAAAAAAATCTTCGTTGTCATTCTTACTAGTCTAGTTGCTAGAGTTTAATTGAAATGTTCGATACTTTTTGGATGCTATGTGGAAAATGCTTATTTTTTTGTAATATGAATTTCTTATATGACTCAAAAATGTATAAAATAAACGACGAAAAATTTTATTGCAACAACTCTTACACGTAAAGGCTATATAACTTGGATCATTATCCTCTTCGTGTGGTGAGTACTGATTGCGTAATGTAAATGGATTCCATAAATAATGTACGTACAGTTGATTAGGTGGTGTGAGGGCTCTCGGGTACCGTGGCTATGGCTACAGAGCTTCGCAAACAAAGGGTGAAAAGAATTAGATCATAGAGGGGAGAATTCATGTAACAATCAAACATATTTGTTTGTTTAAAACGCAGAAAAGGAATCGGTGATCATTAAAGAGTTTAATGCTAGCAGCAACGAGTTCACCTAGAACATACATCACGTCTGTATTCCCCGTAGGGGTAGGCAGATGTGTTGTAACAGCAACGTCATCATGTCACCGAAGATGATTAAGTGCCAACGTGACAGCTGGTGAGTTTATCGCCGTCTCACGCACTATACATACGTCTTTGAATTACTTCTCAGACATATGCAGGTTTCTTCATAAAAAATCTTTCACCATAAAGCATGTGGGGTGCAATTACTGAACTTGAGTTTTAAGAAATACCGATTGGTCGCTGGGACTCGAACTTGCGTCGATGAGTAGCAGCCGACTGCTCAAACCCCACGGCTCTCTAAAATATTAAGTGCAGTAATTTCACCTCACGTGCTTTACGAGGTAGGAAAACATCCTGGGGAAACCTAAACATGCCTGAGAAGTAATTCAAAGACATAAGACGCCAATGGACTTACCGTCTGACACGGTGGGTGTACTTTGGCCCTGCTGAGATGACGTAAGCATATTTTTTTTTATTATTGTTTTACCGGTAAGCGCAGCGTAGGGCGCCCCCCCGCGAGATGGACGGACGATCTGGTCAAGGCCGCGGGGACCCGCTGGATGCAGGCCGCATCCAACCGGGTGAGGTGGAAATCATTGGGAGAGGCCTATGTTCAGCAGACGTCCTATGGCTGATATGATCATTATTGTTTTAATGCTGTTTAATTCCGTATTTTCCAAAATATCTCCTTTCATGAGGAGCCAATCACAAAAGTTGTTTTTTGAAGTATAAACCTTAGACTAAACAACTATACTACAATCCTTTACAAACTCTTTGCAGTAACTCAAGTACAAACACACAATACATAATACTTAGTACAAAAGACATATCTATGGTACAAATTACATGTTGCTGGTGAAAATAAAATGTTTAAACAACACAGGGCCTAGTGCGCACCCAATAGCCAGGGTCTAAGAATATGGCTATGGTATCCCCTGCCTGTCGTAAGAGGCGACTAAAAGGGGGCCAGAGGGCCTGCTGGCGGTGGTCGGGGTGGGAGCTTTAACCACCGGCGCGGGCCCGGGAAGGTGGCAGCGCGATGTGGCTCGCGCTGCCTTGCACAGCGAGGTCTCTAGGGGCGGCCCTACAGCTGCCCCGGGGATGTGCCCCGGCAAAGTGTGGGTGGACACCGGTGCGTTCTTTCAGAGTACCCGGAGTCCCCCCTGAGCACTGAGGATGGCCACCGGGGGGGTTTTAGTGAGGTAAAAATCCCACATACCCCGATCTGCCTCTCCCAGGGCGGTCGGGGACCTTTTGAAGGTTTCCCCCTCGTCAACAAAAAAAAAAAAAAAAAAAAAAAGGGCCTAGTGCGAGTTTTTCACTGCCGCCGTCACAAGTCACCGCGTTACCGTAAATGCAGATTTGTATAGGATCGAAACAGCGCCGTCTGTCGGCCTAAAGCTGACACTATTGTGAGCCCATACAAATCTGCGTTTACGTCGACGCGATGACTTGTGACGGGGATTTTAAGAAAACTCGCATTAGACACTCTGAAGCATAAAGTCATCTTTGTAAGTTTAATATTAGTAGTTTACTAGATCTGCCCCGCGGTTGCACCCCCGTAGACTTAATTTGATAGGTGACCCGCGGAACCTTAATTATTTTTTAATAATAGCCTATGTTACTCCTGGTAATATTAGCTGTCTACCAGTGAAAGTCCCGCTAAAATCGGTCCAACCGTTTCGGAGATTAGCCGGAACAAACAGAAAGGCAGTTAGACAAACAGAGAAAATTTTAAGAAATTTGTATTTTCATATCTGTACATATACTTTCATGTAGGCTGTTAAAAGCTGTTATTTTGGAATTACAAACAGACACATCAATTTTATTTATCTGTATAAATTATACACGTTCTATGATGTCAGAGGAGGTATATGTATATGTTCCCATAAGCTGTGGTTGGAAACCATCAATAGCTTATTGTCTCCCTTTCTCAGGATTGATGGCTCCCACGGGAATAGTGCAAAGGAGGTTTTTCCTACGTTTCCATATATGTATCGTGTTTTCTATTGTCGATCGATTGTTAACAATCTGTTAACATTTTGTTCCAATGAGCTTTGCACTTTGCCGACTTTATAAAATAGATAGTTAGCAGAAGGACGGCTTCCTATTTTGGTCTAGAATGATCGCGAACATCAAAGGGTAATAAAAACAAATTATCACAGCGCCATATACTCTCAACTATAGCTAAGCTTGTAGTTTGTTGTTAGTACCTGATAACGGATATAATACTTACAAACTTTTTTGATAAACATTATATACAAAACATTCAGATATGATGACTAGGGAAGGAAGGAACAGTTACGTATAGGTAACTAATCCACCGGGACCAGATACATTTTGAAAGTGGTCTATGAGAATAAAAGTCTGGGAACCATTGCATTAGACTAACGTTAATGTCAAAACTAATTTGTAATTCCAACAAGCAAGACGCGTCTATTGACCTATTACAGAAACTCAAAAGTCCAACAAAAATAGTCCAAAAATGGGGTAAGATGTCCCCTATTTTATGCATGCGATATTGTAGTTTAACGAGGCC
Organism: Watsonalla binaria; assembly: GCA_929442735.1. NCBI lineage: Eukaryota > Metazoa > Arthropoda > Insecta > Lepidoptera > Drepanidae > Watsonalla > Watsonalla binaria. The sequence continues at coordinate 10,777,729 of OV838921.1, read as the reverse complement.
CTTACAGTTTTAGTGACGTTTCAATACCTTACCGATCATTAATTGGAGCTGGCCTTCTATGATGATTCTATTTTCGTACCTATGAATTGGTACAACCTTTTTGTAATAAGCTTAGACTTCCTGCAACGATTAAAATGAATGGGAAAATCTTATAAATTGATTTATAAACCTTATTAAGATGGTTAAAGCGTGTGTAATCTTTTTGCAGTGTTAGTGGATTAAGTAGCTATTAGTGGACTTGTATTCTGCACAATTGTTACGATGTTTTCCCTGTGTGTGTGTGTGTGTGTGTGTGTGAGCGTGTGTGTGTGTGTGTGTGTGTGATGTGCATTCTCCTTCTAGTATAGTGAACTTTTCATTATAGATTTTCACGAGAGCTCAAATTCTGCTCCTTCGTCTTTTTAATCTAATACTGTCTTTATATCCTTACGCTTCCCTAGAAGGGTCCCCGAAGGGTATAACAGACAGAGGTGTTGTACATTAACTCCCTTCTCTCATTTCGTGCAAAAATTTTTTTATTTAGATGTCTAAAAAACTTGTATATATGCCACCCAATTCTATTTATTCTAGCTCCTAAATATAAGAAAAACATTTAAAAAAATTCTAATCTCATAGAATATTCCAATACCATTTTACATAAATACATATGCTCACGCCTGTATTCCCCGAACGGGTAGGCAGAGTTGTTGTAATCACAACACCCACTTTTCACCGAAAATTATTAAGTGCCAACGTGACAGATGGTGAGTCCATCGCCGACTTAGACACTATACATACGTCATTGAATCGGAAATATGCAGGTTTCCTCACAATGTTTTCCTTCACCGTAAAGCACGTGGTGTGAAATCACTGCCGCAATCATACCATTTTAAATCAATATTAATAATATTACCAAGAAATTATATAACATTACCAAAGAATTAAATAGTAGGTACGTATACAAAGGACCACACATTACTAATATCTCGACATTCGAGAAAGAAATATATTAATCCCAATAACGTGGACTTGCTTAGGTGATCTGAAGTTTATCCCAGTTTAATGCCTACTAATGTTTGAGTTAGATAGTGTTATCTTGTTTACAGAGAGTTTACTGCTACGCAAGCGACGCAAGTTCGAATCCCAGCGGGGCCTGTACCAATGAGTTTTTCTAAAAAACTTATGTACAGTCATTTCACACCACGTGCTTTACGGTGAAGGAAAAAATCGTGAGGAAACCTGCATATTTCTGAGAAGTAATTCAAAGACGTATGTATAGTGCCTGAGAGGGCGATAGACTCACCATCTGTCACGTTGGCACTTAATCAAATTCGGTATAATTGGGTGTTGTGATAAGAACACCTCTGCCTACCCCTTCGGGGAATATAGGCTTGAGCATATGCAAATCTGCGTTTACGTCAACGCGATGATTTGTGACGGGGATTTTAAGAAAACTAGCATATGGTACTCAGGCTACATAGCCCAGTACCATCAGGAGCTACCGTCATGAAAACCCGAACCATATTATATTAATTATTGTGAATGACATGTACTTCTATTGATAGAAACATTATGAGCGAAATAAGCAAATCACGCAGGTATTTTCAGTTTCCATTAGTAGAACAAAATTAATCAAGATGTAATTAGTCACCTTGTTTGACTGTTCATGAATACGTCTTAGTACCTACTAAGACGTATTCAAGCATTTTACCTTATAAAGTACCTACTTTTTAAGGTAAAATGCTTTAATACATACATACATATTCTCACGCCTGTATTCCATGAACGGGTAAGCTTGTGTACTTATAGTACACCCGCCACTATCTGCAAGTGCAGATAGCTGATGTTAAAAGTCAAAGGATGATGATGACAGACATCAGGTAGAGAATAATTATATATTTTTTTCTTTTTCAAATATAAATACCGTATGTATTTTTATATGTATTTAGTGAAAAGCTTTTGATTTGTAATAGATTTAAATGTATATTATATAGATGTGGAAATAATAGGTAGGTACATTCGCTATCAATAACATTAGCTAATTAACCTACGCTTGGTTATAAAACAATATAATATTAATTATTAATACTAAAAGCGAATGTGATGGGAAATGTCGGTAGAGGGCGTCCAAGGAAGAACTACTAAGACCAAATTAATATTTTTCAGAAAGGTCAAATTCGGAGCACTAGTAACTAGGAATGTGGATGAAGCGACAGAAGTATGTAAGGATCGTAGCATGTGACAAACAGTGGTCTCTGCCTACCTGATATCAGTACCCCTATCAAGGGTTTGCAACCGAATATTTGTATGAAAAATTGTGTCTCCTAGCGGTGACGTGAAGAACTAAAATATGTCATAGAAATATTGCGAGAGACGCTAGCGAGTATAGATTACGAAAACCGTGATAGGGGTACAGACGTGGGCATATGTAGACTGTACATTCCACTTGTCACAGTGTTAGTGAACTTTACTCAGCTGTCGGTGTTCATTTGATCAGAGTTATGTATTCCGAGGCACGCACACGCGATTCGATTCCCAGCTCTCTTCATTCTAAAAATATTTTCTAAATCTTATACATATAGTCGATCAGTTCACTCTATTACAAATTTTGCAGAACTTATTATACGAACTTATTTTGAACAATTAAGTATAGAAGAATAGTTTGCGACTTCGCTCGAATTTAAAAGTATCCTATGTTACTAATATCTCCAAAAATATGAATACAAAGTTTCATGATGATCGGTTCATAATATTAATAGGATATATAAAATCTGTTTCACTAAATCCATATGAAAGTATATCAGTAAAATATAATATAATAAAAAATATTTCTCTGTCTATCTGATTGAAACGGTTTTAACCGCGCAGAGAAAGAAATGGGTTCCGCTAAAGAAAATATACGCAGGTGAATCCAAGAGGCATAGCTATACATTAATAAAACTCACACTTGACTACCACGTGTTTACAAGATAATTAAACAAATCATATTGCAAATACTGTTTAACCATTGTTCCAAGATAAACTGTAACCCGAGCAAAGAATGCCCCTTGTGAGGTCTAAGTATGTAAATACATACACACGTAATAGATGCAGATATGATATCCTACATTATGCACAGCCACGCACGGACACCGCGTAACGTTACTGAACAATGAAATACACTCGCGAGCAATAAAATAAATTAAATTAAAATTTTCTTATTCAACAAATGCAAAATGCTTGAGGCAAAATTGCGCATATCATTTGATCAGCGATTTAAACAACATCAACCGAAGCCGGTAGTTGGATGGGTGACCGCGAGTTCTGTCCTTGCTTCGGAGAACACAGGTTGTCAATTTGACATTCTTGGCAGTTGTTACAGGTCAGTCAGAAGCCTAAGAAAGTCTGACAACTAGTTTAACCCAGATCACCGATTTTCCTGGCAATAGGTGAAGGTCAAATGGCAGACATTTCGTATAAACATTTGGTGACCAGCCACATTCGTTTGAGTCAAGCGCCGAGCCTAACAATGTATGGGATAAGGCCAGGACAATGATCCACCCTGTGGGGTGGAATTTCGGAAAAACTTTTCTTAGTGGATACCTACACCTAACCAAGAATGTATGTCCCTCCAAATTAGATGTAGTAGTTACAAATTACATGTAGTAGTTCTTCCTTGGACGCCCTCTACCGACATTTCCCCTCACATTCGCTTTTAGTATTAATAATGAATATTATATTATTTTATAACCAAGCGTAGGTTAATTAGCTAATGTTATTGATAGCGAATGTACCTACCTATTATTTCCACATCTATATAATATACATTTAAATCTATTACAAATCAAAAGCTTTTCACTAAATACATATAAAAATACATACGGTATTTATATTAAAAAAAAAATTATAATTATTCTCTATGTCCGTCTGACCGATTTAATATAAGATTCTATTTAAAATCAGCCAGTACCACCGGTTTTGGTTGTGCGTTGTTATAATATAAGTTAGACAGTCAGGACTTCGAATGTTGTATGTATCTATACAAATATTATAAAGAGGAAAGATTTGTTTGTTAGTATTGAATAGACTCCGAAATTACAGGAACGGGAACTACGCATATGAAACTGCGTGACGTCTACTTGTCCAAAATAAATCCTAGAAGTATCTTTATAACTGTGTACACTTGCTGAACTTTAATAGTTGAGTTGAGTAAGGTGGCATTATTAGGTGCCCCGATGTTTTGATCCTGAGTGTGTTACCGACACCCAGGTGGTTTAAGTACTTGACACTTCTTATATTAGTGAGTATTCTAATATAACAAGTGTCAGAGGATGTGTGAGAGGACTCAATAGTATAAAAACTAGTAAGGTAAAGTCACCAGTCATAGACAGTATAAGCGATTTTTCATATTTGCTCTGTAATTCTTTATTTTTCAACATACATTCTTAACAATTTGAAGATAAATTAAAAGCCCTTTTCGTAATCAGAATTTAATGTTTAATTTCAGTAAATAAACAACACTCGTACTTAGACATCATTAATGTACAGTAAAAATCCAGTGTTGTGTTTTAGGGCTAAAATGATAATTTATAGTATGGGTTATATTATAAAATGTATGCATTTCTATTGAAAAATCATTAAATAATATTAATTTCACCAAGACGATACACCAGACACAAAATAAGATGATAAGTGTACCTTGCATCGCGATTCTAGTAAGAAACTAACGATTCCCGACACCAAATGACACCGCGAAACTAACAACCGTTATGGCCGCAATTAAAATGGGTGTCAGTTGTCATAAACAGTTGTTATGTCAGCTATAATACTGGCACAACTGATCGGTATTGACATGTGAAAAAAATACAGCGATTTGCCTTAATTTTGGAAAAAAAACTAAAAATGTCCATGATTGGTTCGCGTCCAACATAGGTGCCTTTACCTTACTTACTTAATAGTCATCTGTTTCTAGTTTATTTTGCAAAATATTATTTATTTTTATTTGTATTCGCTTAAAGTAACTGTTTGTCTAAATGACTTAAAATTAAAACGGCCTTTTTATACATTGAAGATGCAGCCTTTGTCTCAGAAATAAACGTATTTTACCCTTCTTTTATATCTTTCCGATCCAATCATTTGAAATAGTTGTTCTGAGAGGCTATTGACCTTCACTTGATGGCCCAAACTACAATCAATTTTCACCCCTATTGTCAAAGGAATAAAATTAACTTTATTGTTCACCCAAAGTGCAAAAACGACTTTGCCACACTGGCCGCATAGAGCACGGGACATGTTCCACAATATCCTACGACATTAAAAAAATAAAAGGAAATCCGATATTTTTCTGTCGTCCTTACACGTCATTGTAGTTGAGTTTCAGTCTTATGTTGAAGAGAAGAAAGACAAGTTTTCACTGCCAGGCTTTAGATATTTTTTGCTAGTTCCCAAGCAATTTTATTATACGGCACTGTTATTATGATAAAATGAAGCTATTTTAACTTAGGATCGAACCGCAACAATAAGGTATAATATCACGAGCTATTAGGGTGCCGTAAATAGCGCAAATTATATGGCATTCTTTTACATCTATCTCCTTTTAAAATAGGAGATTCTTCATTTGCCAAATATTTTTTGTTTAAATAATTCTTTAAACTTCCTTGAAATGTTCAAAAAAACAAAAAAAAAAAGAATTAAGTACGTAAAAATTCAAATTTTGATCGACTTTTTTGGAACTGCTTTTTCCTATTAGGTAAAAAATATCGGAGACTTAAAAATACTGAAAAACTCAATATATATATTTTTTACTATCGTATCTGAAAAAACAACATAAAATTGTCTAGACCCGGCTCGTTGGAATAATAAAAATGGTTAAGCAAATTTTACATAATTATATGGAATTTCAGCATAAGTGAAGTGTGGCGCCATTGATGATATTCCGTGGTCATAAAGTTTAATTGGTCGTCCCTTTATGTAGGACAAGTGCTTGGCACAAGGATTATGTTAAACTTATAGTCGGCTGGTTTACGCACCACGTCCACCGTAGTCTTTACAAAGCTGGAATTACGTTGGTTTTTTTGCAACTTTTTGGAGTGAGTTTATCTATTGACTGTCTTTTGTTAAAAAATATTTAAGATTTAAAAAAAGGATAATTTTAGTTATAATTTTTGACAATTGAGCATTGGAACTATGACCATGGGTTGATGTTCATGAGATATGACTACTGTAACCAAGGTATAAGCCAAATATACTTAGAACGATGCATGATATTTTAGTTCTATGTTTTGTCAATAGATGGAACTGACACTGTTGACATTATTATTCAAATCTCGCTATCGAGAGTCTCACCGGGTTTATATATAAAACGTCTGTTGTTGAATAAAAAACTTTCATCTCTTTGGTATTCAGTCATTTTATTTGATCCCAAGTACCTACCTACTCGATACCAATATCATGGTAATTGTTGATCGTAATACGTTATTTTGTTGGAAATAATAGAAAACGGTATTTGTTCAATTCATATTATTTAATCATGTCAAAGAAAAAGGAAAGAATAAGACTCATGTCAAAAAAGAAAAATAAACGTACCTGCCAGTACTGTCTCAATAAGGTTAACACATCAAATAGTTTTCAACTCTAAACATACCGGCCGCCAAGATCAAATATGGTCTTAGACAAAGTTATATGTTAACAACAAACATAAAATACCACATTAGTTAATAGGTAGAATAGTAACATATAACATACTAAATAATAGTTAACTTGAAATAAATTGTAACATTTGTATTAATAAAGTTATGAAACATAAGAATAATTATGCCATTAAGACGCACAAGGTAGAATTATCAACTTAGAAATAGGTCTTTTAAATTAAGTACAATTTTTTAGATCCAATCGTCACTAATCTAGTTACATTGTCAGGACCAGGGTGCTTTTGTGCGATAAGATACATTGAGAAGGAGGAAAGATTGTCCTCTTTGACTAAAATTTAATGTCCTACTTCTGGTTCTGTAGTGTCTCTGATGAAGAGTAGTAAGATAATCACGAGACCATTTTCTCCAGATATCTTGTAACATTTTATTGTGTTAGTTGCCCCCTATAATACCAAAATTACTAGATTCATAGATGTGATCAGGGACGGTAACTAATTGTTCACCTATGTTAAGTAATTTTTAGAACACATAACAATGGGATGTATGACATCGTAATTTTCATTGCTTTGTTGAATACGACCACAAACACACAGTATATATACCATTACTATCCAAAAACGGACATAAAGATTTTAGGATACTAGTTTGACTTATTTGCAACGAGTTTTTTTTATGTTTAATTCGTTAGTGATGACATCATTTGACTGTTTTTGATACAAGTGTCTAGAGAGTCATTGTATTCCTTCGCAGATAATATTTATTTCATGGAATGATTTGTACCATCAACAAATCCATGACAATTCTGAATAAATCGATAACACCAAGCAACAACCTTAATTAATTTCTATAGTGATGAAAATTTGACCCATAGCTTAAATTCTTTTGGCAGTTTTGCCTTTTCCAGTTATGATGCTAGAACCGAATCAGTTGGAATATTATAAAATGTATATGTATGTATAAGCGCGACCTGCAGGGTTTTGTGTAGACTCTACATGTGATCATTGTTCATTATCCAAAATTAATATGTTCGATACCAACTACAAACGTTAACATGTATTCAAGTAATATTTTAAATGCATAAATATATCAATGCAGCAAGCGCTTCAGACGAAACATCACAAATCACTATTTAAATGTATCTACACCTTGGCAATGCTATGTCATTTAGACAGTATAGATGAGTCCTGAAAACATTCCATTGTACTAATATTGCTCCCATGTTATACCAGTAAGTCACAAACTTTGCATAAATATTTTTGCCTCGACTATAACCGGTGCAGCCCATCCTAGAGGGTCAAATAAGCTTTTCAAGTTTGGTAATGATATTTGGTTGTAAAGGTAATTTAAACGTATAACTAAATGAATCTGAATCTATGTTCCATCTTGATTATTTCATATGCTTCGTCTCTAACTCCTTATTACTATTCTCAGTTTCATGAATTATGTTCATCAATTTAACACTGTTGCTTGCCCATTTCTGTAGGGTAAATCCCGCTTTAGTTAATAGTTCATTCATTTGATTATATATTTCGATTGTTTCATTCATTAAATCGCCCACGTAATAGTCATTTAGAATCCACTTAATAGCTTAAAGAAAGTTGTTTCCTTCATCCTTAGCGATTTGTTGTAAGCACATTGCGAGATATGGAGCTGAAGACAGTCCGAATGTATCACGTAGCATTCGATACATCAATAAGATTACTGTCAATAATTTCCCGCCAAAAAAATCGTTGGAAATCAGTATCTTCCTTTGCTACAGCGTAATGTGGTGAGTTAACACAATTAGAAATATTTAGTTCACATTTATCAACCATGTGATTGAATGCTTTGTATTTTTTCCTTACCTTAGTGTATTGATTCTTTAGAGCTGGATCCTTTCGTAATCTATATTCCAGGCTTTTGAATCGGTTCAATGCAATTGTTTTAGTATCCCCATATTTACATATTGGATCACTATCGCGAAATGGAAGTCGAACCAAATAACGTCCTTCAGAATCTCTAGTTGTATGTGATTGAAAATGTTTTTCGCACAATTCTTCATGATGAGATAAAATTGTACGCGGTTGTTCCGTTTCCATTTCCCTAAATAATTCATTTGGTGAGTCATCTTGTATATGCAGACTGATAATAGACACATTTGAAACATGTTGTGGGGATGAGACGCGCCCTGATAAAATCCAACCAAACTGTGAGTTCTGAGCTGTTAGAGTATTTGATGGATTCCTAATTAAACCATCCATAAGAAGTTGACCATAAATATCCGCACCTAAAAGAATATCAACCCTATTTGGAGTGGCGTAGCTTGGATCGGCTAAAACTAACTCTGACAATTCAGGCCAATTGTTTATGTGAACTCTTTTTTCAGGAAGAGTTGATGAAAACTTTTTTAGTACGTAAGCACGAACGTTACATGTAAATGAAGTGCGAGTGGACTGTATATTAAGTTTGACAGCATGTTTTATCTTTATATTTGGTTGGTCCCCTCCCATACCAGAAACTTCACCATTGACGGAAGTTCTGTTTATGCCTAATACCTGTACTACATGTTCTGAAACAAATGAGGCTTGAGAACCCTGGTCCAACAGTGCTCTCAACGTATATGTAATACCATTATACTCTACATTAACCAAGGCAGTAGCCAACAATACTTGACCTGGTGACATAATTGTATCTTTAGAAAAATTCGAGCATAATTGTATAGGATCAGTGTCAGCAGGTTCACAATTATTTATGGCATTGTCATCTGTTGGAATTGTTGCATTCCCGTCTTCGTGCAGTAATGTGTGATGTCTCCGATTACAGAGTTTGCATGATGTACGATTTCTGCATCTTGTAACAGAGTGATTGTTGCCGAAGCAGTTAAAGCAAAGATTTGCCTCCTTGACGAACTCGCGTCGCTCATAGATATCTTTACATATGAAGTCTTTACATTGAAATAAGAAATGTTCCGTTGCGCAGAAAGGACATGTGACAGAGGTAGTAACTGCAAATACCCTTGATCTTTCGATCTTTTCTCTATCTTTATACCTTAACTCTCTTATCGGTTCCAAAAATTCCAATGCTCTAAACCGTGATTCCAAAAACTTATAAAATTCTTTCAAGGTAGGCATTTGATCAGAATTATCACTTAATTTCTGTTCCCATTGCTTTCGAGTTTCAATATCGAATTTGACGCTTATCAAATGTATTACAATTACATCCCAAGAATCGATGCTAATATCGATATTAGAAAGCGTGTTCAAGCATTCTCTTGTTGTATCCAATATTGATTTGAGTCCAGTAGAGCTTTCAGTCGCCAAAGACCTTTGACTAACTAGTCGCGTAAGAATAGTATTAGCAATGTAACGTTTGTTGTTGTATCTATGTATTAATTGTTGCCAGCAAAGCTCGTAATTGGCGTCAGTGATAGGTATATGGCGTAGTAATTGTTCAGCTTCCCCAGTAAGATAAGTTTTCAAGTAATGTAATTTCTGAACTCCAGCCAATGATTTATTTTTGTGAATGAGATTGTTAAATAAGTCGTGAAATGTAGGCCACTCCATGTATCTTCCAGAAAAATGTGGCAAATCAATGTTGGGTAGTTTGGCCCCAGATATGTCATGTAAACCAGGTGATGTTATGTTGCCAATACCGCTTGATGTTGCTGCCGCATTTATTGTTAACTTGATGAGCGCTTCCTTCAAACTACATTTATATTGTATGAATATGTCTTCAACTTCATCGTAAACTTTATTTGTGAAATAAGGATTATCGTTTATATCTTGTTTACTTCCATACTGCATGAGAATAACATGATGATTTGCTTCAAACTTAGCCCAATATCCATTCAATACTTCCAATCGAGTTTCGATGTACGATTCTGTGAGTCTCGATGTAGGACTTTTCTTAAAATTTGTCAGTCCATTATTTATTTTGATGTGCAAATCGTTTTGTACCGTGATATAGCCTTCCATTGTGATTGTTGTTATTTGCAACATACAAAATAAATTGTAATACTTAAGTATTGATTTAAAAATAGTAACTAAGTTTGCTTGCAATTCTGTTGGAATTGTTTTAATTGGGTAAAACCATCCCGAAGTAAGTTGAATTCGTCCAGCATATTTATGTATAAATAAGTTGGTAACTAATATGAATTACTTACAGTTTTCACCAACACTGAATTTAGAATCACTGATTACAATGAAATCTGGCTCAATAAGGACCATTATGTTGATCGTAATACGTTATTTTGTTGGAAATAATAGAAAACGGTATTTGTTCAATTCATATTATTTAATCATGTCAAAGAAAAAGGAAAGAATAAGACTCATGTCAAAAAAGAAAAATAAACGTACCTGCCAGTACTGTCTCAATAAGGTTAACACATCAAATAGTTTTCAACTCTAAACAGTAATAATATTTTTTAAAAGAGTACCTAATTGTTGAGTTTCTTGCCGGGTTCTTCTCAACAAAAGCAACCTTCCAAACCCGGTGGCAACATTTATAATTCTGTATAATGTATTTTTGTGTCCTTCTGACGACTTGAAAGTACTTTCTAAGAATTCTAATCAAATATATATATTTTTAACTTTGAACTTAAACTTACGACATGTCAATGTATATTCTTACTAGTGACTTCGTGGAATAGTTACTTTGGGCTGACGCTAACATTAACCCGCGATTGGTTTTAGCGTGATGATATAGTCTATGGCCTTTCTCTATGAATATGGCTATCTAACATTAAAAGATTCGGACTGAGATTAACGCATTCAAGGAAGCAAATAAAAAATAAACTCTTTATTTTAATATATTAGTATAAGTTTTGGTAAATTGGCCTAACCAACAAGAAAACATCCTTTTTTTTTTCATCGTGGTGAATCCGTTATGGATACACCAACCGCCGCGGGGGCAGCGGAAGGGTTATGTCGGACTCACACCGACTAAACTCCACGGTGTTCCTCCAAGTCGCTAAGTGGTGCACGTGATACGTCTTCAGATGCTTCGCCGTGACCCCCACAGAACAAGAAAACTACCTACTACCTATATGCAGTCTGACAATATTTGTCGTAAAGATAAATTGGGCTTGCTTTGGATAAGGACCCTGACATAATACTGTAAACAATTTGTCCATGTGTACATATTGTGTTAAGGATGAGTAAATCCATCGCGTGGTCGGCTTTCGCTCTCATAATACGACCTCTAGGAAGCCTTACTTTATAAGCCGAGGATTCGTTTACTATACGGATTCTGCGCTTTACTGTATCACTATATTACTGTGAATATAGTACTTACTATATCTTTAAAGATAAATATAAAATTGAGGTATCTGTTTATAATTCCTAATTTAGCCGTGGTGGCCTCGGGGTTTGAGCAGTCGCCTGCTACGCAAGCGACGCAAGTTCGAATCCCAGCGGGGCCTGTACCAATGAGTTTTTCACACCACTTTTCGCTTTTCGTGAAGGGAAACATCGTGAGGAAACCTGCATATTTCTGAGAAGTAATTCAAAGACGTATGTATAGTGCCTGAGACGGCGATAGATTCACCATCTGTCACGTTGGCACTTAATCAAACTCGGTGAAAAGTGGGTGTTGTGACAACAACACCTCTGCCTACCCCTTCGGGGAATACAGGCGTGAGCATATGTATGTATGTATGTAATTCCTAATTTAAGCTTTTCACTAAATGCGTATCAAAGTATATGCGGCAAAAAAACAATTTAAAACAATCGTCTCTGTCTGTCTGTTTGTACCGGCTAATCTCGGAACGTCTACACCGATTTTATCAGGATTTTCACGCTAAGCAAAAATCTAAAATTTCGTTTTACAGTCGATAATTATTCACTTTCTAAGGTGAACGGAAAAGCCCAATTCGCTACAAAGATTGTCTTCTATTGTATAATGAATTGCGAGTAGGTACGGCAGAATAAAATATCACGTTATTAGGAATGTATTTGCATCAGCTATACTCCGTGTGACGTCAGCCAGGATTGAGCTTAATCTAGGATTAAAGATAATCCAGCAAAATCTCGGTGCTATGTTTAATAGGTATGATATCACGGCATATGACGTCATAAGGCTTATATCAACCCTGTTTTGCTCCGAAGGCTGAGAGTATAAAAACTGCCATACAAACTATCGTAATAAAATTTTATTCGCTCCATCATTATCCTTGTTCATACGAGATCGATATTAGCTGTGCTATAAATAGTCCGCCCTCGGGGCTAATTTGCGAAGGGTTTGTATATTTATTTTGGAATTAAGCCAGTTGTTGCTACTTGGTGAATAATGATGTTCATATTGTAGAGAATTTATAGTGTTAATAAGATAGAAAGAGTCCCTTTCAATATCAAGCTTACGTACCGACTAGACATTAGATCTGTAGTTTTTAGAATAATAAATTTACAGGAGCCGTGGTGGCCTTGAGGTTTGAGCAGTCGCCTGCTACGCAAACGACGCAAGTTCGAATCCCAGCGGGGACTGCACCAATGAGTTTTTCTAAAAACTTATGTGCAGTGATTTCACACCACGTGCTTTACGGTGAAGGAACCATCATGAGGAAACCTGCATATTATGCCTGAGAAATAATTCAAACACGTATGTATGTATAGTGCCTGAGACGCGATGGACTCGCCCTCTATCACGTTGGCACTTAATCATATTCGGCGAAATGTGGGTGTTACAACACCTCTGCTTACCCCTTCGGGGACCATTCTGGGATGGCGTGAACATATTTTAAATGATAATATTTAAAGTTATACTTGTTTAAATTCGTATATTACACCAATTTATACGGTGATCAAAATTATTATACGGACATCAAAAATGCACTTGAAAAATATACTTTTCAATCAATATGCTAAGTGCCTGAAATATAGGCCTTCTCAATTTCTCTGAGATGTGACAAGATACGAAATTGGTTTGTTAGTATGTACGTAAACCTTTAGCAAAAGAGACAATGCCACTGGTCGAATGAGCTTTTTATATGCAGTACTGCGGTGAAGCAAAAAAATATGAGGACACCTATAGTGTCTAAGAAGGTTTGTACCTACTAAGAAACAGCGAAGGATTAATTCTCTATTCATATCATTGGTGAAAAGTAGGTGCTGCTACGTACCACTTAGAGACGTCTGGGAAGGCGTGGATTTATACCAAAAACTAGTATTAACTGAACATATGGAATTCGAATTCCTGGGGCCTTACCATGAGCTTATTGCCATAATAGTTTTACTCTTATTATGAGACAGATGTATTTGACGTGTATACATCTGTCACTATCACACAACTGTAATAACATTGCAATAAGAGCTCATGGTTGGGCCCCAGACTCGTCAGTCAGGACCTCGTTGTACCTACCTACTTATACACAGCCTAAACTGTTGGTCCTAGAGACATACAATTTGGAGGGTGTGTTTCGAAATTCTACGGAGGAGCTCGTGGCACAGTTACTATTGCGCATATCATTCGATCAGCGAAGTTAAGCAACCCTAGCCAGTAATTGGATGGGTAACCGCCCGAGTTCCATCCGTGCCTCGGGGAGCATGCTAAGCCGACGGTCCCGGTTGCCAATTTATTATCTTTGGCAATCGTTACAGGTCAGACGGAGGCCTAAAATAGTCTGACAACTTGTTTAACCCAGATCACAGACTTTCCTCGTAAAAGGGGTTGCGAAGGTCAGATGGCAGTTGCTTCGTATAAAAGTCAGGTGATCAGACACATCGGGTTGAATCAAGTGCCGACCCCAACAATGTATGGGATAAGGCCAGGGAGATGATGATGTTTCGAAATTCTACCCCTAAGATGGAGAAATGTGGATAGAAAGTTTACATATGAAATCTTACTGCTATGCAAGCAAAGTTGCAGGCGTTAGTTAGTTAAGCCATATGGCTACAATGCTTACTAAGTTATAAATTATTGAATGAAATTACGTAATAAATTAGTCATTTGTGACGTTACATTAATCATACTGCCACACTTTCCTCCGATAATCTGCCAGCTTCTATTGTCATCCAAATATTCATTTACTTCCGCTATTTTACACTGTCTTCCGCAGTGTCCAAGGTTCTAATTCAATTAATGAGCGAAAGTTCACGGTGTCAAATTATTAATCGAGAGCAGTAAGGCAAAATGAACTCAATATAAAAGATTTAAGACGCAATTTTGTTCAGAGACTGAGGTCATGAATGTCAACTTTATTGAATTACTTTTTAAAGATTAATCCATTTTACTTACTTTCACAAAGATGATGTTTTTGTCATATATCTGTAAAGTTTTTTGAAGTAATAAAAAAAATTTATTACTTACTCGTAGAAGGCTTGACCTTCACCCACTTCATACACATTCGCCTGGTTTCGCGTATTCCTTATTCCTTGATTGATAGTTTAACACAACAGAGGTGAAATCCCTATTGTGTTGCTGTGACTAAAAAACGTATTTCTGAGTTATAACACTTCTGAAACAGAGTCCAACTACTTTTGCATCTATATTTTTATACATGCTTAATTTTTATAATGCGCCGTACGAAGAGCCGTGGCCTTGGGGTTAGAGCAGTCGCCTGCAACGCCAGCGACGCAAGTTCGCATCCCAGCGGGGCCTGTACCAATGAGTTTTTCTAAAAACTTATGTACAGTGATTACACACCATGTGCTTTATGGTGAAGGAAAATATCGCGAGGAAACCTGCATATGTATGAGAAGTAATTCAAAGACGTATGTGTAGTGCCTGAGAATGCGATGGACTCATCCTCGGTCACGTTGGCACTTAATCATCTTCGGTGAAAAGTGGGTGCTGTGATTACAATACCTCTGCTTACCCCTTCGGGGAATACAGGCGTGAGAATATATATACACTTTAATGTAACTCAATTTTGGTTTAAATTTTTTTCAAATTTGAAATTATTTCAGTATCATTTTTGTTCACAGAATCCGGAGAAGGGAACTGGAGAGATGAAAGCAAAGGTAATTAATTTATCATTATCTATCGAATATCCAGTTTAAAGAATACAAAGTAACGCAGGATCTATGTTATTATTGTACAAACTGCGGTGACCGTCAATTCTTCAAAATGATATCCTCTGTAGGTTCTCTGGCGCATGTGCATGGGCGCAATTTAAGCCCTCTCTCAAAAAATTGCTGTGCCCAACAGGGTCCATATTGTTAATTTATAGTGTTACCATTCACTACCTGTAAGTGCTAAATTAAGAATATGTTTTAAAGCAATAAATTCAAATTGAAATTGCTGATGACAAAATGTATGAAAATTACATAAATCAATCACGTGACATATGTCATTCCCATACATTTAGTATCGTTTTCAATAGCTAAGCATGAACACTGATCGCTACACTCTACTTACCTTAGACCACTTAGCTAACCATATTCTATCTCCAATGAAAAGTACAGTCAGCTCGGAAAATGTTAGCACACATACCAAGCCCCAATTAACATTCATTATAGCACTGTGTAGTAACTGCATCTAATGACACGCGGCTAATTAGTCAACGCAACGTTACTGTTCAAGCATCCGGCACCCGGACACCCATATCGAGCAAGCACCCATTCTTAAAAACCGACGTAAGTAAGCTTTTACGTAATAAACATTAGGACTCGTGCTATGTAAGGACTAGGGCACACGAGAGGATTTTTACTTGTTATAAAGGTGGCGTAATTCCGAATTTCGAGCAGGTCCTTACCTCTTTTTAATATTCAAATTATATTCTCCGCTTGTTCAACATTGATTGAATATTCATACTGGCATATAAATGTATACGAATATAATTTGCTCAAGTTCTATTTTCGGTTTCAACATGACCTCCAGGTATAATGTTATGTTTTTGCTCATTACGCTTTCTCCGCCAACCCTTGATGAATTGGGTCAGAATTTGTTTTCCCATTATTGCGTACGTCAAAAGAGGCATTTGAGGAATGTGTGTGTACCTTTTTATTTTATATTCCAAACTTCTTAGAAATAATGATACATATGCTCACGCCTGTATTCCCCGAAGGGGTAGGCAGAGGTGTTGCAATAACAACACCCACTTTTCACCGAAGATGATTAAGTGCCAACGTGACAGATGGTGAGTCCATCGCCGTCTCAGACACTATACATACGTCATTGAATTACTTCTCAGACATATGCAGGTTTCCTCACGATGTTTTCCTTCACCGTAAAGCACGTGGTGTGAAATCACTGTACATAAGTTTTTTTTAGAAAAACTCATTGGTACAGGCCCCGCTGGGATTCGAACTTGCGTCGCTTGTGTAGCAGGCGACTGCTCAAACCTCAAGGCCACCACGGTTCTTATTATATTATAATTATGTGGTAAGAAAATGTATTACAGGACTTCAAAGTTTGGAATAATCCCGAATGTAACTCTCTAAAGGTAAATACGTACGTAACTAATGCTTATATGCGAAACTCATTAATCGACTCAGCGAACATCGCGTGAGTACTGTCTAGCTGACATACCATGAACGACCCAAAGGCTAATAGGGACCACTCTTGGTCCAAAAATTATTGTGGGGAGAGCGAGTGATCATGCTCATCCTCAGTAAAGGTAAGATCTTCCAGCCAGGCGGGTGTCATGCCTGGGGAACCGCAGCTGTCACTGTTTTAGTTGGAAACTTGTATATATACTGCAAAGCACTTGAAAACTCTTATTGCGCGATTTAGGTTCTCGTGTATTTGTACTCAATCTTCGCTTTGTTAGCAGCGCCATCTGTGTAGCGAGTGGAGAAGCGCTACTATATTATTAACAAGCATATGGCCCTTCTGATGGTAAGTGGTTACCTACCGCAACCAATGGATGCTTGCAATAACAGGGGCATCATGCGCACGTTGCCGACCCTGTAGGATTATCTTCACACCCTTATTGAAGAATTCTCGATATAGTCTCGCTTGGAAAACCACTTCCAGAAGTTCAATCCACAGTCATACCGTCTGAGGAAGGAAGCTTCTCTAATTAAATTTGATTTTGAAGAACTTTCAAATTTGAAATCTCAAGCTACTGAGAAAAACAATTCTAGTATTAATTTTGCTCGCTGGTGTATGCTAAGCTTAATGACTGCATTTCCACTACTTCAACACGGTTATGCAGATCTTTATCTCAAACAGTAGGCTCTTTGCGGCCCCTTACCTAGCTCTCTCAATGCGAATAACTATCATACAATATTTTATTTGCTGCAATCAATACCAAGTCGTGCCAATTTGAAATGTATACTGAGGAATGTAAAGTACATATTTACTTAATGATCTCAATATGGTAGTGTAAGTGGTCTTAGTGGGAATAGTTTACGAGCGTTTAAGTAGAATCGAGTTTTTTATTCGAATGGTCATTCGATTAATCGTATTCGACTCCATTATTTTGACGAGTAATTGAATTTACCGTGTAGATGTTTACTGGCTCACAATTAAATGCAATTAAATTAAATTAAACTACGTTTTACGTCTGAATAAATTGCTAAGCTGTTCTGTAAAGTTAAGTTGTGTGAATGAACTCATCTTGAGTTGTTTAGTATTGTTTTGATTTAAACCCAGATTTTAACTGTGTTTACAAAACACTGAAATATACTTTGAAAATACAACGTCTAAGAAATGACAAGAATCTTACCATCATCTCCCTGGTCTTATCCGATACATTGTTGGCGTCGGCACTTGATTCAACCCGATGGGGCTGAACATTTCATACAAAGCGACTGCCATCTGACTTTCGCAACTCCTTTAACGAGGAAAATCTGTGATCTGGGTTAAACCAGTTGTCAGAGTATTTTAGGCCTCCGACTGACCTGCAACGATTGCCAAAGCTGATTTACCTGATTGGCAATCTGAAATACCTGAATATTATATCTACAATGAAACTAGATTGGCACTAAGTACAACAAATATGAAAAAACAATGAACCAATGTTATTTTGCTTTTCCAGTTAAAAGTAATCTTATCTCAAAAAAGCGCTAATATTCGAAGCAGAGTGTACTCGAATCCAACACTTCCAATATTGTCTTTACATTACCATATTATTGGGTTTCTCCTCTCTAAACCTCCTGAAGTCCTGAACATACAACAATATACGATATAATGTACCTTCCACGAACTATATACATACGTAGTTTACTTTGTAAATATTAGAATGTATATATGTACATACTAGTTCTCAGTTTAGTTTTTCCGAACCTGGCGGTAGCATGTATAATCTATATATATATAAATGAATTGCTGTTCGTTAGTCTCGCTAAAACTTGAGAATGGCTGGACTGATTCGGGTGATTTTGGTATTGATAAATTTGTTGAAGTTCAGGGAAGGTTTAAACGGTGGGAAATATGATGTGACTGCCTGACTGACATAGTGATCTATCAACGCACAGCCCAAACCACTGGACGAATCGGGCTGACATTTGGCATGCAGGTAGATGTTATGACGTAGGCATCCGCTAAGAAAGGATTTTGATTAATTCTACCCCCAAGGGGATAAAATAGGGGATGAAATTTTATATGAAACTTTGTCAATTTTAAACCTATATATTATATAAAACGAAATTTACGCGGGTGAAACCGCGGGGCACGGCTAGTCCTTTATAATTATGTCTTTCTGACGATTTGAAAGTACTTTGTAAAAAGTCTAATCGAATAAAGATATTTTTTAGTTGGAGTTTGAATACAATTTGAAAAAAGAAAAAATATTTTTTGATTGACTAGGTTTTTTTTATTCTGACCAGGTGCTACAAATTTGGGTAAGCGGGTACTACAAACAATAAACGTTTACGAAATCAAGTTGTTATTCACGTTTTCAATTGCCAACCCTTATTCTTAGTGATTATCTTACGTCACTCGGTTTTACCCGCGTCGTTCTCGTTTCCTATAGCCTGTCTTACTCGCTGATAGTGTAAGCTGTCCATTGCGTGAGTGATTTTTTCTAATCGTTCCAGTAGTTTCGGAGACTTTTCAATATAAACATACTCACATACAAATCTTTGTTCTTTATAATATTAGTAAAGATAAGAATAAGAAAGTCTCCTTACATCGCTTTTTCAATTTTAATCTGGAAAATGTGCTCAAAATAAAATATCGGCCTTTTTTTTATTTTTCGGAATGTTTGGACGTTTTCGTCCTTGATAATGCTTATATCAATTCTAAAAGTTATTCTTAGGTAATTAAGGTTCATTTTAATTGAGCTGCTATTTATTCAATACGATAGATAGTAGTTACCTATCAAACCCTTTTATATCTTGTAAAAATATAGAAGCCTAGAGCAACTGAATATTCAATTACCTATAAGAACACGCCGGAGGCTTTGAGGCAAAATTGCGGATCCGCTGAAGTTTATTCAAGTGTAAAACTAGGTTATGTTAAGGTTTTCTTAACCTCTAAACCAACCTTGTTTTAGTCACATATATCAGACATTTCTAGGAAGCTTGTTATTTTCCGAGCTAAAATTACTGATATGAAATACATCATACATATATGCTCACATTTCGCTTGTTATGTCTAAATCCCATGTAAGGACCTATTGGCATTCTTCTTCTTCATCATTTTCCTCACAGCTGAGGGTCGTGACCACCATAAGTAGCTCTATCTGTAAGAGCTCTCCAGGCTGCTCTGTTCTGAGCCTGATGAAGTGCGGACTATGTGCTACTATTAATTGCCTCTAGGAGAGGATCCGTCCAGCGAGTTGAAGCTCTGCCTCTACTTCTCGTTCCCTCGACACGGCCAACCATTATGCTTTTCTCTAGGCTGTGTGTTTCTCTTCTCTCCACGTGTCCAAAGAAAGAAAGCGCCCTCCGCAAGCAGACTACAGAGAGAGGAGTGAGGACTTTTAATTGGTTTCGGATTGACGCATTGGTGCGGCAATCAGTCCACGACACTTCCAGCATTTTACGCCAGCACCACATCTCGAACGCATTGCCCTAACGGGCACTAATCCAGACTCCGGACTGCTACTGGGATATTACAGGTTACACCCAATAAGACTGCTCGATCCGGCGATTAAACCCAGGAACTAGTGTTCTGCAGTAGTATAAAATACCTCTTCAAATCTTCTCTATGGTGAATTTTAAATCTATGGGCAGACAGATGGCGCTGCCTCGATAAATCTGCGTTTACGTCAACGTAATGGACTTATGATGGAAGCAGTGCATTACTCGCCTGTGTAGGCCTAGACAAAGTAATACAAAATGTATGGTAATGACATAAATCAGGTACGTGACATATGACATTGACATTCCCATACATTTTGTATCGTTTCTGTAAGCGAAGGGTGAGGATAATGTTAGTTTGTCTATAGGCCCTGGGGCTTTACCATGACCTCTTATTGCCATGATAATTTTACTCTTATTATAAGACAGATGTATTTGACGGGTATCTGTCACTGTCGCACAGCTGTAATATCATTGCAATAAGAGCTCATGGTAGGCCCCCTGAACTCTTACAAAATAGTTCGGAAATTCTCTTGATCATCTTGAAACCTTAGTGTGTAAACCTGTAACGAATGGTAATGAGACTAAACTACGCTGCAAATGCTGGTATCAACGGAATTGACGGCAATTTGTACCTCTTCCGCGTACCACGAGAGACGTTGCACTCGGATGGTCACCGCAAATTGTGCGGTAAAGTGATTTATATTAAGGTCGCTAGTGATGGGGTGGGCAGTTCAACCAAGGGCAGTGTGTGGTAGGCAGTAAAATTGAGAATAATTACGACTTGTTTTAGGCATTTCTTTTCTTTGGGGTTCGGGTCAAAAATATAGTGCAAATGTCTATACTATACTAACGAAAACCTATTTTTCAAATGTAGAGCTATTCAATCGGGCTACCCATATATAAAAAAAATCGCTTTTAATTACAGATTTTTTTATGTGTACCCTATCTATGCATTCAATTTTATTAATCTGTTTAGTTGTATATATTCATTAAGTGCTTGTAATGATAAAAATAACTTTTCCCTTTACATTGTAATTCATAAATTCACCAAGTTACTGTGAAGCGCATCTTGCATTCACCACATTACTATAAAATTCCTCGCAGCGTTCAATAAAACCATAATTAATTCCCGTATGTTCTCCGTTACCACTGTCTTGTTATTAACGAGGGCAGTACAGTTATTGAACATCGCGAAAAGTCCAGTAAGGTGGAACTTTATTTGCCATACACAACACAACGCAACGCAACGTTAACATTAATGATACATGATAACATTTGATATTGTGCCTGCTTTGAAGATAGTTTACGGTCAACAATAAAATATTACCTAGCATATAAAAGACTATAAAATATTATCCTATGCTCTATGCCGTTTAGGCTCATTTCATAAAAATATTCATAAAATATGTGAAGTAACACTTCTTTCAATGCAAATCCAAGTAAATAATGCATATTTTTCAATAACTCAGGCTTGAAATTTCGGGCTTTCTCTATACAAGTAGTGACAGACGGATAGAGATGACTTCACATCTATATCTATGTGTATACAGATAAATAATATTGAAATATCTGTTTGTAATTTCAAACTATCAGTATAAATGCATCTAAATGCATATGAAAATATAGACGTTACACATACACAAAAACTAATTTAAAAAACTATGTCTGTGTGTTTGTCTGTTTATTTGACTTTCACTGTTAGATAGCTAATATTACTAGGCGTAACTTAGGCACCTTTTTAAAAAAGTTTGGGTTGCCCGGATCACCCATTAAATTAAGTCTACAATATAAGCATAGGTTGCTTGCAGCGAAACTGCAACGCAAGAGAAGAAAATCCAACCATCAGAGTGACTCAACGTCAGACACGTTGCGTGTGACGAATGTAGCGCCACCGTAACGTTACGCAACCAGTCAAGTATAACGGTTAGTGACGAAACGCGAGCTTAAATAACGAGATGATAACATCTGTTAACCGGTTACACATCGAAACTATATTTCAGGTTGTTTATGTCGAGTGCGAGAACTGGGCCTGCGTGCAACTGACTGCCTTGGTTCCTGTGCCCCTATCACGGGTTTTCCACCGTTTTCGTAATCTATACTCGCTAGCGTCACTCGAAATATTTGTATGAGCTATTTTAGTTCCTCACGTCACCGCTGGGAATCGCTGCACATTTTCTCATACAAATTTTCAGCGAAGACGCTAGCGAGACACCACGTGCTTTAAGGTGAAGGAAAACATCGTGAGGAAACCTGCATATTTCTGAGAAGTAATTCAATGACGTATGTTAAGTGTCTGAGACGGCGATGGCCTCACCATCTGTCACGTTGGCACTTAATCATCTTCGGTGAAAAGTGGGTGTTGTGATTACAACACTTCTGCCTACCCCTTCGGGGAATACAGGCGTGAGCATACGTACAATATATCTCATGAATGTAAGCCCATGAACTCAGATTAGTAGCCAGAGAAGTTTTTTTACAAATTGTATTAAGTAGTCAGGAAAATTGATTTTTTTAAATAGAAATAGCAGAAACACGCAATTAAAAATGTTACGAACGGACAGGATAACAAACTTACGATTCAATTACCTACCTTTTAGAAAGTCAGTGAAAAATTACAACAAATTTGATTCGTGGAAGCCGTAACGTTAAGTAAATTGTTTTTTCAGCGAGAACAAATTAAAATGAGTTTTAATAAAAACAAGATGAAACCTACTTTTATTTACGTAATAAAAATGTAAAATATTGTGTTTAGGAGTGACGCAGGAGCAATAATACGATAGCTTAGTGTCGGGATAATCCTTGTTTTGCGTTAGTAAAGCAAATAAGTACTATATTTTTTTGTAAAATGATAGATTATTTAGCCGGACTTTATAACACTATTGAGCAAGCTATCTTCCGGCCCAAGGCCTGTAGACATTAACATTATCCTCGCTCTTGACTTATAGAAGCAATACAAAACTGCTCAGACTCCACGGCCAGCACGACTCTTCGATCGATGAAAGGTCGATAAAAGTTAGATTTGTACGTTAGGTGCGTGAGTTCTACAAAATCCTACTTTATGTAATAAGACCACAGTCAGGTATATCCGATTAAATTAACTGTCACCCCGCGGTGGCAGACGGATGACTTTCCGACATTGCGTTTGCTCGTGGATTTGTCTCACAACGGCTGCGCTTGAGGCGTTTCTGTCGACTACAGTAAACGCACGCAATGTACAATCATGCACATCCTAACTAGTACCTATGATATACAATAAGCCTTTTTTTTAAACAGAGGTATGTATCACCTGTAGTACTGTAGTTACCGTTTCTCCACTCGCTACATAGATGGCGCTACTCGCTAACAAATGCGAAGTTTGAGTATAAATACACGAGAACCCAAATCGCACAATAAGAGTTTTCAAGCGCATTGCAGTATATGTAAGTTTCCAACTAGAACAGTTGGAGCCGCGGAACAGGTATGATACTCGCCTGGCTGGAAGATCTTCCCTATGCTGGGGATGAGCAGCATGCTCATATAAATCGCCGAAATTGAGGTGTTAATAGTTGTTTGATCTCTAGCTTCTGTTCTCAGTTGCTCTCAAGTGCTTCGCCTAATAATTTATTTTTCTCTTCCGCTTTATGAAGTCGGATAAAATTAAATAGTCTCCTGCCGCGATATTCTGTGAGTTTTCTCAGTGTGGATTTCAATCATAGGAAATTTTTACATCAAACATAGACGATAAAGCTCAATTTCGTATCAATGAAACAGACACTCGACGTCGAGTGCAATGCTGAGAAACCTTATAGAATAACGCGGTTTTTGAGTAGTTTTTACGAGAGGTAGGGAGGGAGCGTCCCTTTGTTACATTTAACAACCTTATAATTTGTTACCTTACAGAAGATCACAGTCAAATAACATTGCCTTGAAGAAATGTCGCCTCAATCCATAAGCAGTAGGTACCGTATCAGCTAAGGTATTAACATACAAAACCCGGTCAATTATTTTTAATAAGCCATTAGGGTACCAACCCCTATTTCGTTGGGGTTTAGCTACTACACCTGTAGGTTAACCACCCCTGAGGGACTCGAGAGTCAAAACGTGCGATATGCAATGGAAGCTTGCACTTAGGGTGACCATGTGTTGTCCGCCTATACTGGACCAATATTATAAAGAGGAAATATTAGATTTTTTGTTTGCATTGAATATGCTCTTAAACTAAAGTGTCATTATTGTATATGTAAAATTATTTCATGAATGCAAAAATATCGTGTCAGTGACATATATGCTACATTGCTACACGAGGTTTATTAGGGATGCGTAATAACACGCGGAAAAAGCTAGGTAGGATTATAAATAAGCCGATTCAAAAGTGGCTTTAATTTCGTCGAATGTGAACAAGGTCGACGAATTTCGTTCCATATGAGCGCAGGTCGAAATGAGTTTACACACCATTTTATGCGTTCCCGGGGATGTGTATTAAGAACAAATAGTACATTCATAATAAGGAATTCCCAACCTTTCCATTCTTTGTGTTGTGCAATATAGTGGTGATAATAATATCATGAATATTATTAATTGATCTGTGCTTCGGTCGCATCTTCGCACATCTCTGGTCTAAACGTATCCTTGAGATGTTTTTTCATGTAACACATCGGCCTTTATTAAATACGTAATATTTTTATGATGAGATGTGTTACAGGGATTCAACCACAAGTGGCTTAAGAAAAAGCTTCAACGCATTTCTCAAATGACAAAACCTATATGTGAGAACTGGGGCCCAACCATGAGCTCTTATTGCAATGTTATTACAGTTGTGTGATAGTGACAGATGTATACCCGTCAAATACATCTGTCTCATAATAAGAGTAAAACTATCATGGCAATAAGAGGTCATGGTAGGGCCCCTGAAAGTTAGTATATGCTTACACTAGCATACTAGTTTCTACGTGATGAGAATGTAGAAAGTACCACGTGGCGTGACGTAACATTTTCTCATTGGTGTTCGCTGTCATGTGACTTTAGACCTATTTTATCGAATTTATTTTCTAAAATGATTAATAATTTCTTCATGAGGAATAGACTAGTTTTATCTTGTCTACGTCTCTTCATTTATAATTAGAAACCACAAATTCCGCAAGACATGGTCACCTGATTGTGGAAGGCGACCCCTTTTAGCGAGAGTTAGGGGGTGTTAGGGGGTAAGGGTGCTTTTGTCTGCTCCCCGTCATTACTTTGTCAAAGATCCTAGCGTACGTGTATCCTTGATGACAATACAGCCTACTTTTAAGTGTTTCGTCGTCATACTGATACCCATTGTCTGTGGTTTCAAAGGATCATTATTGGTTTAGATATTCGATGTCTCGGTATGATTTATTCATAAACTTTGGAAGTTTTGGGGAAAAAGCTTTCTAGGAATAAAAATATATTTCAAGAGTGTATAAAAAAAAAATGCTTATGAGAATTCATAAGCAATTTGTTTTGTAAAACAAGATCTTTTTCGCAAGAATTCGTTTACTTAGTATTTCTTATGAAAAACTTCAGATTCTTACTTTATGAATACCCAGAAATATGAAACGCACACTGTGCAGACGCTTTGGTTAATACTTTCAAGAAAAAGTTACCATCGCTGGTCTTGCTGGTTCAGTAGTCGCAAGTGCTTCGGCGGAACATGAGGTCCTTAGTTCAATCCCTGGGTCGGGCTTAATGATATTAAGTTTATCCAATTACATGGTCTTATCGTATATTTTTGTGAGATATTTGTATTTATCCAAATTATAAAAATTTTTTTGGAGGGAGTAATTACAGAGTTTCTTGCTGGGCACTACGCTTTGGTTAATACTTTCAAGAAAAAGTTACCATCGCTGGTCTTGCTGGTTCAGTAGTCGCAAGTGCTTCGGCGGAACATGAGGTCTTTAGTTCAATCCCTGGGTCGGGCTTAATGTTATTAAGTTTATCCATTTACATGGTCTTATCGTATATTTTTGTGAGATATTTGTATTTATCCAGATTATAAAAATATTTTTGGAGGGAGTAATTACAGAGTTTCTTGCTGGGTCCTTCTCACTCAGTACAAGCAACCTTCCGAACCCGGCGGTAGCATGTCTAATCCTATATAATCATGTTGTTTCAATGATTCGAAAGTACTTTTTTAAAAGTGGAATCAAATAAAGATATTATTGAATATTAACTTGAATTTGTAATTTCTCAGTAGCAGCCTAGAATCAGAATTTGCTTGGTTAATGGCCTAGGATCGCCGATCGATAGTACGGGACTTAACATTAATGGCGAAAATTGAGTGTACTATAAGTATATCTATGCCTAGATAAGTGCATAGACGCTAATGAGTGATAGCAATTAGGCATTAGTGACCGCTACTTCGAGGCATCAATCAATGAAGTCGTCAACATAACTGAATTACTACACGGCTAGGTGACGATAAAAACTTGAGCCGTAATTGTTCGTGGTACAAGCCATTAGCGAGTTTTGCAGGACTCAATTAGAACCTGAAATTTACTTCTTAAGTTAGAGTAAAGCTGGAAGAATGGAATGAGTTGGGATAGGTCTTTAGCTTCCACCCAATAGCCAGGGTCTAAGAAACCCGGGAAGGTGGCAGCGCGATGTGGCTCGCGCTGCCTTGCACAGCGAGGTCTCCAGGGGCGGCGTCACAGCTGCCCCGGGGATGTGCCCCGGCAAAGTGTGGGGGGGCACCGGTGCGTTCTATCAGAGTACCCGGAGTCCCCCCTGAGCACTGAGGATGGCCACCGGGGGGGTTTTAGTGCGGTAAGAATCCCACATACCCCGATCTGCCTCTCCCAGGGCGGTCGGGGACCTTTTGAAGGTTTCCCCCTCGTCAACAAAAAAAAAAAAAAGGTCTTTAGCTTGCTTTAAATAGTTAAGGCCTATGACCAGCTGGGTATTTATAAGAGACAGCTTTGTAAGCTAATAGCAAATAGAAAACTTGACGTGTCTCTCGGGGTCATACCTTCCCAGAAGAGTCCCTGAAACGTAAGGACTAAATTATTATAGTATTAAAAATCGACATAAGTGCCAGTGGTTTTAGAAGGTACCAGCGGCTAAGCCGATATTTTTTCTAAAAACTGAAGCGAGTGCAATGACCACAAACTACGTTGAAAGAAAACATCGTAAGGGAAACTGCCTATGTCTGGAGAAATTCAAATACTATTGACATTTAATATCTGCCGGAGGCGGCGTCGGTCACGTTGGCAACGAGTTACCTTCGGTGAAAAGTAAGTGTTGTAACACCTTTGCTTACTCTACTACTCCTTCTCGGAGTTGCAAAGTAGCTTAAGTTAACATCTACTTCTAGAAGTTACGTTAGAATCAGTTTAGTCATTTCAGAGATTAGTCGAAACAAACAGACTGACAGATAAACAGAGACAATTTTCAAAACCTTTCTTTTACTCAAGTATCGTATATACTTGAATATGTATTTAGTGAGCGGTGGTGGCCTCGGGGTTTGAGCAGTCGCCTGCTACGCAAGCGACGCAAGTTCGAATCCCAGCGGGGCCTGTACCAATGAGTTTTTCTAAAAATCTTATGTATAGTGATTTCACACCACGTGCTTTACGGGGAAGGAAAACATCGTGAGGAAACCTGCATATTTCTGAGAAGTAATTCAAAAACGTATGTATAGTGTCTGAGACGGCGATAGACTCACCATCTGTCACGTTGGCGCTTAATCAAATTCGGTGAACAGTGGGTGTTGCGATAACAACACCTCTGCCTACCCCTTCGGGGAATACAGGCGTAAGCATATGTTGATATGTATTTAGTAAAAAGCTGTCTCGAAACAAATAAAATGAAATCCATTAAGACCACGATGATAATAATATGCTATGACTGTCGATGAGGGTGAATTCAGATATAATGCTGTTATCGCTTCTTCCTGTGCATTAAACCTTGCAGTGTACAAGAAGCAGTTGACATGTGAAGTATCGGTCAAGAGGCCACACAACGGGCCGTGCTTTACCTACTCTATAATCGTGCACCGTCCAGCCATACTAACTGTAGTAAAGCTATAGACTATGGAATATACGGTCAAGGCTATGAACCTCGTACGCTATCGATTTGTCGATTTCAGGGTCCTTACAAACTTGGCGGTGGCGTGACACTTAATAAACATCATTTCTATTCAAAGTTCAGTCGACTAATTCCGTCTGGAGGTTATTTTTCATATTGTTTTGTAAGTCTGCATTCGTTTTTGCATACTATCTTATCTTATCTTAGTTGTGGCAATATTGGGCCCGGTTGCCCAGAAGCATGTCGACCCTTGGGATCTTTTGTGTCGCCCTGCCCTTTTGATCTACGTACCTGACTCCTCAAATACCCCCTGAGCAAGCCGGCAGACCCTGCCCATGGGGAAGAGCTTGTAGTCCTCTGGTTTCGGATATGCCTTACCCAGTAGGTCCATTCGCCATCTGGCCAGTGCGTCGCAAGTGCATACTAAGCTAATGCTTGTATTCCCCGAAAGTGTAGGCACGTGTTGTCTTTGCATATTTAAATTAACTGCTCAACCATAATCTTAATTCCTGTACACAGAACAGTTAGACTTATACTAGATGAACAGAATAGACCCTGTTGGGCACACCAACTTTGGAGAGACGAAAGTACATCATAATCAATCATATATACACTTTACTCTATCAATTGTTTAATGTGCCACCGCAGTTATTCTCCTTCATGCCTATTCAAATTCAAATTCAAAAATACCTTTATTAGACTTTTAACAAAGTAATTACAAATCATCAAAACGATATGACTACACATGCTACTGCCGGGTTCGGAAGGTTGCTTTTACTGAGATGAACTTAGTTCTAGAAGAACGAAATTCTAGTGCGTACTTAATGCCTCAATGGTACAAATAAGTGCAGTTACGGATAGTACATTAAATAATTGCCTACGTGCCTCTGCAGGGGTCCAGTTTATGTATTTTATGAGCCGACTGTGTTTTGCCCGCGGCGAGCCTTCCAGTTTAATCGGGCTACCGACCGCGCGTCTTACTGCGTCTGGGATGATTTACATTGGACCAGTTCCTTATTAATCTGTTACGCATATGATACAACACTTTATTGATTGTTTATTCGTATTGCAATATATATATGTATGCACAATACTGCCTCGTTGGTCTTGTGGTCACTATCGCTACTGAGTGAGGAGAACATGAGGTTCTGGGTTGGTCAAAGTGCTATTGGCTTTTTCCCAGTAGTAAGTAGCCCGGAGTCCAGGGGCCAAACTATGAGCAATGTTAGTTCAGCTATGTGACAGTGACAGATGTATACACGTCAAATACATCTGTCTCATAATAATAGTAAAATTATCAAGGCAATAAGAGTCCCAGATAGGTGCCCGATTAATTGCAATGGACCCCCTATTACATGGGACTGGCGATATATGGGTGTGCTTTATACCACTGCCTACCCTTTTAGGGAATACAGGCGTGAGCACTAAGTATGTAAATACGTTGAGGTGCTTCTCAAGAAAGTTTGTGTCTTAATTTGATCCCTTTAGGGTTAAAATTACGTGGCAATATCAAATTCCAGAATAATGGAGTTGAGAAGGAATTTCTAACCTCGTAATGAAGAAATACTTATGGCATTTAGAACCTTATAGTCAAGAGGGCCAAGTAACCGTTAGCTAGTTTTTATCTCCACTCATTTGATGGTAAGTAAGTCGGAACGTGTTAATGTCTTGGAAGGAATTACTTCGGTCACACAGATTGATTTATTTTCCCATTTATGCTAAACGGAACTAACACAGGAAAACCAGCTGTGCCCTGCGGTTTCACCCGCGTTGATTTAATTTAATTGCCCCGGAATCCGAGCCTGGTTGATTTTTTTAAATAATGACCATTTTTTAAAAAATCGATAAGACTCGGATTAAAACTCTGTTCATCTCTATTGAAAACCATGTAACAAAGAAGATGGAACAATTTTTAAACCAAGAATTATTTTGGGTTTTATTTTAAGGGAGATACAGTGTGCGCTAACCGACATCTTGAGGAAAAGTAAGGTCCATCTTGTACCATTTCGGCTTTACCGATTTAACTGTCCCCTGCGATTTCACCAGCTTAGATTTAATTAGATTCCCGCGGAACCCTAAAAATGTAGCCTAAGTTACTCCTTGTAACATTGGCTATCTCACAGGGAAAGTCCCGTTAAGCCGTTTCAGAGATTACCCGGAACAAACAGACAGACAGACAGACAGACAGAGAAAAATTAAATAAATTGGTGTCTTTATGTCAGTACCGTATATAAGTATCTACTTTCATATGCATTTAGTGAAAAATCTATTATATTGGAATTACAAACAGACACTTCAATTTTATTTATCTATAGGCTATATATATATAGGCTATAGCCCAAGGGCATCTAATATTTTGCAACAATGACATACAAAAACAAAGCGCAGCAATTACCGAGTTCACGTTTAATAATCGAGGTGTTTGCATTTACGCGGAACAAATATAAGGTAACCGCAAAAGTAATTTATTTGCCGCAAATTGCGCTAAACAATTCCGCCTAGTGACGCGAAGCTATAGAGCCGTGATGTTGGGAACTATGATCGTTTAAGCAGCGCGTATTAAGAACTTCTTAGCATTGAAGTTGAATTATGAAATCAAAATGAAACGTTGAAGCTCAGAAGCTCTTAATAAGCGTTTCTTGACCGACGATGGTAAGCCCCTAGAAGAGCATTCTTAAATAGAGGGCAAATATACAAAAATATCCCTGAGGGGGTCAAAAAGGGTATGAAAATGTTTACGTGAAATCTTATTGCCAACTAGCTGTGCCCTACCCGTGTAGATATAATTTAATTCCCCCGGGACCTTAAATGTTTTTTTTAAATAAACGTAGCTTTAGTTACTACTTGTAACTTAGCTATCCGCCAGTGAAAGTCCCATTAAAATCGGTCCAGCTATTTCAGAGATTACCCGGAACAAACAGACAGACTAACAGACAGACAGTCGGACAGAATTTCTTTTTTAAATTTGTTTCTTTAAGTCAATATCACACTTACATATGCTTTTAGTGAAAAGCTGTTATTTTGGAATTACAAACAGACATACACTTTTATTTATCTGCATAGATATTGTCACGCAGAAGACACTGCGGAAGAAAGCTAGTTTTATACATTGTCCAACGATTAATACACGCAGAAAAGAAGTGTGTATCGATTCGATTGTACAGTATCGATTCTATAATACATTATCGATTTAACTCTAGCAAACATTGATACCTAATCGATAATCGAATTTAGTTAAAGGGGGCATCCCAAGTTTTCAACTTTCATAAATTACAAGGATACTTATTCGTTGGACAAGGTAGATAATGAGTATTTCTGTGGTAATAAATAAATGGAAACCCGCGCACGCGTCTTTGGATGTTGTGTCTAATCCGAGGTATGTTGTTACAGGTAACTGCTTCCGGGCTGATGTCACTGATGTACGAATGAAGGAGCTTCTTATGTGAGCTCATGGAGGTGGTACTTTAGTCCTACGAGATTCCTTATTTATAATTATTATTAAATTAATATGCTCCCGCCATCCCAGAAGGGTACCTGAATGGGTAAGAAGAGGTTTTGTAACAATAGCACCCACATTTAACCAAATATAATTAAGTGCCCACGTGTCAGACATATGCAGGTTTCCTCACGATGTTTTCCTTCACCGCACGTAAGTTTTAAGTAAAACTCATTAGTTCTAACCCCGTTGGGATTCGAACTTGCGTCGCTTTTGTGTTCTAGATGAGATGTAGGTATAAACTTAAAAAGCGATTTCAAATACTTTGAGTGGGTTAAATGTGAGTCCGTAGTTTGCACGCAGGCGAAGCTGCAGGCGCAGGTTAGTATACTTCAAAGTACATAGTGACCTACTTAGTTGTTTAAGGCTACGATATTATATAATGAAAAGGTCCATCGCGGGTGACCGCACGTCATAGGCTTTAAGTCGTTTAACACGCGACCGTTTGTCACCGGTTTATGTCTTTAGCCATTAATTGGACAGCGGTTATTGAGGAGGGTTGGTTTGGTGTAACTCGAGCCTAATCTATACCAATTAGTCTATGGACTAATTTCTTCTGTCTGCCACTTTGCGTGGAGTCAATTTCGTGGCTTAAGGTAGCTTATGGCCTCTTTGGGATACTATACAGGCTGACCGGAAAATAGACTTGCAAAAATAAAATTTCCTCGTATCGGGGTATACATAGGTTGTTTAAGAATTTTCGACCAGACCAACCTGAAAATATTATAAAAGAAAAAGTAGAGCCGTGGTGGCCTTGAGGTTTAAGCAGTCGCCTGCTACGCAAGCGACGCCCAATCGAATCCCAGCGGGGCCTGTACCAATGAGTTTTTCTAAAGAAACTTATGTACAGTGATTACACACCACGTGCGTTAGGGTAAAGGAAAACATCTTGAGGAGCATATTTCTGAGACGTAATTCAAAGACGTACGTAAAGTGCCTGAGACGGCGATGGACTCACCATCTGTCACGTTGGCACTTAATCATCTTCGGTGAAAAGTGTGTGTTGTGATTACAACACCTCTGCCTACCCCTTCGGGGAATACTGGCGTGAGCATATGTATGTATGTAGAAAACTTCCTTGCGATATTCTTTTTGCAACTGAACTATCATAATTAGTACTTTTATGAATAAAGTATTTTTTAGCTTCGTAATTGAAATGACAGTTATGTCAAAAATAATTGTACCACAAGCAACTACAAACGATTCTCTACAAACGTGCCGTTTTAAAATTTTATATTTCGAATGTCGGGTGCTCACCATTTTTTCATGAGGCATAACTTTTTTTTTTCAACTACAAACGAAATAATTTTCACTACAAACAACTACATACGAAAGCCTTCCAGATGGCAAAATAAAATTTGGTTTTTTTCAAGTTGGATGCTAAGTTCACATAGCTATGTCATGTTGGTCTAAAGCGGTCAGATGGCTCACCTTTTTCTAACGCGTTACCAACCATAGAATCGTTATGCCAATATAGTAAACAGCTAAAGGATCACGTATTGCTAGGGCAAACTCTCCACTCTTCCACTGGCCTCCTAACTGCAAGAACTCTTAGACAGCAGTATTTGACTGTGATCTTCTGTAAAGTGGAAGTACAGTCCCCAGCTCCAACCGAATAACGTCTTAGTGACCTATCTCTCTTCACGCGTAAATTTAGTTTTATGTAATATATCGGTTTAAAATTGACAAAGTTTCATACAAACTTTCATCCCCTATTTTATCCCCTTGGGGGTAGAATTGATCAAAATTCTTTCTTATCGGATGCCTATGACATAACATCTACCTGCATGCCAAATGCCCGTCCGTCCAGTGGTTTGGGCTGTGCGTTGATTGATCACTATGTCAGTCAGGCAGTCACATCATATTTCCCACCGTTTAAGCCTTCCCTGAACTTCAACAAATTTATCAATACCAAAATCATCCGAATCAGTCCAGCCATTCTAAGGTTTAGCGAGACTAACGAACAGCAACTCATTTTTATATTTATAGATACCAAAAGGTTATGCTTAAACTTTTATATTCTGTAATGAATGCGAATATTAAACACTATGTTATTTATCTAGACTAGAGTTTGAACGGTCTGCAGCGTTAAAATGAACGATTTGCAACATATCAGTAGATAGGTAGATGTTTAAAATTCCCGAGGCAATAGCACCAAGAATGTGACAAAGTCATTTTAAATCCTATTCTCACGCCTTTGATGTCGAAAATTCCATGCGAGTCGCGAAGCGTGTGTATGCAAATATGTAGAGATTCCCCCCTGATTGGATGCCATTTGATTTCGCCTTTGGAATTTTCTTTACTTTGTGTTATAATTTGATTTAAGACCTTGAGCTGGCAGACATTTCGTAAAAGATTTCTTGAATCGCGTCACATTAAAAGAACATTCCTTCTAATGTTCCTATTCAATCCAAGACTGACTGTGAATCCTTAGAGTCCTCATTGACTAAAATGTAGGCACAGCCTAAACAGCTGGTCCATGGCATAGATTCTTAAAAACTTGTGTTCTTGGTGAGATGCAGGTATACAATATTTCAAAAGATATGTTTTTAAGATAGTTGAGCGCAGTTCTACTAGGAGGGCTGACCCAAAGACATAATCAGATATCTATGTCTGATGTGAGCAAAACTCGCAAAAATCCTTGTACAAAGAATAGGTACTCGAGGATCCCTCCAGCAAGTGACATAATCAGGTTAGAATGAACCAGTGAAAGTTTGAAATTACCATGAATTTTCGAAAATCGACTTTCAATGCACTTCAGCGTACCTAGATTTTGCTGCTTCTAGGTAAATTTTCAATAGATTTAATGAAATGGCAATTGCCAGAAAAACTCATTTTTGGATCTGGTTTCCCTACTTAAGGCTTATAAGGCTTATACATGTCTTGGATAGTTGATATTAGGTTATATCTTAAGTTCATCAATTAATTACATGTAAAAACCATCTTTTGTCTAAACAAAGAGTGCTATACTTATCAATAAAAAATTAAGCAGAATAACTGATTCAGTTACGTTTTTCTCTGAAAAGGTAGCTAATTCGCCGAACGAGAGAGGCTGTGAGAAATTGTCGCTAAATTGACGCTTCCTCGCGCTGATTGCTTCGACCCCGCGTCCGCTTCGATGTTGACATTTGCTGCCAAACTGATTAGGTTTTTCTCACATCCAATATCACGGGATTGTCGGGCAAGGTCTAGCTGCTAGGTCGGGCTAGCTGCGCCGGGACGGGGGTCTTGGCGCCGACGCATGGCCCTCGCGGTTGAAGGGCGCGTTCGTGTTCTGAGGCACCCTCTCATAGTGTAATAGTGTAAAAGGAAGACGTATCACGTTCCCCCCCCCCCCCCCCCCCCCCCACTTAGCGACTTGGAGAAACACCGTGGAGTTTAGAAGGTGTGAGTCCGACATAACCCTTCTGCTGCCCCCGCGGCGGTTGGCGTATCCATAACAGATTCTCCACGTTAAAAAAAAAAGGGTCTGGCTAGCTATTGGATATCTTTGACTCGTTAGTGTTCCCTTGTAACCATCAGTACTAAAGGCACAAGATGATGAACTTCAAACTTACTATAGTCATTTTATCTATTACCACGTTTCTCGTTTGCCTCTTCATGAGATCTTTCATCAATTGAATTTCTTCTCAGAAGCTGATAAACTTCCCCTTTGTCTCTAAACATTGATTAATTCAACACCTTCACTAGATAGTAGTCCTTATAGACAAAAATATGCTCACGCAATCCCAGAAGGGTTCCCGAAGGGGTAAGCAGAGGTCAACACCTCAACAGCATCCTCATTTCACCGAATATGATTAAATGCCAACGTGACAGAGGGTGAGTCCATTCCTTCTAGACATAGATATCCTTATAGGCATAGATAGTTATACCTACATACATCGATCGTTCGTCTAGTTACCTAACTTGGAGTATAAACACTCAAGTACTCTACTTCGAATTTAATCATCCTGTTATTTATATACGGAATTGTTTTGGACGATGTCTTAATAGTTACTAAGGCATTACAATTTGGATTTCAGTATTTAGCACTTGCTCCTCGAACTGAAATTAAACAGCTGCAAAGCCTTCAACAATTCTATATTTAGTTCAATCCCCTGCGACCTTAAAATCTAAATCTTCAAGATTTACTTCATCGGAGCTTTAATTATAACTTTCAAGGGAGCTCTTGTATTCGGGTATAAGGGTGCTTACAACACTGAATGGTCCCTTACCACTTGTAACTTGGGACGTCATCGGTACCCGAGGGTTCGTCAAGGGTCATTCAGGGCGTTATAAATTGTATCTCTGTGGATAAGCACTTTACCGGGTATACCTGTAAGAGACTTTGAGATTCAGGAACAGTCTAAGGGAGTTTATATACATACCCATCTAAACAATGTATTCATTACTAAACAGTATTTTTTATTATAGTAAGTACGATATGGTTGTTGAGCTGACGCTTTCTCAGAAGGGTCTCGATGGGGTACAACATCCAGTTTTTACCGAAAATTACAATATTTACAAGAGTTACACGATACGGATTTTACTAAATACGCGATCAGATTTCGACAACGTTTAACCCTATAAGTAAATTACTCAAAAAGTGTTGAACCGCTATCATTGGCATTCAACCAACTAAAAACGCAGGTCAAGTAACTACATTTGAAGGAATTAAATCCTGTACTTGAGGCACTGTTACAAATCAATACTTCTGGACTCGTCATTCGCCACACCTTTGGTATTTAGCGTTGTTATATATGAAGATATCAAATGAAATGAGTTCTTTATATAATTCAAAAGCATAGTATCAAAATCACAACACTAACACAGAGGGTCAACGGTAAGTACATCCATTACAGAGTTCTCTCATCATACGGTAAATAAAAACAAGAACAAGAATCGAACCGCGATTGTATCCGGCCGAGTACGAACCGAGACAATCCTGTTACAATCATCGTCATTACCAACTAACTATCGCCGCTCAATTGAAAGGTAACAGATGGGCGGATTCATAATTTGATTTAGAATTCTTTTTTTTTCCGGGATACGCAAACCGCCGCGGGGGCAGAGGATATGCAGGACTCATACCAGCTAAAACCCAGTGGTGTTC
The DNA here is from genome assembly GCA_929442735.1 of Watsonalla binaria. Lineage (NCBI taxonomy): Eukaryota > Metazoa > Arthropoda > Insecta > Lepidoptera > Drepanidae > Watsonalla > Watsonalla binaria. The sequence continues at coordinate 10,740,625 of OV838921.1, read as the reverse complement.
CGGGGGTTCACCTGGAGAGGGGTGTGATCGCGTTTGCAAGCTTCCGTTGCTCCCCTAATGATTGGCCGTTGGGCCTCTCCTTTTTCCCAGGTTATACGCGACTCTCTGGAAAGGCGCGTCGGAATACGAATGCGCACTTCAACCCGAAGGCGTCGAGACCCCGTTAGGATTTCACATGTTTTAACGTTGACGATATCGATTGCCTATTTACCTCATTTTGTTCCTTAATTTTTTCGGATCATGTAGGGTAAATTTCAGGTTACTACTGTGTACTAGTCAGACTCTTGTATGTAGTTTTGTGTTCAGGTGAACACGGTTTCAGTGATGCTCGTTTATTCCATTTTAAGGACTATGCTCTTTCATGTAGAATAATTGGGTGTAATTTTTTGAGTGACCTTTTAGTTTTAGATCGGACCTATATGGTCGTATTACGGCTAACGTAGGGGAGATGGCTTTCTGTATTTTTTTATTTCTGCTATCGCCGACCTTGCCGATGCTGGATTCGATAATATTCCGATCGGCTCATTGCGGTTCGGAGATCGGAACCAACGGTACTTGCTCTAACGGGCGGAGAAACAAACAGAGGCGGCTGGAGTTTGACTTCCGATAAATGCCTACGAATGTTTAAACTCTGTGAGGCAAATAACTTGTAATACTAATTAAAAAAATGGAGCTTTTTTTTATCTGTCGATGCATAATAATTAATATAGGTAGGTACATATTATAATTAATACGTTTATAGGAATGTTGTATAACGCACGTGTAAATAGTTAACAATAGAAAAACATGGTGTAAAATTAATCCCTTTATCATATTCAAATGGTAGTAATCCTTTTTATCGAATTTTATTTGCTATCGTTTATTGGTGTCAGTGGCACGTTTTTATTACACGTGTACTTGACATCCATTAAGTAATTTAATTAAATACCTACATTGTTAGAAGTAATACCGCGATGAGTTTATAGGGGGAAGGTTGAAAGTAGCGGTACTACACTGACCAAGAAGCTAAAGAATAAACATTTGTTGAGATCCATATCATACGTTATGCGGAGGGATGAGGATAATGTTGTCAAAAAAGTTTTGTTGTAGGAATGTGTGAAAGATGACTGGATGGTTACAAGGGGAGAGGAAGACCTAAGGAAGGATGGATGGAATGTATGATTGGAAATGTATACAGATATGACGGCTGATAGAGAAATGGATGAGAAGAACACATTGCACCGACCCCTAATAACATGGGATAAAGGCAGGAGGATGATGATGATTGTTAGAAGTAATACACAGAGAATGTTACTTACAGCAAAACCTTTTAATGTACATTTTTCGAATTAGTATCGAAGAGCACTGTGTGATAATTTTAAGCATTCATTTAGCGAGAGAAATTATTAGAATATATTAGAATGAGTCTAGTTGCTTCCAGCATCTAAATTTTTAAACCAACTTTCGCGCTCCATGTGAATATCTCTAGAATTAACCGATTACTATTTCTTTCACAACTTTCAAAGTATTTGCATGCAACCAAATAACCCCTCTACGTATTTTTGCTCTATGTCCGTAGTCAAACTATCCGGCGGCCGGATAACTGTACCCTTAGCGCGGTGTCTTGTCTTGTGTTGGTGATAAGACACCTCCAACGGCTGTGATTAACTATCCACCTGATAACAACCACGAGAAACACGTCGTCTGTCTCTTTCACACTAGCTTTGATAAGCAGAATAGGAAATGCATTCGTGCTCTGAAGTTTCTTCTTGATTTTCGCCGAATCAATTTGTTTTGCAGCTTTGAATATTATCATCTCTGAGGAATGTTGTAATCAAGTAAATATAGTCTTATCAATGAACTAGCTTCTGCCCGCAACTTCATCTGCGTGCAATAATTGCTGTGGGCTAACGCTAAATTTAACCCTTAAAAATAATGTGTCAAAAATCGGACCTTCCTGATACTTATACAGTTGTATGTAATCACAATATCCTCGACGGGAGAACGAGCTCGTGGCACAGTTGCTATTGCGCATATCATTCGATCAGCGAAATTAATCAATTCTAACCCAAGCCAGTAGTTGGATGGGTGACCGCCCGATTGCCTCGGAGAGCACGATAAGCCGTCGGTCCCGGTTGCCAATTTAACATCTTTGGCAATCGTTACACAGCAGTCAGAGGCCTAAGACAGTCTGACAACTGGCTTAACACAGATTACCGATTTTCCTCGAAAAGTGGTTACGAGAATCAGATGGCAGTCGCTTCGTATACAAATCAGGTAGTCAGCCGCATCAGATTTAACCAAGAGTTAGATCGGGACTTACGGGATAAGGCCAGGGAGATGTCTCAAATAACAACATTGAGCGACTACAGAAAACGGTTCCAAAATCGTGTCTCTAACATCTCGTAGTAACATTATTTCTGCCTTTCTGCCCCGTACTTATCCTAACCCTCACTTGCCACTAACCAGTACAGGGTAACCGAACTGATACCTACATGGGTATATCAAAGTACATGTTACTAATCCTTCCATCGAGTAATATGAGCTAAAAAGAACACCTACGTACTTTATCGTAAGCTCTTAATCCTTTCGGAATGTAGTTATAAGATATTCCGCGCACGATGCGCAAACACCTTGCGCCCAATGGCCCGACATAGCTATCTACTGAATAAACGCTCAATATTTTTTGAAACGAATAAACGAAGACGATATATACATATTTGAATTTGGATGCGTCAGACATTCATGAATCAACACAAAATTTGAGGAATGAGAAAGTTCCTGAGGAAAGAGAAATCACCAAGAGCTGATCTTTGTAACTTCACTAGGTTATATTTCGCGGAACCCAGATTTTTTTTAAATAGTTACAACAGCTATCTCCCGATGAAAGTCCCGTTAAAATCGATCCACCCGAAGGAACACAGAAAGACAGCAAAAATGTATTATAATTTGATTTTAATGTCAGAATAGCTCAAGCGCTCGCGAAATGCTATTAATTGGGAATTACAGACACTTCAATTTGATTTAATTATCTGCATAGAGAGGAGCTCGTGGCACAGTTGCTATTGTGCATATCATTCCATCAGCGAAGTAAAGCAACCCTAACCCTAGCCAGTAATGCGATGGGTGACCGCCCGAGTTCCCTCCTTGCCTCGGAGAGCACGTTAAGCCGTCTGTCCCGGTTGCCAATTTATCACCTTTGATAATCCTTACAGGTCAGTCGGAGGCCTAAAATAGTCTGACAACTGGTTCAACCCAAATCACAGATTTTCCTCTTTAAAGGGGTCAGGTGGCAGTCGCGTCACATTGGGTTGAATCAAGTGGCGACCCCAACAATGTATTGGACAAGGCCAGGGAGATGATGATGATCTGTATAGAATTCATATTGTAGTATTGATTATTATATGGATTGGATGCAATAAGATGCTATTAAGCTTTCATCATTTAACAAATCCCCGTGTATATTGCTAATAGTGAGCAATTAATGCAATATTGCAAAATCCAGCTTGTTGTTAGGTAATCTGTTGAGACCTACATCACCTACATTCTCACGCATGTAGTACAATCCACTTACAAAGTAATGAGTCGAATCAATTATGTTGTATGACTCTGAGATTGAGTGCTGTGAGCGACATAGATTGATCAAGTTTTTGATCGACGTGAATGAACAGGAGTGGTGGCTAGCCACTTCTCAATTGTCATCTCATGAAATATGCACGTAAAATGGTATTAATATTTAAATGTATTGAAAGCTTATGACTATAGATAGTTAAGATCTAAAACCTAAAGATCGATATTACCTAAAAGTAAAGAGGTGGCCTCGGGGTTTGAGCAGTTTCCTGCTACGTAAGCGACCCAAGTTCGAATTCCAGCGGAGCCTGTACCAATGAGTTTTTCTAAAAAAACTTTTGTGCAGTGAATTCATACTAGTTAGGAAACCTGCATATGTCTGAGAACTAATTCAATGACCTGTACCTGAGACGGCGATGGGGACTCGGGGACCCTTTTGGGATGGCGACTGCTCGAACCCCGAAATGTCAGTAATATATCAATTTAAGATATACTAATTAGCAAGTAAAATGTATGAGTGAGTAAGTAGATTAGCAAACATATTTTGCACTTTCTATGGAATTGTAAATGTTCATTTCGTACGCTTCGATGAGCAATAGAAATCACATCGAATATGAACAACTAGTCCCGTACAATATTTGCATGTTCAATTTATTAATGTTCTCGTTCCGATAATTTCACGACTTTCCTTCGTTTCACATGTTCTTTAGCTTGGCTTCCATTTTTTTATAGTTCACGCGTGAATTGAGAATTCGACTAAGTACTTACATAAGAATTGCTTTTGTACATCATCTCCTTGCCTGCATGCCTTCTCCCATACATTGTTGGGGTCGGCACTTGATTCAACTCGATGTGGTTGATCACCTGATTTTTATACGAAGCGACTACCATTTGACCTTCGCAACCCCTTAAACAAGGAAAATCTGGATCGACCGACCTGTAACGATTGATAAATTGGCAACTGGGACCGGCTTGACGTGCTCTCCGAGGCACGGAGAGAACTCGGGCGGTCATCCATCCATTACTGACTAGGGTTATGGTTGCTTAACTTCGCTGATCGAATGATATGCGCAATAGCAACTGTGCTACGAGCTCATCTTCCTCCTAAGAATTGCTTTTGTACATAATACTTTTGTAAATAATAATCTTTGATTAAAATAATGTTGATGATGTATTTTACCCTTTTCTAATGTCCATAATAATACTAATAATCCAGAGGTGCTGTCCATGCTTAACCGATTTATATTAAAACTTAGAATATTGTTCGCAAAACTGAAATAACATTCTTGTGAGGGATCGCGGTCACAGTTAGCTGGCGGTCCCAGTCGCCTAAATCCTCTTACTTAAATGTAAGTCTAGAAGTCTTAAGTAAATTATTTTAATAGAGTTATAGTTGATGGGTTAGCATGTAGCAACTAGTACGCATAGCATAAAAACACATGAATGGGAAAAAGAGGTCGATAAGACCGGACACGAAACCGCATGCACGGAATGAGTCCTCCATCAGTTCAAATTTCAACCTTATTCGCAACCTAAAGAGTCGATAATACTGTGAAAGCAAATTCAAAATTGGGCATCGAGAGTTTACCTTTCTCGCGGTAGTGTCGATTATAACAGCAAACATTATGTATGAACGAAAGTAGGTGGCCCGCGATCAAACAATGTTCAGATGAAATTTCATCATATTTCTTCCAATCAGCAGTTCTAGTTCTACTCGTGTTGGTTAGAGACCGTGGTAGGTAGCATCCCTTGTTCGCACATGTCCTCGTAGTCATTCGTTCAGTCGCATTCCATTCTCATTCCTCACCGTTCCGTTCATTCAGTCTATTCATTCCGTTCGGTCGCTCGCTAGTCGCGCTGATAGCCCGTCGAGTGCGGACGTATGTCTGGCGCACATAATTCCCGCGTAATTGTTCCGCGTTTAATTAAACTTTAACGTGATTCAAATACGCTACGGTTTGTGTTACAGTGCAATACAAGTGGATTAAATTGTGAATTATCGATAACGCAGTGTGTGTGAAACGTTTGTAAGTGCTACCCTCCAAACTTTGGATTTTTCTACCAACGTTTTTGTGGTGAGTCGCACGCATTATATTATATTCGTATCTAAGTATGTTATTTTAGTTGTTAGAGAATTTAACAGGTTTTGTTCGAAATCTTGGCAAAAAAATCACTGGCTACGTACCTATTCATTACCTAGTTTCCTTATCGCGCAGGTGTAAATAGGTATCAATACAAGGTACCTATAGAATAAGTTTTTTACCATTTATAACAAAAATATTATCATTTTGCTACGATTTAAGGTTGTAACGTACCTATTCAGGTGGTATGCACAAACTAGATATAACTAGATTAGTAAGTAAGTAAATCTCCTACCGAATTTCGGCTACGGCGGCTAGTCTCAACGAGGACCAGCCATGTGCGCAGGAGATATTATAGTGCCCAAGTGTGTGCGCAAACACAGATGCACTCTTTATTCCCTCACTCTCAAAGTCCGATGGGACGGCAATCCGACACGACCGGAGAGAGATCAGGCGTAGGACCAACGGCTTAACGTGCTTTCCGAGGCACGGGGGTGGAAACACCGCCAACTTCCAAACTCCGGGCATTTTTATTGTGAATTTCTTGACAGAAAAACCCAATATACATTTTTGACCCGACCCGGGAATCGAACCCGGGACCTCGTGATCGGCAGGCGAACGTAATAACCATTAGACCAACGAGGCAGTTGATAACTAGATTATAGATACCTGCATCTAAAAATTTTATGTTATTTATGGCAAACTAGCTCTGCCCGCGGTTTCGGCCGCGTAGAATTAGTTACATGCTTTATCTCGCGGAACCCTAATTTGGTTTTTTAAATAAAAGTGGCCTTAGATACTCCGTGAAACATCACCTATCTGCCAGTGGAAGACCCGTTAAAATCAGTCCAGTGAGATTAGCCGGAACAAACAGACGAAGAGTTATTTTTTAAATTGATTTTTTATGTGATTAGCGTGTACATATACGTACTTTCATATGCATTTAGTGAAACGCTGTTAGTATGGAGTTACAAACAGATACTTCAATTTAATTTATCTGTATATTATATGTATAATACATTAAAATTAGATGTTCAGCTATTCGGATTGAAAGTGCACGTGTTAAAATACCTACCTAGTCACTTAAATAGTCAGCCTGAAGGTAGTTATTTTGTCCATTTCATCGATTAATGACGGAGCTTTATAGCCCGGTCGGTTAGTGGGTCTGCCTGCGAAGTTAGAGGGCGCATATTCGAACCCCGCTAACTGTTGATGTCTTATATGAATACTAGCTGTGCCCCGCGATTTCACTCGCGTAGACGTATTTTTATTTAATGGGTGGCTTTGTTCTCGCAATCCGATTTTTTTTAAATATATATAGCCTCAGTTACTCTATGTAACACCAGCTGTCAGCTATCTGAGATCCAGCCGTTGCAGATATTACCTGGAACGAACAAACTGGCAGTAAGACAGAGATATTTTATTATTATATTAATTTTTATGTTATATTAGTATCATCAAGGCGGCATTCGATTCAACCCGATGCGGCTTATCACCTGATTTTTATACTTCTCTCGAAAATCTGTGATCTGGGTTAGACCAGTTGTCAGACTATTTTAGGCCTCCGACCGAACTGTAACGATTGCCAAAGATGATAATTTGGCAACCGGGACCGACGGCTTGACGTGCTCTCTGAGGCACGGAGTATACTTTCATATGCATTTAGTAAAAAAGCAGTTATTTTGAAATTACAAATAGACACTTCAACTTTATTTATCTGTATAGATATAGATAGGTAGTCTGTGTCGGGTGTCTCAGTTCAGCCTTTAGTTAGACTTTATTTCAGTACAATTTCGTCCAAATTATGCTGCAATCACCGCGTCTCAATTGCTTTAATAAATTTGCTCTAAGTAACACAGCCAAAACCACATATTGGCCCCGTGACCCCGTGTCCCCCGTGACCCCGTGGCCTCTTGTAACGGGTGTCATGTCAGTTCAATGATTGTTACTCACCAACTTACTCTCTTGAGCAATTTTTATCGTAACAATTTTTGACCGCCTTTCGAAATAATATACTCTGGCTATATTGATTACCTTTTAATGAGTTATAGCGATGAGCGATTGCTTAATATTATGAGATTGTTGCAATCATAAAAAAATGTTATAAACGATCACGCGTTTCGTAAAAAATCCTAAGTTTCGAGAAAATGAGTTAAGCTTGGATTTTTATTTCTTTACAATTTTTTTCAATAATTTTGTAACTGCATGACTAGTATTTCCCATAAAATTTATCTTGGTCAATATCATCTTAAATAACCCTCTCGTTATTAACCCAATTAATTTCTAACGATGTGCTCCTAAATAACCTACATAACATATGAATCGATTGACCCAAACAAATAACAAGCGAGTGAGCCCTCTCGAAATACTCCGCGGAAGTGTTCGTAATCGATACTACAGCGTTATCTACATAGCTGTTATTCTGTACCCCACGTTGTAAAGTACACGTGAGTGCAACGAGCACTTATAAAATCATTAATTAAATAAATAAAGTTTAATTTTACATATTATGCTCACGCTTGTAAACACATTTCGCAGTTTACACAGTTACGTTCAAGTTTCATGTAATATGGGGCAAGACCACTGCGATTGGCCGGGAACTTATTGAGAGTCCAGGTTGCTACTGGGATATTACACATGGAAAACTCAATCCCACTTTGTTCAATCCGGGGATCGAAACCAGTACCTCGTGTTCTGCTGTACCGTTTGTGTTCACTAGACCAACAATGCAGTCTGGCTGTCCGGCATCAAGTAATATTACCCATACTATATTATTATATGAGGATAATGGTATTAAAGAGACATTTTGAAATAATTATACAGAGTGTCCTGATAGATAGATGTTGTAGAACATCCTACTGAAATGAAACAGGTTCCATCTTGTTGAAATTCAGAAGCTTAGGGACGCAAACAAAACTGTTCAAAATTTTGCGAAAACTGTAAGAACACAACGAGATGCGAAACGACATTTCTTGCGTTCATTTGCCAAGCATAAATCCTATGCAAAGGAAATTCGGGACGCCAACATTCCTGAAAAGGACCATTCTGCGTGTGATTTGTAATTTGCACACGTGAGCGAGCACGATATCGTTATCAGATTTGCATGCATTACGTGAACATTCATATGAATACAATGTTTATTTCTTTCGGGTCGGATTTATTCAGCTGGCTTACACCGTCCGACCATCTTTCCTCGTTGCAATTAAACATTGTTCGTTCAATCACTTCTTTTTCTACAAAAATGTCATGTTCAAATCACTGCAGTCTGTAGTGCTTTTTATAAGAAACTTATGAGCAGGAATTTTGCACCACGAGCTTGACGATGAGGAAAACACCGAACACCTAAAAATTCAAGGGGACAAGTGGGCACAGGGTGCGAATTTCTGGGGACGAGTGGGTCCCAAGTCCCGACCCGATCGTTTAAAGTCATTCGATTGAAATCCTCTCCCAATGTGGTATTCATGTGATGTAAAATCGTAATTAGATAGGACTTCAACTCATTAGGGCGTTTTCGTGACGACGACTGAGCTATTCTGTTTTTTCGAATCATTCACTAATTCGCTACGACATCGTTACAGAGTTCATTACGTTAATTTTGCTACTCTTACTCTTTGCTTCGACATTTATTCATTTCAAATGACAAACCTGTACCCAAACACACTTAGCGTTTTGTATATTTTTAGAGACGACATCAAAGATAAGGAGTACAAAGTGATTCATAGCCCCTAAATACATAATCCTTTTCCTTTTACGTATAATGGTTGAATATATACGGTCCTGCTACTTATTTAAAGTCCAACAGAGATGTGTGCGCAGATAGACGATAATATGGTTCTAAGAATTTTTAAAGTACAGACAAGTACCCTTAAAGTTGTGTTCAATTATATGCGGAATCCCAGTGGGTAGGGCATGTAATGCAGCAATGTCATACAAAACTCTACAGCTATTGAATTGGCGCAAATGAAATTGCATAGTGGAAAACGGGACCCTGATACTAAAAATTCGCTGTCCGTCTGTCATCCTGGTTTATGTCATGAACCGCGATAGTTAATTTTACAGTTGAACTTTTCGCAGGAGTACTTCTGTCTATAATACTGGATAAAATAAGTATTGGTGGGGACTCCCATACAACAAATTTGATTTTTTTGAATCACCAACGTCCTGGCTCTCTTACTTTACCTCGGATTTGTAGTCTCTGCTTGACTGGATGAAGCCTTCCTTTTAATCGTCATCAAATGAGTGGACGGACACTGGTCCAAGAAATTCTGTGGAACAGCTTCCATGGAATTCATTGTTGTTAGGAACACTAACTTTCATCGGGAATCTTATCTTATCTTGTCATAAAGTCGGTTGTCGACTCTTGGGATCTTGTACGCTATCGCGGACAATTCTCCCTGAATTAGAACAACTTACTCGTTTGAAATAGCTTGTTTGTCCGTCTTAAGCGGAGAATCTTCATCTGACAGAATATCGTTGTTGCAATGTATAGTAAATGCTTCATGGCTCAGAATTCTGTTCCATAGTACCTGAAACCGCGAGACTACAAACTGCACGAAATGTCCCTGCCATATCACATCGAGAATTGAATTCGTGTATTGTCGGTTATCCTCAGCATCCAATTTAAGGTAGTTCAGTGATACCCAGAGCTTGTGAAATAATAATCTAATCAAGATTCAAGACACACAGACAGACATAAGTTCTTAAACGTGAAAGTATAAATTCAGCAATTTTCTATTCGCTTAACTGTGAATCACTCTTGGATCTGACTGTCCCTTATGTTCGTTTCACGTAACCTGAGCCCAAGCACCGTTCATTAGCGTCGCATTAGTGGCAAACATATCGCGTTGCACTTTTGCACCCACACTTACCTGTCTGACGGATTCCTCGTTAGCTGTTTGTTGCCTTCTGTAGTTTAGAGTCACACACACTAGGGTTGGTTGAGTTGAAAATTGGAATTAGTATTTATTATATAGGGAGTGATATCATATTTTAGATTTCATGTGAAATTGATACTAAACTAGCTGTGCCCCGTGGTTTCACCTGCGTAGATTTTGTTTTATATAATATATTGATTTAAAATTGACAAAGTTTCATCCCCTATTTTATCCCCTTGGGGGTAGAATTAATCTAAATCCTTAGCGGATGCCTACGTCATATCATCTACCTGCTTGCCAAATTTCAGCCCGATCCGTCCAGTGATTTGGGCTGTGTGTTAATAGATCACTATGTCAGTCAGTCACCTTTGAGTTATATATATTTAGATTAATTGTATTATTTTTATGGATACCTAAGTATACATTTCTAGTTGATACTTCAAATGTGGCAAGTTTTGAAGCGACCTAATACATACATTCATACATATGGTGTATCCCATGGGTAGGCAGAGACCGTTTGCCACATGCTACGATCCTTACATACTTCTTTCGCTTTATACACATTCATGCATCTCTTCATACGCGAGTGCTTCACTACCGATCTAGTTCTAAACGAAATATTATATCAATAAAATTATTATCACAATAATTTAGCTGTGATATCTAATCCTGTTTCATAAGTTTTAAACAAACAAATGGGCAGCAAAACAGAATAAGATGTGGACTATACAAATGGGCCGAGTTTCGTTTAAAGTTACAGTAGATATAAGAATCTAAGAAGCGATTCTCTCTACCGTATCCGAACCCGACACCCAACGAAAGTATATGCTATGTTACGGCTATCAAATTGCATATAAGAAGAAAGTCATCTGTCCGTGTACTATATTTAGCAAATATCTGCTTGCACAGGTGCCGTCACGAGCTATGACCGCTGACATTGTATGCGCTGTAGTAATTTTATTAGTTTTGTCTATGTCTGTACGGCATAACTTGAATAAATATATATATACATATGCTCACGCCTGTTTATCATCTCCCTGGCCTTATCCCATACATTGTTGGGGTCGGCACTTGACTCAACCCGATGCGGCTAATCACCTGATTTTTACGCGAAGCGACTGCCATCTGAACTTCGCAAACACTAACGAAATTCGATTGAAGCGAAACAAAGTGTATGGAAATGGCACGTGACTGATATCCCGTACATTTTGTATTGATTCTATTAGCGAATCGTGAGGATAATGTTACTTTGTCTACAGACTGTTGAAGTCGAGGACAAGATACTAATGACGGTAATGAATGAGTTGAACGTTTTTAAAACAAAACACTTATCAGTCGAACGACTTGTTTGAGTTGTCAAGACGTGTTTCTGCATAAAAACATCAACAAAAGTATCTGCAAAGAATGAGGAAAACCTCATAATAATATGTATACCTACCTATCATTCAAAGTTAATCACACCCTGACGTCAACCACAGCAAAGCGTTTTACCCAACAGTTCTTATAGACAACAAAAAGACCTCTTATCTATACAGATAAATACAATTGCAGTGTCTGTTTGTAATTTCAAAATAACAGCTTTTCACTAAGGCATATGAAAGTATGTTTATACAGAAATAACATAAAAAAACCACTTTAGTCAAAGTCAAAGTCAAAAGTATCTTTATTCGATTAGACTTTTACAAAGCACTTTCAAATCGTCAGAATGACACAATTATACAGGATTATACATGCTACCGCCAGGTTCGGAAGGTTGCTTTTACTGAGAAGAAAAAAATCACAGTCTGTCTGTCTATTTCTCCGAAACGTCTGGACCATTTCAGCTAGCTAATGTTATAACTAGTAATTAAATCTACTTTTATTTAAAAATATTAGTATTCCGCTGGCCCATGAAATTAAGTCTACGCAGGAGAAACCGCGGGGCACAGCAAGTATTAAAATATCAAAGCTCAACTGCAAAAAACCCATTACGGCCGAAGGGCGACCAGAATAGGGTCCAAAGTACCACGAGATTCGCCGTGACGGAAAATAATTAGAAGATCCTATCTGCATTGTTGCAGATAAAAAGCTTGTAGATTCAACAGATTACAATCGTGAACTAACAGTAACTGTGATGTTGTTAGTTTCGGCTTGACGTTACAATAGTATTCGGGACCGTTTAAAGTTGATAGAAATTATATTGCTAGAACGTTACAAATATGTGTTCTAAGATTTATAACGGTGTACTTAGTTGCATCCTCCACTACGACAGCTTAAAACTAATATGCTTCACAACGTTTAAGGAATCCAGGCCTATTTTTTTTAATAATAACGTCTCCTCTATTGATCGTAAGGGTTGTCAACTTAAATAAAGATTGATAATTTTCTCTTTACTATCTAAATAATATAGATTTGTAGTTTTGAAGTTTAAAAAATATTATCTCGTACGTGTGCGCGTCTGTGTGAGAGTGTAATTTTGATCGATTTCTCCCTAAATTTGTTACTACTTGTAAAGCTTATATTTATACTGTGACTATGAGGTGAGAGCCGTGGTGGCCTTGAGGTTTGAGCAGACGCCTGCTACGCAAGCGACGCATGTTAGAATCCCAGAGGGGCCTGTACCAATGAGTGTTCCTAAAAAAATTGTACAGTGATTTCACACCACGTGCTTTACGGACTCACCATCTGTCACTTAATCATCTTCGGTGAAAAGTGGGTGTTGTGATTACAACACCTCTGTCTACCCCTTCGGGGAATACAGGCGTGAGCATATGTATGTACTATGAGGTACCTACTTTTGTCTCGTTCAACAATTTTATAAGGACCAACAATTTTCCACATAACACGGCTGCGTTATAGCGCAACCTAAATCTACTTTCAAAATAAGTTTTAGTGCTACTTAATAAGGTGGAGGGTACAAAAGTTAAAATATCGATTTTATTTTCGAGTATTCATTTAATGAAATGGATTAGAATTAAAAAATAAATATTTGTACATAGCTCCGCTAGTCTGCTCTTCCAAATGTAAAGGAGGAGAAGAAAATATCTTTTGTTTCTATACTGCCGCATTACTCTATGGATTTTAACAGCTAGGGTTTTCACATCATAAAAATTTGAAACAAACAAATATATAGTCTGAAATTATACTGGCAAGTACGACTCCATCAACAAATAGATTCATGTTACCGGCATTTTGTTTACATAATTCCACTAAGAAAAACAAAAATAATAACACAATGGATAATCATGAGAAATCATATTCATTGTTATTATTATTTACATTTATTTACAAATTGTTGTAGAAATATGATTATATTTTATAAATATTATCATCATATGCGCTGAAATATGTATCTCACTCATCTCATTATGTAATGATACATATTATGATGACGTTGATTTCAATTATAAATAAAAATAATAATCAACAATGCTGGCACCTATGGATGTCGAGAAAATGATCACAGTTTCAGAAACTAAACATCTCAAAAGAACCTGTGAAGAAACTTAGCTTGCAGCTTGATTCAAATATAACGGTAATATGGTAGCTATACACGAGTGTAGGAATCGAAACGTGCCAACCCTTATGGTAGCACGAGTTAATTGTCTAGAGATACGTATCTCAAAATCGTTAAAATTAATCGACTTTTCGTTACTGTGGCTATTGTTCTAAGCATGCCAACTGGTAGTGTCAGACATTGTTATAATACCTCGTTGCTTTGTATTCAGCACCATTCTTGAATTACGGCATATTGGTAAAACGGCCACTGCAAGCCGTACCATCAAAATGCATCTGGGCCTACCATAGGTTCAAGCAGAGCGTATTAAGAACTTCTGAATTTTGGCGTTTCATTTTGGTACCGTAAAATTAAGCGCCAAAGCTTAGCAGTTCTTAATACGCGCTTAAACGATCATAGTATTCCCCCAGGCATTTCAGTTCAGGAAAGATTCGCTCCGCAATTTGGGCTGCACGATCTACATGTATATCTTGTGATATGTATCAGACGGGAAATCGCTCGCAATTGTATAAAATTCTGTTACAATTTCAAACATTTCAGTAACAGCCTCAGGCCCACTACAGACCTACTGTAGTTTTAATTAGTCTGCACAAATTTTTGCTAAAAACTTAAGTGCATGATACCACGAACTTTATTAAGAAAGAAAACATCTTAAGGAGTAACATAATTATGAATACCCGATAAGAAATTCATAGACATGTTTGAATTAGACGGCGTCATCGCACCTGATTTACAATTTTCGTTGAAAAGGGGTTGTACTCACATTTTTGCCTCATTACTCCTTCCTTTCCCTTAGCCCCTCACTACATATCTAATTTATTTTAAGAAGCAAGAAGGTCGTCTAAGTGAAATAATTCAAATATTCGATATTATTTCAGATTGTCATTTGTTTTTTCTGCACTATTATTATATTGATCTTGTAAATATTCTTGTTGCTATTGTTTTGTTTAAATATAAATATTATTATTGAAAGTTAGCCCTATTTTATTGATTTATGTATAAAGTTAGGGGTTTACTCACTAACTCCTTACCTACTTGAGCTTACAGACATCTGACCTTGTCTAAACTGTCTGTCACTGTCGGAGAGCTTTAACAAATACCTATCGCAATCTAGTTGTTGGCAAAGCTTCCAAATCTCCCAATCTTTGAAAAACATTTCTAGAATTTTTCTGCCCCAAAACGCTGGAATTTGCACCTATTCTACCCAATACTTTTTAACTGTAACGAAATAAATTTGTAGAGCGAATGTGAGCGGAAGTGTCGGTAGAGGGTGTCCTATGAAGAACTACTATGACCAAATTCATAGTATTTTTCAGAAAGGTCAAATTCGGAGCACTCGTCACCGAAGAGATGCATGAATGTGGATGAAGCGAAAGAAGTATGTAAGGATCGTATCATGTGGCAAACGATGGTCTCTGCCGATGGGATACAGGCGTGAGCATATATATGTATGTTTTTAGCTTTAAAACATACATACCTACTCAGAGATTCGCTAGTCCTGTTGGCATTACAGTAAATGGATACCTTACAAATTGATTGAATTTCTTTGTTACCATTTGCAATCCAATCAGCGTTAATAGCTTTATAAAGTTATTAGTTAATTTGCATAACAATTTGTGGTACCGATGGTGATCCAATTCCATACTTCCTCGTTCACCATATTTGGTCCATGATCTATTAAGTGATTATATAAAAACGTCTCAATCAGTAGCGTACCATTTTCAAAGGGATTTGTCCTTTGATCATTCGATTGCGGGAACACAAAAAGTAATGGATCTTTTTTTGGCTTTGGAACATGACAAGTAATTTGATATTTATGTTATCTATCACGTACGCATCTACCATTAGCTTTTTACTTCTTAAAGCTAAGGCTTAAATTATTAAGATTTTGCTTGTGACAAATGTATAATTACTCCTAGAAATTAGTCACCTTCCATGATTTTGAATCTTACTGTTATTCAATATAAAACATAGACTAAGATAGTCTCCATGTTTTAAAAGTAGCTCCATCTCTTTCTTTGATACGGATTTTAAAAGGGATGGACATAGTTTTTAGTTCGAGTCTTCGTTTAAACCATGTTTGGTAATAAGGGTTCGTTACTTTAAGATTTTGAAATTACCTGCCTTCCTTCATTTTGGATCTAGCTAATATTCAATAACAGTGAGTGCATCTTAATCTTCGAGGTCGATTAGAGTCAATCCGTCTGAGTTTCCCCAATTATATCATACAACATATCTAGAAGGCAGTGAACTTCTGGGCTCTTTTGTAAATTATCATTGGCCTTGCCGTTCTATAGGTTCATGGGGTTGGCACTGGAGCTGATAATTTTTACTCGTTAAACAGTAAACTGTACATTAAAAGAGAATGAGCCGTGGTGGCCTTGAGGTTTGAGCAGTCGCCTGCTACGCAAGCGACTCAAGCTCGAATCCCAGCGGGGCCTGTACCAATGAGTTTTTCTAAAAAACTTATGTACAGTGATTTCCCACCTCGTGCTTTACGGTGAAGGAAAACAACGTGGGGAAACCTGCATATTTCTGAGAAGTAATTCAATGACGTATGTAAAATTTTTGAGACGGCGATGGTCTCACCATCTGTCACGTTGGCACTTAATCATCTTCGGTGAAAAGTGGACGTTGTGATTACAACACCTCTGCCTACCCCTTCAGGGAATACAGGCGTGAGCATATGTATGTACATGGCAACCCAAGTCACGTTCTAGCATAATATTTTCTCCCATTCTACTACCGGAAGGCATCCTACACAATAATTTAACTCAGTTAGCTACTAATTAAGTCGCTGCTCACTTCCCCACAATGCATGCCCATACTCCATTCACTAAGTGCGTGTGGGCACTCAATATCAGTTTTGAAAGCTAGACTGCATACATGATGTTGGTTTCTGTTCGTCGTCTTTCTGGGTTTCTGGTCGTCTTGTATACTCCTGGAAGCCGGGTAGCAGAGTGAAGTCTGTGAAATAAAATTATCGAACTCAAATCAAACACCATCAGGGATGTTGCTGACAAAATTTTGCGCGAACGGGAAACGAAACACGATGACTGACTCAAGTAGCTCCTACCTAGTCTTAGGGATACGTGATAACATACGTACATACATATACTCACGTCTGTATTCCCCGAAGGGGTAGGCAGAGGTGTTGTAGTCACAACACCCACTTTTCACCGAAGATGATTAAGTGCCAACGCGACAGATGGTGAATCTTACGTCTTTGAATTACTTCTCAGACATATGCAGGTTTCCCCACGATGATTTCCTTCCCCGTAAATCACATGGTGTAAAAACTCATTGGTACAGGCCCCGCTGGGATTTGAACTTGCGTTACTTGCGTAGCAGACGATTACTCAAACCCCAAGGCCACCACGGCTCTAACATAAAAAACTGTATTATCATACACCTCTTATACTAGTACTTGACGTATGTGTCTGCTTCCATCATTCCATAGTCGTCAAGTATCTTCCTGATTATGGTTGGCACCAAAACATTCCACCAAAAGTTGGTATCATATGCGTTGTTACTTGACCTCCTCACTTCACACACCCCTTTTAAGCATAGAACTTTATATGAAAAAAAGCCGTGGTGGCCTTAGGGTTAGAGCAGTCGTCTGCTACGCAAGCGACGCAAGTTCGAATCCCAGCGGGGCCTGTACCACTAAGTTTTTCTAAAAAAAAAACTTACGTGCAGTTATTTAACACCACGTGCTTTACGGTGAAGGAAAACATCGTGAGGAAACCTGCATATGTCTGAGAATTAATTCAAAGACTTATGTATAGTGCCTGAGACGGCGATGGACTCACCCTCTGTCATGTTGGCACTTGATCATATTCGGTGAAATGTGGGTGTTGTTGATACAAAACCTCTGCTTACCCCTTCAGGGACCCTTCTGAAATGGCCTGAGCATATATATATATATGACTTTATATGATTTCCATCGATGTAATACTTTTAGGCATTTAACCAATATTCTAACTTTGAAATAGAATGACTTAAATACTAATTACACGATTGATTAGTTTCTTTACATAGAACTTTGCATAAGATTCGATTTGAAGGACAAGTATTTCATCTGATTGCGAATAAGGTGTATACGATATTCTTTCTTATTCCTTACCAACTAAGTACTAAAGTTGCATTACTTTAATCGCAAGTTTAAACACCTTTTCTAAGACTTCATCTTAAATCTCTAACAGTTATTAAAACTAATCAATTTCAACGCTATTTCAACGGTACTGATTCGATACAGTTTACATTGGAAGACGAAATAAAGCTAACGCTTAATCTAGTCTTAACTATTGATATCATTACTGGATTAATATTTAAGTAAGGACGCCGGTTTGACAGCACATTATTATACTGGAGGCTAACTAAGATTGTTTTTAGCACAACTAAGATTGTTTTTAGATTTGATGGTACTAAAAATGAAACGTTTCGTAGTCGGTCCGCAGTCAAACTGAGTCTTTCTTAAATTATCTTAATGAAATAATGATAATAAATAATACTGTTAATAAAATCTATTGAATTTTGAAATGAGGACGACAGTGGATTTCGGCATGTCAAGACCTATTCTATGGCTTATCGATGGCCTTGAAAACCAAAATGACAATCAATGTTTAATTGCTTGCTCACTAGATGGCGTAGCGCGACATTTAGATCGCAATATCGTTACGTTTTTTTGAACCTCTAAATACTCTCCTTCACTGACAGCCGTTTGAAGTAAAATTTAAGTGTCTGTTTGTAATAAACAATAGATTTCACTGAATGCATATGAAAGTATACATACATATACTCAAATAAAAAAAAACAGTAATATTTTTTTTTTGTCAGTCAGTCTGTTTGTTCCGGCTTATCTCTGAAACGACTGGACTGATTTTAACGGGACTTTTACTGTCAACACGGAGTATCTTAAACAACTTTTATTTAAAAAAAACATTAGTGTTCCGTGGGGCACATATTCATTGAGCAGAGGAATAGAAACGGTTGCTAAAGAAAAGTGCTACATGTACTTCTCGTTTTCCATTGGTCCTTCGAGCCCGTTCTAAATGATATCGCGAAACTATGTACATAGATAGGCTGGAGTTAAATTTATTAGTCCAATAAATAAGGTAACTATTTATGACGACTGGTTCGCACTTAAGTACCTACGGTTTTTGACCCCGAACGATCTTAAGTACCTACAATCGATTGGCAATCGGTCGATTTTTTTGTTCGTAGCTGATGTCCAATTTTTTTATCGATAAGTAGGTAATACTTTTTTGGTATACTCGAGTACATAAGAGTTAATTTTTTTTGTTTGGAATTTTAGAAATTTATTTACTTTATATTTTTTTTATTTAAATGCCAATATAAAATACAACTAAATAATATTTTGTCTTTTTTGTATAGGGCAGTATGAGTAACATTATAAAATTTTGCTCATAGCGTTTAATTAACTAAGGCTAGTGAACTGTTTAATGATTTAAGTACTTACCTAAGTTAATAACGTTAAACATGAAAGGTAACAAATTGCATAAATCTATGTAACTTCCGCGATCATAACTTCAAATTGCGATGTTTACGATCCAATCGCACTTGGTAAAACTTGCTTTGGACAATATTCCACCCGAGTGTACCGCGGACGGTGGATCTTGATCTCATTGTTGACGTAATAATCGTAACGCTTGGTTCGTTATACTTTTCAATTGTTCATTTATTTGCTCTCTTAGTGAGAACGTTTTAGTTCCCGTGCCGGTTTCAATGGTAAAGTACTAAAATAAAGTAAATAAAAATATGCTCACGCCATCCCAGAAGGGTCCTCGAAGGTACCCCTTGTACTGGTACTGCTTACCAACAGAGGTGTTGTAACAACACCCACATTTCACCGAATATGATCGAGTGACAATGTGACAATGTGATGTGTGTGTGTGTGAGGGTGAGTCCATCGCCGTGTCAGGCACTATACATACGTCTTTGAATTACTTGCAGGTTTCCTCACGATGTTTTCCTTCACCGTAAAACACGTGGTGTGAAATAACTGCACATAAGTTTTTAGATAAACTCATTGGTACAGGCCCCGCTGGGATTCGGACTTGCGTCGCTTGCGTAGAAGGCCACTGCTTTAACCCCAAAGCCACCATGGCTTCTTAAAAAAAAGTTTAATAACCTAAAAGGTATGTACCGCTGGTACCTATAAGCAGGCACCAGCGGCGGCCTTACCCATTGCGAGGCTCCAGGCGGAAGTCTTTGCGAGGCGAAAGTAGGGTGTAGTATTCTTTGCTTTAGTGAAAAAAAATTTTTTTTAATTAGCTTGGCGCCAGGCCCCTGCAAGAGTGAGCCTTCGGGCGATTGCCCTGTTCACCACCCCCTAAGGCCGCCGCTGGTAGGCACATACATACTCTTTGAGCGGGGCCCCTACCATGATAATGCCATGATAGTTCAGTTAAAGTTAATATGAGAAAGACTAGATTTTTAATTTATACGAAAATGTTTGCATTCGAACTGTGTCCATGGGCTTACATTTCTTTACTGATTTATATTGTATTTTTCAAATTGTATAATATTTAGGAAAAGAGTGGTCTCAGTAAAAGCATCTTTCCGAACCTGGCGGTAGCATGTATGATCCTGTATAATTATGTTATTCTGACGGCGATAGATCACCATCTGTCACGTTGACACTTAATCTACTACGATGACAAGTGCGTGTTGTTACTACAATACCTCTGCCTACTACTTCGGGGAATACCGGCATATGTATTCATATTATGCTATTTATTTACATCATTTTGTGCGTTTTGCGGGTTGCGAATTGCATGCTTGTTTGCCGGTTTATCCCGCCGGTTATAAGTACACAAAAAATTGTACCTACTTGAATTAATTGCAGTAACGATGCTTCGCAGGCTAAAGAACACAATACAATTCTGCATCCTATGATATTGCATTAAATTAAAGCAATCAACAAGCTTCGTTTTAATACACAGAAGCAATTCAATTGTCTTAAAAATGGAACTATTGTTGTAGAACAAAGACAAATGGACCAGGAGCAAGGTTACGCTGTTCTCACGTTCTCTGCGGTCACCTATAACACGTGGAATGCATGACTAGTATCGATTATTGCCCTTGAATCGATTAGTGTTTATGATTATCGAATTAGATTAACTATAGGTAGTGATTTTTCACTGTATTCGATATTCGGTGAATTAATTATTATGTTTGAGGTGTTTTTATAACGAGACGGTAAATATTATATAAATAAATGATTTTAATTCGTTTATTTTATAAATAAATACTGCTCGACCATCAGCCCCATCTAGTCCCATACAAAGCTGTGCTTATACTATGAGTACCAGAATACAAATACTTGATATAAATTTAAATATTTATGTAGTAAACATATGCTCACGCCTGTATTCCCCGAAGGGGTAGGCAGAGGTGTTGTCACAATACCCACTTTTCACCGAATTTGATTAAGTGTCAACGTGACAGATGGTGAGTCTATCGCCCTCTCAGGCACTATACACACGTCTTTAAATTACTTCTCAGAAATATGCAGGTTTCCTCACGATGTTTTCCTACACCGTAAAGCACGTGGTGTGAAATCACTGTACATAAGTTTTTTAGAAAAACTCATTGATACAGACCCTGCTCAAACCCCGAGGCCACCACGCCTAAATATTTAGTTTTTTTCCAAAATATAGTAGCATACAGTAAACTTGGGGCGAATAACAATTGATCAACATTTGATCTGACGCAAATGAGGCAACGAGATGGACGCCAAATGAATGAGATTTTCTGCGGTTATTTGTTAGTTTTTCAGCATACGTACAAACTACAAAATGATTTCAAAATGCCGTTGCAATCGGGAAACTTCAGGCATATAGCTAGTCAATAAAGCCTTTTGACGTAACACGGAAACGATGTTAGGTGTAAACAGAGCCATCCCAAAAATTACGTAAAAATGTGATACTTCACGTGGGCGGTATTCGGTAGCGTCAAATCAATTAACACCATAGATAAAGCACTTACATTGTAATTGTAAAACCATCGTAACTGTTTATTTTAAAGCTTAGAAATGTTTCGTGTTTCACACGCTCTTTTTATTCAAGATTTAATGAGTGTAAAATAACTAGTATTTAGATATAAAATATAGACCGTTTAGTGTAAAATTGTATTCAATTAATAAATGACTTCCGCGAATCAAGTTTTGATACAGTTTAAGTAAAACTGGTATACTATTTTATTTATAGCTTGTTCTCGATTTTGTTACTAAGAATTATTTTTTAATATTTTTTTTATTTATGGATTTTGATTGTATTTGAGTGTTTATTTTTAGGCGAATTTTCGACTGTTTATTTTATGTTTTGTTGCCTCAGAACTTTTGACTGGGTGAATCGATTTCGATGAATGCGGCTCTTTTTGAAGGCGATTTAACTTTTATTAAATATATTTTATCATTTTTTGTTTGATTGCTCGAGCTAAAACTTTGCTAATTTTTTTTTTAATTTACTGAAACTATTTCAAATGCCGTTCATTAAATTAATGTATAGGATGTCTACATTTGATCAAAACAAGGGATGTGACAAATTAAATGCAATACAATAAGTATTATGATACCACAAACAAACCCACGGCTCAAATTAATATAATATCATTGTTATTAACGAAAGAAGTCTATAAAATGTTATTTCAATATCAAATTCAATTTCTGTACAGGAAAATGATTGAGACATTTCCATAAAGGATTTATTACTTTATTTATTAGGTTTGAAATTGAAATGTAGCCCTATAAAAGCTGATTAAAAATTATACTATGTCTTTCATACTTTCAGGAAAATGCCGTTCTCTCTTAGACTGAATCCTCTCTTTCAAACAATTACTGTCTTTAAAGGTGCCGTCACGAGTTTTGCGCGCTGTCTTAATTTTTTGAGCGTCGCGATTCGAATAAAATACATGCGCATTGCCCCCACTATTTTGTCTGAGCACTCACAGCTCGTGACTGCAGGACAGCGCAGCGGTAGGGCAGAAAGGCATTCTGCGCGTGGGCACACCATATGCGGTTTCTTCATTAACTTTACGATCATCATAATTCATTGGGTAATATTCTGCGGTTTATCAATCTACGTGTACTTAATATCCAATTAGATAGACAACTACTTTCTTACACTGTTGTTAAATTTGATATTTTTAACGTATCTATTACTCATCTAATGTCAGGCAGCCATCTTGGATTTAATAAAAAAAAATGACGGAGAAATGGGGCCGCAAGTTATATCATCAAACATTATAGGTATGTCATTTAAGGTTATCGCGTTGATCAAGATCAAACGAACCTTTTTTATTATATTAAAATGAGCTTATTATCTAGTATTTAAAATAGGTACCTATCTATGCGATTCGAGTGAAATACGAGTACCTACCCGACTCAATTACCACGAAATAAGCAAAACTTGAAAGGTATAATTTATACGTCATCCTACCGCCCCCTAACTACAGTATTACATATTATTAAACAACAATATTTTTGTAAATTGGCAGTAGTTGGTCGTTCAAACAAACCTGTAACCGTTAATTCTAATATTTCAACAAAAGCACCATTTTATAAACATGGTTTACTAAGACTATACCTAATTCGGATTAAAATTATCTCCATCCCTTTTGAAATCTTTATCCCAAAAAGAGATGGAACTACTTTTATACTAAGGCTATGTTTTGTAATAAGGTACTAATATATATCTATACTGATAAGTAAAATTGAAGTGTCTGTTACTGTACTGTAATTCCAAAATAACAGCTTATCACTAAATGCATAATATGAAAGTATACAGGATACTCTCTAAAAAATACAAATTTACAAAATTGTTCTCTGTCTGTCTGTCTGTTTGTTCCGGGTAATCTCTGAAACGGCTGGACCGATTTTAACGGGACTTTCTCTGGCAGATTGGCTTGTTACTCCTTGTAACATTAGCTAAGTTACTTTAATTTAAAAATTAATATAGGATTCCGCGGGAATGAAATTTAATCTACGCGGGTGAAACCGCGAGGCACAGCTAGTCTTAAGTATATAAGTACACAGTAGAAGCGTAGTACAATGTTGCCTAACTGAACAAACGAACAACCGTAAATACCTCACGCAGTCATTCTCCCGGCTAGTAAAACTAACAATGTTAATAGGATGCTCGCACGATGCACTGCAGTTCAATGTTTGGTTTAAACTGTACGTCTAAAAAGGCCACTTTCGAAGAATCATAATGTGATCCGAATATGATTCATCATCGAAATGACAAAATGGTCAAATAGGTGAAATTCATAGAATGATTCACGAATGAGTAATATTTCGCAATTCACCTGTTTCACTTTCCTATGAAGATTCGTAAAATGGTCCACAAAATATGAATTGCTTTGGTGACAAATAGCATCATAAAAAGTTAGTTAAGGATTAATGTCTGATTTACAATTATTGGAATCATTCGTGAATCATAATATGAACCCCCTTCGGGGGGTACAGGCGTGAGCATTTGTATGTACTTCAATTATATGTATCTATCAAGAATTTAATAGTTTTATTCATTATCTAATTAGTTTCTACGAATCATTTAAAAGCGGTATCACATTTTATCTTAAATATACATTTCCAATGTTAATAGACCAACCGATTCGTTCACATAACAGTATTTTAACAGCTATTGATTACGTAATCGATGGAATCATTCGATTATCATATCGAGTGATTATCGTGGTTAACATGGTTAAAGAACTTAATTAGTGATTATTTTGTAATACTATAGATATGCTATCAACACATTTTATCAAAAACTGTGACGTCAAACAAAATATGTGACAGGTTAACAAATTGCAAGTTTGACAATCTTGCTTGAATCATATTATTATCTAATTAAGTCCCGGACGCAAGTTCGTATCCCAACGGGGCCTGTACCAATGAGTTTTTCTAAAAAAACTTATGTACAGTGATTTCACACCACGTGCTTTACGGTGAAGGAAAACATCGTGAGGAAACCTGCATATTTCTGAGAAGTAATTCAAAGACGTATGTATAGTGTCTGAGACGGCGTTGGACTCACCATCTGTCACGTTGGCACTTAATCATCTTCGGTGAAAAGTGGGTGTTGTGATTACAACACCTCTGCCTACCCCTTCGGGGAATACAGGCGTGAGCATATGTATGTATGTAAGCCCCGGATTTAAAGAACATATTTATGTCAAGGTGCTTTACTCGTATTTTCTTTAATTCCTAATACATATAATAAAGCCGAAGAGTTTGTTCGTCTGTATGGTAGAACGCACTGATTTCGGGAAATAACAATTAAATTGAAAAATAATATAAGTGTTGGATTGCTAATTCGTAGAGGAATGCTTTATAATATCATGCTGCGACTAGGACTGGTAAACGATACATACATGGGAAAAATTACCACTAAGTTTAATCGTTGATCCAACACGGGTAAAACCGCGAGACACAGCTAGCTGGATAACATATTCCAAGCATAACGTTCGGAAAAATTGTTCTTATTTTAAAAAGCTGAATACTTGTTACCTTAGTCGTAACAGGGCCAGCGCATTCATCCAATTAACTCAATGGCGCAAAGCTATTTCCGAGCAAATGCGGGCAACCCTATCATTAGATGTCCCGTTTGTATCGAACACGTTGAGAGCTTGTATAAAATGTTCAGTCGCCAGTCCAAGTGTTAGTTATATACGATAAGGCTATCAATGTGTAAACAGTCTGAGGAAATTGCCCTTGCCGTGGAGTCACGATGTTCACACACTCACCTTTACAATAATCACGTTTCGAGCCGTGGTGGCCTTGAGGTTGCCTGCTACGAAAGCGACGCAAGTTCGAATCCGAGCGGGGCCTGTACCAATGAGTTTATCTAAAAAACTTATGTACAGTGATTTCACACCACGTGCTTTACGGTGAAGGAAAACATCGTGAGGAAACCTGCATATTTCTGAGACGGCGATGGACTCACCATTTGTCACGTTGGCACTTAATCATCTTCGGTGAAAAGTGGGTGTTGTGATTACAACACCTCTGCCTACCCCTCGGGGAATACAGGCGTGAGCATATCTATGTATGTATGTATGTACGTTTCGACGCTTTTTACTCTTCTCTTCATTTAAGAATTAGACTCTTGTTGGTGCAGCTGATGAAGCTTCCTCCACTCGTCCCTATCCAGTACTTCTTTGACCTCCTTATATGACGTGACGGTTTTTTTTACCCTTCATTTACTTACTAACGCCTGCATGCACACGCCTGTATTCCCCGAAGAGATAGGCTTTTCACCTAAGATGATTAAGCCGTCTTAGGTTTTTGAATTACTTCTCAGACATATGCAGGTTTCCTCACTATGTTTACCGTTAAGCACGTTGTGTTAATCACTGCACATAAATTATTAGAAAAACGCGACAAAACATATAAGGGTACGACTTGATTTCAGCTATGTCAATTCAGTACAGAATCTCGGAATATGCAGTCTGCCCTCAGACGCCGGATATTTTATTGATTTAGTGATATTATTAATTATCAATAACATTAATGAAAATAATAATTATTGTATCATTTATTATTGATAGTATAAAAATCGGTTTTCATCCAAAATTATAGTGATAATATTGTCTATTTCCTTTGTATTATAAGTGATGTGGCCTTTAATGGTAAACCACCTGTATTGGTTATATAGCTGTATTATTTAACCGACTCCAAAAAAATTTAGGTATCAATTCGACTGTAGTTTTTTCTGGTCAAAACTGGTCACTTTCAAGGCCTTACATTGTTAAAGATAATATTGTAAAAAGTTCACTAACAGTCGAATTCGGGGTAAATTGTATTTTACACAAAAAGCTCTTGATTTATGCATACAACTCGGTGTTTGGTCTGTTGTGTGAAATGTATAGCTTCAATGCTTGCTGCCACGTATATAATTGGTGATTGGTAAGATAAAAAATAATCGTATCGCATGCGCCATTTAACAATATGCAGCGACGAGTAATCTTATTAAATATGCTATCAAGTGTTACAAGGCGAAATTATTTAGGTATACGATTGTCCACAAATCACAGAACGGTATTCTGAGAACACGATACGGTGGCGCCTGTGATTAATCATTATTCGATAGGTACCTATCCGAGAAGGTATATGTATATGTGGGCTTTCGAAGAAATAAAGCCGGACATCGAGAGATATGACGTAAATAGAGACTTATGTGTGACGATGACAATACAAGACGAAACCACAGATATAAAAACCAATTTTGCACAGCATGGCAGGGTGGATCAGAGCGGCTTTGAAAATAATTATAGTATAGAATTGATCCACCTGTGGAGCAAACGTGTGGATCCGACCGGCATAACTCAACATAATTAATACGCCGATAGTTATAGGGAGCTAAAATATTGAAATATAAAAAAGGTCTATTAAAAATAATCCACTTTGACGTAATATTTTGTTATTCGAAATAAAAATTTTGTCATGGTTACCGTTTAATCTGACATTGTGTGTTGACGACCAGTGATGTGACCAATAAAAGATATAACCTGCTTTCGATCTGTGATTCGTGATCTGTGTCAAATAAAAACAAAATATGGCCCCCAATTGCTGCAATCGGTACTATTTCTGGCATTACGTGAAATTGAACTAGGTAACTATATCCATGGGTATTATATCAGTGAACGAAAAGCTTTGTATCCGCGTCTTGTGTTTAAAAAAACAATATGCTTAACTGAGTCTTCTGCGTTGTCCCACAGATGGCGTAGAGTAATGGAGGGCGAGTGCTCTGAAAGCGCCGAGGGCTGGCTCCTGGTACGTGTGCACGTGCCTGAGCTCAACGTGCAAAAGAGCCTGCAGTTCCCGAAGGACCAGCTTGTCTGGGACGTCAAGCAGCAATGCCTTGCCGCCTTGCCTAAGGTCAGTATTTTTAGCTATCCTTCTTTATTGTCTATGTACAAAAGAGACGGAAAACGATGAGTATCGTTAAATTTATATGTTTAAAAATTAAAAAGTTTTTTTTCATTTTACTACTATTTATACGGAACATGATGAAAATGAATGTCCAATGAAATTTAGTTTGTTAAATGGAACTGTATTTTTTTTATTGAAAAATCATTTGTTAATATCAAGCTCATATTAACGCTATCATTTAAAAATACACCTTATATCGTGAACTATTAAATTCTTAATCGATTTATCTAATCAACAATTTCTTAAGTATGTTATGCGCAATTCTTTGACATTCTACCGTACTATCAAATCGTGTTTGCCACCTGTTCTTTGCCCAAACTCGGACCATTAAACTAGATTAATAACTAAAACTAAACACAAAACGGACTGACCGAAAACTTTCGCTTATTCAAATTAAATCGTAAGTCTCACCAACCATTATTTAACGTTATGTCAAATGTTCACGGTCGCTTCACATCGTGGGATAATCGATTACTGCAAGTTTACCACATTCTTAGGTTATGGCCGGCACTCGACGACTGAAAAAAATCAACAAGGTCATATTTTGATTATATATATTTTTTTATTTATTGAGAATCTAAGGTCATAAAATAATCTTTAGGAATAAAACTATTACAGTACTGGGGCCTTACCATGATAGTTTTACTCCTATTATAAGACATATCTATATGACTTGTATACTTCTGTCAGTGTCACAAAGCTGAAATATCAACGCAATAAGAGCTCATGGTTGGGCCCCTGGTCCCGTCACGAATTCGCGGAACTTAGAGGAGTTCGCGGTCTAACTTCGCAGAAAACGTAAACATTTTCCATTCTGCCATTTGATGAGACTTTACAAAAGAATAAATAATTCATAAAAATCTTCGCACAAACCAAATCTATTCAAGCTTCCTACAAATTAAACAGAAATTAACAGCCAATAATTGCTCGACAGCGAAAGTAATTTTGCGAGGAGCTTGGTAGATAAACGAGTTAATCTTCAATTCAAATCGATTTCAATATTCTAATGCAAACATCGATTTGAATCGAGAAAACCGCGGCGATTGGAGCGTCCTCAAAATGTTTACCTTGCCTTAAGTGTTTACACGTCCATAGATGGAACTTTGAGAACTCTTTGTTATTTTAATATTATTAGAATCGTTCGAGAAGCTTAACTAAGCAACCTCGTTCATTACTTGTATTAGGACAGGTGACCGGTCGAACTAATCTTAGTATCCTTCAAGGCCTGGAGACCATGTAAGCCCTGTCTGTTAGCTGAAAGCGGCCTTACCTGTTACGAGGCTCCGGGCGGCAGGTCTTTGCGAGGCCCTTTGTCCTATTGAAAAATATTTATGTGATGCGGAAGTAGGTTTGGTTGTTTAGTAGGTATTCGTTATTTTTGTGTATTATAAAAAAAATATAGTTAAGAAAATCCGTATTTTTTTAATTTACTTGACGCGAGGCCCTGTTCGCCACCCCCTAAGGCCGCCGCTGGCTGAAAGTCTAACGACTGGTTGTAATTCTCCTTGTAAATAAAGGGTTTTCAAAAGGGTAGTTTCCCACTGTTAAAGGTTTGGATTGGGTGGGAACTTAACTCGAATGAGAAAGATTTTTAATTTTTTTTATTTTATGGCTACCAAGGAATATGCTACTTAAGATGCAATAAATTTAAATTTATTGACTTTAACTGAGAATGGAATGCGTTATGAGTTATAATGCAAGGACTGAAAATAATTAAGTATAATAATATGTATAAAAGTGCAGAGCATAACATAGGCAGCCGTAGGCGGGACAGGTCCGTACTCGGTCGTAAATCGCAATAAACGTTGCACTAAGGCCCAAGGCACACGGCGCGGCGCGGCGCAACCAATTCAGAATTCACATGTACACAGTGATTTGTTTACATTTCAAAATGTAAACCATCTCTCTGTCAATTAAGGTCGTGTCCACAGTAGAGTTCGGTCCTGGAATTGTAAGAGGTAACAGGTAAAATTAGAAAACTGTCACACCTCGTTAACTACCAGTAAAATAACTGTGCGTGACGTGACGTGACCAATAATTATTGGTGGCACGTGCACTGTGAAGGGGTTCAATTCTCGTCTCTTTCGGCGAGTTGATCGAAGCAAATACGTTTTATCTTTGGTCGTAAGTGACATTATGTGTGATTTTAAATTTTTCTATTTTGCGAAAGCTTTTTAAATGAAAATTATCAATTCTGGCCATAATTTCTCCGTCATAAATGCCAAATTGGATTTTCAAACAGAGAACACTCTACCCTAATGGTACAATAACATACCCCGTATTTGTTCAATCGTGGGAAGAGAAATGTCAGACGATACGGTGTCTGACATTTCTCTACCCACGATTGAACAAGCTTACGTCATGGTCAGTGCTGTCATTTAATGTAATTTTAAATACAACTAGATTAGACTGACGTCATCTTCTTTAAGGAATGCAGCTGTCACGTATTACCAATTTATATCTAGTACTAGCTGTGCGCGTAGAATTAATTCCATCGGTGACCTGCGGAACCCTAATGTATTTTTTTAATAAAAGCAGCTTAGGTTGCTCCTTTTAAAATTAGCTATCTGTCAGGGAAAGTCCCGTTAAAATAGGTCCAGCCGTTTCGGAGATTAGCCGGAACAAACAGACAGACAGACGGACAGAAAAAAATTAAAAGGTATTTTTTTCATGTCAGTACCGTATATGTGTATAATTCCTTATGCATTTAGTGAAAAGCTGTTATTTTGGATTTATAAATAGACACTTCAATTATTTTTATCTGTATAGATATATAGATTCTGTTCTTGCTCTTGAGTGGCCACATTAACGTTCGTGAATATTATGTTGGTAATGTTCACGGATAAACTTCTTTGAATTTAGCATATGCACTCTCTGCTCTGTGGCGTATTCGAGTATTATCTGTGCCAGCTGTCAGATGACGTATGGCAGCCGTAAACTGTAAGCTCCTGAAAGCGATATTGTTCAAATGGTCTGCTTTAGCTGTCAAATCTGAACTGTTACTTCGACATACGATACTCTTTCTCGTTTCCTAGAATGTCTAAATAAAAGACGAAACACACTCAGCAAGCCTATTTTACGCCTCATAGATAAAAAAGATCGAAGATATGATTTTTTTTTCTCATATTTGATTTAGAATAAAATTTGAGCGGAGATTAAAAAACAAATGAAACTGTATCGTACTTTCATGGATTATTTAGCTTTGAAGCATGTAATCTATATCTATAAATCTCAACAGATAAATAAAATTGAAGTGTCTGTTTGTAATTCCAAAATTACACCTTTTGACTAAATACATTATGGTATACATATACAGTAGTAAAGTAGAAAAATATTTTTTTATTTTTTCTCAGTGTGTCTGTTTGTCCACGATAATCTCCGAAACGACTGGAGCAATTTTAGCGGGATTTTCACTGGCGATAGCAAATGCTACAAAGAGTAACTTAGGCTAACTAAAAAAAATTGGGTTCCGCTGGCTATCCCTGACATTAAGTCCAGTTGAAACCGCAGGGCACAGCTAGCGTGTAAAATATGTTGGTAATGACATGTTTTATTGCTAATTCACTCCGTAGCCTGACTGTTCTCTCTGCTTAGTTAAGTTTTATTGCCACCATAAAATATTATTTAACTATCTACAAACAGTTGTTTGTTATTTTCTTATCTGTGTCAGCTCCTAAATATAAAAAAATAAAACCGGTCCTTATCATTATAATCATGTTCTTATGATTTCCTGTAACTATGTATATGAAATGTCGGTATAGATATGGTTCTTTGTAAAATTTTATATTTAACTCGCTTTTGTCCGTGACTACGTTGAAATTAATAACAGTATTAAATATTCTTTGGCATATTGCCTTTGAATGTATTGACATCTTACTTTATAATAAAGCCTATGTTACTGCTTGTAGTATTAGCTATCTGCCAGTGAAAGTCCCGTTAAAATCGGTCCAACCGTTTCAGAGATTACCCGGAATAAACAGACTGACAGACAGACGGACAGAGAAAAAGTTTGAAAATAGTTTTTTATGTCAGAACCGTAAATACTTTCACATGCATTAAGTGGAAAGCTATTATTTGGAATTACAAACAGACTCTTCAATTTTATTTATCTGTTTGGATATAGATAAATAATATGTTTTTTTTACCACTACGGTGGTTAACAAGCATGTGTCCCATCTGATGGTAAGTGTTTTCTGATGATTTCCTCCACAGTACCGTAGTGTTCCAAAACACTGTACTTATGTAAGAAAATCTCATCAGTTAGATACAGAACGTGGCTTGTACCACCACACTAATAATTGTACATTTCTCATAATAAACCATTCATTTTATACAAAACACGTGTTCCCAGATGTCGGAAAAATCACCGCTCGTCTCGTACTCGACATAACTACAAACCAGTTATCACAATACCGTTATGTGGCACTCCGTGGTAGTAATTTCTTAAACGCACACCCGCCGGTCACGACATACCGATCGACAAACAAATCGACCGAACGATTTGCTGATAGGTAGTTCATGTTAGCATACTGTCACCTGTCAAATAACTGACGTTTCAGAAATGTTGCCATTGCTCGGAAGAAATAAACTAACCTAATTTGATTTTTATCTCAGAGTCGAGTTAACTCCTAAGTTCATTAATGTAATATTCCTTTCACATTTTATTATATTTTAAATTATAGATAGGGAATATATTACATATTCGTCGGATACAATTTTTTTTATCGTACGATGTCGATTCTACGACACGCTAATTACTTTTAAGAGTGTTGTGAATTTTTCTGATCTCGGGAATAAGGTTTTCATTAATATATTTTTGTTTTTTCATATTCACTGATTCATGTCAATGGCCAGCATTATTATTATTTTGTTTTAAAGGAGTCAAGAAGCTTTCGTTTTAGGTACATACTTTACTCACCAATAAAAATACTATATAGTCACACAAGCCGTAATATGTAAATACGTCGAGGTAAGGTAAGCTTCATTAGGCATAAATATAATCATTGAACAACATAAGAATTGTGAGTAACGTTTTTACAACTCGAAACAGGTTTTTCGACATCAATCAACTACGAGAATATTCGAGTTTTTTACTATTTTCCATACTTGCATACCGTACGGGTTTACTGTGAAATTATGAAAAGGCGATAAATCAAACATTGTATTTCAATTGAAATAACTTAATGAGCATTTAAAAGACACTGCTTCGTTGTAACATGGTCTTTATTTTATTATAACCAATAATCTAAGTATTCATAACTATAACCACAGAATATAATACAGCATTATATTCTGTTATTTGCCCAAACTAATCCTCTTTTACTTTCATTTCCTCCTTCTATTTTCCTCAAGGGTAATCTTTTAACATTTATTTATTTATTATTAGCCTGTCGTGTCCCACTGCTGGGCAAAGGCCTCCCTTCCACTTTTCCAACTTTCTCTGTCCTCTCCAAATCGCTCCTGAAAGCATCAAGCTCATCGCGCCATCTCCTATGAGGCCTGCCGCGTTGTCGTTTCCTACCATTTGGGGTCTATTTTGTAATGGTTAACATATTGATAATAATTATTTATGTATATACTAAGGTTGTTTTCGTAATATGTATTAATATGATGTACTTAATATTGTTTTCGGTGGTGACTCGGACAACACAGGTGGCCACTTGGTACAGGGTACGTTGATGCAACCCTCTGTATATGTATTGTATAATACGTGTAAACCCTGCATGAATCAACTGTGATTCAAGGACTAATAATATGCATGACCTTACCTGTATGTCATTGCATGATTAAATGTCCCTGAAGCTTTATAACGTGACACTTTTAGTTAAGCCCACAGAGCCAGTACTTTTCCTAATGTCAAATTGACATTTTCAATGACAGTCAACATCTTGTCAAAGTATTTTCTTTAATCCATCTAGACGACGTATAATTTACTTTGATTTTGTCAGTTTAAAAAAAATTTGATGTTTATTTACAATTGAAAACAATGGAAACATTTTTATTTAGTTCACTGTGTTTTTTCCTCCAAAACAGTTATAATATGTTTGCTTAATGTATTCCATGTTATAATTACCGATTCCGGTAAAGTAATTAGTGTCACGTGAAACAAGGCTTTGTAGATAATGACAACCCTTGAAGCCGACATGCAATCGGTTGACATTTGTTAGGTGTTCAATGTTGCCATAATAACTACAAAATGTTATAAGCAATACCATAGTTGATAATATTTGATTGAAGCCACAAAAATAACATAAAATATTATTAAAACTGCTTATTGATGTTAAAAGGTAAGTTTGATATATTACAATACTTAGATACTAATGGATGTTAAATGTTTGTTCATATATCGATAATTTGTGTCCAAATAACAGCATGTGTGTTGTTACATGATAATGATATATTTACTAACCTTATATGTAGGTACTAATACATATAAACAAACCTAATTGTCAAGACAGTAAGAATAATACTGTAAAGATTTAAATTCATTCTTATTCTTATTATATAATTCTTTTACAATCTACCAACACTAATATATAGCTGCACACACACACAATACTATTGTCAATATAGCGCATACTGTCATTAATATTATGTGTGGCCATAGCTCATAAATAAATTTAATTTAAAAAGTTTAATATTTTTGTTTTGTATATTCTGTATTTTTTATGGAGCTGTCAACTTTCCCGCCCAATATACTGAAGGCGCGTACTGTCTACTGTCACAAAAGCATTCTACTTACTAAAATGCTTCGGACCGTCTTCATAGTTGGACACTTCGACCATCCTTTGTCGTTGTTTATTTTCTCGTATTTTCGTGGTATTGTTCGTTCATGGGCTCGTGTTGTGGCCCATTTTCTTTCGGCCCAGAGGGATATCAAACTGACATACATTAGTGAAGTAACATGTATCGTTGCATGTTTCGTTTGTATTTTGGCGTAACGCTGACGCTGATACCAATATTTGGTTAATCACACAGCTTGGCTGATATAAAATTGGTGTATTATTTATTTCAAAGACAATCTTGATCAATCGTTTCGATGGAGCAACATGGTATGTAGGCCGGAGGTATTCATAGTTTGACAATCCTAGACGAATTTTAAAATTATAAAATATATATTTATTTTCTTGCTGTAATCAGTGCAGAGCAACGGAAATTTCTAAATTAGAGAGTATATATTCAATTTTTTTTTTAAATTGTCATTTAATTGATCTTGGCTCTGGCGGTTGTTTTTCTCCACATTTAAATTTTTTCCATTCCCGTAACCGTGCTGATAATTTAATTCCCAAGTTCTACTTTTTTTAATAGCAATGCGTTCATACAGATTATTAAAAGAATGTGCAATTTATAAAAGTGATAGTGACATCGGCTTATTTGAAAAAAAATGTAGTTTCCTTGTCAACTATTTTCACTCTCTGTGCAATGCAGACTTATAGGGCTATTCATTTTAATCGAATCATGGTAACTGAAAATATCTCTTATTTTGTTGGTGGAAAGGTTATTTATAGAACAAGTGTGGTAAGTACGCAACAATGTTGCGAAGAGATAGATCGCAATTTATTAGTACATACGCTAGCCGCGTCCTTTTGCCTGTAATGGTTTGTTTTCTACTATCAAAGTGCCTCGAGCGCTTTTTCTGATTAACTACTGGAATGGTTGACATAAAGCAATTGGGGTCTGGGGCCCTACCACGAGCTCTTATTGCCATGATAGTTGAACTCATATCATGAGACAGGTGTATATGACGTGTATACATCTGTCACTGTCACACAGCTGATCTATCATTGCAATAAGAGCTCATGGTTTGACCCTTGTTATTTTTAATAAAAGAAGGATAACAGCGTATGTGAAAAGGGCGAATTATTGAAGGTGTAAAATATCAGTCGAGCTGCATTCAATGGGAAAGATTTTACAGTATTTTTTAAGCAGAAGTTTACCTTTGGTTGAAAGTTTAATATCTGCAAAGAGGTAAGATTTCGATGTAGGTAAGTATGTTTGTAACGAATTGGCTCAAAAAGTAATGGACCGATTTGAAAAATTCTTTCAGCAATGGATAGCTACATTATCAGCGAGAAATATAGGCCAGATTTATTCCCATGCTCCCACGGGAACGAGAACTACGCGGGTGAAACCGCGTGACGTCCGCTAGTTACTTGTCACTTCGATTACGTCTCGCCTTCAAATACTCACTGATAGGACGTACGTACGACCCTAAGTAATTTTGATTTTGTTTCTAGTTGCGTCATTATTTTCCACCAGACCTAAGAGTGTTTCCAATAAATGTCAGATTCGTCAGAATGACAATCAACCTTCGGAAACTCCGCATATATGTAGAGCCCTACAAAGTCGTACACAAGGCCAGCAGGGTACTGGATACTACCTTAAAAAGTGGATTATTGAAATATGTTAAGAAATGACAAAGAGATATGTTGACTTTTGCAATGTTTCAACATTCCACTTACACTTTACGTAAATTTATTGTTCTTGTGACTTAATTGTAATTGTACTTTGCCGTTCGTATTTTTACTTTTTTTCTGTTGACTACAGATTATTATTTACAAAGAAAGTAAAACCGTCTTCAAAAGGAGAAAATATAATTATGTAAAATAAATTATTTGCTTTTGAAGTTGTGTTTGATACCGAGTTTATAATTTAAGTAATTTATTGAAGTGAAATAAATTACATAACTTTATTTTCTTTTTCAAGGCTGTATTAACAACCTCCTCCTTTTTTGAAGTCGGTTAAAAAAGGAGGATTTGAATTCTAATTGGTATCATGTTTTTCTACGATGTGATTTGTAAAAGTTAAAAAAAAACCGTTAAACCAGTAAATTGGTCCTATTTACAGAATCGTGTTGCGATTTCACAAAAACTTTTTCCGAAAATGTGAACAGTACCCCTATCACGAGTTTTGTATCGTTTTCGTAATCTATACTCGCTAGCGTCACCTACAATATTTGTATAAGGTATTTTAATTATTCACGTCACCACTAGGAGTCGAGTAACACTGGGAAACTCGTGATAGGGGCTGTAATAATCAAATACCTTATTTTAAACTAACTTATTATATTTTTAGGTTCTAAATCTATGTCTGCGTTATTAGATAAGCTAATAATTTTCAATGCTCCTGCGGGTGTGAAACTCCACCGGTAAAGTAAATACTAATACATTTTCATTAGTGACTTCAAACTGTCTTGAAATTCGGGAACCCTTTGATATGCAAACCTTAAACATACTAAGTTGAGCATCTCATACAGCGTTCAATATGTAATTAAAAATTGTCGCGCTGCATAATAAGATTAATTGGCCTCCAAGCCTGAATATATGTGGGCTAACAAATTTTATTTATGAGCTGGATACATTTAAATAATGCAAAGCAGTTGTCATTTGGAGTAATACTGAGAGAACTGCTATCTATTTCCTTTGGGTGAAGGTTGTAAACGCAAGAGACCAATTAACTGTTTTTATCCGTCCGCAAGACGTATAATATGCTATGTATGTCAT
Organism: Watsonalla binaria; assembly: GCA_929442735.1. Classification (NCBI taxonomy): domain Eukaryota; kingdom Metazoa; phylum Arthropoda; class Insecta; order Lepidoptera; family Drepanidae; genus Watsonalla; species Watsonalla binaria. Next base: position 10,703,159 of record OV838921.1, on the reverse strand, counting down.
GTATTTCGCCATCGCCACCGTACCTTGTGCTCAAATTGTTGCCATTTTGAAAAAAATAATACAATCGAATAAAATCATACGACAATAAAATAAACAATCACCGCTCAGGGAGGTTTTATTGCACCGATATTTACGATTATTTTAAAAATAAAGATCAACTGAAATTATACCAGTTATATAATCAGATAAATCGAAAGGTTTCGCAGTAGCATCTAGCGTGTCAGCATGTTTTATTACTGGATATTAACTATCTTCAGATTATGTGAATTGGTATGTAGAATGGAATCTAGCTCTTTTTCCTCTGCCTACCCCGTAATTTACTCGGCATGACGTCATAACAATATATTATGCATCTGATAACAAATAAAGGAATTAATTAATATATTCAGGTGTTAATTCGCGGTAGTTATGTTTATAGATCTACAAATAAAAATACACCAATTAATTATAGCTAAGGAGGCAATTATGTAATAAGATCGCGTGAAGTGATGACACGTCCCATTTGGGACGTTTTCGTATGGCCCAATCTCTATCACTCGCATGCTTACATATTTACTTTACAACAGAATTAAACATCGATTGCTATGAATGTAACATAATAATATCTGGTCTTCCTATATCTATCATTGAGCCGTTGTGGCCTTGAGGCCTGAACAGTGGCCTGTTTCGCAAGCGACGCAAGTTAGTATCCCAGCGGGGCCTGTACCACTGAGTTCTTCTAAAAAACTTATGTACAGTAATTTCACACCACGTGCTTTACGGTGAAGGAAAACATCGTGAGAAATCCTGCATATTTCTGAGAAGTCATTCAAGACGTATGTATAGTGTCTGAGACGGCGATGGACTCACCATCTGTCACGTTGGCACTTAATCATCTTCGGTGAAAAGTGGGTGTTGTGATTACAACACCTCTGCCTACCCCTTCTGGGAATACAGATGTGAGCATAAGTATGTACGTATGTATCTATCATTGACTTCAATGCTTTATACCACCATAACAGAAATTCGAATATCATAGAGCTATCTTCGTATAGTGACGTTCAGTATATTAATATATTTTAACCTTTGTAGCTCCAATGTCAATGCCGAACGTGAACAATTTGTTTCGTTATGTAAATTAATACTTATACATGCCAATTTGAGTAGGTATTTGCTTAAAAATTGCGCATCTTATGTTGGTTTGAGTTATAAATAGTGTAATTCTCTTCTATTCTACTGAATTATTGATACATGCAATACCAACTTTTTACCAATTTTTTTAAAATTAATTTTTAGATAAGTTAATTCTTATCGACATTTGTGCATTGGAACATTGTCCATGAGCTAACGATACTTAAATTATTTATTTCGTATTCTTTAAATTGTATAATATTTCTGAAAAGAGTAATTACTGAGTTTCTTGCCAGGTTCTTCTCAGTAAAACCAACCTTCCGAACCTGGCGGTAGCATGTATAATCCTGTATAATTATGTCATTTTGACGTTTTGAAAGTACTTTGTAAAAGTCTAATCGAATAAAGATACTTTTGACTTTGACTTTGACAAGCTAATGTAAAAAAAGACTTGAATTAAAGTTCCCTTACAAAATCCCTTTTACGTTTCCCGCATGCAATTCATTTCAAGAGACTTGACAATCTCGGTTCGAGCTGTACTATTTTAGAACAGTCTCAGATTTTGCTAATAGGAGCAAAACCACCACATGACGTCACTACCTTTATATAGACTTTGCTAAATACAACTTGAGTCTGTCATGACCATGTATGGTCGTGTAAGTTATAATGATGTAATATTGTAATATTGCAGGTGCGCCGGTGCGGTATTGTGTTGTTTGAATAATTCACACGAATCCCTACATTTTTGGGTGACCTTTTTGTTTGTACTCTATCATAAAAGTACCTGTTTGACATCATTTATAAGTATATTTGGACCCACTTAGAAATATAATAAATGTGCATTAGATCTCCTTTTTAGATCCAATAGTTCTTCAAATTAAATCTGCCTTTTCCTGAATCCAAAGTCTCTATTCTATGCCTTAATTTAAGTAATTAAATATCTGCGAGTGAAGTTTCATTCAAATGCGATAAGCCTTTTTATACGTGATTGAGTTACAAAATCTTAACATGTCTATAAGATTTATAATATTATTCATACAGGTTGTATACTTGTTTGCTAATTCTTTCATAAGTCAGCGTTTTCTTTTTTTTTTTACTAAAATGGTTTTGGATGGTCGTCCAATAGCTTCTTTGTCCCATTGTCTTTGAAAGAGATTCGCCGCATTCGATAGATATGTAATGGAGACTGGTCAAAAAGTCAAGGATTCTTACGTTAAGCACCTATTTTGCATCATATATATGTAAGTAGTAGTAACTAACCGGTGACGAATGTAGAATATATTATATGTTCATCAATTCGATGTTCCAAAAATAGTACCAATTTAAAAATCTAGTTAAATTATCTGTGGTTGAGTGGGATGAAAATGAAAATGAGTATGATTAAAATATACCTTACCTTACTTAGGGTGTAAATTGTACCCGAAGTAAGTATAGTTGACTATATCAATTGCATATTTTTGTTACTTGTTAAAAAGAGCCGTGGTGGCCTCGGGGTTTGAGCAGTCGCCTGCTACGCAAGCAACGCAAGTTCGAATCCCAGCGGGGCCTGTACCAATGAGTTTTTCTAAAAAACTTATGTACAGTGATTTCACACCACGTGCTTTACGGTGAAGGAAAACATCGTGAGGAAACCTGCATGTTTCTGAGAAGTAATTCAAAGACGTATGTATAGTGCCTGAGACGGCGATAGACTCACCATCTGTCACGATGGCACTCAATCAAATTCGGTGAAACAACACCTCGTTGTTATTACAACACCTCTGCCTACCCCTTCGGGGAATACAGACGTGAGCATATGTATTTTTGTTGCTTTGTATGGGAACGCAAAACTTCCTACATTCGTCTCTAGGAGCGTTTTTAGGTTCCGATACACAATGAAGAAATGAAGATTTCTTCAACCATGTTAAAATCTATACATCGGACGCTGAGCGAATCCAGTTTGGTAAGTAATTTATAAATTACCATAAAATTCTCACCAGTTTGTGAGATTAAAGATGACACTTAAGAGAGAAAAGTGACACTGAATATAAATTTCCTTACGTAATATAACTTGTTTTATAAAATCTTTATAAACCTGCATCGTGATCTGCATAAAACGACTTTGGCGAGGTTACCCCCAGGGCCCAGTAGCTATTGAATAATCCATATGAATGTTATAAAACTAGCTATGCTTCGCGGTTTCACCCGTGTAAACTTAATATGATGTGTGGTTATATCGCGGAAGCCATTTAAGAAAAAGTAGCCTTGGTTACTCCGAAAAGCGTTGAGAGTCCCGTTGAAATCGGTTCAGCCGTTTCAGAGATTCATATAACAAACAGACAGACAGAGTTTGCGCATGTAGTTTGGTATATATATATTAAACCCAAATAATTACAACTACGTATTTAAAACCAGCGCTCATAGCTAAAAAAGTTTTGTTTATGAATGTGGATGGTTACAAGGGGAAAGGAAGACCTAAGAAACGATGGATGGATTGTGTGAAAGATGATATGGCTAAAATAGGAGTGAATACAGATATGACGGCTGATAGAGAGAAATGGAAGAAAAGAACACATTGCGCCGACTCCAAATAACATGGGATAAGGGCAGGAGGATGATGATGCTCATAACTCTTTACGCCACCTATACGGACACAATTTAAGACATGAACGATATTTTCATATTTATTTATCGTCAGTTAGTCACGTTAGTACAGTCAGTTACGTTATCAGACAACCAATCATAATCTAAATATATATAACTCAAAGGTGACTGACTGACTGACATAGTGATTTATCAACGCACAGCCCAAACCACTGGACGGATCGGGCTGAAATTTGGCATGCAGATAGAAGTTATGACGTGGGCATCTGCTAAAAAAGGATTTTGATTAATTCTACCCCCAAGGGAATAAAATAGGGGTTGAAAGTTTGTATGAAACTTGCCAATTTTAAACCGATATAGGTATTATACTAGCTTTGCCCCGCGGTTTCACCCGCGTAGATTAAGTTTTATATAATTATTTTTTTCTCAATAAAAGGTAGCCTATGTCCTTTCACAAGGTCTAAAGATTGTCTGTGCCAAATTGAGAGGTTTAAGCGGGAATGCGTAACAGACAGACAGACAGAGTTACTTTCGCATTTATAATATTAATAGGGATTAGTAGGGATAAAACTAAATCTACGCGGGTGAAACCGCGGGGCACAGCTAGTCAAGTATAAAATAAGTAACAATTCATAATTGTGTTGCAACTCTACGAGTTTCGTAAAAATAAGTAACTAGTTACATCTGTAGAATAGATAAAGGCCGATATAAATCTATAAAATATCGACTGAGCAGAGTAGCTTTTTGCATTATTTTAAATCAGGGTCGGGGAAGATTTTTTAATATCGCTAATGGACCGTATAAAAACACTTTTCATCGAGTACTTTACATAGGATTTTCATACTAAAGTGCATCGGTAAGTGCTATGAAATAGAAGAGGGTTTTAAATACATAAACATTATTGAAGCTATGTAACAAAATCGTTTGAGTAAAATTGTTTTAATTACAATAAATATACATGACATCTATTACTTTTCATGCCAGGGTTAATTAGTCGATGTTGTATTTGTTACGCCTAAAATATCGCTCTTAAAATTGGCAGCATAAATCCCGGCATGGTATCCCTAATAAAATCCCGTTGGTCAGACGGAATAGATATTCAACACTGGAGATATCGGTCCACTCTCGTATGTACTTCTATCTGCGTCTTTACCCCTTGATTTTGCCCATTATTATTATTTTGTATATGTAAGTAGTGCATAATTGCAACAGCTAAACGTTAAACTCTAACATGACGATAAATCCGTTTCTGTTTCCAAGCTACGTGTCCCGATGATTTCATTATTATATCGTCTATGTATATTTCTAGATATGCTATGAACCTGACTTGAGACTTCAGATATGTTTTACTTCCCAACAACTCCATATAATTGGTAATTAACAGCTTTTTATTACTATACATTTTGCAAATAAGATCATGTGAAGTCAAAGAATTCCAAGTATTTATTACTGATGCAATACCTAATACCTACTGCGGCATAGTTAGTCTCTTGAATAATGATTTGTTTATGTGAAACGCACACATGTTCACTAGGTAATATAATTTAATTGCTTACAATGCGTTAGCTACTATTTAGTGTGATATTGGGAAGATATGAAACGCTACAGAATTTTTCAAATTTCAGTTACCTATACATTATTACGAAACTTGGTATGTTCATCTCTTTTGAGATCCTTATCCATAAAAAGAGATGTAACTACTATTTAACCAAGGAATATTAGGTGATGTTTTGTAATAAGGGGCAATGGTCGAGTATCAATAAACCTTATTAGAATGAGTTCCTATACATGCACTTTGTTCATCATCATCATTATTACTTCCCTGATGATAAAAGTTTATGTAATTACTACCTGTGTCGCGGTTTCACCCGTTCAGAATTAATTTCATTGGTGATTCTCGGAACCCTAATGTTTTTTTTTTCAATAAAAGTAACCTACGTTACTCCTTGTAGTATTAGCTATCTTCCTGTGGAAAACTCGTTACAATCGGTCCTGCCGTTTCGGAGATAAGCTCAAGACCACTATAAAAATAATGTTATAATGCAACACCTAATAATAGGTTCGTTAGTTATTTCGTCAGTCTCGCATCATATCTGAACCGGCTTTATACTCAGATCAGTCCTGTCACTGACCCCACTTATTTATAAGATCACTTGAATGATTGCTAAATAACTTGTGAAATTCTGGACAATATTGTACAATACTATTCTAAAATTGTGGTCATCCCTTTTTAAATTTGTATCACAGAATCTTAGGTTTTGTAATAAGAGGGTATATCTATATTATTTATTTACATAGGTGGACTTACTCTACCAGTCAACCTTTGGCATCAAGCAGAGACAGGCATAGCTGGTGTAAAATAGGGTATTTTGAAATTTATTGCTTTTTTAGTTACACAATGTAAATACATATACATTATCAGCTCTAGACGGCCATCTTAATACAATATTAGCAGACATTAGCCACTACGCCGTAATCTTAATATTTATATCACGTTATAAAATCTTGAGAGCTATGCTTGCATGTTTATTACCCGCTTCACTTATATTATATAATAAACTATAATTTATACGGATTTCATTATACTTAGAATGCTTCTTAGAAATTTGATAAAATTCCACGTGAATCACTGCGCGTTAAACGAAAACTGAGCATCAAGAGGAAGTGATAAATAACTATAGAATGACTAACGTAAATGATTCAAGTCTTTAATTATCTCCTCTTAACGCCTCACAAGACGCAAGGGTCCTCAAAGGGGTAGACAGAATAGAAACAACACCAAATTCTACAGGAGATTTGACTGTGACCTATGAACGCCAAGACTAGGGTGAAGAATATATTGAATCTTTGATTTAGTCGACAAGAGATTATGATAGCTACGTGGTTACTGAAATCAAAGATTACACTTACGTGTTCCTTTAAAACCTTATAAAAAGTGAACCGGTCTGCCAACACAACGAGAGACAAAGTTCATACAATTACAACTTAATCACCAAGGACAACACTATTCATTGATAACGTTATTTGGCTGTGATCTTACTGTAATGTGGAGATGCAGTCCCCTGTCAATCTGCAGCTGCCCGGCAGCTCTGGAAACCGAACTTTCAGTTTTCTTTTTCTCTTTATTATTCTTAACTGGTTCCCTATCGTTTTGAGATATTCCTTACAGATTTATTTTGACTGGAATAGTTATCTAATCTTGTTTGTGGCATTATTGGGTCCAGAAGCACGTTGACCCTTGGGATCTTTTGTGCCGCCCTTGTCCTTTTGCTCTACGTACCTGGCTCCTCAAATACTCCCTGAACAAGCCGGCAGATCTTGTCCATGGGGAAGAGCTTGTCCTCTGGTTTCGGATACGCCCAACCAGTAGGTCCATTCGCCATCTGGCCAGTGCGTCGCAATTGCATATTAGGTGACTCATGGTTTCGTCTTCTGATTGACAGACCTACACACCACATCGCTAGATAAGTTCATCTTATGAAGATGTTCTTTTGTCCCATAATGAATAGTTACTTTAGAATAACACTAACTTTAACCCGTGACTTCGTTTACATAGCGTGATGATATATGTATACCTTCATCGGTATCTAATACTAAAATAATTTTTCAAATTGCCATTACTTCCTGAGAACAGCGCGTTCAATCAAACAAACAAACACTTCAGCTTTCCATATAAGTATTTTTACTTTCTTTTCAAATTTAATACATAATTTAAGTATACTTAAATCGAAATGAAGGCTTTAAATAGCATAGCTTAGTCAAATTGTCAATAGCTAACATAGAATTGATTACCATAAAAGTAGATATCTCGCCTTTCAACAGCTAGCCTGTAATAGAATTAGTTTTATATAGTGTCAATTTGATAGCAATAAACTTAGCGAAAGTGACATTATCTTGTTGCAAGGAGATATTGCTGTCCAACCTAGTCTAGTCCCAAATGGACTAGACTAGGTTGGACTACGTTGAAGGAAATTTCGCTAGTCAACGCAAAGGATATTGAACTTTATTTCACGAAAATTTCATTTTATAGGCGGCTTTATTTCGAATATCTAATTTAAAAAAAAATTGCTTAAGTTCATCCTTGTAACATCAGATCTGCCGGTGAAAAATCCGTTAAAATTGGTCTAGCGGTTCCAGAGATTAGCCAGAACAAACAGACAGACGGACAAAGTTATTATTATAGGGAAAGTATCGTATATATTTTCATATGCATTTAGTGAAAAGCTGTTATTGTATATAATTAATGACAGATACTCCAATTTCGTATGGTCACTTAAAATCCGGTGAAAAGTGGGTGTTGTGATTACAACACCTCTGCCTACCCCTTCGGGGAATACAGGCGTGAGCAAATGTATCTCAACATACTTTTTCAATTATTATTGAATTCAAATTACTCTCAACTTTTCCCTAGTCATTCTATCACTCAGTGCAGAATATATCAAAGACTAAACCACATCGCACATTCAACAAATAACTCAGGTCCTTACAGCTGCAACCGGTAAGGAAAAACCGGTAGCGAACCGTAATCACATTGCATCTTGACGTTTCAATTAAGTGCCCATCTATTGCATAGCACGGTATTACGTACCTATGTAACTATAATATGTCTGTGCGTCATAGCTATATCGTTGTTAGTCATATTACAAAAACTAGCTGTGCCCTACGGTTTCACCCGCGTAATAATTCGCTATCTACCAGTGAAAGCCCGAAAAATCAATCGAACCGTTTCACAGCTTAGCTCTGACTGTTTATTCCGTATAAATTTGTTAAGAACTAATATGGCCTAATGAATAATTTTCAGAAAGGTCAAATTCGGAGCACTCGTTACCGAAGGAAGTGTATGAAGAGATGCATGAATGTGGATGAAGCGAAAGAATGTAAGGATCGTAGCATGTGGTAAATGGTGGTCAAGTTTTATTTGCCGTTATACTTTTATTTTCATTAGTGATGCACACAAGTGCATGCACTGTGCCCCAATAAGTTTTACAATTTAACGTTTCGATATCGATATATTTTCCTCATTTTGAGGGAACGTTAATAAGCACGCCAAGCAGGTGCCGTGCAGGAAGTTTGACGTCTCCATACAAAAACACAAAAAAGCCCAAAGCGTAAGGTCAAGCAACGACGGTCGAACGTGTCAAAACCTATTGAGGCACTAATATACATTTTGGTAAACTCATTTTCTAACTTGGAAACTTAACTTTTGACAGCTTTAGGTACATAAACCCCAAACCTTAACTTTTACGTTTGAAATGCAAAACGGTTCAAAAAGTTGAATTCTGTTCATTGTTTTCGGCCAACTTTATTTTTTGTTCTAATGAAATTCTTCGTCAGATGTCAAGAATTTAAACCAATGAAGAATATTGTCATAAAGGAAAAAGTTTTGGCACTGAAAAACTCATACAATATCATCACAATACGACAGCAAATTTCGCCGACATCTGTCAAGTTCTGGTAGCTCAGACGTGAGGCTTCCAGCTTCCGGGGCGACGATGAATCTAGAGTACGACGGTTAGAGACTGATGTTAATTTAAGATTTTTTTCCTTTTTTTCAGCATACATAAATCAGAAATTGTCATTGAAATGAAACCGAGCACAGCTCGGTCAACCAGGTTCTGTATATTATGTAAATCACATGCACGTGGGAGGCACATAATGCCACAAATATATATGTTTAACGTCTAGTGTGCGCTGAGCCTTATGTATGACTTTCATAAATTATTAATACGCAACCTACGCGTTGTAATAATGCTAAACATTTGACTTATTGATTTATAACGTAAATCTTGTGATTATTGGAAATTGCACCTCGTATACAATTGAATCTCGTATTGCATGTGGGTAAGTAAATAATGTTTTTGACACTTAACAGGTCACAAGTTGCTGGTTCGAAGTTAACCTCTATTCGTTTATCAAATTTTAGTCATAAGTAAAGAAAGTACCTAATAAAACTCGGGGTTTATACTATCTGTGCCTTGCGGTTACACCCGCATAGATTTAATTTCATTCCCGCTGAACCCTTAATGTTTTTTTAAATAAATGTAGAGTCTAAGTTACTTCATGTAACATTAGCTATCTGTCAGTGAAAGTCCCGTTAAAATCAGTCCAGCCGTTTCAGAGATTACCCAAACAAACAGACAGGCAGACAGAGATTTTAAAAAAAAAAATTTTTTTTCAGTATCGTATTTACTTACTTTCATATGCATTTAGTGAAAAGCTGTTATTTTTGGATTACGAACAGACACTTCAATTTTAATTTATCTGTATAGATCACCTTATTAATTTACTTTATGATTAAATATAACTAATTACCTTAAATTAGAGGTCAAAGTCAATAACCTCAAGTTTAATACACCTAGAAATTGAGTATCCTCAACAAACTTATTTTAGACCTTAACCACTCACATTTAGAGCTGATAATGGATTTAATGCCAGAATAAACTTTGAAACACTAGTTATCACCTGAACATGTACCCGCCATAACCAATATTTGAATTGTTCAAGTGTTCCAAACTTCTGCTGGAGATAAGAATGCGAGATTTACGAATATGGTTCTTATTGTAAAGAAAATAAAGCCTAGAAAGAAAGAAATTATTTTTATGTTTGTTTTGAGCACTCCGTTAGGGCAAGCAAATATAGCGGATACCTATATACGTACCTACTACGAGTAATACAACACAGACTGAGTAATTTTGTACGAAATTAATTGGTTTCCTGTTGAGCATTGTTGAGATAAAAAGCCGTGGTAGCCTTGAGGTTTGAGCAGTCGCCTGCTACGCAAGCGACGCCCAATCGAATCCCAGCGGGGCCTGTACCAATGATTTTTTCTAAAAAACTTATGTACAGTGATTTCACACCACGTGCTTTACGGTGAAAGAGAACATCGTGAGGAAACCTACATATTTCTGAGAATTAATTCAAAGACGTATGTAAAGTGTCTGAGACGGCGATGGACTCACCATCTGTCACGTTGGCACTTAATCATCTTCGGTGAAAAGTTGGTGTTGTGATTACAACACCTCTGCCTACCCCTTCGGGTAATACAGGCATATTTATGTATTTGATATAATAAAGTAACTTAGTTGATGCCCAGGGCCGCAGTTACGTCATTGAAGGTGACTTCCTTCTAATATTAGGTCAGGCGTATGTCACAAAATGCCTATGTATTAAGGTTTAATGTCGACCTAACTTTATGTGCGTCGTAAATAATGTTCATATTTGTATCCCCAAAATAGATAAGTATAACATTTTACCAAGTTTTGCTAGAGTATTGGTTACACCTAATGATCAAAATTCAGTACTTTAAATTTTTTTAACAAATGTTTACTAACGTTTTTAACAAATTTTTTATCTTCTAGAAAATGAAATTTATTTATTCAGCTTAGGCCCTGGAAGTTCACTTACGAACGGAAAGAGCTGACCACCTGTTCGGAAACTCAGCTGGCATAATGTACATTTCATTACATAAAGAAATATTATAATATAATTATTTCTTCTTTTTTCTTGAAATAAGAATCGTTGTAACATATAATTTTGATAAGTTGAAATTAAAAAAAAATACCTATCTACAGGCTATGATGATAAGAAAAAAACCGGCCAAGTGCGAGCCGGAGGGTTCCGTTTTCCATTATCTATAAAAACGAGAAAAAAGTCACATTTTTGTATGGGAACTCCCTACAATATTTATTTTATTCTGCTCATTACTTGCTGTTATACCGGCAACTGAAATATATCATATGTGGAAATTTCAACTGTCCCACTATCAGGGTTCATGAATAGCCTGCTGATAGACGGACAGACAAACGGACAGGATTCCGTTCTATACCCTTTGGGTACGCAACCCTAAAATTATGTAGTCTATGGTATATTTAAGAAACTTGTTGGTAAAGGTATATCAGTGAGCCATTGGCAATTTATACGGACACGCCTCTGCCCTTTGGTAACTTTAATTGCTTGCCCGAAGTTTGACCTTGCCTTAATTTGCTCTGACAATAAATAAGATAACAGACTTAAGTAATAACTTAGTTAACTGAAGCCTTACTAAAGGTCATTTGTGACAAGTGGTAAACCTCCTACGCTAAATTGTTATTTAATTGCCATATGATGCGCCATTAGCGTTATAACTGCAGTAAAGGTCCAATAAAGATTTTATTTGTTTTAACTTCTGGAGCATAAGAATATGTGGATAGTAACTTTCGTGACTAGTCATGGTGGCAGTGAGGTTTAAGTAGTCATCTGCTACGGAAGCGACGCAAGTTCGAGGCCCAGCGGGGTTGTGAATTTTTCACACCACATCTTTTTATTAAATAAAAGATGAGACTTATCGTGACTGCTTCTAGACCTTTCAAATAAGAAAGTTTGAGGGTTGAGCGTGAGGGTTGCCAATCTTAAGGATTTTAAAATTTACTCTTTTATTCACTATTTGTGTGCAAAATCTCTTACTGTTATTACGCCTATTCAGCTTATTTTCTCGCAGATGTGCTCGTCTGTTTCAAACGAATTGTTCCCACATCCCTGACTGTTACTTTAACTGTGTTATCATACTGGGAATTTGAAATAAACTCAAAGATTTCATCGAGTTCTGTGAGGACGTATGTAAAAAATTTACAAGTCGCTGACTCAAATGAAATTCTAAAAGGTATCGGCCCTTTAATTAATTGTTCAGCCTGACTAACGACTCATTTTAATTGATCGATTAAGTACTTAACTGTACTGTACACATGCTATGCCTTTCACACGATACCGAATCGGCCGTATTGTCGTTTTGCCCAATTGGTTTGCTCAGTATAACGGTGTATAAACTGTTTGTGCTTTATTGAAATGGACGTAAGTAATGTGTAGGTCATGGCACACGGGGTCGATATGATCGTATACAACTGCCTCGTTTTCTAGTAGGTCGATCCCTGGATCGGGTCAAAAATAGATAGGTAGTAGGAGTTCGGAATTTGGCTTTTTATTTATGTACTTGTTTACTAAGTTTCTTGCCAGGTTCCTCTAAGTATCACATGGCAGTCAATTCGGTTGAAAATCTTTTGTTGAGCCATATCGCATTGAATCAAGTGCCGACCCCAATAATGCATGGGATAAATCCGGAATGATTATTATGATATCTAAAAATTACTTTTCTTCGTTTGAAAGTTTGCATCTTCTCAGTCTTTTTGTATCATTTTGGCTTTAGTCCTCAGACTATAAAGTCCAATATCCCAATAGAGAACTATTGTAAATAACCGGCGTACCTAAGTATATAAAGTAATTTACTTATCATTCATAGCCCGTGAGTATCTGGATCCCTCCATTCAGAAAGGCAGAACGCCTTTCAAACGCCCGCGCTGACTTTGGTAGGACTAAGTTTATCAAGTTTGCTGAGGCCAGACAGTTGAGGCAATCGATTATTTTAATTATCTACTTATCATTTCGTACTTAATTTATTTATTTCTAAGCATTTTAACTAAGACGTAATATAATAAGTAATAAGCTTTTGGAATAAAAGTTTAGATTACATGCAATGCAGAATGCATGATATTCTGAAGTAATCTGTGAGTTTCGGCAGGCATTGTGTGAAACTATCAGTAACTTCAGATAGATCTGACATTCTCCTACCCCCATGAGATACAGGCGCATATGTATGAATATATGTAATGACTTCGTGTTGGGATATTTCCGTAACAAAAATGCCCCGAGCAACGCAGCGTTAGCTTCCGTAACTACATATGGATGAGGTATGTAAAAGCTGCGAAATATCTCTGGAGACTTCTTCAATATAATATTTATTTACATCTATCGAAATTGTTATTTACGTATGCATACGTTCCTATATTAAATCCTGTTCCAAATTACCTTGACCTTGGATCCGATTTCATACCCTATTGTCTCAGGTCGATATACCTTATTGCATAAAAAAGCCTACATATTTATAGCGTATTTTCTGATGACGGCGATATCAAGAGGATTTCTTTGGGTTCCATATCGACTCGTTCTTCAGTTTTTATTTCTATGGCCTAGACATTAATATCTTTTGTCATTGTATATCCTTGAAAAGCTGTCGTCAATTGCTAGTGCCATTATGATTTTGGGATTGCTTCCTCTTTTCGAACGCACAAATTCAAATTCACAAATATCTTTATTCGATTAGACTTTTTACAAAGTACTTTCAAATCGTCACAAAGACACGATTACATAGGATTATACATGCTACCGCCATGTTCGGAAGGTTGCTTTTACTGAGAAGAACCTGGCAAGTAACTCAGTAATTACTCTTTTGAAAAAATAAATTTACAGCTCGTACTTGAATCCACCTAATAAACCTACTGAGGAGAACTGAGAGCCGTGTGCGAGTTTTCTTAAAATCGCCGTCACAAGTCATCACGTCGACGTAAACGCAGATTTGTATGGGCTCACAATAGTGTCATCTTTAGTCTGGCAGACGGCGCTGTTTCGATTCTATATAATTCTGCGTTTACGTCAACACGGTGACTTGTCCACTGTTGTGTGTTGCGCCAGTGAAAAACTCGCACTAGGCACACTGAGGAGGAGGATAATCCTCCTGCCCTTATCCCATGTTATTTGTGGTCGACGCAATGTGTTCTTCTCTTCCATTTCTCTCTATCAACCGTCATATCTGTATTTAGACCCATTTTAATAATACTAAGTACCTATATATTTTATTTTATTTCGTTGTTTTTTAAAGCAAATAAAAGATTTTTTTTGTTTTCTTGCGTTCTGTTTATTCGTCTGTATTTGCTCATCCTAAAGTCCATCACAAGAGCTAATATGATGTATTCTGGAACAGGAATTGGGACTCTAATCCTATAACAATTAAGTCTATACTGGTCTTAATATAATAAACAACAATTACACTTAAGTGTTTGATTAATATGTGATAATAATTAGCACCCTTCATAAGATAGAAGGCGACAGTATAGCCACAGGTGGTTGGTGACCTTGGCACACATCGCTTGGAACCTTCCCTTAATATCAGATATACTCGTACTCGATAACATCAGCTATTACAACATGTTTGGTGCAGTATCGAAGCTATCGAACAATCAATCGATTGGGGAATTTTATTGCACAGACACTTATATACGATAAAATATAACCACTTGCTGTGCCCCCGCGATTTCACCCGAGTAGCCTTCATTTCATGGGTGAATTCTTAACGTTTTTTTTTTAAATTAAAGAAGCCTAAATACCGTTAAAACTAGTCCAACCGTCTCGGAGATTAGCTGGAACAAACAGACGGACAGACACAGAAAAAAAAAATTATGTGAGTACCGTATATACTCTCATATGCATTTGTGAAAAGCTGTTAATTTGAATTTACAGACAGACGCTTCAATTTTATACATTTTTCAAAGCCTTAGCTCTTACGGAGATCATTGTACTTACTTGTCACGTGGTTGCAGGTACATACATACATAGGGGAAAAGGGTAAGGCAGTGGTGTATCTACTTGATAGTACTACCACATTTCGCCAGTTATGTTTAAGTTCCATGTAATGTTGAACGAGCCTACTACCGCTAACCGGGGACTAATCGAGACTCCACTAGACTACCAGATTAATTTACTGTTGCGATAAAATAGTCTGACAACTGGTTTAACCCAAATCACAGATTTTCCTCGTTAAAGGGGTTGCGATGGTCAGATGGCAGTTGCTTCGTATAAAAATCAGGTGATCAGCCACATCGGGTTGAATCAAGTGCCGACCCCAACAGTGTATGGGATGAGGCCAGGGAGATGATGATGACTGTTATAAAATAAATGTTTTTCTTTCTTCTTTCTATAACAAAATCTTAGTTATCCTGGGGACCTTATTCTCGAGGAGTGAGTAAAGTAATTCGCCATAATTTTATTAAGTCCGTCGTGTCCACTTTAGTAATTTCCGTTACTCTATTCTTAAAACGTCGATTGTCGATTGTTTTCGGCTGAACGTGAGAAAGTACACTCTTTGTTCGTTATTGTTATAAGTTGATTGAATGTCGGATGTCTTTTATTGTGTCTATTAGCAGTGTCCCGTGTTCACTTGTGTCGACCTACTAATAATAACCTATATTGAAGGCCAGCTTACTGCTGCATTACGACACTGCTGCACTGCAGACGATAATGTTCATTATTGTATCTTTGAAACCGACCGACCGACTCGCCGTCGAGTGCTACGCTGAGAAACATATCAGAGAGCCTAGCGCGAGTTTTCTTAAAATCCCCGTCATAAGTCATCGCGTCGACGTAAATGCAGTTTTGTATGGGCTCACAATAGTGTCATCTTTAGGTCGACAGACGGCGCTGTTTCGATCCTATACAAATCTGCGTTTACGTCAATACGGTGACTTCTGACGGTGGCAGTGATAAACTCGCACTAGGCACAAAGAATAACGCGACAGGTGTAATGTGTAACGTAATAAAAGCCTACCTACACCTCTAATTGCAATGCTCATGGACGGAGGTCGGCTTACTTCAGAAGCACTTGAAAACTTAGCCCAAAATCGTTCGTTTACCTTTTCTCGACTCTCTAGTAAGACTTTAATTAAACATTTGATAAATCTCCCGAATCCGAATGCGTCCACCCTCGTCCTTCGACACGATTACATCGACTGGACTAAAGGAGATTAAACGAGGTTTTATGTGACTTCAGATTTGTTGTATAGCAAATGCTCATACGGCTGAATCATAATCTAGAGATATAAAAAAATTACGCCCAGGGTTTTGACAGGGCTGGTGGCTGTACCTCTACCTTACAGAAGATTTCAGCCAAATTGTACCATTCAGCGTTGCGTTCCTGCGGTTAGTTAGATGGCCTACATAAAGCCTAGTTGGTAATACAAGGGTCAGTAAATGTGCGTTGTCGGCCCCATACAATCTCTTCACATCTTCTTCATATGCACACAAAATGTCATATATTAATCGGTCTATATTCGGAGGAGTTTACTATCAAACACCGTGACACGAGAATGATAATATATATAATATAAAATATTACACTACTAGTAGGGATTAACTCCTCGTCGAAGGTGACAAACATAATCGTCCTCATTATTTCATGTTATTGCTCGTTGCCGACCCTGTAAATACACACTCCCTGGCCTTATCCCAAAAAATTGTTGGACTTGTTGACACTTGATTCAACCCGATGTGGCTGATCACCTGATTTTTATACGAAGCGACTGCCATCTGACCTTCGCAACCCCTTTAACGAGGAAAATCTGTGATCTGGGTTAAACCAGTTGTCAGACTATGTTAGGCCTCCGACTGACCTGTAACGATTGCCAAAGATGATAAATTGGCAACCGGGACCGACGGCTTAACGTGCTCTCCGAGGCACGGAGGGAACTCCGGCGGTCACCCATCCAATTACTGGATTAGGTTGCTTAACTTCGCTGATCGAATGATATACGCATTCGCAACTGTGCCACGAGCTCCCCGAGCTGCTGTACCATTTTGGGAAACCCTCGTTGGGAAGTTCATTCCGCTATACATCGTTACAGTGGCTATAATAAGGTCTAGGGGCTTTACCATGACCTCTTATTGCCATAATAGTTTTACTCTTATTATGAGACAGATGTATTTGACGGATATGCATCTGTCACTGTCACACAGCTGAAATATCATTGCAATAAGAGCTCACGGTTGGGCCCCTGATCCTAATTGTATGTTTAATTCTCTATTTAGGTGCAAAGTGGAAATATTTATTTGAGTACCATTTTATTTCAACCCTCTCTTTGGAGTAGAAGGCTGACTCATTGTCAGACAATAAATCAAGTGCAAACGGAATGAAGTTGCATAAATAATACTTATCTGTTCCCACCTGAATTTTGAACAACCTCCAGTCGAGTTTAACTCGAGTAACGCGTAAATTGCATGTTGCCTTATAACTGCGGTAAAGGTGCATTTTAGAGCTTTGTGCTTATTTAAATTAACCGTATCTGTTGATCTAATTCAAGGTATTTAGTGCAAAAATCATTTAAATTTACAATATCTTGTATGTTATCAGCAAAACCTATATTTACTTACTTAGCTAGCTTATCCTACTGAATATAGGTACCTATATGCATAGGGCTGACATGCGCAATGCATCAGTTGTTTGGTACAAGTAGGTATGTGCACCCCCCCTCTTAGCGACTTGGAGGACCACCGTGGAGTTTGGTGTGAGTCCGACATAACCCTTCCGCTGCCCCCGCGGCGGTTGGTGCATCCATAACGGATTCTCCACGTAACATTATACTTTCGTTATACATTATCCGATTAATCAAAATATTCTAAATAACTATGACCCCTCATAGAACTCACCCTATGGTTGTGATCATAATATTAGTTGAGGGTAAAGAAGTTGTCTGTCTGCCTACTAAGATTAACGCGCAACCTATTTTGCTAAAATTTTAAAGGCTAAACAAAATATTTTTTTTAATTATAATAACAAAAAAAACAGTCTCTGGTAAAAGTACTCAATGGAATTGTCCCTAATCTATAACTTTCTATCACTAGTACTAGTACTTGTATGTGAATATTAATTGTAATAACAGGTTGCATTATTTTTAATTTGCCAATCAACACGTCAATGTGTCTCAAATGAAGGTTACATCAGATTAAGGTTACAGAAATAGGAACAAGAGTTAAGTATAATTTATTAATATCAAATGTTATTGTGTAAGTGTTGGTCTAACTACAGTTTAAATATAATAGCGTGTTATTTGAAGTAAATTGTTCTGTTATAATGTAAGATTAATGATTTGATAACAGAGTTTACAGTTACGGTCGATATAAAGGTGTTTGATTGTATCTGTCCTTTAGTGGGCTTATACCTTTATACATTCCGATCTATTCGTTTTGAATGTAAGTCCGTCATCCACTATCCCGGTGCAATTTTATTTGGAGTATATTTTATTTACCAAGTGTAAATGGAGGCGGTTCTCTAGTACCAGTAAATATATATTTTTATATAAACCTTAGCAACGTATATCTTTTTACAGGGTAGTAATTCTATATGTACTGTATATATATATATATTTTCGGTTCGCAACGGTATATTGCAACAATGTTTTGGAATAGGTAAGACTCCGCTGACCCCTAATGTTTATTGAAATCTAAAAACTTAATTATGTTAAAGTAAAAAAACTTGTCCTAAATCGGTGTCTCTCGGGATCGTGCCAAGAAGGCTGGCAGCATTGCCACGTTGAATAGCAATGCTGATTCTCTGAGCGAGAAAAGCCCCAGCCCGCTTGTCACGAGAAGCTTCTACCAGACGACGTGTAACATGTTTGAAAAGTTGATGAACATACAAACCCCAGGACCCTGTGTTTCAACCGCAGAAACATGGCTACTTAAAATTATTTTCTCATAAAACGGTAAAAAACAATACAAATTATACAACCTTACACTACAACCAATAACCCGTTCTACACAATTGCTGGTTGTGTACCTACTTCTAAACTCCATATATATTTAGTGAGACTACGCGAAAATTAAAAGTGAATTTACGACTGTTCCCATTATTAACTTAGGTCGGTGTTGCGCGGAACTAAAGTTTTCCTCAAAAGGGCGAAAATTGGAAATTCCTCTTTCACTTCAAACGATATTTAACTCTAATAAGAAGAAATAAGATTGTGTTTGTTTTGTGATTGATATCTTTGATTTATCACACGATGTTTTCCTTCACCGTATTGCTCGAGGTTTGAAACCACTGCATTTAAATTTTTAGAGAATATCATTGCTACAGACCACTGGGATTTGAACTTGTGTCGATTGCGAAGCAGGCGACTGCACAAACCACTCGGTCACCACGCCAAATATCAAAATGTTGCCACCTAAAATCTAACCTCCGTAAGATATAAAAAAAAGTGCGTACAAATTTCAAAAGCTACAGTTTTATGATTACAAATCACAGCAAATAAAACCCAAGGATTCGGAAACAGAGCTTAAATTTGTGTGTCACAGATCGAAAAAACATTTTCGGCAAATTAAACTATTCAGATCAATTCGTAGATAACCCGACGAGGTCAAAGGGCGTTAAACTTAATCTTAATGGTCTGCAGAAGTTCAACAGTTCAGTAAACTACGTTTTTACACGGGTTAGTGGGTATTAATTCAATGCTAAACAAACGGAATTAAGTCATCGCTGCGTTAAATAAGCCATTGTGCTCGTTTTTTTGGTAAATTTGCGCTAATTAGAGCGATTAGTCCCGGGTAGGTTACGCCGCTCGATGAAAATAGTGTGTATATAAAATTATTATTTAATAGGAGTTACAGTGACAATCTCAGATATCAGGAAGTGCAGAGTGCCTACTGCGAGTTTTTCACTGCCGCCGTCACTAGACAACTCGTTGACGTAAACGCAGATTTGTAAGCGATCGATTGACCTGTCGGCCCGCAGATGGAAATATTTTGATCCTATACAAATCTACATGCACGTCAACCGCGTTGACTTGTGACACAGTTGCTAGCGCATATGATTCGATCAGTAAAGATAAGCAACGATAACCCAAGCCAGTAGTTGGATGGTGACCGCCCGATCGATCCCGGTTGCCAATTTAACATTTTTAGCAATCGATACAAGTCAGAGGCCTAAAAGAGTCTGACAACTGATCTAACGCAGATTACCGATTTTCCTCGTAATCCATCTGACCATCTTTACCCCTTGTAAGGATGGTCAGATGGCAATCGCTTCGTGTAAAAATCAGGTGATCAGCCGCATCAGGTACCTTTGAATCAAGTGCAGACCACAACAATGTATGGGATAAGGCCAGGAAGGATGGATGGTCTAAGAAAAAATTGTCGAATCATATAAAGCTATGCCTGAGAGAGCAAGAAATTGACTCACCATCTATCACATTGACACCCAAACAGCATCTCCGAGACGTCAATCATAACAAAGAGTTAATGCATTTATCATATTATTGCCAGCCGTTTCAGATATTAGCCGGAACAAACAGACTGACAGAGAAAAAGAAAACAATATATATGTACCGTATATTCATGTAATACAAGTGCATGCAATTAAGTGAAAACTTGTTAATTTGGAATTAGAAAGAGACACTTCAAACTTTATTTATCTGTATAAGTAGATGCATATCTTCAACAACCTAAAAGCAATTCCTTTGACTTAAGAGTAGAGTCTAGACTCCAGGCTAGACTTGAAACAATCAAGCGCAGGTCAGGTCATTGTCGTGATGATCCCGGTCGTGGCTCGCTGAATCAATCTGGAGATACCTGCCTGGATGCAACGATAGGTACGTGCTATTTAAATACCGGAAAACGGTTTCTTGTTACGTGACCGCGAAGATTCTTGATCTAAGATCTGTCTTAACGTCAGTTATACCAAGCTTCAGTGTTTTATTCAACACCTTCAGTTGTATTCTTTGAATCTTGCGCAGTTTTATGTTCAAATAGATTCTTGATGAGTTTCCTATGTACAAAAACATGTTTCAAGAAATAAATTACCTAATGATATTAAAATTGTGACAACTTTATAAATATTTACAACGCTAATAGCCAGAGTAAATAAATTAAATTAGAATTAAGAATTTGTTTATCAAAATCTCATTGTAAGAGAACTTATGTAACTACTAACGGACGTCACGCGGTTTCACCCGCGTAGTTCCCGTTCCCGTGGGAGTACGGGGATAAAATATAGCCTATGTTACTCGCTGATAATGTACCTTTCCCTTGCTGAAAGATTTTTTTTTAATCGGTTCAGGAGTCTTGCCTCTTTAATATTTGTATAGATTTATATAAATAACTTCTTTAAACAAAAATCAAGAATCCTGATCTATACGCACAAGATTATCAAAGTTCCCTATTAACTTAGTGCCTTCTTACATTTTTCTTAGGTATAGAGGTAGGTAGATATAGGCTATCAAACATATGCCTTACCCTTTGTGGATTCCACTAACGCTCACTTGAACTCCACGTAAAGCCACGTTCGTTGAATTGAAACCTTTGATTTGTTGTCAATTTGATTCAGATCCATCGAGGTATAAGTCTTTGACGATTTCTTTATTTCTATTGCCCATTTGATTAATTACTTGTCTTACGTTAACACTTGTACTATCTCAAGTACTTAAATCTTAAATGACAGTACCTAGACACAGCTTTGATTAATCTGCATTAGTTACGGTAGTTGCGTTATCTGATCGTCAGTAGCTTGACTACTGTATGTAATGTTTAACTAGATACGGTGGAACAGTTAGCACTAATGCTTTTATGTTTACTCAACATTCATAGTATGCAAATAGAATAGCTTTCAAAGGTGCATGCACTATGTAAGGCTCATATCTGTACTAATAAACTCATGTTTTGTTGCTATATGAATATTTTCACAGCTTCAAAGTATTGAAATACGTTGGAACTATATTATATTCTTATGTTTTTATGATTTATATTGTACTGAGTTTCTTGCCAGGTTCTTCTCAAGCAACCTTCCGAACCTGTTAGCATGTTTAATCCTGTGTAATTATGTCGTTCTGACGGATTTGAAAGTACTTTGTTAAAAGTCTAATCAAATAAAGATATTTTTGAATTCTAGAATGTTACCTCATTGAGAGGATTTCAGTATTAATGAAACCGTTTCACATATTTCTAGCATGCGCACTCTCATCTTCCTTAACTTTGTTAAAATATAGAGGTAACCTTTTTATAGGTATAGTTTATATTAAACACTAGAAATAAAAAAGCGAAGCCTCTTCTATACCAAAATCAGATTAAGTACATCGACCAGTTTACAAACAAAACTTAGGAGTAACTTTCTGACTCAAACTGATCTTAAGTGTCGATCTAAGCATTTTTCCATTCCCATCGACTCGGCCGAACCAAAAGATAGTCGGACGTTTTCCTTCTCCGTGGTTGGTATCGGGCGCATATCAATGAGTCTTAGCACAATGAACTGAAACTGGCACGTGCGAGCTCGGTTGCACAAGTCTCGAGCGATCTTGTGAATCATTCCGAGCACCTGGCTGCACGAGGAGTTTTTCTTAACAATACATTTAGTAAAATGCATCGACCTTTGCTAAACAAATCGCTGCAATGCTTATTCCATACAAAATTATATCCACATTTTCGGTGAATTTGCAGCACCCCTAGAGGTTCCTAAATTAAATTAAATGTTTAGTATGACCTAGCAGATACACAGACGACGTATCTAACCTTTAAATGCTGGTCTCTTTTTACAGATGAAAGGAAACTTACGAACTCAGTACACCATGCCCCTTATTACAAAATATGGCTTAAACTAAGACTAAATCAAACTCCGACTAAAATTATGTCTATCCCTTATCTTGAAGGTGTTTCGTAATGTATTGTTAGGGGATAATTTTTCAGTGTGGGTTTTCCAAATACTCTTCTTAATATTGCAAATTAGTTTCGCACGATATACTTAATTACAGAACACAGATATCTTATGTCTACATAGCAAAGAATCTGCGGGCATTGAATAAATCATTATCTTTATTTAATTAAGGTAGTCGCACACTAACCTACATTCCTTAGATAAATATAATAGCTTTACAAACACAAACAACAGCCATGGCCGACGAATAATGGGTAGACAGTTTTATCAATAGAAAAGCTTAATTGAATTCGATTTGCAGAGTAACAAAGAATGCAATCGAAAGCATATTAATATAATAGCAGTAGATGTCGAAAGTAGAGTTTAAGCTTTTATTGAAATCTTGATTTTTTACAAATGTTTTAGAAACTTAGAGATTCTGATACTGGTTTCACCGCAGATACAATCGTTCAAATAAATTTAACCTTTTCACCCTTTTGTTTGTAATGATTGAAGAAATCATTATGTAAGTATACTATCAACATGATGAATGTATGATTGTTGATCTCTTGTCGGCGTTCCAGTTGATGATTGTGCACACAAGAAGGTATTAGCCACTGCTCAACTTGATATAGTTGAACAATTAAATTGAGCTGTGTGGAAAACCAGTATCAGATTAAATTTTCAAAAAAATCTTATGTTAGGTGATCTTTAGTGCCCTATTCGCATCCCAGTGCCCTATTACCTACTATGTTTGTGTACAATATAGGGATTAGCATCTGTAAATTGTACATTTGAATGCAAAAATAAATCAGGTTTTTTAAAGCAATATATCGACATAAAATATTCTAGTCAGTCAATCAATCTGATTTCATTGCAGCCTCACTTAGAAACCTACAATCCTCGCGACATTAAGACTGCATTGAGTACGATCTCGGCACCATTTCCCAGTAATCTCTATGCCCACTAGATAAGGTATTTATAGGTGGTAATTCAGTACCCCTATCACGAGTTTGCCACCGTTTAGTAATCTATACTCGCTAGCGTCACTCGCAACATTTGTATGACATATTTTAGTTCTTCAGTGGGATATGGGAGTCGCTGCACAATTTCTCATACTAATATTCGGCGGAGACGCTAGCGAGTATAGATTACGAAAACGGTGGCAAACCCGTGATAGGGGTATAGATTTCTACTCGAACGATGACCAGGTTTTAAATATCATGCACTAAGTGACTATTAAATGTTTTGTAAACGGACATTAAAACTATTCATCGGTCAATCATCACCAGTTGTCCCACGCTCTACAGATATGCTTTCAATACCTTTATGTAACTATGGTTCTGTGTGTAACACTTTTATTTATGTACCTATATTAAGCAACCTTGTTCGCTTAAGACACTGCGTTATACCACAGTTAAATAATGTAATCAGTACCTCTTATTTATATCCAGCTGTTCCCTGCGATTTCACCAGCGTAGATTTAATTTGATTCCCGCGGAACCCTTAATGTTTTTTTTAAATAAAAGTAGCCTTAGTTAATCCTTGGAACATTAGCTACGTGCCAGTTAAAAACGGTTTTCAATATCAGCACCGTGTATACACTTTCATATACATTTAGTGAAAAGTTGTTATTTTGGAAGTACAAACAGACACTTCAATTTTATTTATCTGTGTAGATACGTCATCTATGCTGAACCACACAATTTCTGCGTTTACATAATTATTATCTCAAGCTTCACAATTCTATGTATGTGTACCTACTACATGTTTCCGGTAACTAAAATTTTCTTAGCGAATTATTTTGCAATTGCTGAGTCTCTTGTCGGGTTTTTCTCAATAAATGTCATTCCGACAATTTGAAAGTAATCTGTTAATATTCTAATCAAATTACGATATTTTGTATCTAATATATTAGATTTTATCACATTCAGGTTTACTACCATAAGATCAAATAATACAAATAAAAATGTCATTAAAAATACACTTACATACACGATGTTCCTTAATAGTGGTGGAATCTTTTAAGGTTTAATGTATTTTAAGCTCTAATCCTAATTTATTAGCTTGGAACAAGAAATCGTTCGTGTACCTAATTACTTGATTCCGTGAAGGTTTTTGTTCTGTCCAAACCAACGGTTACTTAGCACCTATGGTACTGTCCGTAAAAGTGTACTGTGGCATAACGAGGGCCCGAGTATTCGTCGAGTACCTCGTAATGGAGTAATTATTTTGATAATAAAAACAATCTTCTTATTGCTTGCTTGTGTGAGTATGATTGAGTCATTACATTACTTTTATACACAATGTCATTTTAATAAATTTGTAAGTGTCTTGGAGCTTTAAAATATCAACTTATTTTACGGTCTTAATGCGAAAGTTAGTCTCATTGTCGATTTCATTGATTTTATTTGTAGCAACTCTATTTGGATTAAATAATTCATTGGGTTTCTGTACGTAATAAGAAAAAAGCCTCACGCCATCCCAGAAGGGTCCCCGAATGGGTAAGCAGAGGTGTTGTAACAACAATACCCACATTTACCGAATATGAGTAAGTGCCAACGTGACAGAGGGTGAGTCTATCGCCGTTTCAGGCATTATGCATAAGTCTTTGAATTACTTCACAGACAATTGCGGGTTTCCTCACGTTTGTTTCACTTCACCGTAAAGCCCGTGGTGTTTTTAGAAAAACTCATTGGTACAGGCCACGTTGAGATTCGAACTAGCGTCGCTGGCGTAGCAGGCGATTGATCAAATCCCTAGGCAACCACGGCTCTCTTTACGAAATTGATAAAAACATTGATACAGAAGTATTAAGATTTTTCTCAAGATTTTGGGGCTTATCGCTACCACAGCCGAGGGTTGAGCTTAAATATAGCTTAAGTGTTAGATAATAAGATAGAGAATAGGGTAATAAGTACCTACATACATATAGAAACAAACTGTAAGTAGGTAGCAAATTCAGGGCATAAGTCGTGTTCACACGAACGTTCCGTAATCTGTAACCGTCTGACCCAATTTGGTATCTAATTAGAAAGCTTTGTATTTAATCAAATATTCAAATAAGGTTGCCACTGTTTATAATAACAATGCAAAACCTACAATTGAAAACCGCAGACGGCTTAAGTTCAAACTTTTCATTATGAATTTTATGATCCAGTTTTTGTGATGTTTCTGATAGAAAATTCTGCGTTTGGATTACAACATATACTATCGACCTTCCTCTGTCTCTTCCTAGATTTCTAGTCTCCTATTATCTTCTACTCATCACACACATATTCTCAGTTCTTCTCAGTAAAAGCAACCTTCATATTTCTTTTAATCCTATATAATCATGTCGTTCTGACCTTTGGTCAACTCAAATAAGGATATGTTTGAATTGAAAAAATCATAATCACTAGGTATTTAGTCCATAAAAGGAATGATTAATATATATCTCCATAGAAATTGTACTCGTAGATTACCATAAACTGAGCTTAAGAATATTCAACGCATCCTGATGGTAAGAACACCAAACAGCAAACAAGCGCCGAGTTTATTTTTGGGTCGTATGCGAGCTTGTTAGCATCTCTATTTTGCATGCTTGCTATTTATACTCGAATATTGCTGTGTTCGCATTATATAGTAAGCTTATCTAAGTTTAACAAAATATCCACTTCGTGTATAATAGAAGTGGCGTTGCTTTAGAATTTAAGCTTTTAAGAAAGTCAGCATGTTACCGTAAGCGTTATGCGGAGGGAGAAAGATAGGATAGGACAGTGAAAAATAAGTTTTGTTTTTTTCAGTGGGAATTAAGATCTACAAAATGATGAATTGATTGCGTTGAAGATTGATAAAGGTAGAAAGGTATCCAATGCAGAGACGGCAGTAGAGAGAAAACATTGCGCCAACCAGAAGTAGCGTGGAAAACGAAAGAATCGTGATGGATGACAGGAGCTACTAGGCTCTCGAAGGAGATACATACATATGGGATACATTTATTAACGAATATCTTCCGTCCGCTTTGCTTGCCTGTTATTTAGGATCCCTAATTTTCACCGTTTCGGTCGGCGCAATGTGTTCTTCTCTTCCATTTCTCTTTATCAGCTGTCATATCTGTATTCACTTCCATTCTAGCCATGTCATCTTTCACACAATCTATCCATCGTTTCTTAGGTCTTCCTTTCCCCTTGTAACCATCCACATTCATAAACAAAACTCTTTTGGAAACATTATCCTCATCCCGCCGCATACCATGTCCATACCACGACAAATGTTTATTCTTCACCTTCTCAATCACTGGTGCTACTTTCAGACTTCCATTTATAAACTCATTCCTTACCTTGTCCAACGAACAGCAATTTATTTATTTATATAAGAAGATTTCAACAGGCCTTTGTGCTACAAAGAAAGGCGTAGAGAGCACAGAGTAGGACAAAGATAACCCTTTCCTAAAAAATAAATACTGATGTAAAAAGTCCGTCTCATAACCCCAAGGGGCCCACTATGATCATTTTCATTTGGTATGGACCCCTAGGCTTTCATTGTGTGTAAGAACCTATCTTGTTAGATTGATAAATACGCAATAATGGTGAGCACACAGATAATCGTCGGCAAGTTACACATACTAAGCCACGTAACTAATATAATGTTGGCGCTCGCCTTGTTATACGTAATGAGTTGTGATTTCTGTGCGTCCATTGTTGGCTCAAATTGCTTTAACCTTGTCAAATGTTCTTAACGTATTACTTTAACAATAATTTCAAAAGTTTACTTTATGTAGGGCACGAATGCGTAGAAATTTTAATGTGAAATATGGATTTTGTTTTAAATAACTGCTGATTTATGAGGACCTAAATTATGCCTTATGCAAAAGCAAGTAGTTAGCAAGCGATCAACTCACTCTAATGATTTTTATAATTACTGAGAATTTAGAAATTGTATCGACGGACCGTTCGCCACCTTTGTTTAGCTATAAAAGTGGCTAAAAAACATGGCTCAGCTTCTAGTCCAGCTACCTTTAAATTTTTGTAGCAACAAAAATCACATCCTAGCATAGTCTATTCCATTCCTCATCCTTATTAATGCAATGATGATCTTACTAGCCGTAAGAGTAATACTACTATTATAAAGAAACATGCATGCAAGAAACAGCTTTGAAATTCGAAGCTTCAGGCAGTAGATTTCTCTATATCTCACCCAGCAATCAAACGGTGATGATAAAATTAGAAAATCTGGAATTACAAATTCCCTATTCGGACAGCTTCGAAATTCAAACACAAGAACTCGCCATGCCCTAAACCAATATGAGACACATTTAAATTCTGATAGTTAAATTAGGTCACAATTGAAAATCTCGAAATAGGACTGGAACCCACATCCTAGACGATTCAACTAGCCTTTTAACACTGAACCATGGATTTAAATCGAAGATTTGGTTATACCTAGAAGAGCCGACTAAATTAGAGCACAATTCTAGATATTTTGTCTCGATGTCGCAACTCTGTCATTAGCGCGGGTCAGAGCCTCAGAGGTGCGAGATAGCACTGTTTACATTCACCTAAATATACTGATAACCATCTGTTTATGTTAGGTATTTATTCGTCGCTATCTAGGTTATCTCTGCTTTATTTGACATGAACATTAATTGATTTTATGGACTACTAACCTTATGTAAGGGTTCATATTCTTGTTCATTTCGTGACCGTACTAAATAATATAAGAGGAATATGCCACAAAGGACACAAGGAGATCTCTACTACTTACTCGACTAATATCGGAATTGCTGACCTGGGTTCTTCCTCACTTAGGCCGACACTAGAGTGTCGGCTGTGAGGTCTCACAATAGTAGGAATTGTGATAATTTTGCGTCTGAGATTAGGGTTACTTATCGACATTCCTTGAGGCGACACTGTGCTAACAGTATCAGGATTGCCATTAACGTAGCCTAAATCTCGGAAGCGCGGTAATGACTTCTCTAGTTCTGTGTTCCTAGGATATAGTAACCGCTTACTCAGCACCACGCTTACTACATTATCATAAACTTAAAAGTCTAACTCTTGTCGGTGTTCGGTTACCACTAGGCCTGATTATTTATTTATGGTACACAAAAAGATGGAAATCAGCCGAAATTACATAAAAAAAATTGTAGTATAACATATAAAAATGTATAGTGATACAGTCTTTATTTTAATTTCAGCGGTACGAAAACATAAATTACACTTTTATGGTTACTTTTAACGTTTCAAATTGAAATATAATATTCTCAAATCCTCATCGTGTAACATTACCGCTTCACGACATAAAATGTAATGTTTCGGCATGAAATTCCATTTGAACGCAAGTAATTTGTTTCAGAAAATAAGCATAAAATTATGCAAATCGTAAACTTTTCGCGCTTTAAATTTATTTCTAACAATTCTGTGACCTTGCCACCTTTACGAGTACATAATGGTGTTAAAGCGAAGTGTCTTTACGTCTCACGTACACCAGAACTTTTGATCAATCAATGTTGCAAAACGACTATATTCATTTTATTCGTCACTCGATTTCGTTCCGGACAACGAAACTAGTATTACTCGTTCACTTAATATAGAGTGCTCTAATTTTAATAAGCGGCTACTTGCATTGTCCCTTATTACACCAGTATTTACGAAAGAGACAGATATAACGTCAAGATTAGCAGCTTAGGCCGGTTTCGATTGTTCGCATTTGGAACGTCTGCGATTTGAATTCCCAATAACCTTGAGTACTGACACTTGTCAATGATAGACCAACTTAATTTACTGCTGTCAAAATACCAAACCTAATTATATGTGTCTTATGTAGAGGTAATAAGGACTGGTACTGGATATTTTTTACCCCATGAATGTAGAGCGACAGAGGCCGCTTACAAAGTTGGCATCGACTAACGCAATTAAAACCTATTAGATTTTAATGACGCTTCGATACATCGAGATTTTAATCGATCAACTTAAAGAGGCATGTATTTAGTTTTTTGTAACTAATTAATCTTTTGAAACTTTAACCGTGCTGTGGTTTGAACAGTCATCTGCAAAATAAACGACGCAAATTCAAATCCCAGTGTTGTTTAGCAGTGAGTTGTTTTAAAAATGGTTCCACATGTTTTAGCATGGAAAAATATATCAAGAGGATACCTGCATATGACTGAGAATACATTTTGAGACGTAGGTATGTATACTGAGATGGCGAAGGATTCACCATCTGTCACGCACCTTATTATCTTCGGTGAACAGTGAGCGTCTTAATGCTTACTCCTTCGGAAACCCTTTAGTGAAGGACTAGGCATATTTAATTTGGTTAATAAATAAACAAAATTCACAATTAAAATGTCAAATCGATCAAAGTGGTTTTTTTTTTGTAAAATCAAACGTGACCGATGATATAGAGTCTTGTTACACGTAAATTAGATATCACAGCGGGTATTCGCTATTGTTCTTTTTATGTGTAAAAAATCCGCAGCCATATAGTATTATGACAAGTCGATTAATAAACCATGTTTTTTTGAGATCTATTAATGTTCTAGGCATCATTTTATTAGCCTTTTGCTTTGGCAGATTACAAATAGGTAGTAAGTATTCTCGTGTCTTTTGATCACAATTTATGATATAATAACTTCGATATCTGATCAATCAACTTTTTATATTGTATCGATCAATAACACTTGTTGTTACGCAATGCTTTTATCCGAAGTCCTCGTATTAAAGCTGTTATTGATTGTAACTTTGAAAGATTATATTGTGTAGAAGATAATTATGTTTTGTAGAAGATTTTTGTCTAAAATTGCTCTCAACGAAATACCTTGAAAATGTTTGTTAGGATCGTAAATTCTATTTGTATTCAAGTTGCTAGTTAATCCGAGGGAATATTTGGGAGGCAGTTACCTGCCGGTGCAAAAAATGGAATTCCTCTTACATTTTGCCTTACTAAATCATAACGTATTTTGACAGATTGATAATGATATCACGTTTCTCAATGTTGTTTTAAGATCTGTCGTTTTGCCCTTTATGTGGGAGGTTGTGAGAAGATTGGAAAAATTACTTACTTATTTATGTCTCATCACCATAATGTGTCATCACTAAACAAACGAACGCTATAATATTCGCTTAGATTGGAATACGTTAATGCGGAGGAAACCGCCCACATGCAGACTTTCTGGACCCCTATCACGGGTTTGCCACCGTTTTCCTTATTCTATTCTCGTTAGAAAATTGAGCACCGAATATTTGTAGGAAGTTTTGGCGAAGTGAAAACTAAAATATCTCATACTAATACTGTGAGTGACGTCAATGAGTATACTCATAGTAAGGGTATTGTATCACGTTATTTCCTAACACCAGTATGAGAACGATTTTTTCTTCATCGTACTGATTTAACAACACCTTTATACGATGTGTCAATTTGGACCGTAGCTCATTTCGGAAAAAATCGTGTACGAGTGTGCATGTTGCGACAGCGTTTACGTCAGTCATTCACAGGTTGACTAGTCGTGACTGACTAGTTCCACTTCTGAAGTTTGAACCATGTCTAGCATTCATAGCCTACATACCAACAGTGGGTAATTCAATTTGTACTACCAGGTATAAACAAAAGCTCATTATTATACCTTATTGATATTACGTTAATATTGGCCTATAATTTAACATAACCATAATATAACTGAAACCATATTTTAACTTGAAACTCGGGCTATTTAAAACCAGTCTAGAATAAAGTAAAGTACAGGTAATAAAACCCGTAGATTAGTTCCATAGGGTTGTATATTTGCTTTAATTTATTACGCTTTAAAGCTAGAAATTGCATTAAAACGAATTTCTCCTTAAAACTATATGCAATTGTTTCATCCGAATAATACTCATTATGAACTATGTAAGGTATGTTACGGAATTAAAAATCGTATGTAGTTATAGTACCTGAGACGGCAATGGACTTGCGATCTGTCACGTTCGGTGAAAAGATTGCTTGCGGTGATTATCTAGATTTCTCAATAATTTGGTCCGTAGATCCACGATGGGGGTGCGTTAAATGACACAAAGGTAAGTGTTACCAGTCTTTGCTGTTCTCTGAGTATTATATTACGTACACAACACCTCCCCTCATGGCCCTCTTACCAATGTTCCCGCACAATATCTAAGGGAACGGGAGTGGCTGAAAATCAGCGCTAAACGTAATTAAATTTACGGGCAGCACAGGCTGAGCCATGTCCCCTTGCTTTTAAAAGGCCTTAAACATATATATTTTTTTCTTATTTTGTAATTTTATTATTTTGTTGTAATTTTATTATATTTTGTTTAAGTACTAAAAAGCAATAAAGATCATTTATTATTATTATTATTTATTAAGTGTTATTTTGTGTGGATTAGCTCATCGTACTATGGTGCTCTCAACCTCACAATAAACTATGATATTTTCTTTATAAATCTTTAGGCTTTCTTTATCTCAATCTGAGTTTGGCGCAAAATTTTCCATCCACGTAACGAGTGTTTATTATACCTTCCATCGTTCTAATTATGATTCTTTATAAAAATAAGACCTCATGTACATAGGTCTCTATCTTCATATTACCCATAAAGTCCCATAACCAAGTACGTATGCCCTTTAGACCTACGTACAAGACCCCAGAGTGTACTTGGAGGCGTAAGTCGTAACACCAAAACCCAGTTTCGGTTGGGAAGGTGAAAGTACGATGATACAACTTCTGTAATAGGTCGCCGAGGTGCCCGAGGGCATAGAGCAAGAAGCATTTGTTGTATAATAGAATACCTATTATATTTGTGATGTAAAATGGACATATTTGAATTGGGACGGGAGTTAATTGATCTAACTTGATAATGTGCATACTCATGATTATAACAGACGAAAAGCCAATTCTTTATCGATATCTACAGGTGGCGTCATGAGCTATGAGCGCTGAAATTCAATGCACAGTAGTCATTTTATGAATCTGTACGACACGACGCGAATAATACTCTCTGAGCGGTCGTGACTCATGACGACATGTACCTGATATGTCTAAAACTGCTGAGCTGGTTCGGATGGTTTAAACCGAAATCTATAGAGCTGGATCCCTAGTTAGCACCATATTTTCAACGTCGTGACGTATATCATTACTCAACATTTAATAAAAATATCATCCAGGTAAGTTTGTTTAAAACAACATTGGTGCAAAAACTACAGTAGTTTTACTTAAAAGTTACTTATAATATACTTTTTGTTGATTGAAGTTCCCTTTTAAGTTTAACATGATAACTTATTCTCAAAGGCCCTTCGAGGAATATTCTCCTTGAATACTTATTTAACAATCATTCATCACTCACATCACGTTCGTTATTTCTACCTATATCTTACTTAATCAGCGTTCCTTTCCACTGTTGCCTCTCCCAAGGCCCCTTCTAAACTGATTTCCAAATAAAAAAAATGTGCCCTTCTCTATATTCACAATCACTCTAATCTTACCAGGCGCTTTTAATATTGGCTCATATGAAATAAAACCTATAAGTTAAACCTATTTACATATATCTATACATATAAATAAAAGTGAAGTGTCTACTTGTAATCCCAAATTAAAAGCTTTTCACTAAATGCATATGAAAGTAGATACGGTACTGGCATTAAAAAATAAATCTATCTGTCTGTTTGTTCCGGCTGCTCTATTCGGGAGTGAACTATACAGTATACAGAAATGACGGATAGAAAGAAATGGAAGAGAAGACCACATTGAGCCGACCCCAAATAACATGGGACAGGGGCAGGAGTATGATGTTTGTTTCGGCTAATTTCTAGAACGGCTGGACCGATTTTAGCAGGCACTGGAAGATAGCTGATGTTAACAAGATAATTCAGGCAATTTTTATTCAAAAAAGGGTGCCGCAAAGTAAAGCCCGCCATGAAATAAATTTTACGCAGGTAAAACCGAGGGTCGGAGCTTGTATAAAATTAAACCTCTTTACATAACTGGATATTATTCGATTGTACGTTAAATAGATTATATAACACGATTGCTGAATGCATATATAACAGTACATAGAGAACCGCATATGATAATGAGATAGATATTAACACACCCATTGTGTTAGAGAAAGGTTTGAGAAAGCGAGAGCTCATTTAGGGCCATCAGGACTGCTCAACTGTAAAAGAGCCCTTTTGCCGATTGTAATAGAGAACAATGCCCTTGTCGGATATTAGTACTTAATATCCGGCTATCGCGATTTTATCCGTATAGAATTAAGAAAATAGTATTCGTAATATTTCTTCCCGTTCTTGTACTTTATTTTATTTTTGATATATGTTTATTTGACCGATAACATTGCAATTAAGTAAAAGGTAAATATAACATTATATACGTGATAACAAGTATTTGATACTAGCTGTACCTCCCGGTTTTACTTGCGTAGGATTAACAATAAAAACCAATATACCTATACTTAATAATCTTCCCGTTTTTTTTTATTTCCCATTGATGCTTCGCTCCTATTGGTCGCAGCGTGATGTTATAAAACCCAAAGCATTCCTCGATTAATGTATTTTTTTAATTCAAACCAGTTGTTTCTGAGATATGTACGCTCAACCAAACAAAAAATTATAATGCAATACTTTCCTATTAGTATAGATTACATAGTTAATGTTATTAACTCATAGTCTAGTCCTGAAACGTCACTCAAATGTAAAAGCCTTTTGGACTTTTTAAGATGTGTTGGAACAAATATTTTAATGCTAAATAGAAGGAAGCTAAACTTTTGTATGAATTTAGTTTTCTTAGGTGAGTCCAGGTTGATATTATTTCAAAGTGAATGACCAGAACCCCTATCCGTGTTTGCCACCGTTTTCAAAATCTATACTCGCTAGCGTCACTTGCAATATTTGTATGATATATTTTAGTTCCTCACGTCACCGCTGGGAGTCGCTGCACAACTTCTCATACTAATATTCTGCGGAGACGCTAGCGAGTATAGATTACGAAAACGGTGGTAAACCCGTGATAGGGGTACTGATAGCAAAAAAAATACCAGCAGTAAAATAAGATTCTCATTTATGAATCCATAGAATAGGTACTTAGGTACTTGTGTGATATACATAATCTATAATCTGCGATAATTCATATAAACGTCCACTTACTCACTGTAATGCTAACCGTTTACAGTGACACTTTGTGATAAGTGCAATAAAAAATGCGATAAAATAAATACCTCAATAATCCACAGTAAAATACCTCTCCTTATCTCTGCCACAGTATGTATCGAACTAATCAATTTACACGCAGCGGTGCGACTCAGCAATACAATTATTCCAGCCTTCATTGTATTATGCAATCGCCTTGATCTAAAACTGCAATCGAAAGTATACCTTATCTACCCTGATTTAAAACGCAAATCATTACAATATACAGTTACACAAACCAAAATCAATCGATAAGTTGGAATAGTAGCGAATAGCGAAATATTGTTTATTGGAATTGTAGAGAAATGAGTTGTTTATTCACCAAAAACGATACCGGTTAATGGAAATGTTATTAAACATAATACTAGTAAATCATTTGACTGCGACGTATATATTAATTGATTATAACACTTATTTTACGGTAGAAAGGCTGAGTTATTATCTCTCCTGTTTCAACACGCGACAAGTAATTACTGTACTTAACGGCAACTGGACAAACTCAGTCGGCAAATAGCTGTAGTTTAAAATTAATTAATCCAGGTAATAAGTAGCTGATTGACTTACTGTTAAAGTATATCTTATACCATTCCGGCCAGTAGCCAAGGACGTGCATTCCATATAAGCAGATACGCAGTGCTTACCATTTGCGATGAATGAATACGCTCGTGTCGTGTGTCTATACCAAATCGTATGTACCTACGCGCCACACTGGTATGTAATTGACCTACGTAACTACCTACTTATTGTTTATGCTTACCCCTTTGAAAATGCACGCCCTCTGCAAGTAGTTAAGACAGAATAAAAAAAACATACATACATATGCTCACGCCTGTATTCCCCGAAGGGGTAGGCAGAGGTGTTGTTATCACAACACCCACTTTTCACCGAGTTTTATTAAGTGCCAACGTGACAGATGGTGAGCCTATCGCCGTCTCAGGCACTATACATACGTCTTTGAATTACTTCTCAGAAATATGCAGGTTTCCTCACGATGTTTTCCTTCACCTTCACACTCCACATGGTGTGAAAGTCACTGTACATTATAAGTTTTTTAGAAAATCTCATTGGTACAGGCCCCGCTGGAATTCGAACTTGCGTCGCTTGCGTAGCAGGCGACTGCTCAAACCCCGAGGTCACCACGGCTCTAATCTAATATTAGTTAATACTGGAAGAAAGAAAACTTTATTGGAATAAATATTCAATTAAATAAATTCGACCTAAATGTATACAGCATTGAAGCTAAATAATTACTTAATTCACGTTTCATTGTGTGATACGAAATTAAACGTCAAAGCTATGACGTTATTAAGACGTCACTGCTATAACAATGATGGTAGGCCCCCAGAATATAAAATCATCCAAAATTAAAAAAATAAGTATGGACCAACCCATTTTGTCTGTACCTACTTATTCTACCGTATGATTCTACCACTGCAAGAACAACGGGCTATTATGTACGGGTTTCAATCAAGGTTCAATCCCCTTCTCATGGATAAGCATAACGGAAAATAATGATTCTACCGATATTAGTAAGTACTGGGTAATATTTCTTATACAAAATCATTTTAATCCGCTCTTGAAATGGAATTGAAACACGATTTAAACACGTACTTAATAACCTAACTAGTCAAATTCAATGTAAGCTTCATAAATCTCCTTTTACAGGTCCCGTCACGAGTTAAGAGCGCGTACCTTGAAAGCGCAGGCAAATAATAACTAAACACTATCCCCATTAATTTCATTAGGTGCTCTTTACTTATGACGACACCTATATGTAGACAAAACAATATTCTTTTATTTAATCCTTTAGACATCGACGAGAGGAGCTCGTGGCACAGTTGATATATAAGTGACCGCCTGAGTTCCGTCCGTACCTCGGAGAGCACGCTAAGCCGTCGGTCGCGGTTGCCAATTTATCATCTTTGGCAATCATTACAGGTCGGTTGAAGGCCTAAAATAGTCTGACAACTGGTTTAATCTAGACTACAGATTTTCCTCGTTAAAGGGGTTACGAAAGTCATATGGCAGTCGCTTCGTATAAAAATCAGGTGATCAGCCACATCGGGTTGAATCGAGTACCAACTCCAACAATGTATGGGATAAGGTCAGGGAGATGGTGAGACGTCCTCAGTAGAAAGCCTAAAACAAAAAAGCTGTCCAGACAATATATGTGTACAAACGCTCATTTATATAATGGATCTGTTTATTAAGAGAGATAAGTAGATTTATTGCTTTCATTATGCTTTTGAATAGATGTGGGCGTGATTAAGGTAGCAGACAGAAGTCATAATACATTGGAACAGCAGTAGCATAATTACCGAGTATGAAAGCTCTATGGTCACAGATAAAAAATGTCTTTGGTAGCTGCGTACTAAATTCAGACAGTTGTCATGTGTCAAGTTGAAGTAAGTAGTATCAAACGATTACCATAGATAAGACATAGGTAAGGTATGTGTAGGAAAGGTATTACGGAATATACTTATTTTTCTATTTTATTATCATACCTTCTAATCGTGTCTATGACAGACATATTGTTGTGGCCAGAACTTGGTTCCTTCCACCGCATTATTGGTGGCAGCCATCAGATATTCCCGCGGGCAGCTAATTATCACTGAAAACTCGGCATGAACCAGTCTTAAATCACGAAAGAAGGAAGGAAGACCTTTGACCAACAGTTGGAAACGGCATGTTTATTTTAATAATTATTAAAACAGGTATTATTTTGTGCCCACTTGACACATAATCCAGGGACATTTATTTATTTTTTGTTAAGAGAATTGAAGAAGCGCGCAGTGTTCAGCCACGTGTGTCTGTTTATAAATGCGTGTTAAATCGCATATATTCGTAAAATTCGTTCCTCGTACCTACAATTCCATACCAAATTGCACGCTTAATTATGTCACGTTTTTTGACGTCTTGTTACTTATATCACGCTTATCGGCAGATCTCCACTGTGCCACGTAAAATCAATATATATATGCTTACGCCATCCCAGAAGGGTCCCCGAAGGGGTAAGCAGAGGTGTTGTAACATCAACACCCACATTTCACCGAATATGATTAAGTGCCAACGTGACAGAGGGTGAGTCTATAGCCGTCTCGGGCACTATACATACGTCTTTGAATTACTTCTCAGACATATGCAGGTTTCCTCACGATGTTTTCCTTCACCGTAAAGCACATGGTGTGAAATCACTGTACATAAGTTTTTAGAAAAACTCATGGGTACAGGCCCCGCTGGGATTCGAACATGCGTCGCTTGCGTAGCAGGCGACTGCTCTAACCCCGAGGCCACCACGGCTTTTAAAGTCAACGATCGAAATAATCGTTAAACGATTCAGTCATTCTCGTAATCCTCTACCAATGTAAAGGATTTCAACTCAATAGGAAGTTCGCGAAGACGACTAAACTATTCCGACAATACTTCTCAGAAATATGCAGGTTTCCTCACGATGTTTTCCTTCACCGTAAAGCACGTGGTGTGAAATCACTGTACATAAGTTTTATTAGAAAAACTCATTGGTACAGGCCCCGCTGGGATTCGAACTTGCGTCGCTTGCGTGGCAGACGACTGCTCAAACCTCGAGGCCACCACGGCTCTTCTTCTTTTTCTTTATTCTTCTTTGACATAACATTATAACGAACCTTTGGATGTGAACCCTAGTTTTATTTAGTACCTGCAATCTTCGGAAGGCCAGTTTTGATCCCCCGAAACACTGGGTGTTATATTACAACACCTCTGCCTACCCCTTCGAGGAATACAGGCGTGAGCATATGTATGTATATGTAGTGTTACGGTTTGCATAACGTTAATCGAACTACTGTTTACTTTTATGTATTGTGGTGAACTGACGTGGTGGTTTGACCCAGGATTGGCACAGGCTTTGATCAAGCGAGCCCATATTACACAAGCGATCGCATAGCATCACAGATGCTGTACCCACTCAACTATTACTTGGCTGTTATGCAACCACGCTACGGTGTCCGGCTTTTCAAAGTTTGTGGCCAACGTTTGCATTTGATTTTCTATGATTTTTCAGTTTTATTTTACTGTCTGCTCTAGCAAATATCAATTCAATCTAAATTTAATTTTAAGAAAAAAAACTTATTTCTTTACCTTTAAAATGTACAAAAAATAATAATAATTTATTCGTCTAGCCTTCAAGCAAACATTTGTTGAAACATTGGCCACAAATCTCTCAATCTATATGATTATCAACTTCGCAACTTGCGATCGGTCAGCTTCGGTAATGAATGCCCATTGATCAAACATATTTGTGCATTCGAAATTAAGAGGCTTGCAGTGGCATTGTGCAAGGTGAGCTACTTTTTAACATGCTATTATAATCTTTGAAGTTATTGCCATAGGTTTTATAATCCCATGTCACTGATGTGACGTTATAACTGCTGAGGTATTGTTTTACAATCCAATTATTTTTAACATGCCACCTTCAAGGTATTCATTTTATTGAGTGTGTTCATTCTTTTGTTGGCAATGATAGGGATATTAATATTGATTGCATTTCGCGTTAGATTTTAACAATAAATACTTAAAAAGTTATATTTTTTCGAATATAGTTACTCCTTGTAATGTCAGCTAACTGACAGTGAAAGTCCCGCTAAATTCATTCCAGACGTTTCAGAAATAAGTCTGAACAAATAGACAGACATACAGTCAGAAAAAGAAAAAATAAAAAAATTGTTTTTTTTCCAATATAAAGACACACCTTAATTTTATGCATTTTGTGAAAACTGTTTATTTAGAAGCACAAGATACTTCTATTGTATTTATCTGTATAGATTATTCAAACGGTCTTGTTTGATGCAAGAATGCATTCATATTTTATAGTCCCTAAATAAAAGTTAAATAATAATAAATAAATAAAAATGTAAACCTAAGATACTTGTCCAATGCCAGCGGTTTGAATATAGATTAGCAGCGAACGTCTCTAATTCATTAATCGTCGTATAAGGTGAAGGTTATCAAAAGTCATTAAAATTACTTTAGTACCGTATGGTACTAAAGTATATTCGCGATCATTATTAATTCGCGTCCGAAATCGAAATAACATTTCAGATGCTCGCACGGAAAAATGTTATGCCATTTTTTAAATCATGATTAAACCGTACCCCATATAATTTTGCCAACAACAAAACATTCCGTAACGAACTCTGTTATACCAGTTGCCACCAACAATAGTTCAACTAGAATTCATCCAAACACGCAAAGTGCTGAGGTGAGATATTAAAATCTGTCGGCCACTGTACTTGCTCTCACCTGACCTAGTTGTATGGGAAAAGTTTTATTTGTACGCGGTTTAATTTGTCAGAGTTGTGGACTACTTTATATCATACTGTGCTGGCGTTTTGTTATGATATGACCCTCCTCACGGGAACTGAGGCCAAGCCTACCAATTCTGTTGCTAAAAACTCTTTTATACACTGAAATGAAATCCTTAATACACTGTACCCTTATCACGAGTTTTACACCGTTTTCGTAATCTATACTCGCTAGCGTCACCGACAATATTTCTATGACATATTTTAGTTCTTCACGTCACCGCTACGAGGCGCTATACAATTTCTCATACAAATATTCGGCGGAAATGCTAGCGAGTATAGATTTTTTGAAAAACACAATGGTATAGAAGCCCTACCAATTTCGATGGTGAAAACTCAATGAATACCTTAAAACACTGAAGATTGAACAATCTAACTTATTTTCTTTTACCCAATATTATGATGCCAATATTATGTGCTCTGTTGTAATACTTATAATAAACTCAACAGGCAATGTTGCTGAACAGACAAATATTGACAAATGGTCATTCATACATGTTTATATGACCATTTTCCGTCATATGTTTGTAGTCAGATAATAAAATCACTGTATGTCTATCGTCATTGACACAAATTGCTCAATGAGCAATCGCGCAGACAGGAATCATATTATTATCGCTGAGGATAACTCACCATCGTAGAGGATAGCGCTGGCTCTTCCTCAAACGAACGAAAACTTTATTAACCGAAGGTTAGAGAAGAGAATATTAAAAAATAATTTTAATCTTTTTTATATTTCACTTAATTATCAAGGAATACAACAAAGTTAATGATTGGAACCTCCCATTTTCAAGCGTATCTCCCCACTTGTGCGAAACGGAACGTGGGACAAGCCTCCCTACGGAAGCAATGATTTGTGGACGTTCCGTTACAGGGGCGCCGTGGCGTGTTAATGTATTTGTTGCCGCTGTTTATTGTTGCTAATGGAATTGCGTTGGTTTTGGAAATTAAATTTATGTAAGTCGGAATGTAGGATTGGTTCTTTACAACTCCTGTAGGTCTAAAAAGGCCACTTTGGCAGAATCATAATGTGATCCGATATGATTCGTCATCGAAATACCAAAATGGTCACTTACGTACAATTTATATAATGATTCAAGAATGATTAATATTTCCTATTCTGCTTCACACTTTCCTAAGAAGATTCCTAAAATAGTCCACAAAATATGAATTGCTTTTGTGACACCTAAGTGACCATTTTGTCTTTGAAGTGGCCTTTTTAGACCTACTGTGCAGTTCTTACGCCGGACATTGTAGCCTCGAATTATTTTACGACTTTCCTGGATTCTTTATAAGTTCAAGAGAAATGTTTATTATATCCTTCTTG
Source organism: Watsonalla binaria (assembly GCA_929442735.1). Lineage (NCBI taxonomy): Eukaryota > Metazoa > Arthropoda > Insecta > Lepidoptera > Drepanidae > Watsonalla > Watsonalla binaria. The sequence continues at coordinate 10,661,392 of OV838921.1, read as the reverse complement.
CAAAGGCGATGAGAAAATGGAATATTCAGCGTTCTAATACAAACCATCTATACTTGTTCGAAGGTCTAAATTTAAACGAGTCAGTTTATTTCAAGTCTTCTAATGTACACCGTTGTAGGCGCCAATATCGAAGGCTGTATCTTGCTATCAGTGTTGGGCATCGACACAGGCGCCACCTAGCGGCCGAGAGTAAGACGATTTAGTTGTGTATCAGACGATGGAAATAGGATTCTTGGAAGAACTATTCCTATTTTATTATAATTGAGAGAGCACTGTGATGTTCTGGATAATAGGAATTGATCAATGATAAGAACCTATTTTCGTTAACTGGCTTTGCTAGATATGGTCGGAACTGTTTTCTGACATATTACATTAACCTATGTATTACGATTTCTAAGTAATTGAAGAGAAATCAAATAATACATAAATAAAGTGATGTGCTCAAACCATTGAAAGTAGTCGCCAATGTGATATATGGTAAGTCCATTTTTAGGATTCCGCGGAAATGAAATTAAATCTAGGCAGGTGAAACTGCAGGGCACAGCTAGTGATTAAATAAGGTTCCAAATCACCTGGACGACGATGTCCGCCCTGTATAAGCAAACATTGTCGCAGCCAGCATCCGCGTTCCTACAATCGCGGCTATTATTAACAATTCTCAACCAAAATCTAGACAGCCAATTACAAATGATTTACAACATAATGTTTAATATAGTGATCCCGCGCCTGTATTTATTGCCAGCCCACAATAAACAGATAAATCAGCCGTTGACAGCACTATTATGTGATCGCGCGAAGTGTTACATGCTATACATACATCTATCTATCGATTTTCGATTGAGTTGGAAGCCATCTTGCAATATTGCAATATTCTTATATGCCTCAAAGATCTTGGAGCGGGTATACATCGGTGTAACGTCACCCACAAACTAGTTATAACCGAACAAAGACCCCAATGTCTGATGATGATTAGACTTTTGTTATATATAAGATTTTTGTTCGGAGACGCATGCAGACTTATCCTTATAATGTAAACATTATTATACCTTTATTGTAAAACTTGTCATGTTACAAGTACACCTATACTAATATTATAAAGAGGAAAGATTTATATGTAAGTATGTTTGTATTGAATTAGCTCCAAAACTACTGGACCGATTAGAAAAATTCTTTCAGCAATGGATAGCTACATTATCAGCTAATAACATAGGCTATATTTTATCCCCGTACTCCCACGGGAACGAGGACTACGCGGGTGAAACCGTGTAATTATATAACCAAGAAATTTATATAATTCATCACTGAAAAATATATTTATAGGGCTATTTAAAAACCCCTTTAGCTAATTCAGTGAAATCGCGTAACTATCAAAAAATACATTCTCATACTTCTTCACTTGTATGTACAGAGGAACGCAAAATTAATATCTTCAATGTATATATACAAAATAATATGTAGGTAGGTACTGCAGGATAATATATAGGTTACAATCTTTTCCTTGCTTTTTCCTTATCCGAAATAAATAAATGCCCACATTTCACGACTATCAGATCAATAAACAATGTCGTGCTCATTGTTATTAATTCGAACACAGATCTAATGCAGCATTACTCGGAATTCCAGTATTATGATAACATCTCAAGCAAAGGTTTTTATTATAGACGTTATATTATTTTATTATATCGTTACACTGCGGAATATATAGCGTGAGAGCGAAATAAAAACGGTATATAATATTCAATGGCTTTTGCGCTTTGTTATGGGACTTTGTTCAAACTTAAATTTTCATTTATTTTAATATTATTAATGAGAAAATGTCCTGTCGATTGTCAGATAAGAAGTGGTTTGAGAAAACGAAATTATTGTTTATTTTATATATACAATAAAGGTGACAAATAAGCATACATTCCGCCTGATAGTAAGCGGCCACTGCAGCCACATATTGCCCATTATAAGGAATGGAATCGATGTGCCTACATAATATTACAAAATAGCACAGCGACTCCACACCTCCTCTGTTCATTGGAGCAATGGCGACCTTATTCAGTAACACAATACTAGTATAAGGTAGCATTATTTGACTGCGATCTTCTGGTGGAGGTACAATCCCCAGTCGGACAGCTCCAAATTTCAAACGGAAAACCCCGTTATCCCCTACCTTTCTCAAAAAAGCGCTTTAATGTGAGTAATTAAGTTATATCGCACCCTCAGAACGATAGGGGCTCAATTCAGGAATGAAATGTTTTTGGAAATCGCAATCATAGATCAGCCGGCAAGTAATTATTTTACTAGTTTCGAGTACAATGAGACTTTTTTATATTTTTATAGTAAAGTCTAGGTCTAGGCTGTGTTTTGTCGATAAATGAAAAAACAATCTGATTTTTCAAAGAACTTCGCGTAGAACATACATTTATAGGTCTGTCTATGATGATCTTAATTTGTTTTGAGGGTGCGATATCCCGTCGGGGACCCTTCTGGGATAGCGTGAGCATATTTATTTATATATTTTATAATTAAGTTATCAGAGCAACCAGTGCGAGATTTCTTAAAATCACCGTCACAAGTCATCGCGTCGACGTAAACGCAGATTTGTATGGGCTCACAATAGTGTCATCTTTAGGCCGTCAGACGGCGCTGTTTCGATCATATACAAATCTGCGCTTACGTCAACGTGATGACTTGTGACGGCGGCAATTTTATACACGTTCTAGGATGTAAGTAAGCGGACGATAGTTACTATGTATTTGGTATCCGTAGGCACGTGGGCGCAGTGGTGATTTTAGTATGTCCTTCACACAAAACACCGTGAGTTACGACTGTTGTTAAGAAATAAATCCGAACTTATATTGTAAATGCGAATGTAAGTTTTTTTGTTACCGTTTACTCTCGATCGACAATTGCAATTGCTTGTTGTTTTGTCAGAGACATAGGTATTTCATTATCATATGTAACTTTTATTTTTTGTATCTTGTTTTACCTATAGTATATTTTCAGGGTAACAGAAGGAGGTATGGAAATGTACCGATCAGCAATCCAAAGATCTTCACAAAACATTTTGTTATGAATAAGGAAAATCAGAAAACAAAGCAAACGCGTTCAATATCATCGACCTCACTTACGAATCTTACGATATATGATTGAGATTTGAATATATTATATCGTCTCCCACATCCAAGCTTTCTATACTCTATATCTGGCATTGTTCCAAAAGTAATGCAACAGCCAATCTTATGGTTACCCTAAGCACAAAAGAAACACATACAAAAGGTCAGCTTCCACATTTTGGCGGTAACAGGCCACCGGCGCATGCACACGGCGTACCTATGAAGTTACAGCATAACCCTTATTCGCTACGATCATACGTGAAATTAACTCGACATTTTATATTTCTAAGCCTGTTTTCAGTCCAGTGAGCAGACATGCAGGACAAAATATTAAAATAAAGAACACGATGTTATAATTCTAAACATACTGCGATTCATGCCATTACGGATTGAAACATATAGAGAATGATCCTCCAAAAGTAAATCCGACGTAATCGCAATCTTCTTACGCATGTGTCAAATGTCTATGTGCGCTAGTGACGATTCTCGTTTTGATCAATGTAGGAGACCGTCCTTCTATTATTTTTCTTTTTTATTCCCTAAACCACTTTCATTATATGAGCCTAGGGCTGTCTCGTAACGACATGTAATTTATTTTGTTTTTCTCTTGCAGGTAAGTTTTACGACTTCGAACGGTCATGTGTCTCAGCTGCCAAGTAAGTTTTTTCAGTTTTTTGCTGAATATAAAGATCATTTTTCGAGATCGGAATTTTCGGGATTTTCATTTTATTTATAGCATTCTTCTATTACGATTTTGAAGGTAAGCTTTACTTTTAACACCAGATACCTAATTAATACCTAATTAATATGATAATAAATACGATATTTTAACTAAGATAGCTAAAATATCGTGGGTTCCTAACAATATTAGCAATCAAGGTTTTTGAACAAACTGATTTTAATTCATTCGCTTTTTATTAGGGAGGCTTACTTTAATACACTTGCTATGATGGACGCCGAGAAAACTTTGTTGGTCGGTTTTCTCGCTTAAATGTTTATGACAGAGAGGGATGGAGTGACAAGATTTTTTAAAAGCTGCTTGTTTTTAACTTATTGAAGTAGGTTTCTTTAATCTAAAATATCTCATTAGACAACCGATCTAAGAGATCTTTGTCTGTACAATAAATTAATATATGTGACAGCGATAGACCACAATTACACTCGACAACCCTACGATAAAAACAAAATGGCGGGGAGTTATAAAGGTGCTTTATTAGTTCGGAAAACAATAAGCCAACTGCTTGGAGTTATTATATTTCCCCCACTCGCTCGGTGATTAAAATGATTGCCTGCCAAACACCTGATAATGAAATTTTGCCAGTTTGATTAATAAAGTATTATGAAGTATACCTAACTGTTATAATAAGTTTATCTAACTGAACTCAATTCTGGGCTTATATTATATTCCTGGTGCCTGGTGGCGTCGAACTCGAGGACGAGCGTTGGTTTCAATCATAGGTAATTAATACATAATACATAGAGGATAAGGTTCAATTTCGTTTCTTTAAAACCGACACTCGACGACAAGTGCGACGCTGAGAAACATTAGTGAATAACGCGGCCATGTGAAGTTGCCATCAAAATTATTTAGTTAACAGACTTAAGAAATCTTCCGAAGATAATAATGTTATGTGTTAGTTCACGCACACAGCTTTATCCCATGAATTGTGAATATGTGTGTTCAACGGGACAAACAAATAAACTAAGAATTTTATATACGAATGTACTCAAACATAGATTAGGAAATTGTCACAAACCCAATAGTTAACTTTCTTAAAGTCCAATCTCACAAAAAGCCTTATCGTAATACGTTTTTAAGTACATAATAATATGGTATGTATTTACAAGTTTGCCCTTAATAACTCGCAATTATGGTTATAAGCAGAAATCAGGCTAATTATGCGACAAATCTTCGAGGAAAATTGCTTTTTAACGTAAAGTATGACACACGACACACAGCTTATCTGAGTATTTTGTTATGTGTATAGAATATTTTTGTGTCCTCCGTGGCTTAGTGGTTGGCTTGAGAAGTAGCTGGAAGACCAAGAAATTAACGGGTTCAGTCTAAGTTAATCTCAACATCTGTATATACAGATAAATAAAATTAGAGTGTCTGTTTGTAATTCCAAAATACAGCATTTCACTAAAGGCATATGAAAGTATATACGGTACGGACATAAAAACAAATTTTCAGAATTTTTCAGTGTCTGTAATCTCTGAAACGGTTGGACCGATTTTAACGGGACTTTCACTGGCAGGTAGCTAATGTTACAAGGAGTGACATTGACGTTTATTAAAAAAAAGGAGGTTTCGCGAGAATGAAATTATATTTACGCAGGTGAAAACGCAGGGCTCAGCTAGTTAAAAATATTAGATATATAATAGCAGTGAACAATTTGGAAAATAATTCTTACAATTACGTAGACAATTTAATAGTTACTTAACATTTATCATTATACATCGTACTGTTGAAAAAAAAGGGCTCAGGACAAGCTATGTGCCTCGAGAGGCAGCACCACATGTTGGAGAATGTGACCATTGTTTTTACTTTAAAACGAAATGTGCGCACAGTTTCTTCCATACAGAAGAATTTAGAAATATTTTTGAAGCAAGTGATCTTTATAACAATCATCAATTTATTTTTGTTACCATGAAAATAATTACCCTGGACAGCGGTGCGCTAATAATAAAGGTAATTGAGCTGCGGGCCTGTGTTATTAATAATAATGATATATGGTCATGGTGGTAATTAAATAATTGACGGTATCCGCACTATCTCCGCCACATCCGCGACAGAACGCAATAACGCGTGGTAATGCTATCCTCTAAACATTGTAACAATTTCCAGTCTTCATGCGCCTGGGAAAGTTATTTGTAAAACGTCGCTCGCGCAGCATTGTGGCACATTCCTCGCATGCTAGTCATTACCAAACCTTACATTACTTATCATCTTATATACGAGTTGTAAGATGAAGCTTAAACAATACTTCCTTTTTCCTTCTTCATTTAAGAGTTAGACTCTTGTCGGTGCAGCTGATGAAGCTCCCTCCACTTGTTCCTATCCAGTGCTGCTTCTTTGACCTCTTTATACGACGTGACGATTATGTTATCCTTTACTTGTTTGATGTAGCTTATCCTTAGTCTGCCCCTGCCACGCCTTCCTTCTATTTTACCTTCCAAAATGGTTTCTATAAAGCCGTCATGCCGTATAAGGTGACCAAGCATTTTTCCTCTTCTGTTTTCTATATTTGGTATTAATGTTCTCTTTTCGTTTACTCTTCTTAGCACCTCCTCATTTGATACTTTTTCCGTCCATCTTATCTTTTCCATCCTCCTCCAGCACCACATCTCAAAAGCTTCCATTACTTCTCTATCCCTTTGCGTTAGTGTCCATGTCTCACACCCATGCAATGCAATGCTCCATATGAATGATTTTATGATAATACTTACAGACCATGAAATTTTTCGGTTTTCTTTGAGTTCCTGTAAACTCAAGCCACCTCAAAAAGGTCCCCGAAGGACAGAGCTGAGGGCCTAGTGCGAGTTTTTCACTGCTGCCGTCACAAGTCACCGCGTCGACGTACACGCAGATTTGTGCAGGATCGAAACAGCGACATCTCTCGGCCTAAAGCTGACACTATTGTGAGCCCATACAAATCTGCGTTAACGTCGACGCGATGACTTGTGACGGTAATTTTAAGGAAACTCGCACTAGGCTCTCTGTTATACATATAAACCCACTATTCACTGAAAAATGCGTGCCATCGTGACAGATAGTGACTCCATCGCCATATTATCATCTGAATTACACGTATAAGTGTGAACGCCAGGACGCACAGATCGATATCCAAGCGTAATGCCTCTTAACACACTATATAGCTCCTAACACTATAATTGATTCAGTCTTATTTACTTTGAACTACAGAGGTGTCATTACGTTATTGGACGAATAAGGGGAACCTAATTTCAACACCAAATAACCAAGAATATTTTAAACGAATATGTGATTAGCATTATCGAGCAGTTAGATCGCCCGGTATGGCAGCTATGGCAATCCGAGGTGTAGGACATGCGAGCAGGCGCAGGCGCAGCCGAGCCGCGGGCGGTCTCTCTGTGTGTGTATTTGTTTTATGGTGGCTAGTCACAGTATGAATATAACCATTATCAGCAGTAAGAAAACTAGGCCTATTTTTTTGTAGTAAAAGGATTGCGTTTGTGAGAGCTGTGGTCGCCGTGGTGTTTGAGGAGTCGTTTACCTTACGTTGAAGGAAACATCGTGAGGAAACCTGCATATGCCTGAGTAATAATTCTGACACAGCGATGGACTACATCACGGTCAATCATATACGGAAATTCGGGGACCTTCGGGGACTCTTCTGGGATGTTGTGAGCATATTTAAGAACGTTGACTCCATTGAGCGTGAGTTTAGGTACCAATTTAATTACTGTCAAAATATTCTAGATCCATCGTTGGAAATTATGAAAAATGTCGGTAATACACGTGAATGACGTATGGCCACGATATGACATCCTTTACTATCATTACGCCTATTCCGCTTATTTTTCGTAGACGCGCGCATCTGTGTGTGTCGAATGATTTTTCCTGGATTCCTAACTGCTTGTATGTCTTATATTTAAACTATGGCTCAGTTGTAATTCAGTCTAGTAGACTAACTGGGGGCACTTCGCACAAATCATGGATAATCTTCAGACATATCTCGACCCTTACTATTTGTTACATGTATCGTATTGTTTTAGAACATAGGTACCTATTTTTGATAAATTCTTTTAAATAAATCTAATAAATCTTATGGAAACTAACACTAAAATGTTTGAAGTTTATCTATAAATCTGCATCTGCTATATCTAAGACCTACATACCTATGTATGAATTTAGAGAAAAGCTGTTAATTTGGAATAACAAACAGACGCTCCAATTTCATTCATCTGTATATATGTAAATACATAGATAATATTAATATCATCTTTAGGTGTAGATAGGGCTATCTTACAATATAGATCGAATTCCTATCATTATCTTTTATTTAATAAATCGCCGATCGAGAACGCAGCTCCGTAGTAGTGGCGAACATACTTTTGTTCATAAAGCGCGCGGCGTCTCGTTTGCTACGCCAACTCTTATTGAAATTATCCTCCTGTCATAATACACCTGGGTTCCCGCGGGATTGCTACTTGACCTTTGTTAGCTCCGCAATACCTTTATACTTTCAATAAGGGGTATTGTATTGTATAGATTGCGATCATGAGAGAGGATTTACTGAGATGCTGGGATCTGATATCTTCGTATGGGATTGTGTTGCATAATTATCAATACAATAATGTGTTACGTGTATCTTAGTCAGATTTGGACTGAAGATTTCATGGCCAATTATTTCGACTTCGTTGAATTACTTACCTATTGATGATAAACGAATACTTAGTCACTTTAGTTCGTCATTATCCGTTAACTAGCTATGCACCGCTGTTTCACCCGTGTATGACCATGATTTACTTCTCGATACCCTAACCTCCTTTCTGAATAAAAGTTACTTCTTGAATCTTCGGCTCTCTGCCAGTGAAAGTTCCGTTTAAATCGGTCCAGTCGTTTCAGACACAAGCCCGAACAAACAGACAGACAGGTAGAAAAAAAGATAAAGAAATGGTTGATTTATGTAAGTAGGTATATACTTTCAAATGCATTTAGTGAAAAGCTGTTAGTTGAAATCACGAACAGTGACTTTAATTTTTTTTATTTGTATAGATATACCTACATGAATAGATAACTCAACATCTGTCACGTTGGCACTGAATCATCTTCGGTGAAATGTGCGAGTTAAGGTACCTGCCTACCACTTCGGAGACCTGGGAAAGTGTGAAGAGTCTTTATATATTTCTTTATTTTTTATAAACAATTTAAATTCCACCACAGAATCCCAATAATGTTCAAAACGCGATAAGAGCAAATAATATAGGTACAAAGAGCGCTGAGTTGATGAGTGATGTTCAAACAACTCGGTAATTACAACACAAGTAATTATAACGGAGCATCCTTCAACTTTACATTATGTACGTACTTCCCGTTAATTTTCAGTTCCCAAAATTGCTGAACAAAAGTAATGTAACAAGCTTGAACTTGAAAGCATATTGTTCATTATGAGTTGGTACATTATACGTCATAGCTCTTATAAATAACACGAGAGTAGGTATTATTTAGTACTCCTACACCACACGGATTTACTCGCGTATAAGGGGCCTACTATCATGGGTTTAAGCAACTTCTGAGCTTTGGCGTTTCATTATTGTACCGTCAAATTAAACGTCAAAGGTAAGAAGTTCTTAATACGCGCTGCTTACACGATCATAGTTGACCCCGTGGTGCCGTGGTGCGATGTGTGCTCTGCGAAACTAGTGGGGGTAACTGCGTTATTTATATACATATGCTCACGCCTGTATTCCCCGAAGGGGTAGGCAGAGGTGTTGTTATCACAACACCCACTTTTCACCGAATTTGATTAAGTGCCAACGTGACAGATGGTGAGTCTATCGCCGTCTCAGGCACTATACATACGTCTTTGAATTACTTCTCAGACATTATGCAGGTTTCCTCACGATGTTTTCCTTCACCGTAAAGCACGTGGTGTGAAATCACTGTACATAAGTCTTTTAGAAAAACTCATTGGTACAGGCCCCGCTGGGATTCGAACTTGCGTCGCTTGCGTAGCAGGCGACTGCTCTAACCCCGAGGCCCCCACGGCTCCTTTATTTATATTTTTTCTGTTATTGCTGTATTTTATTCACATCGAGACAGACTCATACAATAAGTGTTTATTTTTTATGGCTCGTCAGAATGAGTTGTGTTTGAACAATAAGTTAGAAAAAACACATTAAAACGGTATTTTTTTTGTTAAATCTATAAGCCTCTCTAAATTTGCAGGCTAGGCCACTCATACTTGTTTTTTTGTATATGCCTCTCGCAGTTGATAGGGGGGAGTTACCTCCACTGCTTAACCGGACTTAAGGGCGAGACCCAAGGGCCTCCAGCCGAGCTTAAACTTAAAAACTAAGCAACACAGCTAAGGGCACCCCGGTGCGGGGCTCGGACCTCGGCTTAGGGCGTTGCTGGGGGATGAGCTAGGGAGTTGGATCTGAGTGGTATTATATAGGGCTAGTGACTCGGCGCGCGCCGGCCCTAGCAGAGGACGGGGGCGCCACTCATAATAAACAAGGTATCCGCTTATATAGCAGACAAACGCTCAGGGAGTTGGAGTATTTCTTCTGGGAAGCAATTAAGTAATGCAAGTATTGTAACGTTACCTAACATGGCAATGCAGATAGGTTCTACGCTTTGCAGAGATGCCCATTAATCTATGTTAATTTTGACCAAGCTCGGACTTAATAAGCGATATGTTGTGCTTAAATACTCGTGCCACAATATAAAACTTTACACGAGGCCAGCTCCTTACATATCATTCCATTACATATATATCCAATTGATCATCTTTGGCAATCGTTACAGGTCAGTCGGAGGCCTAAAATAGTCTGACAACTGGTTTAACCCAGATCACAGATTTTCCTCGTTAAAGGGGTTACAAAGGTCAGCTGGCAGTCGCTTCGTATAAAAATCAGGTGATCAGCTACATCGGGTTGAACCAAGTGCCGACCCCAACACGGAGATGATGATGAGCAACATATGTCTCTTTTTCACGTATGTGTCAGTACGCATACTTACTAGCGTCTTGCTCTGAAGTTACAGAATTTACGACAACTTTTATGTAAAATTTACAACTAGCGGACGTCACGCGGTTACACCCCCGTAGTTCTCGTTCCCGTGGGAGTACGGGGATAAAATATAGCCTATGTTATTCGCTGATAATGTAACTATCCATTGCTGAAAGAATTTTTCCAATCGGTCCAGTAGTTTTGGAGTCTATTCAATACAAACATACTTATATATAAATCTTTCCTCTTTATCACATAACATAACATATCATGATTGCGCTTGAGCCGCGTGTTCTACCTACTTGGTGTACCAACCAATTGGATAAGCCTGTCTCGGTTCAAATTCTCCGAACATATACGAGTAAAAAAATTCGCAAATAGAAATAAAACGTAAATAAACCCACGCCATCCCAGAGGGACCCTTCCGGGGTGGAAAGGGTAAGCAGAGGTCTTGTAACAACAACGCCCAAATTTCACCGAATATGATTAAGTACCATTCGCAATTCGCATGTAACATAGGAAACCGCCCTTCTGTAACGTTTTTCTTCGTGCTGGTGCCTACAATGTTTAGAGGACCTTTTACACGCACCGGTGGCGGCGCAGCGCGTTTGAGCTCCATTCAATTCCCATCAGATGAATTTGTAATAAAGTAGGCTCATAGTAGTTTACCAACTAAAATATTTTATTGAAGTCGTTCACGAATATTTGAAAGTGAGGTGTTGTAACAACAACACCCACATTTCACCGAATATGATTAAGTGCCAACGTGACAGAAGCTGAGTCCATCGCCATCTCAGACACTATACATACATCTATGAATTACTTCTCAGACATATGCAGGTTTCATCACGATCTTTTCCTTTACCATAAAGCACGTGGCATGAAATCACTGTACATACATTTTCAGAAACTGCTGCCCTGCTGGGATTTGAACTTGCGTCGCTTGCGTTACAGGCGACTGCTCAAACCCCGAGGCCACCATGGCTCCTGATATTACTGTACCGAAATGAAACGTCAAAGCTCAGAAGTTCTTAATACGCTCTGCTTAAACCGCTAATGGTACTCCCCCTGGTGTCATGCATTCAGATCACCTACAAATTAAGATTAGTGTCATAAGGCTGATTAGTTACTGTAGCGAATGGCTTATTCGATTTTTTTGTTTAGCGATTGATCTAAAGATACGACCGTAAGACAATGTTTAATTGTGTCTTTAACTTAACACGTCATTTAACGGACGTGATATGGTCACGTCCGTCAAATTACGAATAACCGAATATTAATTTTATAAAATATAATTGTTAAGATAAAACAGAACTCAATTCTACATACATACATACATATGCTCACGCCTGTATTCCCCGAAGGGGTAGGCAGAGGTGTTGTTATCATAACACCCACTTTTCACCGAATTTCATTAAGTACCAACGTGACAGATGGTGAGTCTATCGCCGTCTCAGGCACTATACATACGTCTTTGAATTACTTCTCAGAAATATGCAGGTTTCCTCACGATGTTTTCCTTCACCGACTTATAACTTAATTCTAGTAAAAAAAAACTAAAAAATAAATTCACGGAACTTTAATTCGTGTCTTCGGGAATGGTGTCTGGCAAGCCGGCTGCATTAAAATTCTAATAAATTTTACTCGTGCATTTTAAAGTGACAACCCTAGAATGCACCGCGGCACATCGGTAATGCAATTTATTCCCAACAACATTGGTATTCTAGTCCGTACGTCCGCATAATACGCGTTCATTTGTCAACCGTCCGACGCCGCATAGGTATTTATTATTAATCGGAAACCTTACTTACTCAGCACTGTAAACTATTAAAAGCATAATAGATTCGCTAGAACACTATTCATTTGTTTTCATTACATTCCAACGCTCGTTTTGTTTCGTTTGAGAAAGGAATGTCTGAATAGGGTTGCTCGGTTAAACAGTGATTTCAAAAAATAAATTAAAGTATAAAAAACACAAAAACCAAGCTTGTATAGGAAATACAACAAAAAATACAAAATAAATATTAATAAAAAAATTTTTTTTTTATTGACACTTTTCTTCAATATCGTGGGGTGCATAGTATCAATAGTTACAAACATTTAATTGACACTATCTGCACTCTACGCTTTTTCCAATAATATACATTTATTTCTTATTGACACTATTGTTAATCCAAATTACCATGCAAAATGAGGAAATTATCGTCAACTTTACTTACTTAATCTAAAAACCTAAAGGTACTTGAGTGTTATTACGGATCCCTAATTAACGTCGATTAACAATATAGCCAATGTTACTCGTTGAAAATGAAGCTTATGATGACACCAATATACATATACTTGACAACCTAAGCGCAAGCGGTATTAGCTAAGCATCCTTACTGATGAACACAAATCTTGTAGTTCGCCCTCAGGCCGGTCAGTGTGGTCATTGTCCAGCTGTCAGTAATGTCAGTAACTCAGGACATGCGCCCGAGGTGCGGGTGAGTGGCCATCGCTGCAATTTTGCACACAACATACGCGCGTGACACATCTACTAAGATGTATGAAATACATGGATATGGCTTTTAGATAACTCGGTAAGGCTTTAAATAACTCAACTCATCTGCCTGGCTTTACTTGATGTCGGCACTCATGTCTGAACTTCCTAATGCCTATACAGAGCAAATATGTCAGTAATCAGGATTGAGTCAGTTTTCAGTATCCCTTGTTTCTGACAGAACTGTAACGAAGATATTCAATTGCCAGTAATTCTCGACGGCTTCTTAACGCATGAAGGGACCTCGGGCAGTCAACCATCCAACAACTGGCCTGTGTTGAGGATGCTTAACTTTTCTGATCGATTGATAGCGTAATAGCAACTATTTATCTATAGTATACGTATTATTGTTTGACTATGACTATATCTATGAAATAACACGTCTGCACTAATATTATAAAGAGGAAAGATTTGATTGTTTGTTTGTTGAAACTACTTGACAGATTTGAAAAATTCTTTCAGCAATGGATAGCTATTAGCTAGCGAGTAAAATAGGCTATGTTTTATCCCCTTACTCCCACGGGAACGGGAACTGCGCAGATGAAACCGCGTGACGTCCGCTAGTATTTTCATAAAGGACTTTAGAAAGTTTTGAATAATAAAACGCAAGACAAGAAAACTTGATTAGATTTTCAACGAGAAAACATTACTTTGTATAAAATAGCTGTTGTTACAACATCCAAAAATAATATCGCCGTATATAATGGTTCCACGAATTGGGTTGGGTCCATTCGGCCATTTTGTGCTAGTATTTTAGTACTCTTACGTGAGAGGCTTATGGACATTCCCTGGGCACAGTTCCAATTCCAGGCTAAATTGGATGAATGCTCCATTCTGTTAGAAAATATTGTCTTCTTACTTTGATGTAAGTTATTTTAATTACAATTTTTGTTTCTTTTGCGGTTACAATTTGTTTCGGAACACTAACCTTTCTGTGGCTGTGATAGATATTTTGAATGTGATTTGCTTGCGGATGAATGGAAAAATATATTGTCTGTATGTTTGGAGTTTTGTTAGGAAACTGAAAAAAACCCCTTTTTAACCGACTTAAAAAAAGGAGGAGTTTTCAGTAGTTTATGTGGTTTCATGCCAAAAGACACGTATAAGATAAAAAAATATGTACTAGGATCCGCCATTACACAATGACTAGAAAACGCCAAAATACTACTTATTGATTTCACATAAAATATATATAATTAGATAAATTTCACAAAACATAAGGTTGCGTATGATTTGACATTTAATAATAATGTCAAGTGCGGATATTTCTATACAAAAAAGTGCATCAGGTATCAATACATAAATGTGTGTTCGCAATATGCCTCATCCATAAATTGTAGTTCTTGGCGTATACAGCAAGAGGACCGATCGTCGCGTCCCCGGGGCCCGATTATCGTTTATTACCATACACGGGCCACGAGCCATTACGTGAATTATTCTTTTCGTAATAACCTGTAATTGATACAGAATGTCGTAGTTTTGCGAGATAGCCCGTGGGATGTATTATAAAATATCCTCATAGCTAAATTTTTGCATAGATTATGCACCGACTGTTTACATCTTTCGTTGTCTACGAATTAGTGTGATTATAAAAGAATTAGATTTTTTGAGATTAGCTTTACATCATTTTATTTTCTTTTTTTTTTAAGTATCCTATTAATTCTAATACCTCCAAGATAAAACTTACATAATATTAAGTAGGATGCCAATTGTGATGTCCAAATTAAAGCCTTATAATTATGTTATTATTAAATAACATAACAATATATAGTAATTATTAAAAACAATATGTCATAGTACATTTATTGGGGCATTGTATTGTTATTAAAATAGATAGATTAAGCACGTTCCTGTTACCATAATAACATACGTCTTTAAAACACAAAAACTTTATTCATTTTTTGCACTCCAGTGTAAAATGCACCTAATAGGCGTATCATTAAATAGATAATGATATGAAAACGTGAAACCACAACGCTTTCCTAGCAAAGAGGTCAGCCCACGGTGTATTGCTCTAGAAAACAATTACA